>CM017901.1:2150309-3350309 GCA_008369825.1 Triplophysa tibetana | reverse complement strand
GCTCTCCCTGAGCTCTTACTGTATGCTCAGTTCAGCTGTTAACACAAATGTCTTTGTGCAACATTATCACAATCACAATAGGTTGAATGAGCAGTTGGAGTGGATTGCATTTGAGGACATCAGTGAGTACACAGATATCCAAGCGAGAATGCTGCATTAGACCTGTGGAGTCTCCGTTCAAATCTCTCGAGTGAGATGAGAGCTGGGTGTGGACTGAGAATAAAGGATATTATTGTAAATGATTAATCGGCTTCGCCAAACAATAATAAATAGGCGCACATACTCATTTCATGTGATTGATAGCGATTGGCAAATAAACTGATGTAATAATTTATTCTTTCTGAATAATTTCCAAGTCCTAAGAGTTTTACAGCCTCAAAAGTGTGCCCGGCCAAGGTTTACTTTATCCTCGTATTAACATTATAAGATCATAAGATCAAACTTATTTAATTATGTCATCATTTCAAAGAAAGTTCAACCACTGCTAGACCTAATATGCAATACTTGAAAATGAGATTTGAGGTACAAATTGCTTCCATTGTTTACCCCTTTTGTAAGTCGCTTAGGATAAAAGCATCTGCTAAATGACTAAATGTACATGATGTGTATGAATATGAAGGGCCACACAGAGCAATGGCACAACGAAAACACACTTCTTTGCTTGTTTACTCATTCTCAAATATCCAAAGGCAAGTCATTTGTTTATAAAAGCACAAAGTGATTTGCACGATACACCGCATTTGACTGTCAAATACAATAAATCAGCAGAGGTTACTACTGATCTGAATTGTTCTTAAAAATGAACACCGGTGGTTTGCATTAGAATGCAATGATCTATACAAATTAACACACGTTTCATGCATTAACATGATAAAGGGCTTTTTAGTTGATGGGATAAGCAGAGGTAAAAGACTTAAGAGAGCTGCAGCATCCTCCAGTCAGCCCTATTAAATTAAAACGCTTCACGTGACTTTTTGTAACCTTTGTGGCAGAGACATATACAGTAACCACAAGCTGTACTCCTATGTAATCTGATTGAATTCACATGCGGGTGAGACACGGATATGTCTTTCCTGTTATTGCCATATAAGATTGTATTAGTTTGATCTTAACCATCAAAGCCACAAGAGAGAAAAACAAGAGCGTTGATGTAATTCACACAACATGCCTTCGACAAAATCTCTCACCTCACACATGCATGCTCCAAATTCTGCACTCACTTTTCGCATCAATGCTCCGAAATCCCTCTCCTCACATGCATGCTCACAAATCTCTGTTCTCACATGAAGCTTAAAAACACATTCACCTATCACGCTCCAAAACACTACATTATATGGTTTTACTGATGCTTTCATCAAAAGTAAATCGCCACCCGGCACGTTCCTGTAAGGGGCGCGTGCTGGAGGATGCTGCAGTTTTGTTATCAAACAGTGTTCACACATGCTGCTTGAAACGGGACTGCGGTACCTTTGGCCAGCATCGCTCTCAAACGAACCCATCGTCCGATCCGGCACCGCCGTATTAAGCCATATGTGCTCGAAGGATTTCCCCGCTTCGGTCTTCACGTCAGGGTCGATTTCGGACGGAGACTCGGTTCTTTTGGCACCGGCCATTCTCCACAGGGTTACAAGTTACTAACAGCAAATGCACAAGCGCCGTCAACGTGAGCCCATGGTTCACTTTTTTACCGCGCGTCGCGTCCGCGTAGTGCACCTGCTGCTGGACCTTGGCTCTTGACGCGGGCACGACGCAGGTGGTGAGACTCACGACTGACAAAACGAGGCGCGTTGAGTCTCGATAGGATTCTCCAGCCTACAGTCTCAACTGCGCAAGACGTGATCCTGCGCGCACGAAGCGCATTACCACATCAAAACCGAGATCGAGCTTACACGCGCGTTAAATGTTATTTAATTAAACAGCCTGTTAAAAGGATAGAAGCATAGATGAAAGCTGCAGGTAATGGATTGTATATTATTATGAATTTCAATTAACACAACACCATTATTACGATTATGCGTATGGGTGTCTTAATGGTTCAAGTTAAAGACCCATTTTTGTATCAATATACAGTATTTCTTGGGACCCTCCAATAACTTAAGTATGTCATATCTACACATGTAACAAACACAACTTAATTTTCTCAGAAAAGTAATAGCAGACCTCTTTTGCAAATCTATGTTTTGTCCAGTGCAGGATGAATTAATGAGCAGTAGTAAAGTAAAAGAAAAATACGCATATACCCTTAATTTGACTATCATGGTAATAAACACAATATTATTTGGCAGTTTCAAATACAGCAGTTGCTGTAGAAGAAGCAGATAATACAGAACACATTTAATCTGAGTCAATGAGGCATGTCAGATAGAGGAGGAAAATAAGGGCATTATCCTGTTAATACTATAGATTTTTCACTTACTCAATAGTGATTTGCATTGCAGTATATTGTGGGATTTACTATGACATTCGTTATGTTATTATTATTATTCAAATCCCCACACCTTCAGAGATGTATGTAAATTACAACAAAACGTGTAAACAAGATAAACACACAGTATAGCAGTGAGTCTTTAACTGTTCACAGATGTGGAGTACATCCTCCTGTCTGCACTGAAGTGCACTAGCACATCTCTGTTCACTTTGATTGCTGTTATGTAACATTAGATTATGAGAAGTGCAGACAGAGGATTCCACCAGTGAAACATCACAGTGACATCATGTGGTCAGCAGAGGAGCTGCAGCCTACACTATTGATAAAACTAATAATAAACGAAGTCAAAAAATGACCTAAAATAAATTGAATTAAACTGATACAACAGTAGAATTATGAATAACAAATAACAAAATCACATACAATTCTTTAACTAGAACAACTCTTACAGACAGTGTAAAAAATCAACTAAATACTTGATTTAAATGTTTAAATTGGTTTTACAAGTAACTTAAATAATATTAAACGGACATAAAAATTAAGTTGAAATGAAACTTAGATCATTTAAATATTTTCAATTCAAAATACTTGTAAAGCCAATTTAGTTTAACATAAAAAATTAAGTTTCTTAAATAAAACTTTTAAATTGAAATAAATGAGATTTTTACAGCTTCTACATAAAGTGAACAAAATGTTTTTAATAACCTTTTTACCGTTTGGATCAAAGGTAATATGTTCACAGCAACAAAAAAATCTGATTCATTTTTTTGTTAAAGATATTTATAAATATTTATAATATAATTTTAAAACCCCAAACACGTTAAAATAAAAAAACTTTTATAAACATAAATAAGCTTTTTTATTTTTTTTATTTACTTTTACCAAGCAGAACTTGGATAAGGTAAAACTTTGTTTTAAATAATACATTTTAATTTTAGGCTTACTAACTCATAACATTTATAAATATATATTATAATTATTTACTATATTTATAACAAAAATATACGTGGTAAATCACAAATAATCCGTATGAGCAAACAAATGTACAAATGTAAAATCTCTGAAGCTTTAGTTTTGGCATCTGGAAACACAGACCGTTGATCACTTCCTCACTTTCTCATCCAGAACAGCAGATGGAAGTCTCGAGCGTTATGATGATATTCTGTCAGTACACATTATAACAGGACTGAGAGCTACAGATTCCCACAGCAGCAGCTGAATCAGTGTTACAGCCCCACAGGGTTCAGTTAAAGGAGATCTCCAACCCACAAAAACAACATCTCCTCACGCTGTTCTACAGCTTGGTCTGATATCGAATAGCCACAAAAATCATTTTCATAACATCATTAAAGGCAAACACAAGAAGACACAATATTGTGCTCTTCATGCACACCCGTCTTAAAGAGTCTTTATGGTATCTGTGTAAGATAATGAACTGTCAGGAGGTCCAGAGTTCTGGAGGGACAATGTAACAGATGGATGATTCAGAATATTGCTCAGCCTGCCGCACAAGCTATGCATTATTGCTTTTCATTAAAGGCAAGAAAGATAGAAAACTGGAAAACAAATGAAGCAAGACACTTAAATAAGAGGAAGCGCTGATGGATGAAATTCCTAAGATTTCATGGCATGTTTCAAAGGGTTTTTGAGCATCATTCTATTGACAGATCTGTTTCAAAAAAGCCTAAAATCCAGATATGAAACAGTTGGGCAATAACTGATTATTTTTGCAAGAGTTTTTATTTTATTTTATATAGGATGAAAATATTTTTAGATTAAAGGTAAAACATTAACAGCAAAAAGTTATTTCAAATCATTATTTTTGTTTAACATATTTAATATATTAATTTAACAAAAAACCCATCAGGCATCTATTTATGAACCAAAATATGCATTTTAAAGTTTTTTGTATTTTATTAGAAAGAAATCTTTTATCTTTTAAAAATCTGCGTTTGTTTTATTTTATTATATTGACTTTTGTCAAAGAAATAAAGAAAGAAAGATTTTGTATTAAAAATGTTAAGACCTTAAATGTATCAGAGCAGTAACTCTGGGAGTAAGTTCGTTTCAACAACATCAATAAGAAAATGAAGATACAAACTGAGTTTTAAATGAATATTAAACAGGAATGAAATTTCATCTTGTTATTTAGTGCAGTAATGATTGCCAGTAATTGCTATGCAATCATCACAATTTTCCAAAAATACATATGAGATTGGCAAATCCCTTCACAGGGTCCCATTATTCATGAGGAGGATTGAATAATTAATCAGAGACCTGATATTGCACAGTTGTCTTCACATGATGAAAAAATTAAGCGAGAGAACGCTTACACAACCAAGACAGACTAGCTATCACATTTATTAGCGTCTTTGCAACTCAAAGTAGCAAGCAAGGCAGGTTCACTGTTTAAACTGAGATAACTGGACACAAAGGGGTCTCCCTAATACAAGTTGTCATGGCCACAACACACAGTTGGTGACCACCACATTATTTATTCATGGTGGTGGTATGCGATGGGTACACACAACTCCTATCTCAATCCCGCAACATTACCCAATATTAAATATGTCCCGATATTTAAGAACAACAGTGTCAAAGATGAAGTTTGTGACCTTTCACTTTTCAGCTCAAACAGTGACTACTACTGTATATATAATTTGTGCAAAAGCTTTAATTGAAGAGTGTAAACACTGGAGGTAATAAAACATAATAAAATAATACAAAATATGATTGCTCTTTTCGTCTACCTGGAGTCAGCTAACCATAAGCATACTTATTCATCTCAATGGCAGTCTTGGCTGCCGCATACAGCCCCTGAATTACACTTCCTCCATCTATGCTTTATGGGAACTCAAGGTCCTGAGACATTTTATTACCCAATCTAGGCATATCTCTGGTGGCTTCTTGTTCGATACGGAATCTAAATGCTCCTGTTTGCTTTAAAACCATCACTCTACATGGTCCATGATACACTTGACACCTAGAAGTGTTTTCTGTTTGTCCTTCAGAGATGTACTTACAGTAAAAGTATAGTTATCATTTTTTAGCCGATTTTTGTATGACCACAGCCCCCCCCCAAAAAAAACATGTTTAAACTATTGTTTCTGTTTGTGACTATTGTTTTATTTCAAAAACAAAACTATTGTTACCGTTACTATGATAAAACCATGAGTCATTTTCAAAAGTCTGGCTAAAAGGTGACATTCATTGCTGTTATTAAAATGGTCCTCTAATTATCCCTTTTAAATAGTTTTATTGATTCCTATGTTTTACTTACTTGTTCATATTTCTTTATTCTCATAAGCATTTCGGTCAGGCAAACTGCCGCTTTAATTATTTCTCCCGAAACTGAAATGTGATCTGATGAAGCCATTTAAACTCATTCACAGAGAGCAGATTTTACTCAGACGTAAAGAGCAGTGACACCGAGGCACATCTCTGTGTAATAAGAGGTGGCAGAGTAATATACGATTAAATGAAGCTCTTTTATTTGATGCTCTTGGGGAAATTGCTGGAGCTCTAATGAGACTCGAATCTCCACCTCTGCCAAACAGCACGTCTCCCGCACAGACTCTTCTGGCTAACGCCCGAGACATCTCTCTTCACGCCAGACGAGCACTGTGACACACACAGAAACACATGTTCTCTCTCTACCTTCATTAAGGAAGCTTAATTCGAACCTCGCTGGAAAACTGGATTCTGATTGGCCGATCGTTCCCTATAGCATCTGATATTCTTCTATAACAATTGCTTACATTATTTTGTGACCCTCATGTCATTTAAACCTGTATGTTACTCTTTCTTCTGTGTAACACAAGAGAAGATATTTTTAGAAATGTCTCAGAGGTTTTGTGTCCATTCAATGGACGTCAATGGGGAACATTGTCGTTATTTCTTCAAAATATCTTCTTTTGTGTTCTGCAGATACATGTTTGAAATGACATGAGGGCAATGACATAATTTTTTGGGTAAACAATCCTTCTAAATCAATATATTATTACGTATCCGTGAGGCAAGTAGACATGTGGTCAAAAGGTTATCAGTGTGATACAAGGTACTTCATTAGGTTTGGGTTTATTTTGTGATATTCAACTGCTGACTGTAGATTACGGTGTGCTTTATTAAATCAACCGCCAGGGCTTTAACAATATCAACTCATTTAACTGGTATCCTGGAGCTGCATTTGCAGTCATCCCAACATCTTTTCATTTAGGTAAGAGCTTCTCTGCCTAGCGGAATGGATCATTTAGAAAACCTTTTTGAAACGATTGCATCAATAATAAACAAAAAAAGCATTTTGTTGCTTCTAGTTGTGAAACATTTTTTATCTATAACTGTATGATAAATGACAATAACAAACTGTGAAATGCACAACTAAAGTGTAAATAATAAGAGGGACAATTCAGAAAATTATTGGATCATTTATTCACCCTTATGTCATTCAAACCCTGTATATGAAAAAGAAGATATTTTAAGAAATGTCTCAGTGGTTTTGTGTCAATGGTAGTCAATGGGGCCAATGCTGTTCAGCTACCATCATTCTTCAAAATATCTTCTCTTGTGTTCTGCAGAAGAAAGAAAGTCATACAGGTGTGGAATGACATGAGGGTGAGTAAATGATGACACCATTTTCATTTTCGGTCATCTATCCTTTTAAGCTAAACAAAGACAACTCTAAACCTCATAAATGTGACAATAAACAAAAACGACTAAATATCTCACAATACACATTGACATGATTTTATACCTCAGTCTGCACTGATTTCACAGTAAAATTCTAAAAACATCATGTTAATGTAGGAAATGACTCATAGTTCTCAACATGTCTGAATTTTTTTTAACAATGCAGCCAAGCAGCGAACTGTAGCTCAACGTCCCACACTCTGGACACACAAAGCAAAATTGAATAGTAAACGGATTGGGATTAACAAAAGGCAGAAACTTCACTGAACACAGTTCGCTGCAGCCAGTGGTTGTTGTAGTGCGAGCGATTGATATTCTTATGATAAATAGATCTCGCCCACTCGCTGTGATACAGAGGCCGCTTTGGCCTTTAGTCTAGACTGCATCACAGGAGGAACAGCTGAAGAACTGCCCGGAAAGCTCCTTTACCTTTCAATCACTACCGTCGCGTATTAGCACACTTGAAAAACGCCTCCACATTGACGCAGTATAGGGCCAAGATTATTTCAACACCTCCAGACCCTACATATGATACATCAAATACCGGTGTTACACAACAATACATTTATACCGCCTGATTGACATTCTTATTGATCATTATACAACCAGGTCCTTGAATTTGAGTGGGCGAGCCACATATAACTGCATCACTGCACTGTAAAAAAAACATAATTAAGCCAACGTAAAAAAATTAGGTAACCTGATGCAGTAAGACTGTTGAGTTGACTCAACGTATATTATCTAATTCTTCAAAGTGATGATACTTTGTTTAGACACCTTAAATGTGTTTGTTTATTTAATGTTGATTCTCTTATTTTTCTAATAAAGATAGTATTATCACACCAATTACTGTTGCTTAAGCAATTAACATATTTCTGTTGATTGGATGAAAAATATTTAATTAAGAAAAATAAAATATTCTATGTACTCTTTAAGTGCTGTTAAATATAAAAATAAATAAATGTATTTGTCTTCTACTACACTTGTAAATGTTTTCAAATATCCGTTTAAACAATTTGTGTTGAGAGTTTACATCTCGGCTTGACACTTGTGTCATGCACTTACACCTCAACATTAAACACACAAATCTCAACCATGTTAACAATCAAAAACCATCATTCATTAAAGGCGCTCTAAACTCAACAGATAACAAACATTGACAACGATATTAAAGCATATATTAAGCCAGCAAGAAGTAAAACAATAATCTTTACAGAAAAACTAATAAGAAACACAGATTTGAAGATGCTGCAATGCATCTTGGGAACTTTCCAACTCTTGCAATATTGCTTGTTCAGAATACACTGTCTTGTAAGTTGAGCAAACTTTCTGACGCATTTTGGCCAAAAACTTGAAAACTAAGTCCAGTCAACAAAATAATCTTTGTTCGAAACATGTTTAGGCTAATTTTGTTCAGTATATGCAAAATAATCATTTGACTCCTTTAACTAAAAAGCCTATGTTCAAGTTACTTTTTGTATACTCCCTTACTTTTTTTATATTCATATAGATTTATATAGATTATTTACAGTGTACTTGTGTGCGTTCCAGACCAAATACGTAAGCGAAGTAAGTCTATAAGGGAAGTTTATAGCATTTTGATCAAGATCATCATAGTACAAAGATCATGGGTTCAAATCCTAAGCATCACACATACTCAATAAAATGTATCTTAAAGTTACTTTGGGCGAAAGAGTCTGTCAAATACATAAGTGTAAAAAAAAACAATGTACCTTGATATGATCAGGACAAACACTTGCATATTACAAACAATATCTCTGATTCATTATGGTTTTGTAAATTCCAAGAATACTTTGTGGCATGACTAAATGTATATTGCTTTTATAGTTACTTTAATAGGCTTTCTGTTTTACTGTTTGCTGGCTTTATTTTACACAGTATTTATTGTTTCCGTTGTTATTTATTTGGTGGTGTTTTGCTTCATTAATGACCTAACGATAATGACAATTAGGGCCCTGCAGCTACATTTTTTAGAGGGAAATGATCAATATAAACAGCATAATAAATGAAATGTAAAACAGTTTCTTTGTTAGGAATGACTTATTTCCTTGACAACATATCAGTGGTTGCTGTAAAAAAACTACAGTTCACTTTCAGTATATTTCCTCTCGTTCTTCACATAAAGCTACTTTAGAAGACATAAACTACAGTTCATAAGTCATATCCTGATCCCCTGTTACTAAAAATGACAAGTCCATTCTTCAGCATATATCTTTGTCCGCTTCGAAAAAGAAAGCAGGTTCTGGTTTGGGAAACACTATGAGGTTGAGCAAATGCTAACAGACTTTTCATTTCAGTGTGAACTCTTTCCAGTATGAAACTAGATGTTTACACCCAGAATGTTATTCTATACATGAATAGTACATTTTGCTGGTGTTGAATAGAACAAACCCTCACGTCACGAAACAACTACAGTATTATTTACCATCTGGAGCAAAGTCATAGCAATGCCATGAAAGCTCATACAAACATCTGCTCTCCTATTGTCATTTTGGCATGAGAAAATGTCCCATGTTCCCTCCAACTCCCACACAGATAGTTACATATATACACTCATAAACATAGAACGCTGAAGCAATTCAGACCGAAAGACCTTACAGATAATCACAAGGGCACACTAGCATGCACGTACACACAAACAGAGAACACAGTCACGCTCTCGCACACACAAAAAAAAACATAATTGAAATGACAGCGGCGTGTGGAGATTCCCATCTTCGCCCCCACATGAAAGCATTAGCCTCTAACTCGAACACACACACACATCCTGTAATCTCTGATAATCACTGCGATCGGTACCAAACCGTGCTGTTACACTGACAGCCTGTGTGCCGTAAAGCACAGTGTACCTAATATATCCCCCCAAACACTAGGAATACACAAGAGGAAATGGTAGAAAAAGGAAGACAACAACGACAGAGCAATGGATTGGGTTAAGATGTGCTGTTGGTTGCCCACCTTAATCTATAGCAAACTGAGCAAAATGTGACATGTGAACTTATATTTACTAAAAAAAAAACTATCAAAGATTTCATTGAGAAAAATACTGAATGAAGTTAAATAAATGTTACCTTTTATATATAATAGAGCACCGCAGGAATGACGATGTATCTTGCATGTAAAACCCGGAAGCAGTTAGCATTTTAGCACTTCGGGTTCCATCGCCCGAATGTCTGAAATGAGATCTGTGGTTAACAAAACCTCTAAATATTTTCTAGTTTTGTTCTACGGCATAAAACTCACCAGCAATAATGTGATTTTTAAGCTTGGTTGCTAACAACTTGCTGAAGGTGACTACATTCATTGTCGGGGAAATTGAACATCATAACAAATTAAAATCTCACAAACACCGTAAAGCAAAATGGGCACAAATCTCAAAAAATGCTGATGGTAAATTAGGAATTAAGTTATGGAGTAATTTGAGTTGCACAAGATGGCACCGGTGAGCTTTTGGAACGCCAGAGTCGGCAGAGTAATTTCCGGTTGTGTCACACTTTATGTGAAATGCCAAAATTTTGGGGGATTTTTGGCCAGGAAATATGGGTGTTTTTAGGTTAAAAGAGTAAAGTAATGTATAAGCGATATGAGATCCTCTTTACATTGCTGTGAACTTCGTTACGACAATACACATAAACGGAAATAAGTCTGCTGACTATCGCGTCGCTAAAGCTCGAGGGAACCAGTGTGGCACTAAGTTTCGTGTTGTACAAACACACGTGCAAATTACCTCATCCCTTCTGCACTCTGTTAAGAAATGTTCATTTAAATACTTATAATGCAATGATGATTCAGTGCATTTGCATAATCTAAAAACAAATGATTTCTAAAAACAAATGCTTTTTCTGACTTGTTTATGGAAATATGTCTAATATGCATGAGAATATAGAATTTTAGAATGATGTTGCGTATATGTTTTTAGAGAAGTTCATTGTCCTGTGTTATATTCATTTTCTTTTCATTTTAAATGATTGGAGACTTTGCGAAATAATTGGCAAAATAATGAATGTTTTTTCTGTAGCTCAGCGCTATAGCAACGCCATGGTCATGGGTTCGAACCCAAGGACTGCACATACTTAGAAACAAATGTACAGTACAATGAAAGTGGCTTTAGATAAAGGCTTCTTCAAAATGCATGAATGCAAATTAGGAGTCTCATTTCTCTTCGCCTGTAGGACAACTTAAATAAATTGGTGACACAGGTTACCCCACTTTCCCAGTGCAAACTAGCGGAACAGCTTTCAGTGCTTTCATTTAAAAAAGAGCTCTAGTTATGATTAATTGAGTATAAATGATGTAGTGTCCTCATTAAACTGGCCTGGCCTGAACTGAAAAAATGAAAAAGCAATTCAGGCTAGCAGTGAGCCTCAAGGACGACTTGCAATCTCCACAATACATTAAATCCACTCTTACTGGACATATCAAACAAGAGCGCACCTTTTGCCCCAAACACCGGTGGACACTTAAACGTAGCTAATTATAGACGTCGTGACTGCCTGCTTCAACTAACTGAGTTATGCAACAAAAGCAATAGGGAGCAATATAAAAAACAGAGGCAGATGGATTTCATGTAAACAGATCAATGATTTGTGGCTTCATAACTGCAGCTGGATAATAGAGTACTTACCAGAGGGAAAACCGATACTGTGACCACAAGGAATACACAGAGACAAGCCTTAAAGACTGAGAGCAATCATGTTTATTAAATGCAACGATAATATATTTGAGAAGCCTTTTAGGAAACCATTGAAATCCCACTCAAAGATAAAGTTTTGAAAAGCATAAGATCCTCCAAACAAACCTTTAAAGTTCACCTGAATTCCACCTGCGATTTTTCTGCGTACACGAGCTGAGACAACAGCCCACAGCTATTTACATAAGTTACAATGGCCTTCTAAAACCCAGGCAGTCTTGACTGTATGCCACAGCCTTGAATCCATAACAAAGGACTGATTCATTGAGCAAGAGGCAGAGGAAACATTTAAAGGAATCATTTGCCGGAAGTACGTGCTTTTCTTTGTCTTTTATGTGTTATAAGTTGCCCATGCATGTATTAGACACGTGAAATTGCAAAAATGTAAGTGTCCGAACAAAAGATGTATTTTGTGTAGAAGTGAATGCTCACCCAGACCTGCCTGAAACGACTCGTGTAACCACACCCCCACAACTTGAGGTCAGATCGTGGAGTGATTTGACTAAAACCGCCCAAATCTACAAGCAAGTAATGTGGGCGGTCTTATAAATCTCATTGTACCGTCGCCATCGCAGTTTGATGTTTCGAATATATGATGATGCATTACATTTCGCAGTATTGGACCAATCACTACGCACTAGTGACCTGGCCAATCATAGCACACCTCGCTTTTCAGAGCGATGAGCTTTGTCAAATATCAAAGAGGAGATACAAACATGCACGGTATGTGGAAAATACAGCGTTTTTTTACTTTAAATCGTGTATACACATTGTATTACATCTAAAGCAAACAATAATATCCGTTTTAGACGAGTCAAATGACCCCTTTAAATGCCTTTCAGGCTCCGACTTCAGCACCACAGTGAAGGACAGCTCCCCATAACAGACACAACACAGAGACCTTACTGCATTCTCACACAAACACGATACACACTTACATATTCACAATATATGAAGATAGAATACAGCCACAGAAAAAAATTAAGAGACCATTTCAAAATGATTTTCAGCTTTTTTTGATGTATTATTTATAGGTATGTGTTTAGGTAAAATTATCATTTTTGTTGTATAGCGCTTTGCGCTATACAAACTTAGCTTTGTATACTGTGGTAGGCTATATGAGAACAGATTTACTGCGTTTATGCTTTTTGTTGTCCTTATGTTGATCCAATTGCTTCCATTGTTTATCTAATTTGTAAGACTAACAGAATGCTGATATTTCTTGTAACAGCACTATGACTGTCTATTACTTGTTACTTCTTTGTTTTGGGTCCTTAAAGAAACAGTCGATCTAATTATGACAATTCTCTCATCATGTCAGCCACCTCATGCCATCCCAGATGTACAATACATGACTTCTTTCCTTCAAATACCATCATGTTCTATTCAACACGACTCCATGCATCAGTTATACAAGTAATCCACATGATTCAAATGAATTTATGCATGTCTTCTGAAGTGAAACGATACATTTGTGGGAAAAAAACTTTATTATTTTGAGCTTGTTTTGGGATGAACAAATTGAGAGAATTTCGATGTTCTGTTAAAGTCTTTGCAATGCTTTTGTAATAAAAAATACACAACTAAGCTTTTCTAAACTAAAAGTTACTACAACTTTATTGTTAGTAACAGAACTGTATAATCTGAATTTTTTATTAAAGCAATAGTGCACACTCCCAATCATGATGATGTAAATTTAGCACAGCTGTGATACTCAGCAGCATGTCTGTTTTGATATTGCTCAAACAACTAAAGTGTACACCTTCTTGGGTAAAGTATTTTCTTGGGTCACCTCAATGTGCCTCATCTTAATTGACCTTATTCACTTGTATTTAATCAACCTAACCACATTTCAACCCGGGAAAGTAATTTAGGTCAAATCAGCTAAAAGTAGCCCCAGGATTTAACTTTTCACAGCAAATGCCAGCAGTACATCTTTCAGCTCTAAATTGAAAAACCAATAGGATTAAACACCCTGTAAGCAGCGCTTAGATCTGAGCACAGATTATATGAATGTGTTAAGTTTGCATTGGGATAACACAGTTGCTTGGGCATAACGTTACCTGTCATCATTCTGAAATGACTGATCTCCGAGCAGCAGATCTCTAAAGCGGTATCGTGGGGGTAGAGGAGGGACCTCGGAGTCCACGTCGGCCATTTTCAGCGTGGAAATGTCCAGAATGACGCCGGTATTACTGCTGTTATTCCTCTGAAGCGTCTCTGTAGGCAACCTGAAGAAACAGAGGTACATCTTGAAGTACCAACATTCATATATAATGCATTATGCATGTAAAAACACAATGCATGATTCATTAATAGTGTTCGGACTACAGCTATGGACTTGTAGGAGTGCAGAGCAAAATTTAATTTACATGTCTGGTATAATTACAAGGTCTGTGTTTACAAGATTTTCAAGGAGAACTGATGACCGGGCCTGGATGACACCTAGAAACCTTTTTTGTGATATGCTCCAAATTTGGGAGATACGGAGCTTACTTAACTCTTTTCTTATCATTTAAAAATTAACCATAATATTTAATAAACCTGAATGAGGACGAGTGTTTTTCCTCTGCATACACACGTTCCACGCGATCCTGCCTGGAACTGATGTGTCATTGCTGTTTACCTCCATTTTAATGCTTAAAAAATGAATTCAGAAATGCTAGAAAGAAGCCAATCAGCATCATATCCCGCCATTAATTTTGCCTAATGACTTTCAGTAATATAATGCCGTCATTACAATAATTCAATTTCCAGACTGCACAATACGCCATCAATACAAGCCTCTTGTTATAGTCCAAATAATAATGAAAAATCACGATTGCTCTCTTTTCCAAAGGTAGTCCTCAAGAGTGGAAGTTTTAATTGGTTTACCTGTCAGCAGCAGTGGATGAGCGTCGGGAGGGAGTCATGCTTGACTCTGACAATTTGGAGAGAAATGAGGAGAAACTGTGAGTCTTAATAGTGTGATGTCAAATACATAAAGACCAATATAGTCTTACCAACATGCAATTATTCCAGGGAAGTTTACACATGCATAAGAATCATATCAATTATTTATAACTCATAAAATACTTTCCAAGCTGTAACTTAGTTTTTAGAACATCTTGTACAGTCTCCATCAATAACAGACATCGTTCTTATAGATAATTATAATTTTGATGTATTCTATAATATTCTCCCTCTGCTTCTGTTTGTCCTCTCTGATGTCCATGAGTGTGTAATGACAGTAGTGAGGGACTGCATTAGTGTGGCGAGTGGGTGTAGGGTGATTTCAGTGGCCAAGGGGTAACACAGTGCACAAATTTCAGCGACTGAAATTAGTATTCTCAATAACTATACAGTGATCAGACTTTAAAAATGTGTTAAGAAGGTTAAAAATTAGTATTATAACACTAAAAGACATCAGCAGAAAAAATCACATTTTAACTGGAATCTGAAGACTGTAAAACTGGTAAATAAGGCAAACAAATGCTTGGAATACATTATGCTTAATATAGTAAAATAATTTTTACTGCATGTTAAATTATCATACTGTTACAATAAACTAGGTTCCAAGGGTCGGATCAAATAGAAATTGTAACAACTGCACGTCGTCACTTTGTCCGGTGTGGTTGTTTCCATTATTTCCATACAGGGGAATTGTCCTGTCAAAATGTTGTGTTACAGTACTGTGCGTATTTGATGCATGTTATGGCTTAAACACTACTGAAGATGTAATAAAAAACAAATCAACGTCTTTAAAAAATGTATTCAAGAGTTCCGAATAAATCCAGGGTTTAACGCATTTGCATAATTATATTTGCATGTTTTCAGAACCAGATCTCAAATACGAATATTGTGCCCAAACCCAAAGTAATCTTCAGGAAGCAATAAAATAAACATAAAAAGTGCTGAGAGATTGCTCTAAATCCCAGTGACTCGTGACATTACCTGCTGGAGATCGGGTGCGCGGTCCCATCATTGTAAATATCGGCGTTGCTTGCGAGCGCAGCGCATCTTTAACGCAAAACCTCCGTGAAGTGTCCGTGAAGGACTTTCGATGGAAATGTCCTCCCGATGGTTCCCTGCTCCATGGACACTTGAGATAAAGGGGCGGATATCGACCCTGATAAAACCCTCCTCTTAGAGAAACCCACAACAGAGTGTGATGGCAAACACATCCCCGTTGTGTCGTTCGTAATAGAACTTTGCATCCATGAGATGATGATAATCTTGATTATTGTTTAAACACAATCATATGTTGTCCTCATTATACGTTTACCATCTAACGTTTACCATCTAGAAGTTAACCCACAGACGGGACGCGCAACATAACCGATGCGCGCTATTACGCACCGGATGAGATGGAGAGACGAAGCTGTTTTTTGATTTGTATTTTTGACGCTGTCACCTCTGCATCTGTTAGGTTAAGCAACTAAGGCATTCTAACATTGTCTTCCAAAGCTTACATCGCCATCTCCTGGAGCAGCAGAAACAGACACGTTTACTATGCGTCTGTTACAGTATCCTGATGAGATTTGCCATGCACCACAAAATATTAAATTCACAGAGTTCATGCTGTGTGCTTCCTTGCAGTCCTAATTAATCTCTTCCTTATGTCATTGTTTTACATGTGCCATATTTAATTTCAGGCACATGTGAATTAAATAGAACAGGGTTTTATTTACTTTTCCATAAAACGATTCAAGCAAAATTATACCACATTTTTAACCCACAATAATGGGTTCTTTAACTTTTCCATTCCAGGACCCACCTACTGTGTTTCCAAATAAAGGTGCTTCTTTACAAACTGTTCTACGTAGTGATGCCATAGACAAACCATTTTAGCTCTCCAAAGAACCTTTCAGTTAAATGTAAAAGAACCATTTCTTATACTTTGTATAGTCTGTAAGATATTTTGCGACTATAAATAACCTTTTGTGCTCCAGAAAGATTCAGTTAACGGTTCTTTATAGATCCTTTAAGAAACCTTTTTTTAAGAGTGTAGACAGGTATAATCAATATAAACATCAAATACCTTTTTTTAATGGAAACAATTAATAGGAAATCATAAATAATCACACCCAGAAAAAGTTAAAACAGCATCACTAAGTTGACCGCAACCAGACGTTTCTTACTTTTTGGCAACTAAACATTCCTTCACTCCACATAAGGATGAAGAAAATATTCCTATCCGTAGCTTTAACCATTATAGAAATTCTAATGAATAATGTGAATTATGTTATGTTGAGTCTTTCACTTTTTTTAAAGTATATTTATTTAAAAATATGTGACTGACGTTAACAGCACAGTCGTACTTTTGGAAATCACATAGTAAGTAATTATATCACAGTAAAACATTTAAAACCATTTACAAATGCCAAAACTAATGATTTTATGTTCAATGTATGGATAAGAATGCACTCTATGTTTCTGTTGGTCTCAGCTGTCACTTGGAATCTTTATCCATTTTGGATTTAAGTCTTCCTGTTGTAAACAAAACTTTATCTTTCTCACATCTGATGATTATATTAGCTGCACCACTCACAACTCATCATAAAATTTTACAACCCAACACAACTTACCGCCATCACCGATAATACTTTCTAAATGTGACATTAATCTAGACAGCAACCAAATTAAACAAAGAAGTTATTTAAAGCAAATCCTTATTCTGTGTTTTCAACAAGACAACCCCACCTCCTGTATGCTGAATCTTCACACACCCAAAGTGTCTTTAAAAGAAAACATGAAAAATGAATGATTATTTACTTTTCTGAATAGCAGGCTCAATAAATGATTAGTTTGAAAAGAACAAGTTAATCGATAAATACCCACCTCCAGGTATTTGAGTCTGGGTTATAAGCTTCGATTGTTCTAAGAGTTGACGTCCCATCTGAGCCCCCTACTGCCAGCAGAATGCCCCCAAATACAGCCAGTGAGACCTTCAGTCATGAAAGATGAAAACAACATTTGCCCAGTTAGCCAGAAGGCAAAATGACAGTAGACTGCAGTGTCAACAAACTGCATTTTCAGCATCAGATTTAGCTGACAGTGTTTGGTTCTGATATTAAAACCATCAACAGACGGTAATAGGTGTTCACTAAAATGTTTTTAACAAACTGCTCTTACTTGATAGCGTTTGTGTGTCATACGTTTGACTGGTGTCCATCTGAGGGTGTCAGGATCAAACTTCTCTGCGGTACTAAGCTCCAGAAGTAATTCATCTCTGCCGCCCGACACGTAGATCCGTCCTAGGTATACTGCGCAACCCGGCTGCTCTCTGGCAGTGCGCATGGGTAGGCACGGCTGCCACGTCCCTTCCAGAGGGTTAAAGCGCTCAACTGGTCCGAAAAATACACACAGGCCTGTTATGCATGATACTGCTTGAAAGTGCTTTTTAAGGGATATTTTCATATTTTTTGGCTTTCTTGGAATTTTACGGACATTCACGTGAATTTGCATAAACTGGCAAATTGCATTTTTCACAAAAACATCTCAACATGGCATTGTGTGTGATATAAAACTTTTGTAGAGGTACGAATTTTTTTATTCACAACGTATCAAATAACAATACAAATGATAAATAAAGAGTAAAATAAAATAAAATGAAAAAATAGATGAATAAAATAAAAGTCTAATTGTATTTTTATAAATAGATCATTTTAAATATATAATACATTTTGAATAAATCTTTATCTCTGTTGTGTACCAGTCTGGCGTTTATGTATATACTGTACATATATGTATACTTGTCTGTGTTTTGTCACTGAAAAGTCCATGGATAAGTAAATATACCATTATGAGAGGTTGTGAGAGCTCTCTTAACCCTTACTTCTCACAGTCCAAAATAGGCATTAATATATTGGAGTATAGCACTCCTATTTGTATTCCATGTTTTCAGAAAATCTTTTTATAGACATGGTCAGCTTCCATGTCTGAGTTTTTGTGCAACTGTGTGGGTGTGTTTCTAACTTTCAAGAGGGAATTCAAGTGACGAGTTCAAGTCTGGTTTGTGACCTAATCCCATTTCTTAAAGTGATTTCTTTTCTTTTAGCAGTGTAACATTTTAATGTATGCAATCTGCAAGTTATGAAACAGATCCTACACATCATGTTTTACCGACCTGAGGTCAATGGCATGTCTCCATCACTGCCTCCCAACACGTATAAATACCCGTCCAGCACTGCGGCGGCCGCTCCTGAACGCTGTTGGTGCATCGGGGTCATCTTTGACCAAGGTGTCCATGACAGGGTCATACCTGGATGATACAAGATTTGTATAAAAACAGGCGTTATACAAGGTACAACAAGTATTGTTGCATGTATAACTAACAATAAACAAATCAGCTCATTGATTATTTAATCTGTAAAGTGGCTGTATGATGATGATACATGTTTTACAGCAGATCAGGCCTGACACGAGTACATGTAGCAGCTGTGTAGTACAAGGTTATTTTTGTTAACTAAAATTTCATTGAAATCAAATAAAATATTGACCCAACAATTATTCTGAAAACGTAGGGCCCTAGTTTCACGATCTAAGCGCATTAACTAAAGCGCAGGGCCCTAGTGCACTCAGGGCATGTCCGAATCCACTTTTGCTAGGTTAACGAAGGGAAAACAGTCGACGAGCCAGGGAACATGTTCTAAACGGGTTGTCCGGATTCTCTTAATGAGTAATGGGTGCAATTTGGGCGTGACGTGCCAAAAACGTGTCATCTCTCATTCCAATTAAGATCCAGTGGGCGGATTCGCTATTTTCACGAGCAAAGACTGGACGCTTCTCCAGAGAGAAAACGCATCTGCTCGTGCGTGAGGTTAAAGCGCGCTAGTAGATCATCTACATGACATGCCAGATTTTTATCCTTATGTAAACAGTTATAATATTTCACATAAAAATCTATTTTTTATATATTTGGCATGTTTGTGTACTGCTGCACTTCCCTCTTTGTTCTATGTATAAAGTGAGACCCGCCCAGAGGCGCATTTTCTACCAAACTTTTTTTAAACCCACATTTTTTTGCGCCATTGACTTTACACTTTAGACCAGGTTTGGCGCAGTCTATTTAAAGTGCCTATTTTCAGGAATTTTCAGTTCTTGAAAATAGTGATGCGCCAACACTGCGCCTGAAAACACCTCTTTTTTTAAACCAGTACGCCCATGGGCGCACAAATGAGCGCAAGTGCATTTGCTTTTTAAACAACGTGGCGCAGGACGGAAAAAGAGAACTGCGTCGGGCTGAAACTAGCAGAAACTCTTGAAGAAAGTGAAATGTTGCCTAAAAAAACTGATTTAAATTCATGAGATTATAATAATAAAGAAAATCTTAAAATAAAAATTAAGTAATCTTATGTAGAAACATAACAAAATAAACAAATAAATTATAAACCGACAAAAGCATATACCAAAATTGCAAAAGCTTCTAAAAAACTAAACAAGGGAATTTAAAATATTAATAAAACAAAGTGAAACTAAATTCAAAACTATAATAACTCTATACCTCTCCACGATGTTGGTGCAAGTCATTCCGTCAAACCCCCCAAGGGCATACATGAAGCCATCCATCTCCAAAGCACACACACCACTGCGGGGGCTGCTGAGAGACGCCACTTCACGGCTCCACACATTTGTGTTTGGGTCATACCTGTTGAAGTGCCAGTTATTTTTTATTTCTTGTTACTTTCCTGTTTGTCTCAGTTTATCAGTTTTGTATGTATCGCTATGGGGAGACAAGTTTAAATCTATTTTCTACAATTTTATATACAGTATATTGGAATAATGGATCTAATACTGCAGGTTGATTGATTTCTAAAATGACGCTGTGATTCTGTTCTCAGAGCAGCTATGTTATGAGAGAGTAGATGATATCCATCCAGGAACAGTGCAGGATGTCATTATCTGATAATCTGATCACACACCCATTAAACCCAATGAACAACGGAAAAACCACACGCTGTTTGTATGCATGTCTTAGTGTGGTGAATCATTTCTTACATATCGTTTCTGTGTTTTCATGTTTTTATAACTTACTATATGTTATGAGCAAGCTGGTTAAAGTCTGAATGATTTATTGTGGTTGACATCCTGTATTACATAGCCAAATGCCTCAGGTACATCTTATTAAAGCTCATCTCTACATTTCAGGGGAGGGACACACAACTCATGTACACATACACACATTAACAATTTCATATGAAACCTCTTGAGTGCCGTCTGTCTGTCTGTCCGTGTGTCAGTGGAAAAACTGTACTTTTCTGCATAATAATGCAGCAAAAAAAATTATTTGTTGTAGATTTTCTTGTTTGTCATTACAAATATATAAAACATTCTAAATTAAGATACATTTACATGAGAAACAAAATGAAGTTTTGTTTTCTGAAAATAGTTGAGAGATGCTTAAAACAAACAAACATAAATATGCTATTGGAGCTAAAAATAGAACGTAAACCTATTTTCTTATATTTTTAGACTTTTTACAATGGGCTTTTAAACCAATGAAACCATTGCCAATGATTGAGTCAGAAGTAGGTGGTATTGGGATAAGTTACTGTCATGAAACGGAGGCAGACAGGGAAACACAGGAACGGAGGACCCAATCGCAGATAGTAGGTAAGGGGTAAACTAGGTCTTTAATAACACTAATACAAAACATGAAACAAAAACCCACGATTGGGTAAAACAAAAGGACTTCAAGGGTAAAACCAGGAACACAAAAAGGAACATAGATATACTATACTAACTAGACTTACTTAGACTCAAGACAAGGTGGGTGGAAAGGACACTTCACCCAACACTCCATACAATCGGAAATGAACCAGCACAAGACAGACGACACAGGGGCGTTAAATAAGGGGACAAATCAAGAGGAACAGCTGTGGGGCATGAAATCATTACAAGCAATAATGAGGTAATGAGAGGGCGGGAACAGAGACAAGACTGGAGAGACCATATGAAAGTCCAACAGGGCCAGAATGCCTCACTCACACACATTAAACAAGAGGTTCTGTCATGATCCCGCCACTAGACCAAGAGAAAAATGACATGATGCGGCAGAATCATGACAAGTTACATTCTAAATCAATAAAACATAGTACTGGACAAAAAGTTTAAACACCCATGACAGCAAGATGAGTCACATAATGTTTGCTCCATTTCAGAGGAAGGAAACAGCTTTTTAAAGTGAATTCGAGCTATACATTTGATCAGTTTGTGTGTTCCCTGAGAAGGAAACACAAGTAGAGGTGACAATACTTTGTGAAGGCTGTTCTGAGTTCAAACTAAATTACAGTATCTCAATAGAAGAATGCTGAGATAAATCGCACAAAATATCAAAGTGTAAAAATACTTCACCTTCACACCTTGCGTTCCAATAACCAGCACATTCATGTCATTGCACCTTTAAAACAATGTCAAGACAATTCTGGGTTGATTTATGTTTCAAAGTCTGGTGACCTCCTTTACTCATCTAAGGTTGAGTATAATTATTTCGCCCTCGCTGGACATGAGTTTTAGCTTTAGTTTGCGAGTTATATATATAAAAATGCAAAAAGTATATATAAAACGTACGCATATCCGAAACGGAGCATAATGTGGATAGATACACTACTGTATGTCAAGCAGGTTCTTACTTTTCCACACTTTTCACACAGGTTAGATCATCGCGTCCACCCACGGTGAAGATCATTCCACCCAATGAGCAGACAGCTACATCTCCACGGCGCTTTGGCATTGGGGCCATCGCTCTCCATTCATTATAGAAAGAAGAAAACCGCTCGACGGCACATAATGGAGCTGTTTGGGTCCAGCCACCTACTGTAAACCAGAAAAGAGAGAACAGTTGTATACTGCACTTGTTCACAGTTGCATTTAATCGCATCTCGGTTTTCATCAATGACATTAAATGCAATAACATAAAGGAGCAATAATTGAGCAATAATGGAGCAATAACATTGAATTTGTGAAAAGATATTTATGAAAGGAGCCAAACAATGATAACACAGCATCCTTAACAGAAATACAAAAGAATGGGCATTGATTATAATGTGTTCTTCCTTGTCAGTTTATGTGAGATACCGTAAAGCCTTTTTACAATCTCTCTTAAATATGCTCTTTGCACAGAACAAATCATCTGTACATGTTTTAACGGAGTAACATCTTTAACATCTGTTGTGATTGACTGAAATGAAATTTCTAATCCACTCACAAAAATATTCAGAAAACAAACAATGGATACCTCAAGACCGCTAATGCCAAATTTGGCAGATTTCTGTTGTTTGTAGATATATAACAGAGATTAACATTTTCGAGACTTTCTCCTTACACATGATACAGTGATATCAAAAAATTGTGTGTAAAAACTAAAGGAAACTAACCAATGAACATTGCATCCACAAGTTGCTTTTCAGAAGAGAATTTAGTGAAGTGGCTGCAGGTGATGTGTGGGCGATGAACTGGCGTCTGTGGGCTTTTCTGATCCGACCTGTTCTTCATGTGCATGAGATCGGTCACCGCCTCTCCCATCGCTGCCCTGAGGATAGAAAACAACCCATTATTACAGCCATTAAATAAAGAATACTTGAACAGATTTTCAAGTGGTGGAAATGATTATATACTAAAACAGCAATAAATATATACTGTCCCTTACTTATTCATTATTTTTTGTGTATACATGGCCGACATTGTATTTCACTGAAATGTCATATGTTCAATTCCTTTTTAGAGTAATACATTTAACTCCTATCCCATTATTCGACAACATTATAATAATATTGCTGTAAAAGCAAGAAACATGAACAGCTTTTCGAAAGAGCAGAAATTACCCTTTTACACAGTATATCCTCGTGTCTTCTCTCTTGCTCTACAGTATCTGATGGAGATCTCTGTTTCTGTATCTGCAGTCGATGTCCTGGAGAGGTGTATATATGTAGTTATGGTTATGAGGTGTCTGTCCTTTACATGGCCCTACGGATGATGTTTTGGCCTTTGGGTCAGCTGAAGAAATTCTAGAGATGCACATCTTGTTTACAGTGAGCGAATCGTAACAACTCAAGTCATCTGATAGTTTCTATGGAGCAGTCCAGAGATGCCAGGGAAGATGGGGGTTGCTTCCATTAATACATGATTTGCACCTCTGTCTTATATGGAAACAAGCATTTGCATTTTATTACTGCACATGTTCAAGTGTGTTCTCACTTTGCTTTAACAGAATATGATGAGAGCATCTTATGAATACATTTTCAAATCAAAATGAACATCATGCCACTCTGTCATCACATGCAAAGCCATTTCATAAACATCTTCCTATTGTTTTGATTCCCAAACAGATAAAATGAGATTAAAGGAAATCTTTAAATACATAACCATTTCTGCATTAACATCACTTAAAGGGACAGTTCACCCTAAAATAAATTTGGGAAAATACTAGTAACCAAAACAGGTTTTTGTACACCTTTGACAATAGTAGGAAAAATGACAATGCATGTATGGTCGAATGTGCCCCCAAACGGTTTCCTTTCCTACATTCTTCAAAATATCTTCTTTTTAACAGAACAAAGACATTTATAAAGCAATTTTTCCCACTATGGTGCATGGCCAAGAACTGTTTGGTTACAAGCATTTTTCAGTTCATATGTGAACTGTTCCTTTGAGTTTACAGGTGGAACGATGTACTCAGCTCTTGATTCCATAAAGTACATGATACTAAGTTCCTGATACTAAAGTACCACAATATCAGGACCAAAATGTAAAAACTAAAACAGATTTTCAAATAACCATAACTTTTCTGTACAATGTAGTAGAATATAAATATGTAAATAAATGTAAATTGAATAGGTCTGTCACAATAAAGCTACATTTTAACATAAAATTAAAATAGAAATTAGAAAGCGAAACCATAAACAAGAACTTCTTGAAGCAGTAAAAGCTCAAAATTGTCAATAAACGTCAACTTAGGTCACATATTAGCTGCTCAACCATAAAGGTTTAAAGAATCGCCAGAGAGCTACAATAGATTTATTTTCCATATTGTGTCTTATGCCACAACAATTAAAGTTAGTCAATTTTTCCGATCGCCTCCTTGCGTTGTTTCTGGTCAACTGCATAACACATTTCACGGCTGTTTATTTTATTTAGGTTTTCTAGTTTTAAATATATATGCTTATACACTCGACATTAGTTTTTCTCTCTAAAACTGACAACAATAGTACATGTCATTCCCAAATATTTCTAGTTTCTGATCACTTTATTTAATTTGTGATACATGACAACATTGTGCTGACATTCTTTGTCATTGTTGTGTTTTGCCGTGGGCCATGTGCTGATTACTCTCTGTTCTGACAGCTTCACCAAATGTGTTCTTTCTCTGCAGACACCTGCCTCGAATGCTTTGAGAAAATGTCTTCAATATGAGCCTGTCAGAGGAGTTATCGCGCACACAGCTAAAATGGAAGTGTGTTGTATTGCTAAAACTTACAAGTGTTACTGCTGTTCAGATGCAAAGGACATAAACTAATGTATATTGAGAAAGACATCCATAAACCAGATGAGAGATACGGTATGTACACTGATGGGACATAGTGATCTTCCTGCTCATTTATGAAATAGATCGTTTAAGTCTTTTCTGATTTACTACTGGGATTCATGGCATGTATATTGAGATTTCATGGGCTACGTTGCATAACCAGACTGTCAGTAACACAACACTCTGGACAGCAATAAATAATTCAACGTGTCCTATGAATGTCATTTCTCCAAAGATGCGTTTGGTTGC
This sequence comes from Triplophysa tibetana, assembly GCA_008369825.1. NCBI lineage: Eukaryota > Metazoa > Chordata > Actinopteri > Cypriniformes > Nemacheilidae > Triplophysa > Triplophysa tibetana. Next base: position 3,324,731 of record CM017901.1, on the reverse strand, counting down.
TAACAGCCAAGAGGAAAGAGAAATCTCACAGGTTCCAGATGAGACACGATTAAATTTTAGGCCTCAGAATTGAAGTCCTCTAGAGATTTAAAGAGTTGTGAATATTGCATAATATGTTTCATGTGTGTCTTCAGTTATTTCTGTCCTGAAGTAAGTCTCTAGACGTCCATCAGCATCATTAACACTGTCTCGTGTGCTTCAGCTGACAGGTCGGCTTTTGGGGCGTGTGACTGCCTATAAATTGGGTAAATCCCTATGGCCAAAGTAGCTTAATGCTTTAATCTGACTCATAAATTGTGTTTACCAACAGAAATGATGTAATGCCTCTAAAATATGATCATAGGCAAGAGGTCAAAGATTGTACCTTTATTACAATAAAGAAGTGACCAGCAAGTATTTATTGTAAAGTTCTTAGTAACAAATGAACTTTTTGTTTTGACATTATTGTGCTTGGATGATAGATCATTGTAACAAAATCAATCAAAGTAGTTTCAGACTAGGCAGCAACATAACAAAATGTGAATAAAATGAAGGGGGATGAATACTTTTGCAAGGGACTGTTTATTTGTTGGGTGGGTATTAGCGCATGACAGCCGTGAAGAATAGAATGTGGTATACCGCGAGGATTATTGGGTACTCATATGTGGACAGTACAGGTTTAATGTAGACAGTGACCATAAATTACACTGAAACCCCTTTCACCACAAAGATTGTTATTAGGGTTTTCTTTATAATCTTTATCATGTTTTCTTAGCATAGAAGCCATTTTCTGTAGAACATTGTGTTTGTTTTAAAGGAAATGGCTTGACCTTTATTGCCTATATGTAAATACAATCAACATTTTTTGGCGGTTATTTCAAAATGAGTCGGTCAATATGTTTTACCCATTGTTGCATCAAATATAACCATATTCAAAGTAAATTTAACCCAACTGTTAGTGTAGTTGATACAACCATAGGATATCTTTTTATTTAGCAACATCAAGGTTTTATTGAATATTTTTGTAATCATCATTATTTTTCTTGAAATGTATGTATTTTATGATGGTTCAACAATACCGTATATAAATTAAAAAGAATACATAAAAGTTTGGTTTGCATCATAGAGGATTTTATTTATTTATTCATGATGTCTGTTTAATCCTATTGGTTGAGCTGCAAACGTGTCTTGATGTTCTTTATCCGAGTCTAACTTTCTTAAAACTTTTCTAATTTTTAGTTTCCGTTTTAAATTTTAATTAATTAATTAATTATTTTAGTGACAGACCTACTGAATGTTATATTAACTTACACATGAAAAGGTTAACTGAACCTTGTATGTTGTCAATTCTATAAGGCGTGTGAACTACAAAAAATATTCTTGAAAATTGTTTTACATGATTTGAAAATAAATACTTTATTTCAACTGTAGTTATTTTATGTTTTTTATATTCTATTTACTTTTTGTTTTAAAAATGTTGTGATACTATTGTATTGTGAACCCTGTATTGTGTATCACATTTAAAAAAATCGTTTTTGCAGCACAAAATGTCACATACAATAGGACACTCTTCACAAAATTCTACATTTGTACATCATACCATGTATTCCTTCAAACCTACAGAACATCTTCTTTTTGCAAATGATCATCTCACACCATATTCTAAAATGCTATGAGAGATGCATCCTACATTCATGCATCATTTCATCCTTGCAGCACAGTCATCACAAATACTGAGATACCAGAGATCTGCAGACCATGCCAAAGAGCTTAACAGCCGGCTCCGCCTCCAACCGCTCAGACCAATAATAACACAAGTATGTGCCAAAAGACCCTGATTCTTACCCCCTGAGGTGCAGCTGACACAGATCCTTAAATCTCTCCACTGTTATTTTAGGATGCACGCCTCGTGGAGATAATTCACGTTTTGCTGCAAGTGGATGAACTTGATCAGTAGTCACATAATTGACAGATAGGGTGAATGGAGTCCAGTCAGCACCAGCAGGAAATCATACGCATCTTCTACAGCCTAAGCTAAAACATTGCGATTTTAAGTGACAGAGGTGAGTGGCAGAATTACTGGAAGCAGGCAGTTACCGTATGATGAAGCCGAGACCACTCTGTTAGATAGATGTGATAGATTGAATGAGTCATAATAATAACAGAATGATTCACACAAGCATATCCATCAAGTCAAATAGACGTTCATCTTCAGCTGCCTCTCCTGAGCAACCTGAGGATGGAAATGTCAGCAGGCGGCTATTTTCACAGTCGATCTGTCAAACAGGCAAACTGGTGAGAGTTGTTACACGTTTGAATTTATTAGTATAATCAAAAGGCCATTGGCGAGACCTAGAAAAAAGCCACAGAGACAAAAGATATAGCAAGGTTTTGTACATTAATAGCAACGGATATATCAATTTGCTAAACATGTACATAACACAACGTTATTGTAATGGAATATGTTCTTTGTTTTTCAAACAACTATATAAATGTGATAAAAAATGTTTTTTGGACATTTTTAAATATTTTCTCAAATTTCGGCTTAAAACTACTGTCTATTATTACTGTAACTATGAATAAAAACGAGGCCTATTGATTAGCAAGCCAGACATACATTTTTGGGCCAGGGCTTTCTATTGACCTGTGAAAGACTCCAGGAGTGTTTTTAAATCCTTTTTAAAGCCTATTTTTTTATACAATTTCTTCAGGGAATCATTTTTATTAGGTTAGTAAATGCAATAGACACCGTCTATATTTGGCAAAATGAAACAAGAGGTACCAGGCATTTAATGACCAGGAGATGAAACCTCGGTGGACAAATATTAATGTTATTCCGGGGAAAGAGGATCCCTCACATCATAAAGTCCATTTTGGTCCACGGTCGTATGGGTGAAACATCGGTCATGGAGTTAACCATGTCAGTGAATTTCCACTCCAGCTCGCTAAAACGTGGTCAGCTGAAGAAAGACAGCAAAACAATGACATCAGAGTGACATCATCATTTAGGGCGGGAAACACTGAGCTATCTTTAAAATGTAATAAAATAGAAATGCACCGATACTGACTGCCGATTATTTAGACTGATATCAATAGTATGGTTGTTATCATAACTTCATGAAGATTCTAAAGATTAAATTAATATTTCTTCCTTCTGAATGTTATTAATTCATATAATCAAAAAAGCTCTTATCATCCGATACCGTTTATTGGCCGATATATAAGCACGTCTCTAAAAAAGGTCTTATTATGATCTTAATTATGATAAAAAACTATGGTCTTAATCGTCTTCTTGAAATTAACGGATAACCCATGATATTTAAAAAATTCTTAATAAATGTAATAAATTAAAATCTAATGTACCTGTTCTGGTGTGAAATACTTTATGTAATTCAATGGACAAATTGGCAGCATTGCGACTCCAATTCAAATAATAAAAAAAGAAAAAATATCTTTAAACAAACTAGTTTTTTGGGTTAGGGGATAAAAATACAAAAGGCTCAATGTTGTGTGTGCAGATTTCAATTCTACCACTTTAGTTTATTAAGCTACTTTGCTCAAATCCCCGCCCTATATCTCACACTTTTTTCTCTTTAATATTCTCACAGTGTGTGAATTTGTAGTGCAATGTTCCAAATGTATTAAGTTAACTTCTAATTGCTGTGTGATATGATCAAAATAATAATATACATAATAACATTACGCCATTACAGAACATGCTACAGGCGACGATTCGAGCTGAGAAAAACCTAATTGTCCTGAAAAATTAAACAGTAAGATGAGTGTTACATTACATTCTTGACATCTGATGGCAAGGAAACTGGATCTTGGAGCTACAGTAACACAGTGACTGTTCCACTACGTAGACGAGACTGAAGTGAGAGTCTTGAGAGGCTTTTCCAGGTCATTGTCAATGACATTCAACTAATAGCTACATCAGCTAAAAACACTTCTTCATCAATCCGATATAAAACGAATATACACGTCAGTTATGGTACATGTTGATAACTCATAACATCAGTTCTCTGTGTGTATAGTAAGTGAGAAACCTACAGTAAGTGCCATATGTAAGAGACAGCAGGGGACATGAGATGTTGAGGAACACTCAGGTCATCCGTCAGATGAAGACTGCTGATTCACATAAAGATATGCATACTCCGATCAAAATATTTAATTGAAAGGGCTTCTTTGCACCATGATCGCTTGAAAAAAAATCCTTTAATGTTTTAACTATTGTTGAAAACAAAATTAGGTCTTTAGGTCGTCTGTAAAAGAGATGTCTCCACTAAATGGCTTTTTATTTTATTTTCTCGACAGAAATGATAATTTAATGCAGCACAAGCATGCCAGGAAAATTTACAGAATGTGCCAGAAACAGAACATTTAAGCAAAAGAAGTCGAGTCTCTAGCAGACTCTAGTGGTCACATTTGTAATTGCCATGATTTCACATAAAAATGAAGCAGGATTAACTCATATCTAAAATGATTATTATTTATAAATGACAAAAGCAATCAAATAACCAACTAAAAATATTTCTTAGTGATATTTTTATTATGAATACGCATCTTTCTGGTTGTGTCAAGCTGTAGAATATTTTATTGGGTAGAAATTGTGAGTGAGTGAGTGGAAATTTATTTGGCATTCCTTCAAATATCTTTCTGTTTGCTTAACAGATTTGTAACAACCTGAGTGAGTAAGTAAATGAGTAAATTATTTTTCGTTTTTGTTTCATAAAAGATGTTTGACATGGATGCATGCCAACTGTCGTACCAGCCCTTGTGTTGTGCTAAACTTTGCATGTCGATGTATTAACACCAGCAAGAGCTTTTTTTTCATACATGTGATGAATTACAAACTATTTTACGTGGATGTAAATTGTACAAAATCGTATGCTTTAACAGGAAACGAGCCTGAAGCTACTAACACAAACCCACCCCTAAACCTAACCATCATTAGAGCGAAAGCATATCGTACTAAAATGCACTTTAGACGCCTCTTAAAATAGTTATCAGTTGTTATGAGATTGTGTTTGTCATTCTCTAAAGAAACATCCAAGCAAATTTCACAAAGCAATCTTCAAACCAGTGCACAGAACTGTTCATGGTAAGGCCGGTCCAACTCCTTCAGTGATTGACAAGCTGTTTTAGTGGGACTGGCAGGAAGCAAACAGCGCTCTGCCAAACACAATAAGAAACTTGGGCTTGTTTATGGACATAATGAGCGAAGCAGGCAGTCAGCAGCTGGCCGATCCAAAGGCTTTCCTAAGGTAATAGAGCATATCCATTCAATCCATTAACTGCAAGCACGAAGTACATAAGAGGGTCCGGGGTAAACGTACAGTCACCACATTTAACCGAAGCATTGCCGTGAAAGAAGGTGACTGTAAAGGCAAACCTGAGCTGAAGAGCATGAAAAGACCAGACCATAAAGCAGCTTTATTCTGATCCGGCGCAAGAGAGAGGCGTACCTTGTAGGATATAAGCATAGCTAAAGACAAGCACCTGTTTTTCTTGATATCCAAGATTTGAAATTGCAAAGTTGCAATTGCTCTTATAAAACGATTTCTTAAAATTGCAATCAAGAGTTATACAAACATTTCCAAGTCTAAATGATGTGAGTTATGGTACTGTATTCACAATAGACGGTAATGCATATCAACCGGTGACCTCTGAGATTTTGAATCAAAAAGCATATTTGTCACATTTTTTTAAATCTTTCAAGATGGAAAAAGGACGAGACAGCTGAGTCACGGCACGCTCATTTCTCTGTCCTTTACATGGCCCTTACAGTCAATGGAACCGACAGGTCATGGCCATTAAAAATGCATGAGACTGTAGTGTAGAGTGTTAAGGCTGGGCTTCAATCCACCCGCGTATCAGATGTCTCCTTGACGACAGCGAAGAATGAGGAATAAGAAATTGTCAGGCAAATGAAAAACAATGTCGGCTCTCTAATCAAGAAAGGAAAATATCTGGTAAGTCATTTTACTGGCCGAACCTTTGAAAAACTGTAATTATAATATAAATGGAAAGCCACATGACATGTAAGGTTGTGTTTTGTTGTAGGAGTAACACTGGATTTAAGGAATTAACAACTGGTGAAAACATTTGTATTAGGTGTGAATAAATAGACTTTTTATCAGTGGGTTTTGAACCCGTGACTGGTGTTGCAAGCACCATGCTACAGTAAAGCTTGAACATTTTTCCTAGACGCTTACTGTTATCTCCTTTAAACACATGTACGGCTTTCGCCTGTGTATTATAGATGCTCTTGCATTATTGAAGCACCTCACTGCACCTTGACGGTTGTCCTGTCTTCTGCTGTGAGCTCTGAGAATGTCTTGACTTCAGACAGTATTGTTGCACTACAACAGTGACTCATTGCACATTGTGGACGATCAGAATGATCAATTTAAATTGTGTTAATTGAGGTGATATAGGGATCCATTTAAGAGAGAGCAACGATGGAGTCGTACCAGAAAGAGTCTGTGAAACTCATCCGCAGACACAGTCAGAGTGTCCTTCAAGACATTATCATTAAAGGATTTAAAGATGAAAGCCTGGGAAATAAAATAAGAGTAAGTCACACTTCTCTACATGTTAAAATGACGGTGTACCTTTTCTGCTTAACACATTTATAAAAATGATGGATTACATCATAAAATCTGTAATATACAAACTATCACTTGTTCATTAATTGAAACCTAACATTTTTTGTTAAACTTTTGGTATGCTTACAATTGCATTTGTGCAATCTTTATGTGAAAAAGTGAATCTTATAATTTGTCATCAATACTAAAATACGAATATACGTGTACAATTTACATTTTTGGATTTTGGTAAAACTCAATCTTTCTGGATTTATTAGCAAACTGGACGTCATCGAGGGGATAAAGCATTAACACCCACATTCCATCATTCTCTGGACAGTATAATAACACAAAAAGGAAATCTCATTCATTTGACTGGAAACAATGCTGTTGAAATCCACAAGGTAAAGAAACAGACCCAAACCACCAATAGGTGATTTAAACCAAACAAATATTCGCTGTTTCTCCCATGTTCCTCTAACTGAAATTCTTTGCTTTAATGTGCAAGCCGTCAAAGCCTAAGCAGTCTGTGATCAGAGAGGGGTTGAGTGACATTTACCTTCCTGCTATCACCAGAAAGATGTCGAACCTGCAGGCGGCCCGAGCCAAACTGAGTCACTCATGTCCTTATCTGTTCACGAGCAGACGGCGCGGCTCCACCTCTTCCATCAACTCACAAAGAGCTCCTGACTTCAGCAAGCAGGTGAGCTGTTCGAATCTGTCTAGAGATTAGAGCGTCACAGGAGCTTTGTGCACGAACCAGTGATGAGTTACGGCGTACGTTTGGACACGAGACAGTTTCTCTGTCTGTTCTTATAATGGATAAAAAACTTTTCTTGCAAAGTATTTTTACTGTGTAAAGACCATAAATTGTGGCTTCCAGAGTTACCTGAAAGCACAAAAGGAGTCCAAGAAGTCAAATGTTACCGTGACTATGACGTACCTGGGACAGGGCCTTCCTGGAAGCGCTCCAGATGAGATGAAAGTCCTTCAGCAGATCTGTGGAGGAGAAAACATCTGTGTGTTTAAAGGATTTGTCCAACCTGGAGGTACAGCTCCGGATGTACATTGTTACAAGACAACAATAAAGAGGAGATCATATCATCTTTATGTTAAACATCATATGCAGTTTAACATCTAAGATTTACACACTACAGTTGAAACTCTAGTTACAGTAAACCAAGCTCCCATAGTTCACAACAATATTTAAAGGCCCCCATTTCTACCAAATGTGATACTGTCTGTAAAAGCAGCTGAAATACATAATATCATTCTGTATCATGTGAGGAACATCCTGTGAAAGTGTAGCTTTGATATTTCTCTAATATTGACTGCACTATCGACAGGCCAAAGATTAAATGTAAATGATCAATGTTTAGGACATCAAATTGTTTGATCAAACTTGGTGTTAATTCAGTATTTAAAATAATAACTTTTAGATTACAAATCGAAATTTAAATACTGTATCTCAAAATCTGTCATATAACTGACTGTTTTTTGTGATAAACACACATTATACGTCATTTTATGCTATGACCACTTTACGCTGGATTTCACAGAAAGGGTAAAAAAAAAAAAAAAATAATATGCATAATATGCTTCTTTTGCCTTATATGCATTAGGTACCTCAGTAACAATACTTACGTGTATTAATGTATTTGCATTATATGAAAAGTATAAAGAAGGATAAATAATTAACAACCAAACTACACCTCCACAGTTTTGATCCATTATTTGTATGCGCACAGTGTAAAGTATTCTATATCGTCCAGTACTTAAAGCCCATTTTATTTGTATTTGTACCCAGTATGTTTATTCTCTCCAACAGAGCAGTTTCAGTTCACATCTCAGAGACATCTGGGTTTCCCCTTCAGCGCTTCTATCTTTGTGAATGGGTTGATGGCAGCCAGGATCAGTTCGTGCTGCGAGTACCGATACGCCCCAGGCTTCCAGCAGGGCCGCAGGAGCTGCTTCAGACTGACCCGGCTGAATGGAGGAAAGCCCTGTTTCAAGTAAAATACCACATCACACGACATCAAAATAAGATTTTAAGGACGATTTTGTGATTTTTGCGGCATCTAGCGGTGAGGTTGCGAATTGCATCCAATGGCTTACTCCACTCCTCCCTTTCGAAGCACTACGGAGGCTGAGAGAGGACTAAGATCTCGTCACGTTTTCCCTTTTTTGCCGACGTATTTACAAAACGCACTGTTCAGAGCAGTTTGTCTTTTTAGGGCTACTGCAGAAACAACATGGTGAATTCCATGTGAGGGGACCCATAGAAATAGCTTGTTCTAAGGAAATAAAAACATAACGCCTCATTATGTTCAGTCTTAAAATGCTCTGAATGCTCATATTTATGTATATTATATTGCATTTCTGTCAAAAGATCCTCTTAAAATTACACACTGGACCTTTAAAGCAGAAATGTTAGCCAACACTATATTTAAAAGTCCATTTTCTCCTTTAACAGATGTGTGAACTCAAGGCACGGTATTGGCTTTCCAGCGATCAATAGTCCATCTCCAATCTTTCCGCGGGCCATCAATTCTAATGAAGGTTAGTGTTAAATCTATTGCAATAAGACTTTTCTGCCTGCATATTTAAAGTAATGATCCACAAAAAAACAGAGAGAGCAGATTGTCTCCTGAATTCACATTTTGGTCTCACAATGATCACATATTCTGTGCAGGTGAGGAGTCCTGCTCCTCCCCTTTGTTTATGCCTCTGGGAATGGAAAGATCGGTGCAGAAAACAAGCAGGGTTTCTAAAGAAGTTGGTGTTATGTCAACGGACAGTGAAGACCTAAATGGTAGTGTGATGGAAAGACGTCGACACAAACGGCACAAAGCACAGCGCAGTCAGCGAGCAGACGGCAAGTGTTTGGAGGAAGACTCTCAACCACAGAAAGATGCCCGTAAACCCGAAGAGGAACCTGCTTTCAGCATCACCAAACAACAACCGCAAACGTCAGCAAACCAAGATAATTTAGTATCCGAAAATAAAACAAATGTGCCAGGTGAGTGCAGATCTTGGTTCAGTGAGCTTCTCCCTAGAAGCTGTGTCGTAAATCACCAGGTTGAATGTTGTTTCGTAGTTTAGATGGCACTTTCAGGACTCTTGTATTTCTCAAGATTCATTGCAGGAAGGAAAAACTCTGAATAAGCACAATGGGGATAAACAGAACGATCCTCGGACATCCAATGGAAAAAGCAGTAGCCGGGGAAGACTGAAGGACTTCTATGAGGAATGTGTTGAGCTGAGCACTGGTCTGGAATCAGGCCTAGACCAACAGAGGTGGTTCAAAGCAAACAGTGAGTGAAGAACTATGGCTCATGTCTCACAGACAGGGCTTCCCCTGGGTCTTTTAGCCTGATTTAGATGAAGTCGATCATTTTACCATAAAAGTTATGAAAAAAGTAGTTTCAGCCGAGATATACAGAAGCAAGTTTTCCGTACGTTTTTGCTGCAGGAAAACATACGGGACATCCCAATTTGTGTAGTCGAGGTTACATATTTTATAGGATGTTAAGATGGAAAGTGAAAAATATGTGTTACCTCCTAGAGATTGAGAGAAACAGGATTAAAGGTCAGCTGACATCAGGACCTTCAGCCATTGGCTCGGCATCAGAGGTGGAACTGAGTGAAGAAAGTGACAGCGGGGACAACCATCCAGAATCAAGAAAACCTAAATTGAATAACAAGAAAGGTTGGAACTACCAAAATATCCATTTCATATAAAATTGATTTTACAGTACATTCATTGTGCTTATGAAATAGTTTTTTTTTATAAAGGCACACAAGATGACATGATTGGCAAAGAACAAGATTTACAGAAACAGGTGAGCTTAATCTTAAAAAATACAGTTGAAACACCATGTAATTGAATAGATATTTCAGATGCGACAGGTAACCACATTTGGTTGTAATATATCAGAGGCTTTCTGTTACTGTGTTCGGGGCCATTTAGGAAAGGAAGTTCACAATTTCATACCTAGAGCAAAAATGGTCACACTAAATTGATCCAGCTGGTCTCACTATTAAAAACAGTCCTATAGTTAAAGAGTGTCCTATATCCATTCCATAAGACATATTGTACTTTACCCCACAGTCAGTGAATTTATTTAAAGGTTATATTAAAAATGCATAATAATAATAATATTAAAAAGGTAATATTTCAATTTTCATTACTCAGTGATGATGTAGAAATTCATACAATGTAAATGAAATTGAATGTGTTTAGTGCAAACCGCAAGAAATGGGAGGTTATATGGGAACTTACAACCAAAGGTTCAGTGCTTCTTAGAATAAAATAAATAAAGGTTTTAAATGATGCCATAGAAGAACCATTTAGCTGTATGGTTCCACTAATAACCTTTACCCTTTTGCTTCACAGAGGTTTCTTTGTAATGTATAAAGGTACTTCAGACTTTGAAAAGATAAAAAAAGTTTTTGTAGACCATTTCACGAAAAGGTTATTTGAGGAACCAAAAATGGCACCTTTATTTTTGAAAGAGTGTTCTTATTTTCTATTGATAATTATTCATATTTTACAATAATACAAAACTCATCAAATTGACTGACACCTGACTGATCAGTTCTGACTTCTCTGACTTCTCTTTTCTACTCATTAAAAAAGCTTATGAGAACAGTTTTCTTTTATTTCACTTATGCTTTTTGTTGTCCTTATGTTGTTCAAGTTGCCTCGATTCCTTCCCTCATCTGTAAGTCGTTTTGGATAAAAGCGTCGGCTAAATGACTAAATGTAAATGTAAAACCATGGATCAATGCATGCAACTAAAGAAAAGTAACAAAAAACCAAATAATATTTCAACATCTTCTACCTAGAAGTAGTTAACATATACTCTTGGCTTTATTTTAAAGGGATAGTTCACCCAAATATTTACTCATCGTTACATCATTTCAAACATTTGACTTTCATTTATCTGCAGAAGTCAAAATAAGTAAATTCTGCAGGACATTGGTAACCAAACAACATTGGCCTCCATTGATACGAATACATTTAGTCATTTTAGTCACTTAGCAGAATACAAAACCAAAGAGACATTTCTCAAAATATCTTCTTTTGTGTTCCACTGAAAAGTTAAACAGGTTTTACCCCCATGAGGGTGAAGAAATGTCCATTATGGGTGAACTATCCATTTAAGTACTTTCATGAGGCCTCACCCTGAGATGCTTTATTAATGTTAAAATAAGTTCCCATCTATTTTGGGTTTTTATCTTTTCAACTTTTTCAAAATTAGTTTTTAAATAAAAGTATTTTTTTCTTAAAAGAAATATTATGTTGGCACATTTATATTTTTGTTCCTGTAAATCAAACTATTTTTGGGACATCCAAAAACAAGTTGAATGACCATAACACATTTGTTCAGTAGTGTATATATAAAATGATCAAATGCTACACAGTGCTTATAAACAATACCATTTGTAGCATATCAACACGATCAGAAAAAAACTCTTGTCTTCAGATGGACGCTATGACCAAGGTGTTGAACGATTCAGACGAGGTGGAGCAGTTGATCCTGAGGAACACAGGTCTGACCGATGAGCTGCTCGAGACTTTAGCAGCAGCACTTAAGATAAGTCGCTCCGAGGTCACGGTCATTAACTTAAACCTCAACCACATCGGACCCCCTGGAGTCCGTGTTTTACTGGACCTCCTGCAGGCCAAACCCCAGATCAAAGAACTACTGTAAGATTCACGCTTGGGAACAGACCGTCTAAATATGTCTCAAACTCTTGAAGGCTGTCATAAATCATCCTGAATGATGATGCTCAATTTATCCTTAGATTATTTGGAAACCAGCTTGGTGATCTTGGAGTGCAGAACCTGCTTAGTGGACTGGCTGAACTTCAAGACACAACGGCAGCGTTGCACGGAAACTCTGAGCGGCTTGGCTTCTCTCCATTTACCGTGACGATCAAAGAGTTAGACTTGGGGGGAAACGGTATCCGAAGTGATGGCCTGAGGGTGCTGGCTACTTTCATGAGGCATCATTCCAGGCTTCGGTATCTGGGCCTGGCGCAAACATCATGCACAGACGTGAACGCCTGGATGGTCTTGTTTGAAGGCCTGAAAGTGAACGCAGAACTCAAGCACATCATTTTAGACGAATGCAACCTCGAAGACCAGGGTGTCAAGCTCTTTGCAGAGTCGCTACGATTAAATGAGTCCCTGAGGAAGGTGGACTTGGACAATAATGGCTTCGGTGATGCTGGAGCAAATTGTCTTCTTGAGGCTTTGAGCTTTAGGGGCAAGTGTCCTCTCAAAGACCTCAGCATGGAAGGGAACTACGTCAGTACAGCACTAATGAGCAAGATACAAGCAGAGGTTGAATCCAGCAGGTCAAATCCTGTTTAAAACCGGCATCTTCAAAACAGACAGAGAAAAACGCTGTGGCCCGAATGCGTGTGGCTTCCAATATTTGCAAATGAATGGCTTCTTTTAGTGATTCATCTACTTAGGAGTTCAGCATAACAGTGGAGGCTAAACATCAGAGAAATATTTGCTTGGGCTCTTGAACGGTTCTTTAAAGCACAAGCCAACAGATTCTCCCACTCAGGTCTTTGAAGTCTGTGAATTGCCTGTGTATCTGCTGGACGGTGAGATGTTTATTTTCGTCAAGGGTATTTAGATTCAAAGACAACATTAATGACGTGTGTTGTGTGTGACAGGTTTTACCTGGACACATTCATTTTTTATTCAGCGGTTGTTGAACCCATTAGTAAGAAAAATCTCTTTTTAATAAGAAAAGAGACATCAACGACACTAAATGAAGAGCAATGGAAACGCTTAAGTCTCCTGTGTCTCAGATATTTCTCCCAAGAAAAAGACCCAGAAATCTCACTCTATGAGAGTTTTAGAAGAGATCTCAACAACTTTACAAACTAAAATCTGATTTGTCAAGTCTGCAATCAAAAGTCATAATTATTGAAGATCTCAATATGAACTCCAACATTCCTCAAATTTAATTCGGATTATTTTATACCTTCAGAATCTCAATTCATGACCCTGACTCTTAATTTTAACAATTATTACATTTGTTTTATCTTTATTTTTCCCAAGCAATTTTAAGAGAAACATCTGAGACTATTTACATGATAGAAAACTGAGACCTTCGTCAACTCTCCAGAGCTATGAAAGTGCAACCCCTGAGCGATAACCTTTTCCACTGGGTTTTGAGAATGATTTATTGTATTGGAATATAAGACTGTTATTTCTGTTATGTTCTGCCGATGTTGCAAATTAAAATCAAACAAGCAGCCCCAAACCAATTTCAATTTCTAGTCCCAGTTATTCTATTCATACAGTAGCCTACATAATAAAATCCCTTCATGCATATATAGCATAAGCACAAACTGAAATAACGTATTTAAAAATAAAATGGTTATTTGAGTATTGTAAAAAATGTATTGTGTCCATGTACAGTCTAAACCCACATTTGCAATCCAAGCATTACTGAACATTTTTGAGACGAATTCACAGCATAATCCAAAGACGATTTAAAGAGGAGCAAATAAAAGACCCCAAAGTGGGCAATATGTTTCATTAGTATTAGCTACACTGTAACGAATTGCTGTAAAAACTACAGCGTTATTTTACAGAAGCTGACTGTTTTTTGAATAATACAGAATATTTCTGTAAAGTGCAATGCATTCTGGGGTCACGTGACGGATTAACTCAAATCTACAGAATATTGCTGTAAATTTCAAATCTACAATGGCGGGATGATCTGCAACAGTCGAGATTGGGGAAGTGCGCAAAATGAGTGATTCACACCTGTGGTAAGTGATTTATTAAGTATTATTTTCTATATTTGGTGATTATCATACTGGTAACGTTATATAGAGGTATCTACATTCGCGTTTCATATCGCACCCCGGATTCAACCTCCATCCGCGGGGGCCGAAGGAGTCTTGCGCGGGGTTTCAGCAGCGCCGTCGCGGTAAGATTTCAAACATTCTCCGTTGCTATAGCACCTGACGACAGAAGTTGTTCATGTTATTTAGAGTTTTTGTACACACCAGGGGCGAAGGCGGTATGTGACGAGCTACAGTTCATTGTATTAGTAAATTGATGTTTTTTTTTTTAATGTTGAACATCGCGCCCGCCGTAGACACGGTAAAAGTTACATGCTTCGAATGTTGGGATTCACGGGAACTTAGTGTTGAATACCACACTCGGTCGTGATTATTTGTGTGGTGTAATTCAAATTTGCCAATGGAGTTATCCGTTAAATCGAGCGCCCAAATTAAAACGAGTCACCAAAGCTTGCGGTAAGTCGATGTTCACGGAGGATAGCCCGGTAAAGTGATTATTGTACGTAACCAGCTAGATATGCAGTATATGTAACGGAGGCCAGCTGAGAGCTTGAGCAAAAGACGTTAGCGACACCTCATCGTTAGAGCAGGCCTGTCCCCCAAATAGGACCGTTGGAGGCAAGGAGGGAGACGGCCCGTTACAAATACCAGTGTGACAATTTCTTGACCGTGACATCCCTAACGTTAGTTGGCTTACATTTCTGTATAAGTACGGTTTTAAGTGTAAGTTACTCTGTGTAATTTGCTTAGAGCTTGTTTGTAGAGTCACTTATACTAGTTTAAATGTGAAAAGCTTAAAGATAAAATTGTGTAGTAAGTATTAACTATTGTCACATGTGGTATTGTTTGTTTTAGGACACACTTTGTCATGGAGGCCACTGGATGCTGACTACTGAAGTTTATGTTGTGTGTGACGGTGCTCAGCACAGCTTCATGTCTGGCCTTGCCACTCTGTTCATAGCATGTTACATATTCAATCTTGAGCACCAGGATGGGGCAGCGTGTATCTTGGAGTCCACTGAAAGGTATCAGTTGAACAACTTCCTTGCCTGCATTTTGTAGATATGTTAATGTTATATACCTGTTAAGACCTTTAAAACAATATTTCGCATGGAGAGATGGATTTTTTTAGGGCAAATTATTTAGAAGTCTCCCCTATTTAACACTAGCAAGCTGAAGATTTAATTAATGTGTTTTAATATAATCTATTTTGTATATTTAATATATAACATTTAGTTTTTCCTGACTCTTTGTAGATATTAATCCAGAGAGTGGAACAAGAAGAAGCGTCATCTAAAATGCCAGAACACAGAAGAAACAGGTTACAGTAAACCCACATGTTGCCGCTCTTCTAAACACAATGATGAATTATCATTGTAATCGATGAAAAGTAAGAAGCACACACACACACACACACACACACACACATACACACACACACAGATCTCATCATTGAATTACATTATTTTATTATTCTCTGTCTCTGACTGAATATGTTGTCCTCTGTTTTTCTCTGACTATAAATTGAATATCTAAAATTATTCTCTTTATTCTTTTCCATAGTTCCAGCTAATTGTTGGGCTCTGATGGATCAAGATGTGGACCGTTTTACAGACTCACTTTGGCCTTGTTTTGCGATGTTGTTACATGATGGTTATGTTGGTTAACGTGTTGTTTAAACATTCATTGTTTAAAGAGCCATGTTGGCTACTATAAAGTTGTTACTGAATAAACATATTTCATGTACAAGGTACAAAATTCGTCTGTAATGTATTTTTGTATCAATTAAAAAAAATTAAACGCTGTATATCCAGTATGCAAAACATACTGGATATACAGTGAGTTATGTATTTCTTCTTAATACAGTAAATAAAAATCAAGCAATATGCTGTAAAAAATACAGCATTATACTGTTGCTGTTCAAAATTACAGTTTTTTCCTGTATTCTGCAATTACAGTAAATGCCTGTAAATTAAATTACAGAACTGTGGCTGTAAAATTTACAGTAACTGGCTGGCAACCCTGCTGCCAGTAATTTACTGTAAATTTTACAGGATTTTTTTTACAGTGTAGTAAATCTCTTCACATCCCAATAGCAATGATTTGTTCTGTCAACCTTTGTATTTGCAAAACTCCTCACACCCTTATAAAACTATAATAAGGTTAATAACACCCAAAAATAAGTTGTATATGTTTACTATTATTGTAATGTTCTTTTTCACCATACGGATAGGTCAGATGTTAATCAATTTTGTTGGTTTAAATACCCATGTGAAGTCCCCGTGAACCGGAAGTTCCGATTGTTTTTATTTCCAAGTGCAACGGAATGTTGAATGAAAAACTAGTGGCCGTGGCTTGAGTTTTTATATTTATATTCATATTTATGCATTTGGTAGACGCTTTTATCCAAAGCAACTTACTGTACATTGCATTAACCTATACATTTATACTAAGGTATGTGCAATTCCCTGGGATCAAACCCACAACCTTGCTCTTACCACTGAGCTACAGGAAAGCAGTTTTTCCACTGCAAACTGATTGGATGTATAAAAACAGCCTTTGCATTTTGAAATAGAACTGGTAGCAGACTTACGTTGAAGGGGAGGAGTTAATGGATGCTCCGCCAAACCATCTAATTTATGTCATTTGAGATGGATGGTCACAAGAGGGCGGAGGCCAATTCAAATTTTTACTAAAGATTATGAGGACACATGAATCAGTGGTACTGTGTTAAGCTATATGAGACCAGTCTTCTTTTTGATTGCACTTATGCTTTGGTCCCAATTGCTTCCATTACCTACCCCACATGTAAGTCGCTTTAAATAAAGGGCGTCTGCTAAATGACTAAATGTAAATGTGAATTTTAAAAAGAGAATGACCCACACTGGTATACTATGTACAATAAACATAATATTTCATGAAAAAATAGGAATTGTATTTTTTATTTCACTGCAACTTGTTATTAAATCATTTTTAAAGCATAATTTTACATACTCAGGTGAATTGTGCATCCATAACGCATGAATGTGTCCCTCTTTTAAAATAGAAAACTTGAGCATAGACTGATAGTCTTAGGTCTGAATGCTATCATCAGGAGTTAAGTAAACAGATAAATACAATCTCTGAGAATTTATATTTCAAGTTTTGACTTTAAATGACGGATCCATATTGCCTGGAATTGCTCATGTGCTTGTCTCATAGGCGAATGAGAGGCATGGTTTTGGAGTTCGCTCTGAAGAGAGCGTGTCATTTTTTTTTCTCTTTTATGCTTGCAAAGTTAGCTCGCTAATGCTAGCCTCTACAAAACTGCCTACCCTAGCTTTAAAACTGCCACTGTGATCATTATGTGTCATTTTACCCTTGGAAAAAATGACTGAACTTATAGCATGATCAAGCTCCATCAACATATGATTCATATGCAAGTTGGGAGTACTTTCCTGAGTACAATGCCTTGATTCATAGACAAATAAATCAGTTCCAGACATTCCCGTTACACTGGTATGGCATTGTTCCATCAGTGGACGACATTTGGAAAAAAACATGATCAAAGCTTTTCACAAAACTAATTTCTGCTGTAGGTTGTAACCGAGCCAGGAAGAAGCGCCAGTGTGCCCTTTGTGTTCTAGTTGGTAGGTCTTCTTTCTCTTTCTGTGATAAGCTTCACATCACGTCTACCGGAGTTGAGAGATAGATAAGCTCTAATCACTGATAAACTACATTCTTTCTCATCGAATAATAGACAAAAGCAAATTACATTCCACTTATATCATTTTCATGGCATTTAGAATTTAAGGTTCCAGATCCACCAAGGGGTTTTCATGCGGACAGTGCTGGCTGAAAAAAATGCTGAATACCGGCCGTGAGCCAGCGGAAAAGAACGCCAGCTTCTTTCCTTTTTAATTTAAATGCGTGGTTTCCGTCGACCGAAAATGTTGGAAACAAGTAAAAAAACATCCCGTTCATATGCGGAAACGTCTTGTTGATACCGAACACAGCCCCTTAGTCTGTGCCACAGACAGCTTCTGTAGCTTGCATTAAAGGAGCAATGTGGAGAATTTAGCGGCATCTATCGATGAGGATGCAAATTGCAAACCATTGGCTCGCTCCACCCCTCCCTTTCGAAGCACTATGGCAGCTCTCATATGACAAAGATCTTGTCACGTTTTGGCTTCTTTGCCGAAGGAGATAGCGTATTCAGGAAACACACTCTTTAGAGCAGTTCGTCCATTTAGTGCTACTGTTGAAAAAACATTCGAAGAACAAACGAATTCCAAGCAAGGGGAACCGGGGTGTATGAAGATAGAAGCAGCTCATTATAAGGTAATAAAACATAACGCTACATTACGTAAGGTCTTTATACACCTCTGAAGACGTGGTTATGTACATTATATTGTATTTCTGTCAGTAGATCCTCCTAAATATTACACACAACACCTTTAAGATGTATTAATAGCCATTTGGCCATACTCTATTAATAATGCAGAGTCAGATATAGCATTGGTAGATTGAAGGTTTCAAAACTTTGGCTCATATGATGCTATCAAAGATTGCTCAGTGCATGTCAGTCTGCCATACTGTACAGTAGGAACGTTGTTCCAAACCCATATTATGTTATATCAGCTGATATAAGAGCACTTCCACACTCCTACTCGAGCAATATTGCATTATTTGCAATATTTCAGTAATTGCTCATAGACATCAATGGATTAAAAGGAGAGCAAAAGGAAACGTTTGCTTTAGTCTGTTGTGTTTCAGATATTTTCTCCTGCAAAGTCTTATTTTTTTAAGATTTCAATATAAACTCAAACATTTGAAGAGCTCAAATGCAAAACCTTCTAAATCTGTCAGACGACTTTTGGTTTAAACAAGTATTCTCATAATCTAATTTTTGATGCAGGTGGCTTTTGCATCTGAACTGTTCATTTCGCTTTACATTTACCCAAATCCAGACTATTTTACCTCTACAATCAACATCAATTTTTACTGCTATATAAACTTAATCATGTTTCTATCTTTTCTCTCCTGAGCAGCTGAAATTACAGTAAGTTGATGCTTAAATGAAACAAAACTAAGGAATGAGATATGAAAGAGCAACTTTTCAAAAATACAGTAGGTACCTCATAATATATGAAAAAAATTAAATGTACCATTATTTTATAAACAAATCAACTAAAATGTCAAAAATGTTTAATTAATCTTGCTTCTGTGTCAAGCCATATTGATATAAACTTTATATTACAAAAACTGAAAGAAGATCCTGACTTCTGAGACATTCCTGGATACAACAGCCTGATCCTAATAAAAAAATTAATCCGCTTTAAAAAAAAAACCTTAGAAAAGCTTTTCAACCTTCGTGCCAGGAGACACATCCACAGCCAACATGGCAGGCAGCATAAGGCTTTCTTATCTTGAATGAAAGCAGTAGCTTTGTTTTAAAAATAAGAAACGAAGAAATTAAAAATTGAAATTTGAATTTGCAATTTTAGAAAATAAACCATAGAAAAAGGAAATGGGTAAAGCCGTTTCTGGAGCTCATTGAATTGGTACAACATTGCACTTGCTTTTCAAAAGTCATGGGTTCGATTCCATGATCTCTGCATTGAGTAATAGTAAAAAAGTGAGAAGACTCTGTTTTCAAGTGCTGGGCAGAAACCTTACAGTGGTTCTACGCACTCATTTTTAAACAAATTATTGTTTGTGTCTTTTTGTCTCCTATTTCTCCGCATGGCAGTGATTTTGTCAATGAACAGCTGTCTAAAAAAAGAAAGTTTAAAAATTATTAACTGAACAGCATTAAATAAATGACAAAGGACATTTGACAGAAATGCGGTTGCTAAGAATGAGAAACATAGAGATAAAAGTCACTGCCGTGGAGTTGATAGTAAAATCTTTCCAAATAAAAAGTAAATCTATTCACATGTCCACTGCCAAAGCTCATAGGAATTTGTCTGACAGCATTTGGTCAGATAAATACACAATATTATGTTATTTTATGACTGCAAACATCTGCTACAGGCCTTGTGTGGCTGTATCAAGCACAGCAAATGGCCTTTTTAGTACTCTGGCTCTCTATCGGCTACTGAGCAAGTGCATTTTTAACAGGAGTTTGGTTGAAATCTAAAGGGTATGTGGTTTACTGCGGCCAAATATAAACAAGACACTTGTTGTTTTTAGGCAGGTCACTGCCAAGCCTTAACTGATATCCAAACATGATGAAATTACTCGAAAACAACATGAAACACTGCAAAATAATAAACAATGTGACTACACAAAGGCAAGTGCAGCCACCTGCAAATTTAAAAAAATACAGATAAAAGTGAAACAAGCGGAAGTACAGTTTTTGCCGCTAATCGATCAATATATCATTGGATTGTGAAACTCATTTCTCTGGAAGCACCAGATAGGTTACCATTGCCAGACACATCTATCATTCAGGGCTTAAAGTGGACTCGGTTGAAGATAAATGGAAAAAGGTGAGATTTAATGGCATGGTGTAAGTGGCTGGCACAGGTTCCAGCTGCCTGATTTCTATTACATCAGATTTTTGATAGATGCTACGTATTTCTTTTTCCAGCAACAAGTCAACTGATTGACATCCCTGGCAGAGATTCCCCAGACAGCTCAATTTACTGGAAAAAACTTGTTTGGCAGAATAATGTTCTGATAGTGAGTGTGTGTTATGCCTAGCTAAGTTTCCCAATGATAAACTACTAAATTAGATTTTTCTCTAACAGTATAATAGAGAAAGAAAGCTCACTTATGAAATCTAACCCATGCGCAATCACTGTTAAATCTCTCATTCAAAGCTTCCTTGAGTCGACGGTTGCGTTAATGAGCCAAAACAATGAGCTTTCTTGAAATTTTAGTCTGTATCAGTCAGTAATCTTTGAGTATTATGGAGGAATTTCATGATTTGTCTTTATGTTTTTGATCATTATTCACTATGTATTGCTCTTCGTTTTAAACACATTTGTATGAGATTCAGGAAAGCACCCTGCACAGCTGTGTTTTTGATGTCTGGTAGTGTTTATGGAATCTATGAACTTCTTAAGGCCCCATCCCTGCAGTACGACCATATCTGGGCATGGTCCGCACCGTTACTATGACTACAATCTGAGCAAGACGACAGTTTTGCCACAGTTAAAGACAAGAGTAGAGATGAACAAGGGGAAACTGGTCATGATGACCATGACATAATTGTGTTGGGCGAGGATATAAAAAAATAAACAAAGATTATTTTACTACCATTAGAAATGGATGAAAGGGGATGGGCCGAGAATGAAAGAGATAACTGGAACACCTCTTGACGTTTGGGTATAACTGTTGATCCAAAGCACTGTATTGTGAGATGTCTTCTAAGCATCTCAGTTTGTTGGCTCGAATAATAAAGTTTTGACCTTTTGGCACATGGAAGTTTTAAGGCTGTCAGAAAACCAGCTGAGAAAATGCTTAATGACTTTGCGTTTCATCATGAGATGCATCAAAGGAAAACCAAAAGCAGTTTCTATCTGTTTTAATGTGGGTCTTGCTTGCTGTTTGCATATTTGAAAAAGTCAATTTATGCATTTAAAACATTCAAAACAACATCATGTGCAAGATTAGGTGCAAAATGAAAATTCAATAATATTATTTGCAATAGTCAGTTTTAATATGCAATTTAAATAGATATTTAAACTCTCTAAGAGTTGTAAAATTCAAATGAAAATGCATTCCCCGAATTGATTACATGTGTTTAAGATAGCCAAGCAAAACTTTTGCAAAATTATAATTAAAATGTTATTTTCTCTAAATGCATGAACACAATGTTAATGGGTTTAGGGAAAATAAACTTTAAATGATCATTTTGCTAGAGTTTTGCTTGACTATCTTAAATATATAGTCAATTCAGGGAATTCATTTTTATTTTAATTTTGCAATACAAAGAGAGTTCAAAATCTATTTAAATTACATATTAAAACTATTGTATGAACTGACAAATGTAAATTATGTAAAGTAAATTGAATATTGAAAATATACAAAATGTTGCAGATATGTCGTTTAAAATGTATATTTAAACACATAAATGCATTCCCATTTTGCGTATTGGATTTTAAATTGAAATTTGCTACCAAAATGCTTCCATATTTTACAGCCACAGAAACCTGAAATGCCTTTCTCACAAGCAGCTCCTTCATAGGCCTTTCTGATACAGCTGACATTATGACGTCCAGCTAGTCAAGTTCAAACAGTGAATCTGCGCGGGGGGGGGGGAGAAAGATGTATTTTAGTGACATTTTACACAATATTGTGAATACAAGTGTTATTAAATCTTTATTTTGAAAGAGCTTCATTAGGCACGTATTGTACAATTACGCTATCCTTTGTAGTTCTAACCCAGTGCGGAACAAACCAGGAACAGAAAACATAATTACTCTGAAGCAGACAAAGTTTCAAATTTCCTGTTTACATATTTGGAAAAGGTAAATACTCATGAGCTTTCTTATTGAATGCAGCTGTACAGGGTACAGAATGTACAGTTTATAAAAGGCAAACGTTAGATCCTTCTCAAAGCAGCAGCACAAGTCTTTTCCTATAAGATAATAACTGTAAATCAGATTTATAGTTGTAAACTGTAAAACCATATAGTTTACTATAAACTACTATATTACACAAACTATAAAACTGTTCATTCATCTGTTATCAAGACGCAGAATTTAATGACCCCAAATTTCTCATTGCACTAATAGATGCCATCATTTGTTAAAAACTGAATGTATTCATGTGTTTCTGGAGGAAAATCCTCCCATTTCCAGCAGAGTTTGAACTTATAAAATCATTTGAACTAAATAAAACAGCTGACTTTAATTATACCAACAGCCAAAAATAAAAAAGTTTTAGACACATCCTTTGGTGCCGTTTTAAATGGCAAAAATATTAAAAGTGCATTAAAAGTCAAAATATCTAATGTGTTAAATTTATTTTCCTATGAAAATGCCATGCTGAATTTGGCCGTTGAATTATATGCCACTGGCGTCACCATAGCGCGATTTCTGCACATTACTTAAATATTACAGCACAATCTTAAGCCAAACAAACGCCTGACATGGTAGCGGAGCTTACGCAATTCCTTATGACACTTAATAATTTTCCAAGTCTAACTATCAGGATTAAAAGTTGACTGACAAAACATGCACGCCGTGAGTTTCAGGACAGTCTTGCCCTCTGCAATATGGCGGCGCTTTTGACATTTATAACGCAGCAGCACAGCCCACAGAGCCAAATTCGTCGTATATGTCTGCACACATGCAATATGCACCGCACTTACGATTTTGGAAACTTGGAAGACGTTCATTGTTTTTACTGAATCGGACGAAATTGACCCGCTTTAGCCTAGCGTGTGCTACTAAACTTTCTTTCCATCTTCACGCGCCGAGAGCGTGACGTTCATCTGTCGTCATGAGTCGTGACCTTAAACACGCGCTCACTTCGATCTTAAATGACAAGCAACTTTTTGAGAACGGTCTTCGTGAGTATTTTGTCTTGGCAAATCGCCAACGTAATATTCAAAGAAACCATTGGCTTTCGGCACTATGTAACGTTAGCTATCTTGTGACTGTGAGCGTGAGTGTGAGTTCTCAACATTAACCCGCATAAAGAATAAACAAAGACGCGAAAACGACGCTGAAATGTGTGTGTTGTACTGCAGGCTAATATAATCAAAGTATGTGTGTGTTGTACTGCAGGCTAATATAGTCATTCCAGCCTACCTAATTTCACTAGTAAAATCACTTTTTTCCATAATTTATTTTTCAACATTTCCAGAATATTTGCACATTGGTGTGAATACTAAATTTAGTGAAAATATTTAAAATAATTTGAGTTTGAGATTCATACTGACACAGGATAGGCTAGCTTGGCACCTATCAGGTCTATCTTTTGCTTTGCTAACGTTTTGTTTTGCGTCCCACACGTCATATACGTACATACACACACACAATAGTGGGCCGCCGATAACTTGTTAGTCAGAATGGTGGTCCCTGGCACATAACCAGTTGATAACCCCTGTTATAGATCATAAAGCTTTGTATTTAAACTACTCTTTTAAATAGCCTTAACGTTGTAGTGTATGCCTTTTCTTTTCATTTTGTTTTAGTTTCATTATTTATGTGAGGGAAGGGAAAACAAACGAGTGTCTGGAAAGACACACCTTCCAATGAATCGCTGCGAAGTGTTTCTTCTCGCAAAGACAGCTGAGGGCGACAGAGGGAAATATGTTTCCAGTGTCCTTAAAACTTCAGCATGCTTAGCAAAAACTTGAGATGTAGTCGGCACTCGGCAGTTTAACTAAGCGCCTGCCACTCACTTCAGAGAGTCATGTCTGCGCTCATCGGGCTCAACTTTCCAGTTTTCAGCATCACCGCGTCTGTGGAAGTCAGATGGCGAAGTTTGCGTTGCGCGTCGCCGGTTTCCCTCTTTGGGAAGTTTTAGATTTGGGATTCGGGACACACTACGGCATGCGATATTGTACAACACTGTTTCATTAAGCCTTTGACCAGCTATAAAGGGACATTCTGATATGGAAGTAATGCAGCAACTGTGCCATGTGTTGAATGCACCAAACACCACGGAGGAGCAATGAAGTAAGCGCGATGGAGCCGGACAATGCCCCGATCTCCAAACTCAAAGCAGCTGGAGTCGGGGGGTGAGTGAGCAGTTCCTTTCTCCGGTGTCATAATAATAGACAGATTTCAGAGAAGAGTTAATATGGGTCATAAATAATGCTGTTAGTGCAGTTATATAAAAAATGAAGGGAGAAGAGGGCTCCGTTATGATGTCCATTATGGGCTTTTAGGAAACTTGATGAATGAATGGGACGCGCAAAACACCCTTATACGTTTTATTTGTAAAGTTGTGTGTTTAGATTGTTTTACAGCAAACAATGTTTTGCAGGTCGTTATTAGTTTTGAATGAAGTAATTGTTGACCATTAGTACTTTTTCTGAGTGTATAAGAGATACGAATCACCGGTTTCTTTGACAGAATATGTGTTGTTTATGTGCTGGTGGTAGTAAA
This sequence comes from Triplophysa tibetana, assembly GCA_008369825.1. NCBI lineage: Eukaryota > Metazoa > Chordata > Actinopteri > Cypriniformes > Nemacheilidae > Triplophysa > Triplophysa tibetana. The sequence goes on along the minus strand of CM017901.1, from coordinate 3,299,269 downwards.
ATTGTTCATGTATATTAAACTAGAACATTACAAACCACACTCATTATTATTATGTAGACATTTGATTATTGAGAAATCCACTTTCTTTGTGTTCACTTTATGAGGGTCCGTGTTCGGGGAACTTTTGGACATTCTTGTATCCATAGCTGTAGGGAATGCTGACTAAAGTAAAATGGCATACAGTAATCAGATACGACATCCCCATATTCAGTGTCATCACACGAGGTCGGAAAATGAATGCATAACTGAACACCAGACCCAAGAGTAAAGAGATCCCATGAATTATGAGTGTGATAGGAGGACTGCTTTGTGTGCTATTTATACAGAATTTAAAAAACGAAAGAGTGCAAGACATTACCTCACACTTTTCTGTATATGAGTTGATCAGAACTCTAATAAAGATCTCAGCATTCCCCGTCCTGTTATATCACTTTCTATACGGAGCAGCATCCCAATGTTTTGGCAGGCGGGCAGATGATAAGCTCTGACTGCCCGCTGAGCAGATCCAGCTGTTGAGGTTTATAGTAAAGACTGCTGCGACCTCGGGCTGCTGGAGCGTTGCATTTGGAAAGGGACCAGACTGGTAATTGAGATAAATGTGGAGATGCTGTAGTGTATGGAACAATGTGATCCCAATACTCTGTTTTACTTCAGTAGAAGAGCCAAGGTTAAAAAGCATAGCCCACGCTGCTATTAGCATCCTACAGTAATACACTATACACGAGTCTTCCGGAACACATTTACAGAACGCTTACATTAGATCAAGTTCGAAAAAAGAAACATGTTTATACATTCCTTTATTGAATTCTAGGGGATGAAAACCTGATGCTGTCTGACCGAAATGTCCTTAGGTCCAAAGTTGTGATCGGACTAGTTCAACCTTACTTGTCTTTTATAATGGATAAGGGAGAATTGTGAATTTGTTTTGTTAATGTGTATTCAGCCTGTCTAAGTGTGATTCTGCTTTTACAGGAGAGCTGTGTTTCTCTGTATGGTCCTGTACTGTACCTGCTGTATGGGCTTTGCACAATCACAGTCTGAAGGTAAGACTGAACATTTTAAACCATTTCTTCTTTAACAGATATTCACAAGTATTTTAATCCGATGAGTGAGCAAAATGTCTTTTGAATTGACATGCATGCATTAATCCTATAAGCTAAACGAATGCACGGCTATTTGAAGGTCTAGACCTCACACTGCCATGCGGTGAAGTTTGAGGAAACTTGACAAGATTTGGATAAACAGACCTCTAATGTTACAGCTCATTGGCGCTTTCCATGAGTCTGAGGTGAGACAAGCTACCGGCTCTACACAAGTAGTTTGTCTGATTTTGCTAGTATCGTCTGACTCTATTTGGCTTTTGTGAAGCATTCGCTTTAACAATGCAATGTGTAAGCCGTTTATCCAAAACTCATCTGTGTCAATGTCTGATTGGAAGTCAAAAATCTGGACTGTTTAGATTTATACAGTAGTTCCGTTTAGTTTAACTGATAGGATGGGAAATTTTAATTGAGGTTTGGTGCTTGTATGGCTTCATATTAAAACTGAAAGTGATTTGAAACTTAAACATGACACAGAACTCCCATTTGATTTTTCATACAAAATTGACTTTTTCAAAAAGATGTTTTATTTTACAGCATGAACCCATTGGTTTCATTTCAAAGGTGTGTCTGGAATTCTCACATTTGTTCAGTACATGTCGTGGGAGGCTTGTATCATTCATCATTTTCAAGGCAACATGTGCAGTCCATCTATTCACTCATTCATGAACGTGTACAGTTACATCTGCATCATGATATGAAACCATCTCATTTCAGTGTTTTGAACATTCCATGAAAGATGCTTGGTTTTGTACGGTATGTGACGTCTGTGTTTTTAGAAAATTCATCTCCTGACTTGTGATCAGGTCTCTGGATTCATGTTTAACCTTTGCACTTATCTTAAGTTTAATATCTGATTTCCAGTGCATGAAGTTCCACACTAATATTTATTGTGACATTCATTTCAAGGGCAACAGGATATTCTTTTGAAGAATTATAGTCTTTGTTTTTGTCTAAGCTTGGTTTTGCCAATGCTTGCTGAGCCAATCGGTTAACACGGCTTAATGTTACATTTCAAGTGCATATACTCTTTATCTAAACCTTAGCATTTGTAGCCCTTGCTTTTAATCTTACACTGTGGCCAAACAGGAATGATGCAAAGACTGTGGCGATAAGCAATATTTCTTATCACACCGAAAGTGAAAATGTTCCATCATGACATGAATCGCTTTGAACATATCTTCTTTTGTTTAGTTTTCAAAATGGGTAAGACTAGAACCCAAGCAACAACATGCAATACAGCACAATTTCTCAATCATTTGAATGCTATTTCATCAGTGTTGTGCTGCATAGCCCCGCCCTCAGAGAAATCCCATTGGTCCAGAATCCCGATTCCCATTAAGGGACATAAATCAAGTGTCTTCTGATTGGCTTCAAGTGCATTAGGTGGAGTTTTCTAATGTTAAAGGTTTGTTTCCGGATTTGCAATCTGAAATTATTCTCATGATTTGATATATTCAAAGATGTTTGGGCCAGTTTGGTAGTAACTCTGTATTAGCTAAGCTACAATACTACAGCAGACATACTTCTCGCTCTCAGCAAGCCACTCCAATCTGCTGAGCATTATCTGTGAGTTAAGTGATGGATGATTTGAAGGGGGAAAGTCCACCACACACAAATACCATTTACATGTGCTTTTCATTTAATTCTCAGAGGGTATATTTTGTAACTGCCACATGTTTAAGCTTGGTTTTGTTTACATGGGATGTATTTGGGTTAGATTTGGTTTTGTGATTCATGTCCTCATTTGTTTTATATTCTAAACACATTACTTAATATTCACAGCTGAGAGCCCTAAGACAAATAACATTGGCGGTTGGCACCCTATGTGCAATTCAATGTTACCATTACTTACATTTGTAACACAAAAAAATGGCTGTGATGGACTGGCCATCTGTCCAGGTTGTCCCTTTTTTGTGGGTCAATATGCAAGCGGATTCAGAGGGTGGCCAGAAATGGCTATTACATTTCATCCAGAAATTGGAGCTTTTGACAGTAAGAAATGTGTTTTAAATTCATGGGAACCATCTCCTCATGTCCAATGAGTACTCTACTAAATGAGTCTATAGACATCAATTTAATATTTAATTATTTTTCAGATGGAAAATGATTGAAGTCAGCATGAATTGTCCTGCTTGTCATTTCAAGGCAGATTTACAGAAGTACAGTACTTGAAGTCTTAATGTTATTGATCTCTTTAGGCCTAAGTGAGCAAGTTTAAAGGAATCTGCAGAATGTTTTGAAGCTCCTGGTGAGATCAGCTTGGAAAGGAACAGAACTCTACTGGGGTGCATATCCTCTCCTAACAACACATTTATGTCCATATGACAGTAATATAAAGCTGTATACAGGAATAACACAAGTCATGTGTTCAGATCTATGGATGAATTATGAAAGCAATGGTAAGACAGCTTGAGTTTAATAAAATCGAAATTGTGGGGATATAAGGTTTGGAAGTCTTTGCAGGAAATGTAAAAGATATGATAGTATTATAAGATTATAATAATGCAGTTTGCTGGTTTATTTATGCTGTCATTGTTGTTTTCTGTGTTCTGTGATAAAGCTCATTCTTTTGAGTGCAGTGCTTCATTTTTACGGACTTATGCCTAAATCCTTATAATAAACTGCTTAACACGGCATCAGGCATTTACAGAGTTAAAAACTCTTGGCTGTGTAAATCCATTTCTACTTCAAGTTCCCTGAATTTCACCCTTTTTTACCGCACGCTGGTTCAGACGTGATGAATTTGTAGCCGAGTTGATGAATCTGTAAAAGTCAACAGTTGTCTAGAATAAGCCGACATAATGTGTAATAATATCACTTGACTATTTAAGGATACAAAGCGTCAGACCAGATGAAACTGTAATCTTACCGCATATGTTCTACATATGCTTCTGTTAATGATCGGTTCCTTTAATGATCTGAAAGTCTTGCGATTGTGTATAGCAGCTGCAATCCTTCTGTTGGCCACGACAACCTATCGCAGCAATTTCACTCCTAATTGGTTACCTAGGCACATTATGTGTGTATAATGATTTCAGCAATGATTTTGTGACGACTGATTTCTTTTTCCCTCTCTAGATGTGGATGTCCTGCAAAGGCTAGGAATGCTCGGCAAAAGACCTTTATTTGGAACACGCTCCACACCTCAAGGCGTCATACCATTTAAATCCGGAGTTATCCTTACGCCGAGGGCGCGAATCGACGTCCCTGTAAAATCCGTCGTACCTGCTTCGTTGGGCACGACATTTACGCTCATCCTCAGTGTGTGTTCTCATCGAATTAACAGCGCTTTTCTCTTCACCATTGCGACGAAGAGAAAAAGACTCCAGCTGGGAGTTCAGTTCATCCCAGGGAAAGTTTTAGTTCATTTGGGCCAGAACACTGTCTATTTCAGTTATGATGTCCACAATGGCCAGTGGCACAACATGGCTTTGGAAATCCAAGCCGAGAGTGTTACGTTATATACGTCTTGCGGGAAGACGAGCGTGCATGCAAATTTGCATTTTAAAAACGAGGAGACGCTGGATCCGGAGGGCTCGTTTCGTTTGGGAAAAATGAGCCAGAACTCTGTGCCATTCGAAGGAGCCGTATGCCAGTTTGATATACATCCTTCTGCAAAGGCAGCTCATAATTATTGTAAGTACATTAAGAAACAATGCAGGGATGCTGATACCTATCGGCCAAACTTTCCTCCACTTCTTCCGCTGCTCCCTTTGAATCCTAACGTGTCTTTCACCATTCCGACACCGATCATCAGATCAACCCCACTCGACAGACACTTAAGCCCTAGTTTACAAATCAGTCATGAAACTTCACAAGGCCCAAACACATCTTCTTTAACATCATTCGACCCTGTTACTGTCCTGTTTGTACCCAACACAGTGCCACCACTGTTAACCCAGCCCACACTGCAGCCCCCCCTGCAGGCCATGGCATTAACTGTCATGGCCACCCTCGCAAGTGAAACTACACCAAAGCAAACTCAACAAAGCAGATCTAAAAAGAACCTCCTGAGGCCGACTATAAATGAGGAAATGTTACAACACATTGTGACGGATGTTACCATCAAACCAACCAGGAATAAAATGGATATCCCGACTTCAGCAGGAACGAAACCTGAACCTTTAAGCACATTTAGGACGTTGGACGTGACAACACTTTCATCACAGAGATCGCCACTGCAGGTGACCTTCCCGGAAGCCAGACCCACGTCTTTTACTCCTGTCACCCCTGCAGCTACAGACGGTCTCCAAACCTTTGATCTGGAACAAACCCAGTACTCCCTCTTTGCTGGGGCACCTGGGGCACCTGGTCTCAAAGGAGAACCTGGACCTCCGGTAGGTCATAGAAGTAATATTTATGTAGAAGAGTGTGTGCTGTGATTGAATGAAATTATGTTTAAGGGCTTTTCTATAACCTTCTTCTGTTTGGAAATGCTTGGTGATTTCATTCTCATTCTAATCAGGTTTTTTCTTGACATTCTGGTTTGAAATACTCTGGCACACAGAAGGTCTTGTTCAGTCTCTTAGTGGTTCTGAGGTATTGACAGGTCAGTGACAGATTCTTGAAAAAAAGTTCAGGATGAATGAAGCGATAGTGAAGATTGGGTCAAAGTTAAAAGAAACCTACACTAACCTGTTGACGTGTCCAAAACGAATGTGTAACAGAAAAAACGATACTTTCCAATGAAATACAATTTGCGATTTTTGACCTTAACCTTGTAATGCTACAAACTGTTAGTTCAGGCTGAAACAAGGCTTGTTCTAATGGATTTGTCACACCACGCTGTATCAAGTGTGGACAAAATAAAAATGTATAATGGGTTCTAATGCGTTCTTTTGTCGCATCGTGCAGCGCAGCGTCATGTATAGACCCAGCGCTAATTGTACACATATTGTTATATCGTAAACTTTCCAGCATGCATTCAAAATGTTACAGTGGTTATAAACTCTCTCCCTCTGCATCAATATACTTGTACTATGAGTGTGATTCACTGATGGCATCACTTATTTAAAAAATAAAAACATTGTTATAATACCGTTATCGTAAATTTGTTTGGCTACGATTACACGAAAATCTGATATTGTGACAGGCAGCTTCAGGCTCGCCCTCATTCCAAACCTGTATGACTTTCTTCTGAAGAACACAAAATATATATGAAAGGATATTGGTAACCAAACAACATTGGCCCCATTGACTTCCACTGTATGAGTACATTTCTCAAAATATCTTCTTTTTGTGTTCCACAAAAACACAGTCATATAAAGATTTTAAATGACATGAGTGTGAATAAATTATGACTTTGTAGGGGGGGACCGTTCCTTAAAATGAAAGGTTTAAAAGACAAGGTTAAGTGTGTCTTTTCCATCAAGCTACTGAAATGCTCTGTTTATTTTTAGTTAAATGTTATTTTAGCAGATTTCTTTTACTAGATTCTTTTAGACAGGGTTGGATTTGCTCGCTCTTGCTGAGCCAGCTTCTAAAACCATAACAGCAAGGTGTTCAGACCACTCGCACTCCATGGTATGTCAATCATTTTCTTTCCGTTTTGAACAGCGTCTTATGGGGGCCAGATGGCAAGTGAGCTTTGATTATTTTGAAGAATTGTGAAACGTGAATTACTGGTGTTCTCTGGTCTACATTCTGCTTTGCCCTCGGCATCTGCTTTTCTGTGTTATATTTAAGTGCTGCGTGTAACTTTACATTAATGTGGATTCCTGTTCCTTTGGTTTTCATTACGTCTTAAGTGCATGATATACCACACACCACCACAGCTTTAACTGCTTAGAAGACCCTTTCGGACAAAGACTGTTGGTTTGAGCCTGGAAAATAGCATCATCATTGTTGTCTTTGAGCGTTTGGTGGTCTTGGTTTTAAGCCTAGTTTATAAAATCCTTTGATAGGGCATTACTGGCTGCTGGGGTTTAGACTGTGGGATGCTTCCACGCATTTTCCTCGTAGTTAAAATGTGAGGTCAAAGGGCACAGGATGAGAGCGTTCACTAATCTGTCAAGATAAGTTTATATGTCTAATCCTATTGGGAAATACTTGTCTTGATTTTATCAAGAAAATCACTTAATTGTGTTTGAAATATGAATGAAAATTTACATTTTGGTGAGTCAGTGTTAAAAAAAGTATGCGCTGTTCAGTATGTCTGTCACAAGGAAAGCACCGTGAGCACTTTCTAAAGATCCCCAAAGGATCTTCTATAAAAGGCCTTCTTTTCTCCTATCACAATCTTTTATTCTTTCTTAGAGGCATAGGGAGAAAGAAGGATTGCTCTTATTCAGAAAAAAATGCCACGTGGAAGATAAATGGAAGGGTCTCTCTGTCTCTTACTCTCTCTCTCTTTTATTTTTCTGCAGTTGAGAGTTACTGTAATCTCATTTACAGTAAATCAAGCAAAACATCTACAAGTTTATTATGTTCATTGGTCTTATTCCATGGAATCCTGTTATCAATGATAATGTTATCATGATGGTTTTAAGTCTGGAAATGACTAGAGACATGAAAGTACAAATATTATATCAGAAGTTTTCTCAGAATGAGAATATGGGATCCTGCCAGGGCTACAGGTGTTTCGAAATGTTGCCAGGAATTGTCTCGTTGAGTTAGTTTGTTAGCAAATAGACTTTCCATTAATTGACTTTCCACTAATTTAATGTTGGCAACAGATGAGTTATGATGAGCACTATAACATCTTTCCTGAGTAAAAGGTGAACTCTTTGCAACTAAATTATATTAACCAAAAAAATAGATTATTGAAGCTCCTCACATAGAGATATAATATAACACTAAGCATTGTTTACTTGTTTGATTTAATTCTTGGCAGATGCACAGGAAATTCTGGATGTAGTGTATCATAACTTGTGTGCTCTTTGTAACACATGAGGGTTGAAGCCTGTCTCTGTGTCAAAGATTTTTAAACAAAAGGTTAAGGGTGCAACAACACATTGACCAGGGTTCAGTGTCTCCATGCAATAGGGAATGAGATTACTGTTGTGTTAAAGAAGTTATTCAGTGTCAACAGATAAATATTTAACACTAAATGCATTTTATTTTGTTACAATTTTACCTCTTTTTTTCTTTCAGGGACCTCCAGGGCCTCCTGGCAAATCCGGATTACATGGGAAAAGAGGGCCCAGGGTAAGCCTTTTAGAATCTTTCACTAATTTTGTCAGTATTGCTTAGCTTTTTCTACATGACCTACAATAAGCGTGTTTTGACTTCAGCCCAGTGACTTGGGTCATTCTGATATTTTTCTGCATGTTACTTTTAAAGGATATTTGGTTGGCTGAGCTGTACATTAAGTACATTGTACAATATGGGCATGTTTACGTTTTAAGTTACACCCCACATTTGCAATTTCTTAATTTCTTAAAAACTTCCAGTAGACCTCCGCAAAGAATCAAAAACAACAGTCCCTGTAGAGTAGATTATTGTATTACAATTAATATGAATTAAAATTTACATATTTACATATGATATAATATAATATAAATAGTTTTATTATATAAACCAATAAACAAACCGAATGTTAACTTCAGGCCAGATGTGTGCACCCGATGGAACAGTCTATTGTTATAGCTGAAATCAGGAAAGAAATGTGTCCATATCTTATCCATTTGCAAAGGTTACCTTATAATAATCATTTTTAAACAATGTCAAAGTCATATTTACCGTATCTGACAGTCATATTAACTTGCACACATAAAGTAGGCAAGGCAAGGCAGGGCAGGGCAGGGCAAGTTTATTTACAAAGCACATTTCATTCACAAGGGCAATTCAATGTGCTGTACATAAGATGGTTGACAGAGAGAAATAAGACGTATCTTTAAAATGCAAATGATTTAAGATCACAAATACTTTAGATTTTAAGAAACAATAAAACTGTGAATGTACTGTATTTATAAAAAGAAGATTAAATTAGAAATAGAAGTGCAGTTGATGTAAACCAGCACAGTGCTCAGGCTGTGAATGCACAGCTAAACAAGTGTGTTTTTAATCTGGATTAAGAGAAAAAAAAAATATTTTTGTTTCCGGTTGTTGATAAAAGTGATGTCCTTAGCCATTTCGCAGCTTTAGTATGGCACATTGTATAAAAATCAAGTGCTGTTACACTAAAAATCATTACCTCCCAGAAAGACTACTTGTCAGATATTAAAGGACGTAACTGTTTTATAATGTATTTAAAATCACACTGTAAAAACAAAGCTGCCTAATTGTCTTTGTTTTAACAACACTATATAATTTTTCTGTTATTATTGCAAATGGTAACATACATTTTTTTAGTACTTACTAGAAATCCTAGTTGGCAATTAGAAGTAAGATAAAGTTAGTCAGACAATGGGATTGCCGTATCAGTTGGTCAGTGATTCACGGAGACTTCCTCGAGTGAATGTCTATAGAGGATTTGTGTACAAGATACCTGCTGTGGCCTAGGAGACTGGCCTTTGGTGAGGCCCCTGAGGGTTGGACTCTGGGAACCCAATCTGTTCGACTGAAGAAAGCAGTCTTTGTGGTCATCTTATTAAAGGCATTTAAAGCCCCACTGACTTTTAAGCTATCTAAAGACGCTTGGGATCCTGCACCATAGGTCAAGAAGTACAAAAGACTATGATATTGGCTGAAAAGCTTTTTTTAAGAAGTCTTAATTTATGCATGATATGTTTGCAGTTTGAGTATGTTACAATAATTGTTGATACAGTATCTGAAGCTCAGTGAGGTTCACTTAAAGATATAATACACAGCAGAGATCATACAGACCCTCCAGATGTTTTTTAAAGTTTCATGGAGGGGTTAAAGTTAGGGTTTATTGTCATTATTCATATGTTATTATTGTGTTTAAATAAACACAGCCAGTTCTGTGGTTTCTCAAAGTTATAAACATTTACATAAATTACTGTTGTTTAGACATTCAGATTTACTAGTTCTATACTAAAATTGAGAAATTTCAAAAGAAATTAACCATGGCTTTTCTACTGTTACCATAAAGTTTAACCACACTTTTGTCTCACTACAGTAACTATAGTTTAACCATGGTATTTGTAGTAAAACAATGGTAATCAATCCATAAAAATGGTTAATTTTCCTGAGGGACTCAGTGCTGGTTGTCTGTTGGTTGTTAAAGGGACAGTTCAACCAAAAATAAAATTGTCATCATTTACTCACCCTTGAGTTGTTCCAAATCTATATAAATGTTTTTGTTCTGATGAACACAGTGAAATATATTTGGAAGGATGCAGTTGTTGGTCACCATTGACTAACATTACGTTGGCCTGGAAGTGTAAAACATAACAACAAATTGCAAAACTAAAAACAAATTTTAAGGCAAAATGAAAAATCCCAAATCAAAATGACATATCTGAAAACGCCATATCAAATCTCAAAACTAAATAGCGAATCATAAACACATCAGTTCGGGAAACAAATTGTAAATAATCAGAAACTACAACAACAAGTCAAAAAAACACAACAAGTCAGAAAACAGGTAGGTATTTTGTTGGAATGGGATAGCTACTGATGACTGAATGAAACTCCTGTCAATCAAGATATATGGGACGCTCAATGTTACTATGCGGTCGGACATGCATATACAGAACATATTCATTGATCAACGTTCAAAGGCCACATTTTGTTAATAAAGTTGAAATGGACTTATCTTGCAATAGGAATAGATGCATGTCTGGTGCCCTACTGTTTCACACCGCATGCATGAGCAGACCCTTAACGTTGCGTGAGCACAGAGTTTTTGTAAAAGAAAAAAAACGATCGCATCAGTCACTCTCTCACCATAACCCACATAGACAAAGATTGGAGAACATATCATGTTATATGCTTATGTTGTATGTATCTTCTATTGTATTGTAATTATTTTGTGTTCAAACAGAAAACTGAAAATTTTACTACTATGGTGGTCAATGGTGGCCAAGAACTGTTCGGTTACAAGCATTCTTCCAAATATCTTTCTCTGTGTTCATCAAATCAAAGAAATGTATCATATTTGGAACAACTCGAGTGTGAGTAAAAGATGACAGAATTTACATTTTTGGGGGAACTGTTCCTTTAATGTTTTTATTTTTTCATTGTTTAATGAAGTACCACTGCTAGTTGGGAAATACGAAATATAAGGGTTAGCGATATTCTTGTTGGAACTTGCTTGTCTATTCTTCTGAAACATCTTGGATTTTCCAGTAAAATTACATTTACATTACATTTAGTCATTTAGCAGACGCTTTTATCCAAAGCGACTTACAAGTGGGGTAGGTAATGGAAGCAATTAGGACAGCATAAGTACAACAAGAGCATAAGTGCAATCAAATGAAGACTGGTTTCATATAGCCTAACACAGTATACAGAAACATTCATTCATACATTTTTTTTTTTTTAGAGTAGAGAAGAAACGAGTAGAGAAGAAACGAGTAGAGAAGAAACTTGAGTCAGAACAGAACAGTAAGATGTTGGCGGAAGAGATGGGTTTTCAGGCGTTTCTTAAAGATGGCTACAGAATCTGCAGATCTTGTAGCAGCAGGCAGATCATTCCACATAGGTGGAACAGATCCGGAGAAGGTGCGCGAGAGAGATTTTCTACCTTTATGGGATGGCACCACAAGACGCCGTTCGTTTGCAGAGCGTAGGGATCTGGCGGGTACATATGTCTGCAGTAGTGAGTGAAGATAAGGTGGTGCCAAACCAGTGGTGGTCTTGTAGGCCAGGAGCAGAGTCTTGAATTTGATGCGAGCGACTATAGGGAGCCAATGGGGGAGGGAAATTAATGAACATTAGGACAAAGTGATGTACAGTCAAATTAAAACAGGGCATGACACTTTATTAGACAATGTTCTTCAAGCATTTTATGTGCATGTACAACTAACAACAGTCAAGTTCAGTAGAGCAGATTTACTGGGTCACTTTACCCTTTGGACTGGTGTTTTCATTTCATCTGGACTATGTTAGGTACTAATTGACTTACTACTAATTTGCAATTAGGCTGTCACGCTTATCCAAATAACTTTTTAGTAAATGTATCACTTGGAAAATCCTTTTAGAACAACCCATGGGTAAAGTACTGTAGAGATATGAGTCACCAGGGAAAGGGGGAATAAACTACCTCATTGAGTTTTTTTATTGAGTGTTTGGTTTTTGCGGAAGCAGCGAGTGGTGGGGTGGTAGAGTTTTGTCTGGTGTGATGTTGATGTAGTGTCAAGAGGTCAAGTCGGCTCACTATGTAGGCTTGCTCGGGGGTACGAAAGGGAAAGTTATGAAAACATGCGTTAGTGCAATTTTCTGGTTCAATGTCTATAGTTCTCAAGTTAAGAGAATGAAACTGTAGTTGAGGTGATTTTTTTGTTATAGTGCTTTGTTATTTGCTAATGATTGGATGTTTTGGTTATTAATGGTTTTAAAACGAAAAGAAAAATTATTGTTTTTAAAACTGACTATGGCGACAAATTATAATCTGAATTGTGTCTCGTTTGACAGAAAGCTGGTTATCTGATGTGAATCACGGCCTCATAAATGACATACACAAGTTCTCCAAGTATCAACAGAGTAAAATTTCCATTCTTGTCTCCCCACACATTGGCTCAGCTTAGACAGACTGTTTCCATGCTGACTTTCTCAAAGTTCACTTTAAACATGTTTCGTCTTTGTCGGAAGGCAAAAATATTCCCTTAAGTTTCCCTTAAGAGGCCTCGTTTCAGACAGGTCAGGGAACCCTCCCATAAGTCAGTCATTCTCAAATAAATGAGGCGGAATGTGACGGCCCACCACACGTGTCTACCCACACCGGTGCCGAGCCCAAAGTGAGGCAGAAAGATTAACCCATATGTAACTTAATACAGGTTCTTCAAGATCTCCAACTCCCGCCACATGTGCAGAACCTGAGCAAACATTAAAAACGAGGTGAAAATCTGTACACGAGCTTCTTGTAAGCATCTCCATATGGCCTGTTTGGGTGAAGGTCAGTGAATAAGAACCCCTCTCACGGCCGACCCTGGATGGATCACATATAAATTAAACTACAACTTAACATGGAGGATTAGCGCTTTGTTTTGGAATCTCCTAAAGGTTGTCAGCTAGAATATAAGACAGGCAACCATATTGCATGTCGTGAAACGTGGGGTGGCCCTCGAAGTTCCGCCAATTTAAAATGTGGCTTGTGCCGGTTGTTGTTTAAAATCACTTCCATTTTGTCGGCTTGGCTAACAGAGCGTGGAAATCAGCGTCTAGGGAGTTTTTCTGCGTTCTTTCTTCACTCAGGCCCCCTGGTTGCCGCCGGAAAAGTGAGCTAATGAAGAAAATCACATCCATATGCTATATGCCAAAAGCTTATGCCAGAAGTACCTTTTAAAAGACAATGTGTTCTTGTTAAGTGGTGGGTGATTTTCTGACTACATGCTTTGGACATCCTGGACTACTTACGGTGCTTATTGTAAGCGCCAAAATAAGAAGAAATATAAGTGTTTTTCAAACATTTATATCTTTCCTAAATTTGCCTAAACTGCAGCATTCAGATTATGACCAGTACCGCATGTATAAAGCCACTAAGAGTAAAATTTTAATCTCAAGCGTGTCAAAATTCTAAGAGTAATTTAATTTTACTCTTATTCTTACACTTAAGACTACATCAATTGAGCATGACCGGCATTTGCAGGCATTTTGTCCATGGTGGCGAGTGCGGCCACACTATAGCTCCACATCTGAGCTCTGGCCTCCCATCGCTATGTCAAGGGTTGCCAGATTTGCGTAACAAAAACGAAGCCGGAACACTGCAGCCCTACAGACAAGGTAACACTGCCTAGGTCTGACTAGCGACTGTTTCTCCGCAAGCATGAGCGATCATGTCTACACTACGCTTAATTCAGATTCCCTTTCTGTCGGTCTCTCGACGTTGTGTCGAGAACGACAGATGGGGTTCGCCCCATCTGTTGTTCTCGAAACAATGTCTCGTTCCCTCCATCGGGGAACTGAGGTTACATACCTAACCAAGACGATTTCACTTCTGCAGTTTAAAAAATGTTCATATAAATCAATGATTAGACTGAAAAGTAACTCGAGTTCCTTTTAAAACAAAGTAACTCGAGTATTGATATGTTAATTTATAAAGTAATTTTGTAACATTAATTATTTAAAAAAGTCATCTGATTACGTAGTGCACGTTACTTGTAACGCGTCACCCCAACACTGCACACTTCACACAAACAAGCTGCTCTGTCCTTGCAAAATTGTATTGCACACGTGAGACCTTGCAGCACGGCGAGAGTTATTCAAAAGCATACAGAGCTCTCATGGTGCTTTAATGTCATACGCCGATGTGTCTGTGCAGCACTGAATGATGTCGAACACACCTCATGTTTTAGACGACAGTCAAGATCATAATCCTCGAGTTTCCGTTGAAAAGTGGATTGAGGACGTCTTCAAGATCAATCGCGATTTGAGTTCTTCAGATCCCCCACCCCTACTCTCAGTATATTTCTGTCTTTATGTCTCAATAAAATTCCAATACATCTGGGAATAGCAGCTATTTAACAGTTTTAAGCTCAGTTGCTTGTAAAACAGTCTGGTGCTTTAGTAATAATTTCTCAGTCTGTTTATACAGTACGTACAATTTTTATATTTACCTCTTTATATTTTGGCCATTTTGGTCTTGGAAAAAGAAAAAACTATAATGTGGGCCAAGGCCTGTAACCTGGCTTAAGTGTCCTGCAGTGAAACATTAGATTTAAATGAGCCTGTGTTGTGTTGTAGGGTCCTCCTGGTCCACATGGAAAACCAGGACTTCAAGGCCCTCCCGGACCCAAGGTATGTACCATTAAATCCAGTCCCGTGCATGTGTGGATGCTGGTATTTTGCATGTTATGACCAAGCGACAACCTTCTGATCAGTCTCGTGAAGCCAACACGGAAGTGAATTAAACTGCAATTCATCGACTTGCCGCTGGAGACTGGCTCCAAAACAGAATCTCATTGAGCCCCATGTTAAAATGGGCAACTTAACAGCGGAAAAAACATGTTTACAGACTGGTAAATAAAAAAAGTATTTTGGTCTATATGACTCATTTCACCCTTCATGTAAACTGTGAGGAGGGTGAATGTATATATAACTCACCCGTTTAATTTACATTAATCCTTAAAATTTAGCAAATTAGGTGCGTGGCCACTTGAGTGACAAGTGGTTTGGGCAACCAGGCGCCTCAGCTCCAACCATGCCCTGCCTCTTTGCCCATTTGCGATTATCTGGTAGTGACACGCTGCTAAGATGTCAACGGCTGGCTCCGCCCACATTAAGCCTAAAAAACAGCTCCTCAAAAACCTACGGTTGACGTCACGGACAGTCTATTATGATTATGACCATTTATAAATTCAATTTATGTGCATTATCTATTTAATGTAATTGAAGGTGACATGTTTGTAAAAGCTGCCTAAATTAGCAATTGTAAATTACAAAGCAAATGATGATATACATTAGAATGTTTGGGCGTTCTCTACCATAAGAAAGCTTCGCACATAAATGCAAATCTGGAACTGATTAGTGAGTTTGCCCAGCCAAAGAAATCAATACACGCATGCAGAATGAGCTTTGTGAACTGAGTGACATACATGCTCCAAATAACACTTATCAATATTCTTGAACCTGGAGACTATAGTGAGTTATTTCTGTGATGTCAGAGGTAAGTACAGTAGTCTATGTGCATAGAATAAATGGAAATACACAGCAACAGTTGGTAGGCTTACAACTGGCTTATTTGGTACCCAAGAGAACATCAGATAACTCTTCTGTTTGTATTTGCTTGGTGTTAATAAGAAGAGAAACAATAGAAGCTGAATTGTGCTGGATATTGGCGGTAAGAAGCAGATGACGTACAAGTTGGATGAGGTCATTGACCCATTTTCTTCCATTTACTGTACGCGTTTCTGTATTATCACATCTGGCTGTTTGTTTTACAACAGACGACCAGAACAAAGATATGAAGTCAAGTCCAAGTCTAAACTCTCTACTCATTTTAGGTGCCAAATGGATCAAAGATGAGTGCGAGGGAGTTGATTCCTAGTGTTTTAAACAATGATCTGTTTATTTTCGGGGATATTAATCATCCATGGACCCGGAAGTGAAATAAGATTAGATCAAATGCAATCTTTTGTCAATTTAATTTAGAATTCCTTTAGGGTAGTCTGAAATAAATGGGGCAAATTCAATAAGCAGTTTAGCGCTGTTCACAATTTTATATTAATGATATGTATTCATTTGTGTATATTATATTATTTATGGCAGTAATAACTTAGCTGAAGATCAAATACTTCACAAGAGCGTTACAGTTGGCTATACTGTATATTCTGATGCAGTTTTGCACAGTCACACAAATGACTGTATTCCACTCCTATGAATGCTCAGATTGATTGGCGTGGTACGATAAATACATTCTATGACTTGATATCTTTGGTTTTTAAATGCATCTGACAAACGCTTGAATTCAAAGCACTTTACAGTGCATCAGTCTGTACATTCCTTCAGAATTGAACCCATCTCTTCTCCATTGCCAGCTCCATGCTTTACAAGTTAAGCTATATTTGTATCACAACTGCCTCATCCCATTGCCTGAAAAGGCAGAAGAATGTAGCAAGTGAACCCCAGTGTCACTGCAGACTCTTACTGTAAACTTGTTCTCATAAGTGAACATGGGTCACTCTCTTGTGTAAATAACACTGCTTTGGCTTTCAGAGCCTACTTTAATCTCAGCCATATAAACTATATTAAAACATTCAGGGAGGATGCCTGTTACTATCAGAATACCTCTCCAGTGCTTTCCAGGTTGTCTTATGTTACGCGTGTAATACAGTATTTAAAGTAGTCACAGTGGCAAAAGTGACAGAGATGTAGGTTGTCTTTAAGGTTTTCTCAAAGTCTTTTATAAGGAGCATGCATCTGTTTAACATTCATTAACACTTCATATAATCTAAACAACCACTGCATGGATTGTATCAGGTCATTGCAATGGTTTGCATTTTTATGTGAGTAGGAGTTTGGATGTTGTGTAGAAAGGTTCTTTGCACTCAGTTTCATGTGTGTGTATGTTATAGGGAAGAAAGGGAGACCCGGGAATTTCACCAGGCAGAACGCCAAGCGGAGTAAAAGTGGGTCACCATTTCTTTTATCATATGTGTATTATTTGCCATTACATTCTTGAATATCTTTCTAATTTTAAGATGTGACCTGTAACTAAAATAAATATATAAATAGCAAGAACTTTAAAAATTATAAACAGGCTCATATTACCCTGATTTACAACTGTATGCTGTTAAACACAACTGTATAAGTTGAGTTGTATGAAGCAATTTCATTGTAAATTTTACTTAATAAAAACAGGCAGTTTTTAATTTCAAACATAGATGGCGATTGAGCCTAATATTATCGCTTGCTGCATTAAAGGTCTAGTGTGTGCATTTTTGCAGCATCTTGTGGTGAGGTTGTGAATTGCAACAAACGGCTCACTCAACCGCACACTTTCGAAGCACTAATGTGGCTGACACAGGACAAAGATGTCGTCATGTTTTTGTTTTTTTGAAGGAAATATTTTTTTTACAAAACGCACTCTGTAGAGCAGTTTGTCCATTTAGGGCTACTGTAGAAACAACATGGCGGATTGCATAAAAGGGGATCCGCGGTGCATGTAGATAGAAATAGCTCATTCTAAGCTAGGGTAAGAAAAACACAAAGCTTCAATATGTAAGGTCTTTATACACCTCTGAACACATAGGTATATATATTATATCAAAAGATCCTCCTTAATATAACACATTGCACATTTAAATGGAATCTTCTGCATTTATATGTTAGAATATGCTTTTTATCCGAATATTTAGCCAGAATAACCAAAAATATGCGCGCCAAGTAATTTCTACTTTCTTTACTTATAGGGGGACCCTGGAATATTAGGACTACCTGGGCTTATTGGTCAAGCTGGTCTGAAGGTAAGATGCAGTTTTTTATTCCTCATCAATGGTGGGCCAGCCCGAGAGGATCAACTCAAAGAAGGCTTGGAGTTGTTTGGCACACTTAATGTATAACACATTTACTAGTGTGTAAACAGTCACAGTGTTTTTCCAGCAACATTATTTCTGAATGTGCTAAATGATGAAGTAATCTGTCAATAACTCCTCACATTCAATTCCCATCCTTTTCCACATGCGGGTACAATACATACAGCAAATGGGAAACAGGTTTTTGTGTCAAGCCTCATAAGGTTGTGTGGAATCCCTTGGAAAAGGTTCTTTAAGAAGAAGACCTTACAGAAGGTTCAAGCGATCTGATGCTGAATTTACTTCTTGCTTTTCTGGAGTACAGCCAGATGCTCAACACTGCTGTTGATATCCAGCACATGACCTCATTTTACACCCATTCCAAAAGAAAGCCTTGGAAGGCAACTGTCTTGTGAAAATAATGCGTTTACCTTCTTGTAGTATATGCTTTTTATTTTAAAAACCTAAACCGATTGTAGGTAAAATTAAGTAAAAGGGTACCAAATCAAATGAACCAGCAGTTTAGACATCATGTCTTATTTCAAGTAAACACACAGTATACAAAGACTGCAAAATTGAGATGGCTGTTGTGCTTATGCCAGGACATTTTAAAACCGACCGTCCCCATGCTTACACATTCTGCCTGTCCAAAGACCTTCACAATTCGCTCAGGCATTAAAATTCTGTCATAATATACTCGCCATCTTGTCATTTCAAACTTGTATTACTTACTTTCTTCTGCAGAACACAAAATAATATATTTAAAAAAAAAAATTGTAACAGAAAACCGTTGGTCCCCATTGACTTGCATAGGTTTTGTGTTCCATACAATAGAAGTTAATTATGACCGCCATTACTCGGTTACCAACATCCTTTATAATATATAATTTTTTCCCCCTGTAAGGTCATTGAGTATTGAACGCAGTAATACAGCACAGAATCTCATATAAATGTCCAATATTACATCAGCAGTTCTGCGTAAATTTAACAATGAATCAGTATATGGTTAAGACTGTTTGTTTGAAAGGCTGGATCAGAAATGACTCCCCGAAACATTGTAAAGCGATGGAATTACCTGGCGTCTTCTGCACGTCCATGTGTTTCCAATCCCACGGCCACAGATGGAAAACAATATTAAAAGCTGGTGGAAAAATAGTTGCAGACGCTACATTTGCTAAATTGCCGCTGGCAGCCAACCAGAAGGTTATTCCATCCGTGGGCTGTGGCCAGAGACAAAACCTTGTAACCAAGAATACAAAACGCACTCATATGTATTAGAACGTGACTTATGTAAGTAACAGTGACACAATGGGGCAGGTAAACATCGGTTTGATCTGAATGATGCTTTTAATTACTGCATGTCTTTCACGCTCACAATCTATGGGACAGCAGATGTGAACTCTGGCACAGCTAGATGGTGTGTTGAAATAGGACGAACATAAGCTCCACCTCTCGCTGAAGTTCAACGTTGGCAACAAACACATGCCATATGTTTCAATTTGGTCATTGCAATAATTATATAGGCACATAGTGATAGTGAATCAGGGCATAACTATAAGGATATACTTGAAAGCTTTGCTGTCTTGGCATGGGCCACCACATGCCATGTATCTGTTAGTACGAAAGCGATTTCTGTTAAAGTGACCCCACATCAGTCAGTAAGAGCTCAAGATTCCTTTTCTGTTAGTCATATTCCCACACTCGGCTGCTCAGTGCTTAGTTGCCTTTGCTGAAGTTCACAGTCATGGTTGTGAGGAAAGATCCTGACCCAGTTTTCGGGTTCGAGCAAAACATTAAGGGCACATTTAAGCTAGATATCAACATTCGCCTCGGATGATTCGATCGCAAGTGGTCAGGCGAGATGTGTTATCGCTTCCAGCTGACATTTGCTTGGGTATCAAATGAATCTCCTGAGATGATTGATTTTTTTTCAATGAATTCATGACTATGTACATTACTCAAAGGAGTAGTTCACTTTCAAAATCAATTTTCATGAAAATGTACTCACCCCCATGTCATTCAAGATGTTTATGTATTTGTTTCTTTAGTCGAAAAGAAATTAAGTTTTTCGGTGAAAACATTCCAGGATTTTTCTCCATATAGTGGACTTCAATGGACTCCAAATGGTTAAAGGTTAAAATTCCAGTTTTAGTGCCGTTTCAAAGGGATTAAAAAAAAAAAAAAGTATATGCTTTATAAACAGAAATGCTCGCTAATTTCTAAAAAACAGAAATTATCATAAACATTTATTTTGAAAGTGAACATCTCCTTTAAATATGCAAAACATAACATTTTGTCTCCTCACTTGCCCTGACTCACAACGGCAAGCTAATAATAATGGCATGCTGGGAAATGTCGGTTTGACGACATTTTAATTAAGATAAGTATGTAAAGTAACATAAAATTTTATAATTTAAATAAACACAGAAGTTACGTACTTTAACTCTAATTGATCTTCACAATGTTTCTAATTTCGTTGTTCACACATGAGCTGTGTCTTTACTACAAAAAAGTCCAGTCCAGTAGGCAGCCATCTTTCACCAGCTGACCATTTCATGCCACATGTTTGAGCAATCGAGTAATTTAGTCGAACATCATCAAACCCTTTTTATCACCACATCTGTTGGCTATCCTGATATCAGCCTCTGTGATGTTCTTGTTTGTAATAACATAATTATGTTACGCTTTATTTTCTGCTAATCCCTGTCATGAATGTACTGAATGAGATCAAAAAAACGCCCAAAAAAACACATTGTAAGAGCAGCTTTTACTCAGCCAGCTGGAGGTGAATGGACTTTTGGCACTGGGTGGGAAATGAAACCAGAACAGGCTGTGCTTTTTGGAACCAGAAGCGTCCATTTATAGTCACCTGAAATGAGTGTGAAAATCCATTTCAGCAGCATTTTCTTGAAGTGACACTGAAGTGTCAAAAGACGTTTGGGGGCAATGGGTATATTCTATTTTGTAGCTGAGGGTCATTTTGGAAACCAGTCAGGAGAATCTTAATGTGTTTGTCTTTCTAAAATTGCACAGCTGGAGGTATTAGGTCCAAGAAGTTTTATCTCGGTTTCACAGACAAGGTTTAAGGCTAGTCCCAGTAATGTTTGACCTGTTTTAACTGAACATAACTTACCAAGCAATATCTTAAAATACACTGACCCCCGGACCTCCCAATACAGTAAAACTTCACATTTCAGAGTGGCCTTTTATTGCGGCCATCCTAATGCACATCTGTGCAATAATCATGCTGTCTAATCAGCATCTTGATATGGCACACCTGTGAGGTGGATGGATTATCTTGATTAAGGAGAAGTGCTCACTTAAACAGTTTAAGACAGAATTGTGAACAATATTTGAGACAAATATCCCTTTTGTTCACATAGAAAAAGTCTTAGATCTTTGAGGTCAGCTCATGAAAAATGGTGGACTGTATACTGTTCAACCATTCAGTCTAGTGGACTTGCTTCAGAATTTTTGGCGTGAACATATATGTAGTCTAAAAACCAAAAAGCAATGAAATAAGATTTTTACAAACTTAATCCAAACCACATCCGTTTTTAGTTTGAAATCTGATAAACGGAAAGTGTTTCAGTCTAAACAGTCAATACGGGATTTCAAGTTTTTAATTTTCTTCATTTGGGAAACGGTGTGTCATGCACAAGCACAATAGTATCTATTCTTTTCTTTGTATAGTAAACTTTAGCTACATCCGAAATCGCATTTTCTGACATACGTAGTGATTTAAATAAAGTACCTACCCTGTTGACCAATAAAACAGTACGTTCTATATAGTATGAGTAGTATAGTGCATCCACCATGTTTTATTGTCATGTGACCCGTGTGCTCTTTGACCTATAATGTATTATAGTAACAACAGACTCTTTGTAGGCATTCATAAAGACATGATTTAGTCTGGAGAAATTCATTTATCGGCACTTGCCTTTATAAAATGACATCCACCTTAAAGTTTTCCACAATTTTTATTTGATTTACTTTATAAATTTGACCTTTGCGCAGCTCTTGTGGCGTCATGGGATAGATTATTGTCCATTCAATGCACACTCACAAATCTCGGTGGAAGCAGAAGACCATTCGTGTATTTATCACCTACTGTTTTGGTTTCGGACATACTATTCATGACTTATTTTCTTCTACTTTATAGTACGGATGTAGGTGATTTTGTACATAGTTTATGCGTCCATTACTACAATGTGAATAAATAGGTGAACATGTCCATGTATGTCTAAAACACTTATTTCACGCTTATGTCACTAAGTGAGTTTTGTACCAATCACAGTAAACATCAGCACAATTTACAGGGTTTGTGCTGAGCGCTGCAAAAAGGTGGTTGAAAAGAAATAAAAGAATAGAAAGCATATTTACAAGACATACATACGTGTATAGAGAATGTAAAGCTGACGTCCCACCACATGTTGCGGTGGCGCCTCCATCTTGGGAGGATAATACCCCAATGCTGTTATTATTTTGATATGTACCGTTTCTTGTTTTGGTTAGATATATGGAGAAATCGAAAGTGAAAGAACCATGAGCTTTTACTCAACAACTCTGCATAATGATATTGCAGTTTTTAACACGGAAAGACCAAACTACTATAGTTATATTTCCTAATCAAACAAGAAAAACAAAACACTGCATTGAACGCACTGGCAGCCATCCTCCCAAAATGGTGCAACATTCAATGTGGAGTGACGTCCATTAACAAGCTCCATAGGCTTTCCGTAAACTTTCTTTAGCTTGCACATCTGGCATTTATGTTTGCTTTGTTTATTCATGGCATAAGCACCAATGGCAACACATGCTTTTTTCGTGCCGATGAAAACTGGCCCTATTTTCTATTTTTTTTTTCATGCTGTACACATGGGACTTCTCTACCCTTATGTAATATATTTCCATATATTTGGTGAGAGGAAGGGCATTGTTCATTGTGCTGTGCAGCGGAGTACTCAGTTCCAGTTTGGAGATCACAAACCTGTGTGTATGTATTTAACCTGTCTTTGATCTCTCATACCAGTAGAGACCAAAGTGATTTGTTTTCCGTGGCCGTTTTCTGGGTTTTGTAAAGAAATTTGTCTAAAAAAAACAGAAAACTATTGATGTAATATTTATTGATGGATACCATTTTGTATCCTAATTCAAATTAGAATCGGGTTGAACGTACGGTTTCTGCCAATCTCATATTAATCTTGAGTACCTATAGAGTAGTATTGGATACTTCGTATCTTCTAAGAGTATTTCGTTTGATCACATTTATGAAAGACAGATACAGCTGTAGGATTATTTCCCTAAACAGATGACTGGTGTGAGGGGAGGATCTAAATCACGAGCACACAATACATCATCGCATTATCCCTACATAACTGTTGATTCAATACAAGTTCATGTTGTTAACATTACGCACAATGCACCGATTGCCAAAAAAACACAGACATTTGACTTGGTTTCACTTACCACGTGAACGATTCATGTCTGACATCTTTTAGAACTGGGACCGCTCCCTCTATCATTTTTTCAAACGAACTTCAAATCCATAGTTATATCACTGTTTATGTAACATCCAGTCACTGAAATTCCGTGAACAAACAAACACACCTCAACTTCTCTCACTAACACAAGTAACAAGTAACAAGCTGCAGGCCCACAGCACAGCCAATCTTGACTGAGCGTAGCCAATCTTGATTGTAGACGGGTCTCTCTATCGCTTGCCGGTTGATGTGTGGGTGGGCTGTTTCTTTCGCCTTGCCATGTCCGCCTTGCGTGCTTTTCTGGGAGAATTGCCCAATTAGGGACTAAGAAAAGTTGTTATGTAACTGTTTTTCATGCTTGAAAAAAACTTTCCGAAGCCTGGACGAACCTCGGGGGACAGTATAGAGCACAGAAATATTACGTAATAGGTTCATCTCGTTTTTTTTTGACAAGTTGACCCTGTTAAGTATGAGAAGCCAGCACATTTAACATTGTAAAGAAGTAAAAATGCATGAAACGGCGTTTAGTCACCCCATTAAGTGTCAAAATACTTTTATGCTACTGTAAACCTAAATAATGTTCCTATTAAGCAGAAATGTCTATGGCAGCTGGTTATTTTAGCGTTACGTGGAGGTATGACAACACATGGTCTCAATAAAGACTTCATGTGCTGTCTTACCCTCACGCATGTGCTTGCATGCACAAGACACAATGGTCAAATAATTTTGTTTATTAAGGAAAAAATCTGTCTCAGTCATTTACATTTATACATTTGGCAGACGCTTTTATCCAAATGGACTTGTAGTATGTTCTAGATGTACAGTTGATAATTTTGTGTGTTTCTTGATAATTGAACCCATGTCCTTGATGTTGCAAGCCCAAATGAGCTAAAGAAATCTGAATCATGTTTCATACTCGTACTCATTCAAGATGTAATTTGCATTTGAGGAGTAACAGCTGGCTGCAAGAATGCCCTTTAGCTAAGAAAAGCACTTTGGGACAGTACTCTCATTATTACAATTTAGGGGTTTCTGGATGTTAGGGGTTTCTTGCAACTGAGCCCAGAACCTTGTCATAAGAAAATCACAGGTCTTTTTTTGTCAGTAAAAGTTTTCTGTCTGTTATTGTGATCCCAAAAGAGACCAAGATGGCGGCGCGTGAACATCGCGAGGCTCAGCGTCTCTCCAGTTTTAGCAATTATATAGTGTTTTTCTTGCTCATCTCGGGCCTGTTCGTACAGAACAGTTGTGCCTTCACATCGTACACCCGGCAGGAGCTTTTGGATATCGGTTTGCGCATTCCCGGAAGTTATATCAGCAACATTCAACTCGTCCCTGAGATCATCAAAACATCCGATGCTACGCACCCCACACGGCCGGGCGGAAGTGCTCGTCGGCGGCGTCGAGATCGTAAACAAAGGCGGGGAACGCGCGGAGGGCTAAGAGCTAAGCTAAAGCTAACACCACACCGGCTCTCTTTACCCAGCATTTTCCTTGCTAATGTACGATCATTAGTGAACAAAATGGATGAGATTCGACTCCGCATCATCAACAACAAAATACTTTTAAACTGCAATGTCATAATCTTCACGGAAACATGGCTACACAGCGGCATACCGGACAACGCTATTGAGTTAGCGGGCTACAACACACACCGGGCGGATAGAACGGCAGAGGAATCCGGTAAGACAAGAGGAGGTGGACTGTGCATTTATGTCAATAAAGCTTGGTGCACGAACTCTGTTATTGTCGGGAGACACTGCTCGGCTAACCTTGAGTTTCTCATGGTTAAATGTAGACCGTTTTATCTGCCACGGGAATTCACTTCCACCATTATAACGGCAGCTTATATTCCACCGGATGCTGATGACAAGCTTGCTATGAAAGAACTTCATGTAGCCATCAGTAAACAACAGACTGCTCACCCGGAGGCTGCATTTATTGTTGCGGGAGATTTTAATCACTCTAACTTAAAGACAGTGCTCCCTAAATTTCACCAGCATGTTTCCTGCCACACAAGAGGAAACAAAACTTTGGATCATGTCTACACAAACATGGCTGAAGCTTACGCCGCGACACCCCTCCCCCACCTGGGTCAATCTGATCACCTTTCTTTGTTCCTCACCCCCAAGTACTCACCTCTCATTAATCGTGTGAAGCCATCAGTGAAGACCATCAAGGTGTGGCCTGCGGGGGCAGACTTCACACTCCAGGAAAGGTTTCTACGCACAGACTGGAGTATGTTTGCTTCTCAGGCCACCAGTGGCTCTCACACGGACATAGACAGCTACACCTCTTCTGTATTGGACTACATCAATACCACAATTGATAGTGTCACAACTCAGAAGCAGATCACCATATACCCTAATCAGAAGCCATGGATGAACAAGGAAGTGCGCCTCCTGTTGAAAGCACGCAACACCGCCTTCAGATCAGGTGATGCACAGGCCTATAGTACTTCCAGGGCAAATCTGAAGAGGGGCATCAGAAAGGCCAAGCACTGCTACAAGTTGAAGCTAGAGGAGCATTTTACCAACTCTGACCCTCGACGCATGTGGCAGGGCATCCAGGCCATTAGTGACTACAAACCCAACCACTCCATCCCCATAGCCACAGATGCTGCCTTTCTGAACGAGCTTAATGACTTTTATGCACGCTTTGAGAGAGACAATAAGGAACCCGCCACCAGGCTCACACCTTCTACTGACCACCCAATAATCACACTAAACTCCACAGATGTTTACACTGCACTAAGCCGGATAAACGCACGTAAGGCTGCTGGCCCTGATGGCATCCCTGGTCGCGTACTCCGGGCATGTGCGGAGCAGCTCGCTGGGGTCTTCACGGATATCTTCAACCTGTCCCTCGCCCAAGCAGTTGTTCCAGCATGTTTCAAATCCACCTCCATTGTTCCCATTCCAAAACATTCCAGCCCGACATGCCTGAACGACTACCGCCCTGTAGCACTCACACCCATTGTTATGAAGTGCTTCGAACGGCTGGTCTTGTCACACCTAAAAGACTCTCTACCATCCACACTGGACCCATACCAATTTGCCTACCGCAGCAATAGGAGCGTAGATGATGCAGTGTCAATGGCGCTGCACTCCGTGCTCACACATCTGGATAATAAGGACACTTATGCACGCTTGCTGTTTGTAGACTTTAGCTCTGCATTCAATACCGTCATCCCTTCCAAGCTAATCAGCAAACTTGGAAACCTAGGCATTAACAACTCAACCTGCAACTGGATTATGGATTTCCTGACGAACAGGCCTCAGCTTGTTAGGTTAGGCCACATCTGCTCCACCACCATCACCCTCAACACTGGTGTACCACAGGGCTGCGTACTGAGCCCCTTTCTCTACTCCCTTTTCACACTCGACTGCAGGCCTGTGAATGGATCTAACTCCTTCATCAAGTTCGCAGACGATACAACAGTGATTGGTCTCATCAGCAACAACGATGAGACTGCTTACAGGGAGGAGGTACGGCACCTGGCCAAATGGTGCTCAGACAACAACCTGCTCCTTAACACCTCCAAGACAAAGGAGATCATCGTGGACTTCAGGAAGGCGAAAGGAGGCACACACGACCCCATCCACATTAACGGGATGGCTGTTGAACATGTTTCCAGTTTTAAGTTCCTGGGGACCCATATTTCGGAGGACCTGTCCTGGACCACCAACACCTCATGCCTGGTCAAGAAGGCTCACCAGCGTCTCTTCTTTCTGAGGACACTGAAGAAGAACCAACTGTCTTCAACTATCCTGGTGAACTTCTATCGCTGCACGATAGAGAGCATCCTGACCAACTGTGTCACAGTCTGGTACGGGAACTGTTCTGTTGCTGAGCGCAAGGCACTGCAGCGGGTGGTGAAAACAGCCCAGCGCATCACAGGGACTACACTCCCTTCCATTGAGGACATCCAGGGGAAACGCTGTCTGCGTCGAGCTCGCAGCATTCTCAAGGACTCCTCTCACCCCGCTCATAGACTGTTTACTCTCCTGCCTTCCGGTAGGCGCTACAGGTGCCTCCGGACAAGAACCAGCAGACTAGGAAACAGCTTTTTTCCCAGAGCTGTTTCATTATTGAACTCTGCTCCCCACTGATTCCACTAACCCTCATAACTTTAACTTTAATGCTGCTACTACATGTTTACATTGCATAACAGGGCTGCATCCATGACTGAACTGTACACACCAGTACTTCATGTTATCTGCTCTACCGGACTGTTTACACACACACAGCATCATTTGCACTCTATACTGCTCACTTGCACACCAGGAATATTACACTGAATGCTCATTTGCACTAATAAACTACTTCCATAACTGAATTAACTCATCTACTGCACTGTAACTCATCTATTGCATTTATTGCATAACTAACTGCATCCACTCATCTATTGCACTGTAACTTCAATAACTGCATTAACTCATCTACTGCACTGTAACCTTAATAACCGCACTAACTCATCTAATACACTGTAACTGTATTATCTGCATCTACTCATGTATTGCACTATAACTTCAACAACTGCATTAACTCATGTACTGCACTGTATCTTTAATAACCGCATTAACTCATCTACTGCACTGTAACTTTAATAGCTAATGTCTGTAATTAATGCACACTCAAGTCACTTGCACTATTGTATTGTCTATATTGTTATCTGTTCATAACCACCTGTACATTAATGTTCACAGTATATAGCCTTCTGTATATATTGTTCATAGTACATACCGACTGTCATATTTTCATACAACATTTGTATAGTATTTCCCTAAAATTGTATTCTGTATTTATTCACACTGTATATCTGCACTTGCTAATTGCACTTCTGGTTAGACCTAAACTACATTTCGTTACACTGTACTTGTATATGTGTAATGACAATAAAGTTGAATCTAATCTAATCTAAAAAAAGTTACTGCCTTATGCTGAGCCAAGACACATAATACCTCAAAACGTTTTACTCATCGTGAAGGTGTCGAGAATATCTTTATTACATTTAAGATTCCTTTTTAAATTTGAGAAAACTGTTTTTGTGGTGGATTTCAGGGCCATGGCTCAAATTGTTGTTTTTATACTGTGAAGGACATTAGTCCCCCCTCAGGAGTAGAATATGGGGGCCAGGGTCCCCTAGGCCTGTTTTTATGTGAGGCCCCCTTAGGTTAACCTGACTATGTCCGACATCGTACTTCCTCTCAATTTGATTTCACTTCTGTACTCGGTCTGATATAGCAAACCATCTCCCCGTTTATATCCGCCTCCATACAAGCCGTCCATCCAGCAAACATAGGGCGGGCTGAGAGCCGGGACGTAGACGCTAAGTGCCGAATTTAAGATTGTAATTAGGGAAATCTAAAACGACAGCAGACATGTAGTCACAGGATTCTATCGGCTCTTTTGTGGAGAATATTACCGGCATTTGCTAACTGAAGCCTGAACAAGATGAGTGTTTGGTTGACATTTTGAATGGAGGTGATGATGTGGGCCTACTCCCAACAGGTTTTGGGAAAAGTTTAATGTATCAACTGTTACCGATTGTCAGATCGAACTGGCACCCTTTTGACAGGTCAGTGTCTCCTTTCTTTCCCAGTCCTTGAATATTTCCAAGTCATGCTGTAATCTCGCAATTAAGTTGCAGCATTTCCGACAGACTCAAAATGAATGAAGACATGTGTTTAACAACTGATCCTAACTTTGACAGTTGGCTGCAAATATTTTCTTGTTTGTCTCCACTGTCATATACTAGTTTAGATTCAGCCATTTTCATTCCGGTATTTTGCTCAATGATTTTGTTTTTGCCTCATAACTGTGTTTACAGCGGAAGTTTGAGGTGGCATAGACAGCGCATAACATAAATCATAACCAAACGTAATGTGATTGCCTTAAGGGTACACCAATGATTTTAACTTCAGACAAGCGCCTGCGAGAGCGCATGCAAGCTCCGGTTCGGACCAGCAAACCCTGCACATCATTACAATGTAAACAAATGTAAGAGAAGATAGCGTTGGTCATTTACTTCGGATTCGAGCAAGAGTGAGCATGCATTGTATTCGCGCCATGATTGTGGAATCAGAATAATAAAAAAACAACCTTTACAATATGCGTGTCAGTGTGGAATAACTCCCTGAAATATTTCTTTCAACTGAAGTTAGCCGACGGGAGGTACCAGTCCTCCTGCTACTAGCTTGGTCACATTGGTCTTTTAACCTTAGTATTCCTCGTTTTTGTGGTCCACTATTGCACTTTCTTCCTGTCATTTTGCCGCTATGCCTAAAGCAATGGCAGAGACTTAAATAAAATGATTTCACCAGCAGCTGATTGGACAGATGTGAGCCAAATGTCACATCTATCCGATCACCAGCTTATTTTTTGTTATTTTTCTTGTGGACCAATGAGGGTCTTTTTTTGCTAAACTAAATATAAAATAAAAAATCTTGCCAATTAGAGGCCCCTGGACCTGTTGGGCCCCTAGTTTGCAGCCTAGGCAAGCCTGTGCATTAATCCGCGCCTGGCCCCCCTTCATTAATGTTTCTTGAACATAAATGTGAGTTTTATAAATCTAATAGTTAACCTGAAAACAAAGATCCTTTCGTTATTTAATCACCTGTATTTCTTCTGCAGTACAGAATATATTTTAAATAACGCTGGTAACTGAACTCCACTGGATCACATTGATTTCCTTTGTATGGACAAAACACCACTACCACCTATACATTCTTATTGGGCAAACGATCATGATTACCAAATCTTTTGACAGTTCATATATTCTGTTAGTGATGTTTGGGAAACGCTTATGGTTTTCATGTAGAAGGGCAGATGAAATCTGCTGATGTACAGTTGAAATTATCTTCTATATTTATTACTGTTTTACTCTTGTAATTGATCTCATGGAAAATACATTGAATGCTGTGAAGTATGCATCGTATGCATTTTATCATATTGAAGAATGATGACATTGTAATGACAACTTACAGTAAGCCTGTGGTCATTTAATACTGCAGTTTTTTGCCGGAAATTGTTAGGATCTTTTAAAGTGACTGAAGTTGCAGAACATGATAGATTTTATGTTTGCTTTTATGTTGGAAACTCCCCAGGATGTTATTAAGCACATGTTTGAGGTTTTACATCCTACGGGCATGTTACCCTTACCTCCTATACTTCGACACGACTACAAACGGAAGTTTACAACCTTTCATGACACACCATCTCTCTCTTTCCTTCTGCATAGGGACAAAAAGGCCACCCTGGTCCTCCTGGCCACCCAGGAGATCAAGTGAGTTCACTACATTAAATGAATAGGATCTGTACGTTACATAAAATAACATAAGTATTAAAATGCCTGTTTTAGCACACTTCTCTGAAATCAATATTTTTAAGTGCGGAAAAAAAACTAAATATGGGTTTACCTGTATCGTGTAACTTCGTGATTATGTGTTAAATAGACCGGTGAGATTTATATTTAACACTTTCATTTAAAAGAAACATTCACCCAGTACATTTGAAGCATCGATTGATGAAAGATTTTTGTTAAAAAGGTTTATGCATCTGTTTTGGCTGCGTCACTTAATGTGACCGTTTGAAGAGGCGTCAAAACAAATTTTTTCACTCCATAAAAACATGCCGCACGTTCTCATCTATCAGCAAATCAGTTGCGTTCTGGTTAAAGAACACATTTCAATTTCCCATTTAGATGTGTTGAGTTATAGTGTAGAAAAACAGTATTGTGTAATTAATTCCTCATTGTCTCCTTTTTGCTATACTGTGCCGGGCCACACAGCCTCTCTCCATTTGTCATATTGACAACAATGGCAGTACATGAAAAAGACAGAAACCAATTGCAAACAGGCCGGAGAATAACATGTTGTTCTAATAGACAGGCCTTTTACTCCCCTCTCTGTCTTTCCATTGAGCTTTCTTCTTTCTTTTCTATGAGAACAGTGTCCAATGCTTATTACATCTTTATTGTAATGGATTCTTTCCTTCTTTATTCATTACCCACAGGGAGAAAGAGGACCCGATGGAAGCCCGGGTGCCAAAGGTTATCCTGGCAGGCAGGTGCAGTAAATCTTCTGTTGTGCTGGTGGCATCACAGATACATTTAAAACGTGTTCATTTCTTAAGAAAATATGGGACTAAAAATATCTATGACTTTTGTTGGAGACTGAACGAGGTTGCAAAAATGACCACCTCTGTTTTAGACTCTCTGTTAGGATTTGTGACTCTATAAAAATGATGAACAAAATGGATATTGTATTATGCTACCATAAAAAATAATCTTTTCTTTGGGTGCCAAAGCCGTAAATGATATTCAGTTGTTGGAAACGTAATTTGGAAAAGCAATAGATGGAAAGAAGTAACAAGTTAGCTTCCAATCATGTCTTACAGCATACAGTCCAAGTTTATGAGGCGTACTTCATAATACCTACTAAAATACAGCCTTGGAAAAAAATTTGAAGTTTTTCTAAATGAACTATTTATATGTCATTAAAATTGTCATTAGTGACCTGGACCACAAAACCTTAAGTAGCACAAGAATATTTGTAGCCATAGCCAAAAATACATTGTATGGGTCAAAATGATCGATTTTTCTTTTATGCCAAAAATTATTAGGATATTAAAGGAGCAGTATGTAATAATTGTACTGTATTAAATCAAAATAATACCTTAATATGTTCGTAGACAATTAGGAAACATGCAAAGTTCATGTATTGGTTTGTCCAAAAAACAACGCTCTAGCCAGTTATTCCACGCTGAAATGTCTGTTTCGTGCCGCAATGTCTGTTTTTTGGTCCGTGAGACTCCGCCCACTGATGATTTACCCACTAGTCTAGTGTATTTCGACAGCTCGGTTGCCAGTAGGGCTGCACGATTAATCGCAAATCCCATTCAAATCGTGATTAAATCGATGTGGCAATCGTGATTTTGAAATCCCAAAGGCTGCAAATATGTTTTATGCGCAGCTTGTTCGTGAAGCACGGCTCTGTGATCTGTGGGAAATGCTGCTCCATCTGAAATATTAGCACTTTTGATTTGCTTAAAAGTGCTTTTAAAAGAGCAACACCCGTCAAACATCATCCTTATAAATATACTTTATTATCATGAAAATACCTGAGGAGGCTTGAAAAACAGTGATAGAAATATGCCAAATGCAGATCTGCATTTTCATTTTATACACGTGGTACTTCTTCTTTGGAGCATTTGGGTTTCTGTGCAAGAGCGCCCTCTGGCTTTCGGATGCAGCTACAATTAACAGTATGTCACTGACAAACTTCTCATAAAACATTGCAGTGAACCGCCAAATCGCATGCGGTTTCTTTTCGATCATATTTGCAAACAACAAAATCACTGCAAATGTATAAATGTATTTATCAGATAAACTTACAGTGCAAGAGTTTATGCTTTCCATAACACTCCAGTAAGTTTCTGGAAACTCCTGTGAGTGTCAAGTCTGAGGAGGTGGAGGGGGAGGGAAAAACCCTCGCCAATATTTGATTTTGGACTACGATGCCAAGTTCAACCACTAGGTTTCAATCTTACATACAGCTCCTTTAAGTAAAGGTTATGGCTCCATGAAAATATATTTTAAATGTCCTATCTATAAATACATTAAAACTTTTTTTTGTGTGTGTATGGCCGGAAACATGCCAACAAACATCGCTTACTACTGCCCACTCTTCGGGAATTACCACTCAAGTTTGGTATCCATATTATTGCACCTATTGAGAGTGTAAAAACAATTTTGCACCCTCAGATCCCAGTTTTTCAAAGTTGTATCTCGCCCAAATGTTGTCTTATCCTAACAAACCATATAACAATGAAAAGCTTATTCTCAGCTCTCAAATTGCCATCAAAAGGGATTTTTTTGCGAATTTGCAAACGTGATACGAATAACCTAACATTCTAGTTACGTTGCCCCTGCAATTCTCGGTTTTGTCTTTTTTTTTAAGTTTTTATTTTTAAATACATAG
The DNA here is from genome assembly GCA_008369825.1 of Triplophysa tibetana. NCBI lineage: Eukaryota > Metazoa > Chordata > Actinopteri > Cypriniformes > Nemacheilidae > Triplophysa > Triplophysa tibetana. The sequence continues at coordinate 3,265,682 of CM017901.1, read as the reverse complement.
ACACAAATTTTTTTTTTATGAATTTATAATAATTTGTTTGTGTGTTTGCAGGGTTTGCCAGGACTTATAGGAAACGTGGGACAGAAGGGAGCACAGGTAAGAGACACTGTTCACAAACATTTATTATGGGAATTGTGTTTCATGTATCTATTACCATCCGAATGTTGTGTTATTTTCTGTTCGTATTCTTGCAATTTAATGTTCTATTATTCTTCCTAATTTGTTTAGAAAGGTGAATGAGCTTTTATGTTATGTTTAGGACGTCGCTCATTTATAATTGGGGAAGCATGTTTTCCAGTTTTGGTTTTATAGGACATTTGAGAGGCACCAGACAAGGAAATAGTTGATTGTAGTTGCTGTCATTATAAAACCTCAGAACATCAGCTCTGGAAGTACAGTCAGCTGGATTTTACATTATAATTCCACCCTTTAGCTCTTGTAAAGTATATGCCAGTTATGTACACTACATCCATTTCCCTTCTAGTCAAGACATTTTCTATTCTCTCCTCCATGCCAGTTTCAATTTTAATATACACAATAAACTTTTAATTATTTTTGTATTTTTTAATTGTTTGCATGTATTTCGTATATGCCTTATCCAAATGAGAGCATTTTTGTGGAATATTTTGTTATATTATTACATCATCTCATCATGTTCACATGTTTTTGATCTCTTGTATGCTCAACTCTGTCATCCAAGCCCTAGCCATCCTGCTGAATGTCCGTGTGATCCCTGCTGTGAGGGTATGTGCCCTTGGACTACATCGTGGAAGCCAGCACCATGCAGTCCATGGGCATATACACTTGCTTCAAGGCCTAGATCTTCACCGAGCGACCAGTGTCCTCACAAGACCATTTTCCACCTTTTCATCTTCGATTTGGAAACGGCTATTTGGAGCATATGTTCTTAATCACGTCTGTTTGTGCCTTACACCTCCGTTTTAGGGCTTCATTGGAATGTCGGGTGTCTTCGGTCTTCCTGGTCCTGATGGAGAAAGAGTGAGTTTTCCTGTTGTTTCCGTTCCTGTGCATTAGCATGTCTGTTTAGTCATGACAGAGGCTTAGTCTTGTTTTTAGTCTCCCCTCTGAGAAAATGGTAAAGGATGAGAACTCCCACCGCTACACATGCTTTATAATGGTGGCTTGTGAATTGAAAACACATCCTTTGAACGGGAAGCCTGGTGAAAAGGGCCACACTCCTCTCAAACCACAGAGATCCCCCTTCAAAACAGTAGTTAGTCTTAGTTCTCACAATATTTGCTCAGTAACCTTGCGCCGCAGAATTCCGGCCTGCGGTGCCATGTGGAAATAGGACTACAAGCCCCTGGGAGCTGGAATATGGCCCGATGTGGATTAGCCAGATCGTGTCTCCTCTTTTCAGAGTCATGAGTGAACCTTTTGTGTCCAGATGAACAGAGAAGAAAGACCTTTCAACATCTTCTGTGATTGTTTAATAACGCATTCGTTTTTCTCTCGTTTTTGTCTCTGGTACCTCGCTCTCCCTCTCTGCTGTCTCCTGTTAGGGTTTACCTGGCGTTCCTGGGAAGAAGGGCAAGATGGGTAGGCCGGTAAAGTTTTCTCTCACCATCCTCTCCAGACAACCTTCTGTGAATGATTTCTGTGATTTGTAACCCATTCACGCTGTTCAGAAAGTAAATGTTTGAGAGCAGTTTGCTTTGAGTTTATTGCCCCTGCTATCTGTAGTCGTAAAGCTTAAAGCAGCCGAAAGGGATTCAAAAACCACTTTCGCTCGGCTTTTCCAGTTCCTGGCAAGCTGACAGTATCTGCACATGTACAGAAACTTTTGCAAAGCATCGCTGTAAAAGAGCCGGACCATATGATTCTTCAAAACTGTAATATGATACATATTTTACAATACTATATTTGAATGGCTGTCTATTGAACTTAATTGTGTTTTTTATTTTGGATTATTTTATCTTGAATGCGGAATAATATTTAAACAGAAGTTTACTAAAAACAGGCTGGATAGACTGGGGAGAATATATACTCTGGTTGGGCAATTTGAACTATAGTGTATTTTCCTAGTAATTTACTCGTAGTTCATCTATTGCATCGTTTTGATAATTTTCTGTGATTAATTTGACAAATTATTATTTAATAAATAATACATAAGAAAAAAAAGTTATATTTGTGTATTGTCAGAGAGACATTTTTATGGCCCAAGGAATATCTGGGGGCACTGCCCTGTAGACCCCCCAGACCCGGCCCTCCCACGTACTTTTTTACATTTGAACTTGCACTCATTCCCCTTTATTATTTAAATTAATTTTTCAGTTACTTATGTGTCATTATTTTAATATTTAAGACTTTTTCTGACATAACAACATTTTCATTTTACTGTAATTTATGATGAGAAGTTGTGTCTGTTCTGTAAGTGTTCTGGTGTTGCGCAACACAATTGCCAAAGAGAAACCGAACTCCGTCATAACATTATCATGAGTCAGAATCCACTTATATTTTCCGTTTTCATTGTTCCCGACAAACTTGCCTGGCAACAGTAAGAGCTATCTTATCTTCGCTCTGTGGAAAGAGGGTTAATGATATTAAATCACCCCCACTTATTAAGTCTTTATCATTTTTTGATCCCAAATTAATCTTTATTTACCCCATGACTGTGGCTACGTATGTTCTAAAAAATGTGAAAGACTTGAGAAACTCTACAACCAGCAATTACGTAAATTTCTCTCCAAATCACAAACGTAGTGCCAAGCACAGATTCATCTATCTTTATAAACATTTTCTATCTCTGTAAACACAGCATGTGGACGTATACATTCACTGTGCACTGCCTCTTGCATCATGTTAGAGGATAAAAAAAGAACTCATGTGTTGACTTTGGCCCTCGGACAAGCACACATTTAACACACTGCGAAGCGTGACGTCATAGCTCTTGTCTTATATAATGTAACAGTAGACCGAGGAGAAACAGCTCTGTCAGCGAATCCCTGGCGACTCTCCTCTGGCTGCTGGCACTCAGGGATGGAATTTCCTGCAGGCCTGATGGTGATGAGAACCGAGCGTGTTCCTATCACCACTGCCTTTTACAAATTTTACCTCGTGTTATTTATTTCATTTATGGATTATTTTTTTGTGTTGCTTTATAATCACTAAAATACTAAGGTCCATTCAGAAGCAGCAGAAATGGAAATTCCTGGGAAGATTTGATCGTAAGCTGTCCTATTAAAGGGATAGTTCAAACAAAAAGGAAAAATCTTTCGTCACTCACTGACCCTCATGTAAATCCAAACCTGTAAGACTTTCTTCCTTCTGTAGAACACAAAAGAAGATATTTTGAAGAACAACATTGGACCCCATTTACTTCCATTGTATGGACACATTTCTCAAAACATCTTTTTTGGGCTCCACAGAAGAAATGTATATTTTTTATTCAAAAATTGACTCCAGACTTTCAATTTGCCACTGTTTAAATGGTACTGTATATGCTATAAATCAAAATATAATTTATCCATGTTTTGCTCTGCTAAGCTTCTGTCTCCCACATTTGTGCTCAGGGCTTTCCGGGTGATTTTGGGGAGCGAGGACCACCGGGACCCGACGGAAACCCAGTGAGTTGAGCTACAACTATGTGGCCCTTTGTTTTTATGCTCCTCATAGATGCCCTGGGTTATGTTTATATTCAGGTTTAGAATATCAGGAGAAAGGTCTCGCTAACCTCTGCATGCCCTCTTACCGTCAGTGATGCACACACACACGTTTAAGCTGACTAAGCCTCTGAAACCTCCGCAGTGCAATAAATACCTTTTTGATTTCTGCCACCACAAAAACACACATGAGTCTTTTGGGAGTCCGGTGTGCACGGCTGTGTGTTGAATCATGAAAGACTGATGATGAGGAAGTCAGCTGTCACCACCGGGGTCTACAGAACAAATCTGCTTTTCTCATTACAGGGCTTGCTTCACTTCTGATGGTTTTACCACAGTCTTTTTCTCTTAAACACTCAATACTTGTCATTTTTCTGTTTCCATGTCCCAGCAATATATTAGTTTTGTTTTCAATGTAAATGGTCAGAACTTGTTGGCATAAGAGTCTATCTATCTGTCTGTCCCTGGACTCATTTGTCGGTCAATCTGTCTGACTGTTTGACTTTCAGTATGTTATCGATCTGTCTGTCTATTTGTTGTTTTTTATATGTCTATCTATATATATATCTCCTTCTATACAGTATATATCTGTCAGTCTGTCTATCATTCTATCTGTTCATCCGTCTAACTTGAGTGTCTTTCTATATCGCTCTCCACCTGTCTGCCTAGCTATCTGTTTGTCTATCCATCTATCTATCTATTGTCTGTCTGTTCATCGGGCTATCCTTCCATCTGTCTATGTTTGTCTATCGATCCTTCTAACATCTGTCTATCTGTATATTTTCCTAACTGCCTGTCTGTCTGTTGAGTCATCTTCCCCTGTGTATGTTTGTATATCTGTCTGTCTAACCATCTTTTTACCTATATGTCTGTCTGTATGGCTTTCTGTCCATATACCCATCTTTCTATCTGTCCATCCATCTGTCTGTCTGTCTCTGTCGAGCCAACTACTGTTTGTCTGTAGGTCGAGCGATCTACCTCTCATCTGGTCTATCGGTCTGTCCAACGTTCCGTCTGTCTGTCTGTATGTTCTGTCTACTTATCTGTCTGTCTCTCTATCTGACATTCTGTCTGCCTTTCTGTCCATATACCCATCTTTCTGTGCAGCCATCTGTCTGTCTATCTGTTTGCCTCTCTGTCTGTTTGTTGAGTGCACGTCCCTTCTGTCTGTGTGAATGTTTGTTTGTCTATCTGTCAATCTATCCATCTACCCATCTGTATATCTTTCTGTCTGTCTGGCTGTCTATCCATATATCCATCTTTGTCTATGCCTCTGTCTGTCTATCTGTTTGTCAAGCCGTCTATCTATCTGGCTGTATGTGTGTCTGTCGGGCAATCGTGGCCTAATGGTCAGAGAGTCGGACTCGTGACCAGAAGGTTGCCGGTTCGATCCTCAGGGCCGGCAGGTAACGATTGCGGTGCCCTTGAGCAAGGCACCTAACCCCTACACGCTCCCCGGGCGCTGCAGTGATAGCTGCCCACTGCTCCGGGTGTACGTGTGTTCACCACTTGCTGTGCGTATGTTCACTAGTCACTGGATGGGTTAAATGCAGAGGTCACATCTCGGGTATGGGTCACCATATCTGACAAATAGGTCACTTTCACTTCACTTCACTTCATATTTCAATCTGTATGTTTCTCTATCTGTCTGTCTAACCCTCTTTCTAACTATGTCTCTATGTCTGTCTACCCATCTATTTCCATCTTTATGTCTATCCATCTATCTGTCTGCGTCTCTGTAGAGTCTATCTGTCTTTTTCTTTATCTGTCTGTCCATCTGTTTGCCAATCTGTGTATTTGTCTACCTGTCTGTCTGTTGCACCTGCACTGCAGCACACCTAAAACACTAGGAACCCCTCAAAAACAAAAGCATTGAAATCATCACCCCAGCATTTAGGAATTTTCACATACGACTCAAAAACCAACTTGAAGACTTTACTCAAGGAATTCATTGAGCAATTTTGAGTCTGTTGCACATAGCAAATACACAGTCAGGTGAACTTTGTCAACAAATATTTTGCTCTCCCACCATCTGTCACAAAAGCACACCGAAGCTGTCTGTCTGCGCCTTGAACCTCTCAAACTCTTTAACCACACTGTAACCGTACCCATATCACACAGAGACTCCACACGCTTTTCTTCACAAACCTTTCTCTTCATCTGCGATCACTCGGCAGGACCAGCCAACCCTGTAACAATCTATCTCCTCTCTTTCAAAGAACAAGGAGAGGGAATATACACTGGGGATTCTTTTGGTGAGGGAGGAAGTAGGTACGGCAGGTAGCAGCCGCCCAGTCACGCCACACAACAAGCCCCTCTGTGTTCCTCAGCGGGCCGTTTCATTGGCTCACTGAGGGGGATGAAGGCCACAGATTTGCCTGCCCATCAGAGAACAGAGGTTAAGACTTTGTTATTCTCAATATCTGCTCTCTGCTTTTCACAGGGCGAGATGGGTCCTCCAGGTCCAGTTGGCATCCCAGGCCTTATTGTAAGTAAACCAGGTCCCTTTTTTTCCTAATGTTTTAACATGCTGTGCATATTCTGTTGTCATGTAAGTGTGATTGGCCTTGTTTATGAAACAGAACAACGTTTCTTTGTATGGCCCGTTCACATCAAGAATCATATATTTAACTATGTAAGTTATACACCAACAGTATAGTTTTATTATTTCAAACTTCCACACTGCAGTTTTGCAACCAATTCATATTAATGTTGATTCGCTGTCAATGTTTTATCCTTCCTTAGCTGAAAAAATATGCTCTGTAAATGATCGCAACATTATATATTTTTTCCAAGATCCTTATTATTATCTGCTTGTTTGGTCACACACCATCACTTCCGGCTCCAAGAGCTCTGTTGCAGGGGGCTCCAACCTTTTCTTAAGCGAGGGGCTACCTGAAGAAAAAATCATCTGAAGGGCTACTTGTTGATAAAATATTTTAAAACTTTTAACATTATTTTTCATTACACGGGATAAATTCTAGATGGATGGACAGTAATTTATTTTTCTAGAATAACTATTAACATACTGTGAGCCTGAGGACTGTAGTGTACATTGTGAGTTTGTACATTTTTTTAAATGTGTTAAATTAATAAACAGTGTTCACAACAAGCGGATTGTTGTGGTGTGGACGCTCTTAAATTTAAAACAAAATTTAAATGTTTTTATTTTCTTTATTTTGAATGGGCCTTAAATCAATTAAAATTCTACATCAATTGAAGCATTGGATGTCATTTATCAATTACACAACAAATTGTGGTTTTACAGAAATGTATTTGAGTTGTGTATCATTGTGTGCAGTGAATATAAGTTCATGCTTGTTTATGTCTCTTTAATGACAGGGTGACATGGGCCCTTATGGAATTGTGGGTCTTCATGGAACAGTGGGACTGAAGGTGAATTATTTTTCAATACATTGACAAATTCATATGGATTTATTAAATTCCTTTGTGATTTGGAGATTAAGCCATTTAACAAAATGCTGAGGTGTTTCAACCCATCTTTGGGTGAAATAAGCATACTTTCTAGGTTCATTTATACCAACATTTGAGTTAGGTTCGTAAATTTTTTACCAAGCAACCCGAAATATTTTTTTTCGTTTAAAAAAATAATGTTTATAAACAATTGGGCCCAATATTTGTATAAACTTCAATCTCTTTGGTGTCACACATGCAGGGCGTGCCAGGAAACCCAGGGGAACCAGGACTGAAAGGTGATAAGGTGATCTGAATACTCTTTATTAGCTTTTGTTTCTTCTGTATTTGATTGCAGGATTAGAGGACTTAAATGTTAAAATGTCTTAAACCAGCCGACGGTAATCTGGTCTTCCATTGTCAAAACAACTCGGAGCGTAAACAAGCTATACATTTTTATTAGTATGTGTGTTCCTCTGGGTTGAAATCCATAACCTTTGCGCTGCCAACACCAAGTTTTACCAGCTGAGCTGCACATTTCCCAGCACTGTGCTTAAATGTTAGATGTGACTGCCAGGCACTTATTTTTCAAGGATTTGTTTTGGACTCCGATTCAAGTTTCTATGTCTACAAAACCTCAGCCACATTGTAACATGACCATAGATATCTGCCGCACTTGACTAATGATGGAGATTAAACTCCTGAGGCATCCTGTCTTAAAGTAGCTTTTGACGTTGTGTCGTCTCTGTCGACAGGGTGAAGTCGGGTTGCCAGGCCAACCAGGAGAATCTGGATTTCAAGGTGACAAGGTATTTGATGGCTTTTCTCTTGCCTGTTTCTTCAGCATCGCGTTCATGTATGTGTGCGAGTGTGTGCGATTGTAGGATGTGGCATACCAAGGAGAATTTTGTGATAATTCATTGGATTTTCCAGGGCATTCTAGGTTTACCCGGTTCACCAGGTGTTCAGGGGAAGCCAGGGCCACAGGTGAATCCACCAGTCTTTTTTATTTATGATATGTTGCCTTTGCCATGATTTACTCTGGCCTTCTTGACAAAGAGCTGCATTAAAGCAAGCTGTCTGTCCCATCATTCTATTAGGGGAAGCGTGGTGATCCCGGTCCAGCTGGTTTGCAAGGTCCACCTGGTTCTGAGGTAATTGTGATCTTTTTTAATCGTTCCTTCATTTTGTGTTTATTTAAAGCACTGCAGAGCGATGACCATTCATCTGCGCTTGTTTATAAAGCTCACGCTGTTCTCATATAACTCAGTGGTAGAGAGTAGCCGTGACAGAGGGAGTCTTTTTTAGATAAAGTGTAATGAATGTTATGAATGCCGCTAAGTTATGAAGACTGAATCTGATTGTCATTCCTTTTCTCAGGGTTTTCCAGGAGATATTGGAGCACCAGGACTGAACGGTGACGAGGGCTCTAAGGTCTGAACCTTTTGTCTTTATTTATTTACCGATTGTCTCAGGATTTAGCTGTTTAAAGGATTCATATGATGCGGTTTAATATTTTCCTGCGTCTTTGGTGTGTTACAAGTTGTTCATGCATACATTAGACACGTAAAATTGCAAAAATGTAAATGTTTTATTTAAAAGCGCAGGCTCATCCAAACCTGCCTAAAACAACTCGTTTAAACACGTCCCCACATTTCTACATCAGTTTGTGAGAAGCGTTGAAGAACACCGCCCAAAATGTATACGCAAAGAAAGAAGGCGAGTTTATTCCCTGTGTAATGATGTTGTTGCTGCCGCCATGCCGTGGAGACGCTGTGTTTCATTGCAAATTAAAAACTACTTAGTTGGGTCTTCCAAAATGGCACACAATTAGAAATCAGTGGTTAACTTCAAAATCCAAGTGTGTGCAGCACAACAACACCTGCTTGTGCACAAAGGTTGTTTCTAAAAAGTGAGGCAAATACACCTTTTAAGAACAGTCAAATGTAAACTTTTTGTCAGACCTACGATCACAAATGCAGAAATTCATTTGTACAGTTATCTAATTAGACTATTGAATATATAATCAGTAACTAGTAATTAATTACTTTTTCAGAGTAACTTACCCAACACTGTTCAAGACACAGCGTCAAAGGCAGCTCAAGATGTTAGCTATATTTAGCTAATTGGTAAACTTTATAAAATAAAACTTTACCGATCTTGATTAATCCGCTTCGTCAAATTCATTTTCTGGATCATAATCGGGCTTGAACTTACACGGTACCGGTGATATTATCAGCTATCAATATGCTTTGACGGCTGATTTTCAAAGTATGGTATGGGGCGTTACATTTCTGCCACATGCTTGAGGTATTCGGCCAATCATATCGCACTGGATAGCTGGTCAATCTGAGCACACAGCGCTTTTGCACAACGATGAGCTTAGTTAAAGGGTAGATAACATGAGATCAGACAAATGAAAAACTTTATTTGTAGATAAACTTGTTGTTGGACACTCCATAAACCAAAGTGGGATCTTAAAAATCTCTAGTTTTTACTATTTAAAAATCGAAGTGTTTCAGAAACACGGGGCTCAAAAGAACAACAGTATTACACGGTATGTGAAAATGAATGTGTTTTTTTAACCGTAAACCGCGTAAACACACTGTATTACACCAAATACACACAATAATGTTCATTTTAGCCATTCAATATGAAAACTTTAAATAATGCAATTTTTTGTAAACATTTTCCAAAAAAATTGTGGTGCAGGTTTATTAAGTAACTGTGTATTGACAGGTCTTTAAGGCAAAACAAACAGTGCTGTCACAAACCAAACACTAGAGGGACTTGACATTGACAAAGACAAGTCAACTATACTTCGCTCCTGCTATTGACCAATCAAAGTCAAGTATTTCATGGTGCTAGTGTAATACTATGAATGTTCTTCAGGGGACAGTAGGAGCGAAAGGGATTCCAGGTCCTAGAGGAGTTTCTGGCCCGGAGGTACAGTAAGACCTGCTGATGTCCTCTTCACAACACCAAGCCAGTATTTGTGAATACAGAAATATCATCTTCAGCAACAATATCATCCATTTTGATTGATATCTCAAGAACACAAACACAAAAAATGTTACTCCACAAAAGATTTGTTTTCAAACAAGGGTTCTCAAAATGACTTATTTTTTTTAAAAATAAGTCAAAACAAACATTAAAATAGGCATAAAACTTAAAATCAAGGTATTTCTGGAACACTTTACAATAGGGTGTATTTGTTTATCAAGTTAATGCATTAGCCAACATGGACTAAACATCAGTTAATGCAACATGAACTTGACATTACATTCTGAAAAACAATATTGCTTATTGATAGTTCATATTAGCTAATGTGTTTAATTATGTTAACAAATACAAACTTGTCGTCTCACCGATATTTCTTAAGCTATTTCTATTCTTGTTCTTTAGTTATTTTTAGCAAGTTTAGATATTTGTAGTTATACCAAACATATTTTATTAAGTAGAAATTTTGAGTGGGAGTAGATAAACAAATTTGTCTATAAAATCTGTACAGCCATTATTTTAACTTCTTCCCCACCAGTTTTTTGAGATTCAGAATGATGATACAAACATACACAGAGTATTTCTTGCTTTTGGATCTGTATATGCTATATTGTTTATAAGGTCGGTATCAGTGCCACCTACTGCATAATAGCGGAAACAAGGATTGCCGTAAAATCTTGTCTCCCCTGGCAGGGAAAGATATGCATACTCTGTTTAGATTTATTATGGGCTTGTTTTGAACCACAGGGCGATCAGGGTTCAACAGGACCAGCCGGACCACCGGGACTGGAGGTGAGTGCTCTCATAATACCTTTATGCTGGATATATGAACGTAATACTGTGACATTGGCATAGTTTCCTGAAGCTGGAGGAGACCGGATTTTCCAAGCAAAGCTATTCGTGCTGCTTCACGTTTACAGTTATGTGCTTCATTCAGGTTTTTACATTTGAGATACATTTTTCTTTATGTGACATCTAATAAAATGCCATCACAGTTGATGGAAGGATTTGGATAACAATTTTTGTGGGCCTTCTGTACACACCAAATGTGTGTTAGGTCAAACAAACAAAATTTTGAAATTCACTTAAATGCGTTCTCACAATTTTAGGAAGAATATCTTAGTTTGCCACATCACTAGATAAATGGCCAATAATATACATTGTAGACTGAAGTATTTATTGTAGTTATGAAAAGTATGAAATGAATCCAAAGCTCATACTGCAAACAGCTGCACACATACGACAGCGAGAAATGACAGCAGTTAAGCGGTGACTCATAACACAGAGACTGTATAAAACTTTGCCAAAAGCACTTATGTTCACGTATGTGGCAGCCGCTTTTATCCAAAATAACTCACAGTGCTTTTGATTTATACGTCTTATCATTTGTGCAATTCTTGTGAACCAAACCCATCATTTTAGCGACACGATTTACCAGTTGATCTACATTAAGATGATAGTTTATTTATTATTTAATAGAAAGAGCTCATAGTTTGAGCCAAAGAATTGTTTAGAAAACGAGGGCAGAGAGGTCAGACATTAGATAATAGACGGCCTGAGAAAATCTATCTAGTCTCCAGCATAAGCAACTCTGGAAAAGATTGATCTATTTCTGAGAGCTTATTTAATGAAGTACCTCTCTCTGGGAGCTGATATGTTGCTGGATGGAGGACTTTAGCGTCAAGAGCGGGAGATAATGAGATATCAGAGAAGAGGTTTAGAGAACTGGGAGTCCAGTACTATTGGTCATTTCTGCTTTCTGTTCAGGGCAGACCGGGGAGGAAAGGTTTCCCTGGGAGTACAGGGGAAGATGGAATGAAGGTAGGTTATTGGTGCCAAATAATGTTTCCTTAAATCAGGCATTAGGCCAAACCAAATGTAAGGTAAATAATATCCCATTGTTTGAAATTAAACATTCTTTTGTAAATGCATTAATAGTTGATGATGTTGATGTGTATATGTTACCATGCGACAGATACATTTATGCCAATATTAAACGTAAACATATTTCCATGCTTTAATTTGTCCATTGGAGATTGATTGAAAATTGAAATTTAGCGCCTGAATTAGTTGATGATTAAGTATTAATTATTAACCCTGTTGTCTTTCTGTAGGCCGAGCCCGGGACTATTGGAGGGGCTGGGATGCTTGGTGAGAAGGTAAACGATTTTTGCACATTAATTTTTCATTAACATTTGTCAATATTTTCTGCTGGTCAACTTTCAGCATTTTTATTTTATTTTCAACAGGGTCTTATCGGATTCATTGGGCCTGTTGGAGAGACGGGGCTTGCTGGAGAAAAGGTCAGCCTTTATCAGCCATCTTTAATCTTGTTTAATTCAGATTAATCCTTCAAATACTTCCTGATGTACGCAGGCATCTGTTTTCAGATGTTTTACGAATGATTCTGTACATTATAAGGATGACCGGGGCAGGTTGTCACACGGTTTACAGCTGTAAATATTTCTCAGGGTTAAAAAACATTTTGACTATAACTGGCCTAATCCGATATCTGTAAAAATACTTTTGTAAAAATATGCCTTCATTATAAAGCATGTGTAGTTTTATGTGTCTGCCTGTTTGCTGTAAAGTTTGTTTTGGTTTGGTTTTGTTTTGTTAGAATTATCAAGTAAAAATGTTTAAAACCAACGTAAAACCATTGACTATAAAGTAAGTTTTTAAGCCAAATTTAAGTCAAGAAATGGTCCTCATGACATATTCCCTATCTGACTTGTCCTCATCTCACCTCTTCTAAATCAAACCGATATTTGTGTGTTCTTGCGCAATGAACAGAATAATCTTACATCGTGTCTTAACCAAACACGAAACCACGACATGACATCAGATCAATCTTTCGCATGTTAATTTTGTCTTAATCAGCTGCGACAGGGCTGCGTGACGAGCATAGAAACGGTCTTAATTTCTACGTCACAGCTGACAGCTCCGCCCAAACAACGTTCTCGTTCGATGTAAATTCTGCACCTCATGAAAACTAATAGCCAAACATGGATGATGACAGGCTATATACATTTGATAACATACGTTTAGATACTGAAATTATAGCATAGCTTCCGGTGAGGAATCACTGAAGTCATGAGCAGAACAGGACAATCTCTCTGCATGTGTGCCCTGCGTGAGAGGGTGCGTGGACAGAGAAAAACTATTCTGATTGGCTGTGTTATGTGATTGATTATGGCGTCCCGCCCCTTTTTCGCGTTCGGTATGGATAAACAAATTGCTTATCGCAGGAATCTCATCGCATCGCGTTTGGTTGGGATGTGTTGTTAGGTTTTGTTAATGTCTTTTCTGTCGCTTTAGCTTTATTTGTGGTTCTTGTGTCTCAGGGGGATCGTGGTGAGATTGGGCTTCCAGGGCCACCTGGAGAAAAGGGCTCAATGGTAAGCAGCATGTCTTGACCGCGTCTCTGTCTTCAAGTCCATCAGGACTCATATATTCACTTAACCTTTAGTCACAGACTCACAGTAACCCTGCACAAAGCTACAAGGGTTGGCAAGTTGACTGGTGTGGGAAAATGCTCAATCAGCCATTTTCCATTCATGAGATAATCAGAAATGTAACAGTCATTTCCTTTCAATGACATAAGGAAATCGTAGCCGTTTGCTGTGCCAAAGTGGTTTGGGAAACATGTCAAAGTTAAAACCAAACTCAAGCCACTCTAAAGACAAACCCAAGGGCTACATTTCTGTCTTTCTACAAAGGCTTGTCATCTTTCAACGGTTCCTACATGGTTCCAAACTCTCCGTATGTGTTTGGTGCCCATGACAATAAAACATTTGTGAATTGCAAGCAAACCATTTTTTTATATTATGATAAAAGTTATATCAGAACCTCGTAATGTAGCCTATACAAGAGCCTATTTTCTTATACTTCACGAATATTAAAATGATTTCCTTTCCTTGTCCCTTTAAAATTCAAGTATGTTTCATAGTACAATGGGGAGGTCTTGTAACAAGTGCAAACACACCAACATGCTTTTAAAGATATAAAAGATTATTGTTTATAATAATGTGTCTAATAATTTTGTTTGTTTTAGGGACACCCAGGGGTTCCAGGTGAAAGAGGGCCATCTGGACCACCAGGTACACCTGTAAGTTCATTTTATGTATCTAAAATTCCACTTTTTGTGGAATAAATTGGTCATCTAAATAGAGTTGTGCTTGGGGACATAGTTCTAATTTTGGCTATACACCAGAGTAAAACCAACATCACACATCCCGTGTTTACACTGTTTGTATGTGATGTTTCAGCACATGATAAATGTTCGACAAGTTTAAACTTCCAAAAAACAATTTATTTATACTTTGTCTGCGATGATAGTTCTCGGTTTAGCATGTCACATATAGCACCAGTGCGCTGTGGGCAACCCAAGTTGGATCCTGACTCAAGAGTCCGCTGCTGAACCCATCTCCAACTATCTCGGTCCATTGCTTTCAAGTCAGCTCTGTAATGTCCTGTTCCAATAAAGGTGTCACAGTCCCTAAAATTGTATAATTTTCTATCCCTTGACCCTTGAGGTCCATCACCATAATAGATCACATTGAGTTACATCCTCAGCGATTAACTGTTTCTGTATGACTTTCTCATCTCACACTACTGAACCGCACATTTCAAAAAATTCAACAGTCCTTCCTGCATCCTTTATATGTAACTTTTTGCATTTGGAAGCTTTTATACAATTTAACTAGATTTATTTTAGCAATGTGAATGAAATAAATGAAGAACCCCAAGACTCTTTGTGTTCACACAAATGTTTACATCATGCTAGCTTTGACTGGAAATGTCTTCTGGAAGCACTCTGAGGAGGACGGAGAGCGCAACAGAACACAAACATAAACACTGGCCTTTGAAGGGCACAGCTTTCACCCCCGAGTTGTAATCAGGTCAAGTGATGTTTGTTTGCCTGCCAGAGACTTGAGTTTTCTAAGGGATGTCTCTTATGTTGCTTGTTACAATGTTCAGTTCTGGTCTTCTTTTCTGTGTTGTCCAGGGGGCTCCCGGTTCCAGGGGACTCGGTGGCACCAGGGGACCCAAAGGCCAAAGGGTAATACACGTGTTTTTGATTATATGTAAGGTCCAGATGTGAGAATCAGATGAGATCTAAATTATTTCTCTTAGTCATCAATGGGATTAAATGGGGAGCAAATCTATATTTTCTGCTGGGAAAAACAGTCATAAATCATCATGAACTGAGCTCTGATTAGTCAAGTCTGCCATCAAATGTCAATATTATTGAAGATCTCAATTGAACCCCAAAATCTTTCCTCGGATTTACCCAATTCCAGATTATTTCACATCTACCATCTTCATTCATTTTACACCTCCATACTCTTCGTCGATTTCAACAATAACAGTCTCATTTTCTTTCAATTTTTCTTTCTCTTATGCAATTTTAGATGTGAAGTCGGTACTAAAAACACAACTTTTTTCTTTATTGAACTTTATGAAATCTTTTGAACTGTGAAAGAGAACAACATTTGGGAAACACTGTTCAAACTTCACAAATCTGATTAGTTTTTCTGTTTTCAAGAGTCGCTAGGACTCATTTTCGGGGATGTTTGTTAAAATAGTGTCGTCAAATTCATCTCTGTGCTTATCAGGTGCCATAGTAACAACTTAAGCATCCGCAAACAGTTAGAAACATGAGCAGTAAGCTTGCATTGTGGAAATGAGGCATTGAAAGTTGGACATTCTTCCTCTATTCATTTATTCATTACTAATATTAAATAATAAGAATTACTCTGATTTTAAACCACATGGATATGTGGTTTGGATCAGGCTTGCGAAAAAAGTCAAATTTGCATGTGTTTTTAATTTGCTGTTCAGACTCCGAGCAGGATTTTTTCATGCCGACTATCTGGTCAGACGAGTGAAATTACATGAACCGTGGTCAGGATATGGTTTTCTCTGTTTTTTTTCTACCTCAGCTCAGCAGAAATTTCCAAACATTTGTGTATTTTTGCAACCTCTCTAGATGAAATAAATACGTTAAAGGTCCATTGTGTGATTTTTTTTTTTTTTTTTAATTTTTTGGACAAAATTGTAATATAATATACATATTACTATGTCTTCAGAGGTGTATAAAGAACTTACGTAATGAAGCATTATGTTTTTTTTTACCTTAGAATTGCCTTTTTCCTATCTACATACACACACTACGAGGTCCCCTCACATGGTATTCGCCATGTTGTTTCTACAGTAGCCCTAAACGGACAAACTGCTCTATAGAGCATGTTTCGTAAATATGTTATCTCCTTCAAAAAAGAAGTGAAAACGTGACGTCATCTTAGTTCTGTGACAGCCACCGTATTACTTCGAAAGGGAGGGGCGAAGGGTGAAATGAGCTGTTGGTTGCAGTTCACAACTTTACTGCTAGACACCGCTAAATTTCACACACTGGACCTTCAACCGATTGTTATTATTATCATCACTATTTCTTCTTCTTTTTTGCATTTTGGCAGACACTTTTATCCAAAGCGACTTACATTGCATTATACTATACATCTGTCTCAATCCCCTGGGATCCAACCCACAACCTTAATTGTTAGCACCATGCTCTTACCACTGAGCTACAGGAAAGTAGCACTACTTCTTAGTAGTTAAATCATTTTAGCATTCTAAACACTTTAGTTTAGTAGCGGAGTTATTGTGTAATGGTGCTTCTGGCCAAATCTCTGAGTAATGATAATGTCTACAGTAGAAAACACAATGAATCTGGACGAATCGACACATTGGAACCGACCCACACCGTATTTAGAATAATATTACTTTGTCATCAAGACTGTTTATAGACGACTGTAAAAAATTAAATCCAGCTGCAGTTTGAAAAAGGGTTCTTTAGAAGTGAAACAAAACAATCACAATGGAGGATTCCGTGCCACCCACAGGGATCCGCTCGGAATCAAACCGCTTCTCGGGTGATGAGGCCCACATGAGAACAGAGTCCCATCAGCTGCACTGAACCTATAGCAGAATTCTGTGAAACTCGTGTCTTAGTCTTAGTATTTAGTTGTGAAATAGCGCTGGGTGTTTTGGGAAATTGGAACCTGTAGGCTTCTGGTGGGAAGTGATGAGAAACTTGAGGATTGTGATGTCACTGTTAAGATTTATGATCTCATGTGACGAGAACATGTCAGCCATTCTGGAACATTGGCCACTCCCACTCTTTCCAAGGTCCCGCCCCTACAAAGTGTAGAGTTAAATTGGGAGAACAGGAGCATCTCAGTTATCAAAATGGCATTGTTTTTACAACAAACTAATACGTTTTGAATGATGAAATTGGACTACAATGCTGTTTGCTCCCTGCTTTCTATATATGGGCAGCGTTGCGAATGCGCAAATGATTGACAGAAGATTGACAGTTTCAACCCAAAAGTCAGATAGCATGTCATGTCATTCACAAACCTGTGTGTGACTCTTTCTTCTGTAAAACACAAAAGAAGATATTTTGAGAAATGTCTCACTGGTTTTGTCTCTATACAATGGAAGTCAATGGGGGTCAGTGTTGTTGGGTTACCAACGTTCTTCAAAATATCTACGTTTGTGTTTTGCAGAAGAAAGAAGTTCATACAGGTTTGGAATTTCAATTATAACCTTTTAAGTCCGTTACAACCTGATTCAGTCCAAATGTTGTGCTTGCTCCTTAAAGGTCAGAGGTTTCCAAACTGGCATGAGAGAACAGAGGCGTCAGTGTGCGGTGGAACCCCACCACACGTCTGTTCTTCAACAGGAACCATGAAAATATCCCCATTGATCAGTGTTTCCAACTAGGAGACAAAGAAACTCCTCAAAGACATGAGAAAGCACACAGCTGCGCCTCCACGTTTGTCATGGAGCCCATGAATCAACACAATGGAAAATCACAACTGCTTTACATCTTGACTGAACTTCCATGATGAAATCACTTAATGTTTCACAGAAAGCTGTCGTTATTCAAGGTTTTTTGTCCGTGTTGAGCTTGTGGCTAAAGTTTGACCATACAAACGACTTGGTTGTAGACATCAAGTGACCGTATTTGTCATCTTGCTTTGTCAACCTTTGACTCGATGGTGTAATGTACCTCCGTTAAAGTAGACAGTCGTTGTAAGAACTCTCAATCCTCTCACCCTGTGCATTACCCCAAAAAACTGAAAATAATGTTTGTGCAAGTGGGCCCTCTGCTGTTCAAAGAAATATTGTTGCCATTGTCTATGTATGTGTCTATGAATGCTAATCCCAACTCGGTGCGTTCTCATTCTGCAGGGTGCAAGAGGACCAGATGGAGCAGTTGGGGAAAAAGGACTGATGGGAATCCAGGTATAACGTTCAGATCCAACCTAGATCTATTTTCAGTAGCCCTCATAGACACTCAGTAGCTGTAGTGTCTAATAATACAATATACAGTATAATACATTGCCTAATAATAACTATTTATATTTTTTTATTTATGTTAATATTAATTTGTATTTAATTTATAGTATTATTTTATTGTATAATAACTGTATTAACTATTATTATTGTATAGTAATTGTATGATTTTTCTGTATTTTCTTTTTATTAAATGAATAATTTGTTTAATGGGTCCGGTGTCCGGTTGAATTAACTGCTTAGATCAGTCTCAGAAGTTAGTCGCCTAATTGTTCTCTTCAAGACTTCTCATAACTTCTTTAAATCTGTTACACAAAAACGTAGATAGAGCTAACTTAAATATGAAAAGTAAGACATTAGTCCTAACTTACTGCTAGTCAGTGAGACTAGTTGTTGAGACGAGGTCTTAATTTAGCAGCTATGTTTATGTAACTGGGCCCTGTAGTTTGGTCGCATTAAAACAAACTGTATGGTACAGTTTACTACCTCTAGTGGTTGAGCTTGGCATTGCGGTCTGAAGTCAAAATATTGGAGAGACAAGTTTAGTGTTGGTGTAAGTAACGGTACTTCTAGGTTTCCTATGATTGTTATCAGAAATAATCTAGTGGCATTCTATTGTACCAGAAGTAAAATTGGGTTCGCAAAAGTTTGTTGTTTGTTGTTAAGATGAAACCGTCTATATGAATGGAACATTGAAAACAGAACCATGGTACTTTTGGAAGAGGAGGTCTTTTTCCTCACCACAAAACAAATAACATGTGAAACACATAAAAATTCTCACACATCAAATAACTCTGCACAAAACTTCCATTTAATGTCCAAAAGCTTTCCAAAAACATAGTTTGGGTTTGAATAAACCAGATGCTAATTTGATAAGAAGCTGCAATGGAAAACCGAGGAAAACATGTTTGTAACTCTTGTTTGGGTTCTGTCTGTTTTCTCCAGGGTCCCGATGGGCCACCAGGAAAAGAGGGTTTCCCTGGACCGATGGTATAATTATGATATTTATTGTTTGATTTCAGTATTTCTAAAGATTTAATGAAAATGTAGACGCTCAGCCTACAACACAGATAATGCTTATTCAAAAATAGTTTTGACCAGAACTTGTACATCACATCACATTTAGCCGTCAGTCTTTATAGTTTATATAGTGTGTTTCTGGGTTGACTTACTTTATTGATATTGATGATAAATGTATATTTTCTTCTGCATGTTGCTTTAATGTAATGAAAATGTAGTTCTTGATACTTCACCAAAATCATTTTCTTATCTGTGCTAGGGTACAATTGGTGAAACTGGTGAAGCTGGAGCAAACGGATTTCCAGTGAGTAAATTAAGTAACTGTTCTCTATATATGCATTGAAACATTAAAATGTACATAAATCTCTGAAAAATCTTTCTCGTTCTAGGGTGTTCCAGGACCAACTGGGCCTCCCGGAGCAAAGGGAATTTTAGGTGAACCTGTAAGTATGTCCTATGGTTAATGTACACTAAAACAACACCCACATGGCAGTTGGCTCTTCATTGACACTATCAAATGGTGATGCGTATCATTTCTTTGGAATAATGAGCGCTGTAAGATCATGAATTGGTCAGTAGTGTCAGCTTTATTTATTGTTTTTTTTAACATAAACATAAAGTCAATAAGAGATATTTTTCACTTTTCAACTGTAGTACCAGTGCAAGGCAGGGCTTTATCAACAGCCCAGACGATTTGGCCTGATGATGGAAACTCTTTGTCCGATTTGAATGAATTTGTATTGATCTCAGCGTTCAGACATTCAGTTTTTGTCCTGTGATGCCTCGTCAGTTGACATCGCTGTCTTCTGTCTCCTAATAGGGTCTGTCAGGGCCTCCTGGAATAACAGGTCCATTGGGTGAGCTTGGAGCAGTGGTAAGATTTTTTCCAGAATCTCCAGATGTATGCGTAGATTATAATGTGTGCTCTGTTAAGTGACATAAATAAGTTTCCTATTGTCTAAATAAATAAATGCATAAATATCAATATTGTCTTTCGATATGTACTCACAGAACCATTTGAAACGTCATGGCAGTAATGATTTTAAACCTAAAACATTCAGTCAATTCAGTGACAAGAAAAAAGAAAGGTTTTACAATAATTTAACAAAGGAAATAATTGTTTTTGTATCAAATTCCATTTTCTGCTGAAAATCTCATTACCGTAACGCATTACGTGACGTGTCGGAGTTGTAACGGATATGTTGTCATTTCTAGTGAGTAAAATGGAAATATTCTGAAAATCAATTGAATGTTGTACGTGATGTTCTCAAAGGACTAAAAAGAAAAACAAAATATCAGGTTATTCTTATGGAATAAAAATAAAAAAATTTGGAAAAGAAGTGTCCATAACTGATGTTCTCATCCTCCGCAACATTTTACCCAAAAACAGTTTACACTTTCCTACAATTTGCTTGGGTATCATGGCTTCCTCTTTTTTAGTAAAGCATACTGTGGTATTGATATTTGTAGACTGTTACAGTAATGAGAGGTTTATGGTTTTGTTTAAAAAATGTGTTCAAGTTTTGGAATAAATAGACCTTGTTTTTGATGCTTACCTTGATTCCAACATTTCATGAGAATGTGCTCTTACTGTGATCCATCTTAAGTACAGCATAATTGACCTTACTGTATCATTTATTGTGTTAGTTGACTGTAAGTGTACTTTTAAGGTAAATTTAAGTGCAACTGTATTTCCCATCCCACACCTGCCATACTGTCCTCATTGATCTTCAAAAATACCATGATCATGCCCTCATTTATCTTCTACCAATTGACCTCTGCTCCCTGTATTCAATAAATACTCTCAGATGGTCCTGGCTTCACTCATAAGAATACTTATCAATTAAAAACAAACAAGAAACGGATTTCATATCAAATTGTCCCTTTGTTTCTGATTAGCGGGTCATTACCGCCACATGTTTTCTGAATGAAGAATCATTTCTATGTGAACAGAAAACCATCACAACGTTCAGAAATCAAAAAGTTTCATCCTCATTTGTGTGTTGTTTTGTGGGATAGGGTCTGCCGGGAAAGGTTGGGGAGCAGGGCTTACCAGGGGAACCAGGAGAGAAGGTGAAGCATCTGTTGTGTTGTCTCATACGTGGTTCTGAATTCTGATTACTTTACGTCCACAATGGACCCTACACTTTCATAGTAAGATTACGGTGATAACATACAGATGGCTAATACAAAGACTGTCGGATTAGATCAATTAAATCTTTAGGTACCATCGAAGTTGTGGGTTTGATCTAGGGGAGCACAAATTCTGATTAAAAAAATGTGTAGCCATCTATGCACTATGAGCCACTTTGGATATGTAACTGTGACACATTATGATCAGTCACCTTTTGCTAAACATTGTGATACTTCACTCTTGACCTTTTTATTTTAGGGTCCGATTGGGTCTCCTGGGAATATGGGAGAACAAGGTCTTGTTGGACCTAGAGTACGTCATTTCACACACTGCTGTCAATCATATTTATTGTCAATAGATGTTATTGTTATAACAATAGTCTTCAGATTTGAATAAAGCTTTTTATTTAGGGAGACCCTGGTCTTGATGGGGAGGCTGGTCCGAGTGGTCCTGATGGTTCCAAGGTTAGAAATGTGGCAAATTTTTATTTCCTGTTTTTGGTGTAATTTATTAGTATTTATTGTGTTTATGTAGAGTGATGTATGTATTTCTACTTGGATGAATACTGACATTGTATTATTGCTAACACCTTAAAGCTACCCAACCAGCTTTAAAGCTTCAAGTGATAGCCCCGCCCATAGACAGATCTGATTGGTCCAAATTTCTGCCCCACACTTTTGAATATCAAACACGAGATGCGTTCCGATTGTGTACAAATGCACTACCTTTAATGCTAGAAACAGACTATGTTTGGGCTGATTTTGGCACAAATTACAAGTCTCAATGGTGCCGTTGTCTCTAGGGTGAAAAGGGCGATATCGGAATGGAGGGTCAAACGGGAGAAAGGGGAACCATCGGATTTAAAGGAGAAGAAGGACGTCCTGGAGATCCTGGCTTGACGGGCATCAAGGTTTGTGTTGTTTTCTGCTGTCGATGTCAGATCATTTGTCTAAGGTGTAAAGACGAGTGTCAGAAGAGTTTTTGACGCGATTCAGCTGTTTTGACTTGGAGACCAGCTGGTTTAACACTATAGCTTGTCGGTGTAAGCATATTTTCATGTTTATGGCTGGTCAGAGCATTGTATTGGTTTTATTGAAGATGTTGGTCACTGCAAAAAGAGAAACTATATGGCTCCTCGTGGTGAGTGTTATTGGTCAAAGCTTTATTTCATTTCAGGGCCCTGAGGGCAAACATGGAAAAATTGGCGAGAGGGGAAAACCAGGCGAGAAGGTAATGCCAAAAGCGTATTCAGTAATTCATGAATACCATTTTAGATATCAGTTTATATTGTAAATGAATACATTTTTCAACATGTATAAGTATAAATGATGCTTAAACGTATTTCAGGGGAGCAAAGGTCATCAAGGTCACCTCGGCGAGACTGGACCAATTGGAGCGCAGGGCGTCACAGGCTTCATCGGGCCAAAAGGAAGCAGAGGAACAACTGGATTCACGGTACATCTGTTGTTTTTATAGGGCCATTCTGCTCTTAAGCAAAATTATGTCTTTTGTTTGGAGCATCGTACTTTTGTTCTCAAAACATAAAAAACATCCTTTGGATTGCCAAATACAGATCACATGTTATGGAAAGTCTTGCGTAACATCACCAGGAAGGATATCTTGAGAACCACAAAATGTAAAATGTGCACAGTAAATCAGATTTTAGTGTATGATTTTGTATTTTGCAGAGATGGTTATGATGCTCCCTAAAATGAACTCCCTACTCACGGTTTTTATTTATAGGGTGCTCCTGGGAAAATGGGTCTGCTGGGAGAACCGGGCTTACTGGGATATGAAGTGAGTGTCATTATATGGATACGCCTTTTAAGACTAGATCTTACACTCACATAAAATGAAAATCTGTCCGTCCTCAAACTGATGCACTTTTTATTTATTACGTTTTTTGCTTTAGGGTCACAAAGGAACACAAGGTCCATTGGGATCCGCAGGATCGAAAGGTGAAAAGGTGAAAAAACAAATAACTGTTTCAGAAACGTAGGATTTCTAACAAGGATGTTTTATTCTTTTTTGCATAGTAAATAACCATCAGCATTTTATTTTACTAAATAAAATTCTTAATTTTAACTGTTAAATCTCATTCCGGCCATAAACTTCAGTTTATTGATGTTGTATTAACTTGCACAACACCGTCAGAGAAATACAACCTCTATTAGCTTTAACTAAATTAATTTCTTTCTTGTAATATAGGCCTGAAATATCTTTTGGTGTCATTACACAATGAAAAATCAAACTCAATTTACTTTCATTTTTAGGGTGAGCAAGGAGATGACGGGAAGGTTGAAGGTCCACCTGGTCCACCAGGTGACATCGTGAGTCAGTCCGCTGGATTTTACCTCTCCTGTTTTTTGTCTTGTGTTGTGCTGAATGTTATTTTGGATGCCAACCTGATCAATGTGTTTGGTTTTCCCCTGGGATTCAGGGGCCAGTCGGCAACAGAGGAGAAAGAGGAGAAGCAGGTGACCCTGGATACCCAGTGAGTTTGCATTGTTTTAGATACTTAAAGGGATAGCTCGCCATCAAAATCAAAAGGATTTCATTATTTGCACGCCCTCTTGTCGTTTCAAACCTGTATGACTTTCTTTTTTCTGCAAAACACAAAAGAAGATATTTTGGAAAATGTTGGGAACAGAAAACCATTTGACTTGAGTTGGTTTTGTCTCCATACAATAGAAGTCAATTGAGACCAGCGGTTTTTGGTTACCAACATTTTTCAAACTATCTTCTTTTGTATTTTGCAGAAGAAATTGTTTAAAAGGACTACAGGGTAGGTAACAGATGACATGTTTTTCTTTTTGAACGTGAGTGATACCTTTAAGCTTTTGTAAATACTTGTTTTTAGAAAATGTCAAAGTAGATCATTGCTAAAATATTTTCAGGGTCATGAAGGTGTGCCAGGTGAAAGAGCAAAACAGGGTTCACCCGGACTTCCTGTGAGTGAATCAGCCTGGATTTATTTTTTTAATTGACTTTTATTAATTTATGTAATAAACTAACCACATAGATCTTTAACTTATACGTCCTGTATATAACCACAGGGACATATTGGACCCAAAGGTTTCTCAGGCCCCAAGGGATCCAAAGGCAATAAAGTAGGAATTTAACCAATTCTTAATTTAATTTTTGTTTTATTTCTCAAATATAATGGGAATGTATGGCTCCTATTTTCAAATACCATAATAATAATAAATGCCTGTCTTATAAGTTGAATGATTGATTTTATTCAGGGTCAAAAAGGCAAAAACGGTCTTCGTGGTACATCTGGGGGTCGAGGTTCACCTGTAAGTAAGTTGAACTGAATTCAGTGACGTTTTGATAAAACACACAGCTGATTCTGACATGAAACTGATGTTTTCCTCTCTCAGGGTACCGATGGTCTTCCTGGCCCTAGAGGAGTAATTGGTCGCGAGGGTCTTGAGGGTAATCCTGGGATAGATGGACCTCCAGGGAAAGATGGCGCTAAAGGGATGCCAGTAAGGCAGTGAATGAAGTTCTCAATATTAAACCTCATTAGGCTTTTGTTATTTGTGATGTGTTCGTTGTTTCATCTGTTGTAAACATTAGGGTGAGCAAGGAACCGATGCCGAAGTTGGAATGCCAGGAAAACCAGGTCCTAGAGGCGAAACAGGTGCGCAAGGTTTGCCTGGAATTCAAGGATCTTTTGGGCCCAAGGTATCTCACTCTTGTGTTACATCATATACTTAGAGAATGGCCTGTTCTATAAGCATGATGAGGTCACGATTATCTCCATCTGTGCCAATATTAGCTGGCTTCAGATCTTTTTCTGTTTTGTGTTTTAGGGTGAAAGGGGCCTTTCTGGCCAAATCGGACCTCCAGGCAAGAGAGGATTTAATGGAGGGATGGGATTTCCTGGACAACAAGGAGAACGAGGGGTCAAAGGGCAACCTGTGAGTAGTTTCTCTGTTATGAGAATATTTTCCCAGCTGTTTTCTTTAGGAATTGGAGAAAAACACTGTACATTTTAAATGATAATAAAGTGTGTTGTCGAAGTTGACAAGCACATGGAGGGATACTAATAATAATGATTTATGTCAAAAATAAAAATCACAAAATATGGAGATACAAGATTTAAGATGGACAGCAGCGCTATAATAGAAACCAAAAGAGTTTTTGTATTGTATTATAGCATTTGCTATGTTGTAAATTTAAAGGGACAGTTCGCAAAATGTGTAATTTGTTCACCCTTATATTATTCTAAACCTGTTTGTCCTGACAAAAGAAAATATTTTGAAAAATGTTGGCAGCCACACAACACTGATCCCCATTGACCTGACCCCATTGGTAGACCCCATTTACTACCATATTAGGAAGTTTAAAATTCCCTAGAACCGTTTAATGTCCTAAATTCTTCCAAATATCTTCTTTTGTGTTTTGGTTACAAGCAGTCTTCCAAATATCATTCTCTATGTTCATCAGAACATATAGTGAAAAAAGAAACTTAAACAGACTAGAACGACTAGAGAAGTGAGTACTTCATGACAGAATTTTCATTTATGGGTGAAGTATCCCTTTAAAAGTGATTTGTTGAATTACATCAATTAATTAGAAATGTGCTTTAGACATTCTAGAGATGATGTTTCTGCAGAGTTCAGTTCCTCTCTCATCCCGAACATTTACTCCAGCTAATAAAGATGTTAGAGTTCATTTGAAGATGACAGGCGGAGATGGAACTGAACTCTGCTGGAAGTGAGATCTCCAGGAGCCTGTCGGACGACCGCTGACTGAGCCGCATCTGTTTGCTTACATTCTCTCATCTGCTTCCCATTTCAATGTTACATGAACCATTTTTAGTTTTAGTTTGGTCTTTTTAACGATTAATGAATGACACAGATGTTCCTTAAAGGGATAGTTCACCCAAAAATGAAAATTCTGTTTTGAATTACCTCTAATTGTTTCAAACCTGTATATATATTTTTTGTTCTGTTGAACACAATATAAAATATTTTTTTCCAGGATGTAGGGGCACAAACGGTTCTGGGGCACCTTTGACTCCTATTTAAATTTTTCCTACTATGGTAGTCAGTGGTGGCCAAAAACTGTTTGGTTACAAGCATTCTTCCAAATATCTTTATCTGTGTTCAACCGAACAACTACATTTATACAGGTTTGGAACAACTAGAGAATGAGTAATTCATGACAGACTTATTTGGGTGAACTATGCCTTTAAGTGCTAACCGAGGAATCAAGTCACATTCTGTTGTTTTTTTGTGGTGCAGCCGTGCCGTTACATTAACATGACTGATGTTTCCTTAGGGTGACGCTGGTGAACAAGGGCTTCCTGGAGTTTTTGGAATATTTGGACCAAAGGTAAACTCACTTTGTGGAGATGTGGAGATTTTAGCTGGATCTACTGGTGAGGTTGCGAATTGCACTAACGGCTCACTCCACCCCTCCCTTTTGAAGCACTACGGTGGCTGACACAGCACTCAGATGTCGTCACGTTTTAACTTCTTTCCCTAAGAAGCGTATTTTTGAAACACGCTCTGTAAAGCCGTTTGTTCGTTTAGGGCTACTGTAGAAGCAACATGGCGAATTCTATGTAAGGGACCCGCGGTGTGTGGATAGAAATAGCTCATTCTAAGGTGATAAAAACAGAACGCTACATTATGTAAGATCGTCACATTTACATGTACATTTAGGCATTTGGCAGACGCTTTTATCCAAAGGGACTTACATTGCTTTATCCTATACATTTTACATAGGTATTTGCAATCCCCTGGAATCGAACCCACAACCTTTCGTTAACGCAATGCTCTTACCACTGAGCTACAGGAAGGTGTCTTCAAACACCTCTAAAGACATAGTTTTGAACATTATATTGCATATCTGTTTATAGATCCTCCTAAATATCACACACAGCACTTTTATAAACAATACCTGTGGAATCTACCATGAAATTGAAAATCTATCAACTCTTTTTTAGGGTCCACCAGGAGACCTTGGGCCAGTGGGCATCCAGGGCCCGAAGGGTCCTCAGGGTTTAATGGTAAGTACCACTTTAAGCACCATTAAGCAGATATGAGATGAATAAAGAGTTCTAGGTGTTTCTTGTTTTAAGGGTATTCAAGGAGCAATCGGACCCATCGGGATCATTGGGCCTAGCGGTAATCATGTACGTACCATTTCAATCCTTCCTTTCACTAGCGACGGCTTTTGTCTACATGGGTGCATAACCTGCAAAAAATCTTTGCTGTACAGGGGTCCGCAAGGAGACAAAGGAAGTAAAGGGGAAATGGTAAGTGTTGTTTTTGGAGAGCTTAACTTAAAATATTGTGCGTGGGTTCCAGCCAGTGTTAGACTGCCATGGGCGATGTTATTTCCTGCTTTATCTTCTCCATTCACTGACATTACTGAGAGGAAAGCCACAATCAGATGAGCTGGAGAAGCAGTTTATTTGTTTTTTAAAGTGAGATTTCCATTTAAAACATTGTGTCTTCTGCTTTTTTAAACAGGGTGCTCAGGGACCAAGGGTGAGTTGCATTTACAGTTATTTTATAATTTTCTACATTTTTTAACGTTGATTTATGTAAATAGTGCTATAACAAATGTTCACTTCACCATCCATTAGGGACCTCCAGGTCCTCGCGGACCACCTGGACCTCCAGTATGTGCATTTTAACACCCACATGACCACAATGTTTTATGATTATTAATTAATTGGCAGCACAGCTAATGTTTATTTTCTCAATTCTCATTGGTTTATAGGGTCCTCCTGGTGTATCTCTTGCTCTTGTAAGTATGCATATTTTGTCATGTTTTATATATTGTCACTGTGTCCTAAACAGATGCAGTGTGAATCGATTAATGCCTTGTTTTTTAAAACTGTTCAAATGAGTTACAAAGTCTCATTGATCCACTACAAATGTTCTTCATTCATGTGAACTAACTTTTTCTGTTTATATACATTTAGGAAAACGAGGCGCTTGGTACTGCTTTGCATCTTATTGTTGATTCCCGCTCAGCATTTAGGTCTGAGGTATGGTGTTAAAGTCATGAATGATCATCTCACTAGCTGCGTTTCCATTACCCTTTAAAGGTGGGGTGGTTGATTTGGAAAGGTGCTAACTTTAGCCTGCTAGCACTGAATTTATAATCCTACCCTCTATGCGATGGGCCGTACAAAGCCACGCAACCTCCAAACACATGAATGTATTTCGTAAACCCTCATAACAAATTACAAAATTAATCCATTAAATTCTTCTCAAAGCATGTACACACGGTTCCAAAAGAAAGAGTGCGACCATAGCATCGTCTTTCAGACCCTTTCCCTGCCATCGTGTAAAAGCTGAACCGATGCTAGTTAAAGTTTTTCCTCTTTAGTGATACAGATGTTTTTTCATCACTACTTTTTCAGAAACTGAATTTCGTTTTGTAGATTTACTTTTTGTCGGTCCCACAGGAAAGTTTTATTGTGGCTGATCGTCTGCCATTCTCCCTACATTTCCAAGCAAAATTACTAAAAAAATGTCTGGACATGATCATCCACCCTGCCTTTAAATTGCGCAAATTGAAATAGCGCATTGAAAAAATAACTAATGTAAACACGTGGATTTCGCAAAAACTCCCATGAATGGGAAAAACTTTTAGCACTGGCATGAGATGTTTTTTCAGGCAATACGGTAAAGGCATATTTCGCAAAACTGCAATGGAAACACTTTTTGTTGTATTTAAAAGTCATGTGGCGCACAGAAAAGTCACATGACCATTCGCTGTGTGTTTTGACAAAGATATGATGTAAGGAATTCATATTAAGTAATATCTTAGTTGATGGCTAAAATGCAGGAAAACGAGTGAGTGCAGTATGGAGATTAATGGGAACAGTGAGGTAATATGAAAATAGGAAATATAGACATTTCTCTCACTCTTTCATCACAGTAGGTGGCTCTATGCACTAAAGTTGGTTTGCGACCTGCCATAAAATTTACAAAGAAAAATGAAAGAAACAAAATATACTTTAATCGATTAATGGAAACGCAGTCATTTCGCATTACTTTTTTTATCGACATTTAGGAAATATAGTGTAAATCTATAATGGAAACATGGCTTTTGTAAGTCACAGACAGTCTGCTGAATTATTATAAACTAAATGCTTTGTTTTATTTCAATCCACAGTTTTATCAAGACACTGACCTTCCCATTTTGGACCAGGGAGCCGAGATCCTTAAGACCCTGCACTACCTCAGTACCCTCATCCACAGCATCAAGAACCCATTGGGAACGCAGGAGAATCCGGCCAGGGTGTGTCGAGATCTGTTCAATTGCGAGCAAAGGTTGAATGACGGTAAGAGTTTATGTCCATTGCAATACATTTTCCTGAGATGTTCTCTTTGTTCCTGTCATTGAGGCTGAATCATTTGATAACTGCCATTGGATAATAAACATATTTTCTCATGTACAATAGCTGTGTTTTGTCCAAATGAAGAAGTTCAAATCTAAAGTCTGCACAGAATCTTTAATTTTTCTTTTGTCTTTTTTCTTTTCTAAAGGTTCTTATTGGATCGATCCTAATATGGGCTGTTCCTCTGATAATATTGAGGTGACCTGTAACTTCACCGGTGGAGGACAGACCTGTCTTAAACCAGTAGCTGTTTCCAAGGTCTTTAAAGTTGACAAATTACCAGAGAGAAATGTATGAATAGGGGTGCACTGAAAACTGCAGAAAATGACTTTTTCTGGTTTTTATTCTAGAACACAGAAGAAGAAATTTTGTGGCTCTCAAAACATAACAGAATTTTTTTGATTCCAAAACAAATTAATTGCTTTTGTGGAATATGTAATATTATTATTGATTATATGTACATAATTTAATATTTATATAAAATTATATTTATACTTAATGTAAATGTTATTTTAAAATAATAAACAAAGAAATGAGCTGATTCCACATGGTCCTATACAAAACTGACTTTTGTCTATAAACTATTGGAGTCTAAATGCTAAATAATTTCATGCAATCTCTAACTCTTATACTCTTATGTTCTCTGAAAGTTGGAGATGGGCGTGGGTCTGATCCAGATGAACTTCATCCATCTTCTAAGCTCTGAAGCTGTACAGATGGTCACCATACACTGCCTGAACGTCCCTGTTTGGGCATCAGGGGACTCCAACACTCCCTCCTCCAGTGCAGTGTATTTTAAAGCCTGGAACGGACAGGTCATCGAGTCGGGGGGCTTCATCGAGCCCGAGCCGATAAAGGATGAGTGCTGGGTATGCATGAGGTTTTTCTTTATATAAATTGTCACTATATAACAACTCGAGGTTACTGCAGCTACAATGAAATTCGTTCTTAATGATGGATAAATCTGGAGATCTCTAACATAAATTTCGTAAAGTTTTAGGTTACTAAATTAAAATTCCAAAATCATAACAAAACGTAATAAGCAGCTAATCTAGTAATAAATTATGGAGAGCTATAATTAAGGATTGTGCCAATACTAATCCACTTTGTCGTCTTAGATGACAGATGGGAGATGGCATCAGACACAGTTTGTTTTCCGGACGCTGGACCCAAACCTGCTGCCCATTATGGAGGTCTACAACCTGCCCGGCACTAAACCCGGCTCACATTACCACCTGGAGGTGGGACCGGTGTGCTTTTTATAACAAAGCAACAATGGAATCCCTAAAAACACCTTCAACTTGATTTTGGGGAATTACAAAGGCACTCTCTATGCGAGGCCCATGACATTGGCATAGATTATAAACGAACTCTCTTCTCAAGCCTAGACTGCAGACGTTATACACGAGAAATCTGGATCTGCTTTGGAGAAAATAAGACTCCTGCTAGCGGCTCTGGAGGACAGATGCTCTGTTCCTTTTTATTAAAAACTAGGCCTGGATATTTGTTTAGATGTGCTTATAAAACTTATTTTGGGACTGTTAGAAGTCTTAATTTATTCATATAGTTGTTTTCTTGTTCCCCTGATTTATGTGGGGAAACTAAACGGAACAATGAGGACGTTTATTTGTGTCAAAGTACTTGTTTTATATGTTATACATGATCATGTGTATTTATAAGTGTACATGTGTGCAAATGTACATTTTCTGTAAAGTGCAATAGAGAATGCAGAATTGTTTTTAAGCTGAATCTTTTATTTGGCTGTCATCTGTATGTAAGGTTAAGGTTTGAAGCAAGAAACATATGTCACGCAAGTATGTGAGCACAAATGGTTGATTCGCACCCAAAGGTGTTGGCTACTTTCTCGACTGGGTACTTTCTCAAAATTACCACAGAGGGGCGCTATTTTTCAGGTTAAAGACTGTCAGACCAGAGTAGCAAGGAAAGCTTTTCCTTTAAAGGGGAACTTTTACATAGTTCAATGATAAATATTTTAAGGAAACTTTATCTCCATGTAACGGTTATTCATACTTGCGTAAAGTGTGCTTCTTGCCTTAGTCATTCAACACAATTCAGGTTCATTGCAGCATGTGTAGAGTTCCAATATGCTGGAGTTACACAGAAACACAAACATTCATGCATAAACCAGCATATGACTGGCCATCAAGCTTAAAGTTATGGAGGTGGATCCACACCTGAAAAAGAACATGTATTCAACTACCTCCCATATTTCATTTCTGTGTGTTTTGGGACAATTTTACAGAAATGGGTTCAAGTCAAACTCTGTGGTTGGATTTCATTTATAACTGTTTTAATCTTTAGATTTGAAGATTTTTTTCATAAGTTTACCTGCTTTTTATACTTTTGTATGGGAATGTTTTTATATACATCTAAAACAGACAAAAAGTTATTTTTGCAGCCAAACATCCTTATTTGTACAAATCTTTTCATTATGCAGATGGGGTGCTGAAAGATATTCGGGCAACAGTACAAAAATTATTTTTGATCACTCAATAAGACACAACTTACCTTTCATCACAGTTTTATTGTACAATTCATCACGTACAGTACACGACATTAGTTAAAATTGAAAAAGATACATGAAAAGAGCCCTATGTGTCTGCCGGTGTTCAACATGTTCTGCTTTGTCACAATTACACCGTTTTTGTATTTCTTTGAATGCTAAAAGCTGTGGTTTGAAAAATTACATACCTCATGCAGTTGTTGATTGAAAATGAGAACACTAGAATTATTTGCTTATTTTGTTTGTCATAAGCACCGGCTTTGATGTCATGCCAATCTAAATATTTCCCTAGCTTTAACCAAAAAGGATTTTTTTTGGTTTCATTTTCAGGAGCCATCTTACCTTGCCAAAAGAGAGTACGTTTTAGGTCTTTATTGTCATGTATGTTTCATTGATTTCTGAGCAACATGTTGGATAAAGACAGAATTACATCTGTGAATATTCTATTGAATATTGTTTGTTATAATAGCTCCATTTCTCAGCACAAACCAAAGAACTATCATGATGGTGTTTTTCCAGTTACAAACCGATTCAACGGAGATTTTATTATGAAGGTTTACTAAAGAATTATTTGGCAATGTACATCTCTCATTTACCTCTGAATAAACAATGATCGATTGAAAATGTAGAATCAGTTGTAAGTAAATCTGTAATGTGACATTTTTCGGGGTCAATTTTACAACATAAACTTCAACTTTTTTACATTTGACAACCATAAACAACATTCAAAAAACCTTGAAAATTGAGAATGACAATGTTTGTTAGTCTGTATTTGATGCTAAGATGTAATACTGCCATCTAGTGGCAAGATATACTCACACTTACTTTTATGAGGTACTTTAACCTTATAAAAGAGATTCTTCTCAAGGCCATTTGCCTTTTTTTGCCCACTCAACTCCTAAAGAAAAGAGTGCAGTCAAATAATTAATCTATTACCATAAATCTCTTCCCTCCTTTCATTTGTCTACGTTATAAACAGTATAATAAAACAATACATTTTCTATATGTCCTATGTACACTTATTTGTGTTGATTGTTGTAGACAACTTGGAAAGATGTCTTGTCTTGGATGAGGTGCTGTGCGTTTTCCGAGGGACCAATCCCAGGTCTCCAGTTTTGAAGTGAGAAAGATGATTGGTGGATTTCTGCACGTGGAGCTCGCCTGCTCTGTAGTTGAAAATACAGAAGATGGCATGAGTCATGTGACTTACAAGCACAACATTATTTAAATAAGTGTAATCTAGACATACCTTTTAATGTTTTGAGATTTTGTAGGTTGGTCGCCGCACGGCATAAAATCAACAAGAGCCGGACCTTCTCCAACAGCTGCGGCCGTGTCCAGCACAGCCAAGAGCTTCTCCACCATCTGATTCCGTCGCATGATAACCCGAACCTCTGAGTCCTCGTTTTCAGGGACCTCCTGTAACCAAAATAAACATTGTTTTTTTCTGTCCTGCCACTAAATGATAACAATAGTTTATTTTGTCTGTTACCCTCAGGGCCTCTTTTAAAGCTACGGCTGCTTCCCGAAGAAGCATCTTCAGCTGTCCACACAGTCTCCTCTCCTCCTCCAGATCTTTTCTCTGTATCTTCACGTCAGCTTTGGTTTGATGAAGCTCTTCTGTAAGTGTTGCATGATTCTGTCTGGAAGTATAGCAAAGTTTATTATTATTTGCTTTAACCAAAGGTCTGAATACGTTAAGACACTTTCCGTACCCATTTAATTGAATAACGAACAATATGAATAATTTTTTTGTCAAGTTAAATTGTGCAAATTGGAACATGATGAAGTAAACCTTATTAAAAAGCAACAAATCAGCCATTCAAAGTAATTGTATCAAAATAAAAAATGGAAAAAATCAAATTCATGGACACAGAAGTGATTCAATGACTGTCTAACCTGAGAACATGGAGCTCTGCGCTGACAGTTGAATGATCGTCCAAAAGCTCTTGGTGCTCCGTTTGAAGTTTGCTGTATTTCTCCAGTTCAGTCTGCATTTGCTTGCACTTTTCTGTTAACTGTTGAACCACCTTTCATGAATTAAAAAAGAGATCTGTTTCAGCATTTTATTGGGCGATAAAACAATAGATGATGACTGCACAAAAGTTCACAAAGGTCAATGTCAATAAAACAGATAAACCTTCTGATTTGCGACATTCTTCCTAGTTATCTCGTGCAGTAGCGGTTCCACGGTTTCATTTTCTATCTTGAGTTGCTTTTCTCGGGCCTTCAGAGCATCACTCTCCTTCAGCAGTTCATTGGTCTTGTCGGAGAGATGCTTGAGTTGGGCTGTCAAAGACAGATTCTCCTGCAAGGCCCTCTTCGTCGTCTCCGGCATCTTCTGATCCGACTCCCGTCGGAATTCTGCTGCCACAGCAGCGACGTGTTCCAGCATTTCTTTCTTTAGCCTATATAAAAGCAAAAGTCCCTCTTTTAAAAACACAATATCTAAAGACTAACTACTATAATGCCTGTTTTATATGGCTGATTTCTTTCACAAAGCGAGTCTATGGATGGCGTTTTGAATGTCTATGCATGTCTTTTGAATGGAGTACTGTTTAAATACAACAAGCAACAGATCCACTTTGTTTATTAAGTAAATGCCTCCTTGTATAGTTCTTCTTTACATTGCAGTCATTCAATGCCAGATGGATGGACAATCTATCTTTTGATATCATAGCGCCTAAAAAGTGCACAGCATGTATACATTTCACCAAGTGTAAGTTGAAGATAAGTGTCAAGTTATGTTCAAGAACACAGCTCACCTGTCATTATCTAGCACAGCTTTTTTCTCCAGATTATAGATTTCTGTCTGGTGTTCCTCTTTTTGCTTTTGAAGCTGCTCTTCCAAAGCCCTGCGTTCAGCCATGAGCGTTTCTTTCTGCACAGAAAACTCTTCCAAAGACGCCAATTTACCAGCTGGACACAAAAATGAACACATAAGAATTAGGGAAACACAGTGCAAGTATGTAAATGTAATAATACTTTAGATAGAATGTAATACTTTTTACAAAAAAAACTGATACGGTACTGGTTGAAAATTGCCAGTACATTTTGCTTCATTTTATGGACATTTCTGTTAATGGTCAATTGCTATTTAATGCAGTGAACATTTTGAAATACAGGTAAAACAAAAGTGAATACGGAAAATATTCTTCATATTAATACAGTATATTGTGCCCTATTTTTACGGATTTTTTAGTGTGTAATATTCATACACAAATGACACTTTATTATTACAGTAATGGCAAAACATTTTGGCAATCTATAATGAAACGGACTACAGCACTTAATAAAAATTAGGGTTTCTCAACCAGGGAGCAACAAAAACTTACTTTTCTAAAAATGACTTAATGTAAAAATAAGACAAGACAAGCATCAAAAACAGCTAAAACAACTAGAATCAAGATATTTCTTGATGTCTGTTTGGATCCACTGATTTGATTTATCTTTTTTTGATGAAGTATCTACTGTGGCTAAAAACCTCCTACAGTATTTCAGTTGTGATAACTCAGAAACTTGTACCAAGGGCCATATTCTCATATGTGAATTTGTCTTTATTTTCCTGAAGCTCGAGTCTAAGCAGACTCAGCTTTAACTCAAAGGAGTCCCGCTCAGCCTCTTGATCCTGCTGGTGTTTTGACAATGTCTCTTTAAGATCTGTCGTTTCATCCTCTTTTTTAGCCACTCTGCGTTTAAGATAGAGAACTATGTCTTTCTTCTCTTTCTCTACAGTATCAATCTTCAGCTGCAAGTCTTTGGCTTGGACCTCCAGTTCGTCACATTTATGTTGGTATCTGCAAGAAAAGACACAGTTCAATGTATTAAAAGTGCTTCCTGTTGACACACCTACTGAGTATGTAACCTGGTTAATAATTTACAGTAAAATATGATCCATAGTTTCACTTTAGTTCACTCAAGGACACGAACACGTGGCATGGAATAGTTTAATGGTACATTTATCTGTATTCTGAGTATGTGTTTTTATAATCTTGCATCTCACAAAATGAAGATAAGAAGAAACTGAAATTTCAATCACAGTCGGATTTGCATCATCTGAGGGTGAGTATCTACAGGCCCATGTTTTAATATCTGGTAAGAAAACTTTTTGATACAAAACAAATAACATTGTCAATGGTCGTGATTATTTTATCACGAGCATCTCTCACCTTTCCAGTCTCTCCTCCAAATCTCGTATTTGGGCTCGAAAAAACGTTTTATCACTCTCTTGTAACTCTTCGGCGTTCTTCCTCTCAGATGCCGTGTTTTCCTTTTTAAGTGATTTATCGTCGCTCTTTTTTCCATTCTTTTTGGGAGGCATTGAACTTTTAGTTCCTTCTTCACTACACAGTCGAAACTTAATCAAATCTCGTGTGTTCTTGTTGCCATGGAGACGTGTGCGCAGAGACGCGCGTGAGGGTGAAAAAATGAAGAAACTACATGCGTGTTCGACTTCACGCAGATCTGCGCCGACCGGTCAACGTACCGCGAGAATGAATTCTAAAACACGGTTCTCGAATCCTTCTCGCGATATTTTGACGTCATGCCGCTCGGTCTGCGCATAATTTAATCGGTGATACACAAATCCAACAGTAAAATATTGCACAAAGCTGTTAAGACATTTCACAGGAGTTTTACTTCAGTTTTGCATCAAACTAAGTTTAAACTCTGACTAATTATGTACATGTCAACGCTTGTGAGTTCCCGTACACGTATGTTCAATTTTGTGTATTATTTTTGTTAAGAATCAAACTTGGTTTTATAAACAGCTTGGCTTTAAGCATCCGCTTTGAAGCCATAATAAAGACGTGGGAACTGTGCTCCATCTGCTATGAAGAGCGCCAGTCCGTCAACTGCACAAGAAAAACACTGCGAACTTGATTTTTAAATCCCTCTAAATAAGTTGCGCACACGTACGGTAGACCTAACATAGCCTGTTGATAAAGCTGAGGAGTTTGGGGCGTAGAAGAGAGATATAAAGAAACGACGTCATCACGCGAGACTGTCACATTGTAGCTCAGAATAATAGACGCGCTGGGAGTCAACAGTAGAGCAAACACAAGACAGACATCTGAGAGGTCCTTCTCATGTCAGTATCTGACTTTTGAGTTGATCCTAAACAGCTTTCAAATATGGGGCTTAAATGGATTGGGACCTGCTCTGAGGGATAAGGTGAGATGTTACAAAATTATTTTGAATATTGTTGCGAACTTGTACTGTGTTTTGAACATGAAATGAAATACATTTGAATCCAAAGTTAGATTACGGTGCATTCAAGTGTGTTCCCTGAGATTCGAACCCACAGCATTTATTGAGCTACAGCAGGTTGCTACAATAGGATGCCGGTTTGTTATGTTCTTTCTCAGTAAGTCTGTTTTGAGTGATTCATGGTGTTTGTTTGCGGCTGTCTGGTAGAGAGAGAGAGAGAAGTCGAGTCTTCTCATTATGTAACTTTGCTTTTGTTTGTTGCGCTCTGCTCTCGAGTTACGGTTCATTTGCGCTTGAGAAGACGCAGCATAACGGAAACGCATCGAGCGCGTAGAGCAGGCTACTTGTTAGTCTTTATCCTGTACATTTTTGTGGAAAATCTACAATGTGAAGTAGAAAAGAATGACTTTGAGGATCCATAGATGGTAGGAGGATGTTTGAAGTTATTGTAACGTTGTTTCACAGTCATACGCACGTGGGAAAAAAATACTGTAATATAGCAAAGGATGGTAAAATTCCTAGATACTATGTGTTTCAGAACCATGTAAATATAAAATCATTTAGTACTACAGTTTGTCATTTTACCATCGTTTATACTACAGAATACTGTGGTATAGCCTACATTAAAATGTTTAGTCATAGTACAGTATACTACAATTTACTACAATTAATCTTATCTTAGTAATTCTTATCTTATCTCAGTAATTAATAAATTAAGTGCAGTTCTGCTCATTTGGGAATGTTTTGTGGTATACCATACCTGGGGGGTCTTATGATGTTTTTTGTTGCGGTTGTAGAGAAAGATTAAGGAAAAATGTAAGAACGTCATATATTTATGTAGAATATAATCATCTAAAAGTTTTCAGTTTAAGTATGGATTGCTTTTTTGGGTTACACGCTTGAGTGTGAACACCATGAGCTCAGGAATTTGTTATTTTGGTTTTTCACATTTTTAAGCCAGAAGGCTGAGTCCTGTACAGAGCGTTAAATATTTGATTGTGAAACCAAAGGGAAGCAGTGTTGTAATCTCTGAGATATTCAGCCTGTCTGGCATGGGCTGTTTTTGTTTGGGAATGGACACAGCAGGCGGTTACTGGGAGTTGTGAGATGTGTGTTATGTGCTGAATTGTTGTAATGGCACCACTAATACACAAAGCAGTCAAAGGCACATATTGTATTCATCCGAACAATTGGTTGAAGACGTTTAATTTAGAATCAAGTACAAATCTTTGTTTATCAACACACTGACTGTATTAAAAAAACAAGCACACCGGTCTAATGTAACTTTTGTGATGCTTTTACAGTCATCCAGATCCCATGGAAAACAGCAGTGTTTATGTAGAGGTAAGTTAGTCCATTATGCCATATATTAACTTTGAAAACTTCTCAGGGTTGTTCAGCTTCTCAGGATGGCCATTCTTTTATGTATTTCCTTATAGGCGTTGCTGGTGATATTTCTTAACAAAGTTGTGGTCACAAAATAAATCAGAGCGCTTAGCCATTAAACCGCAATTGAATTAAGATGGGTGACACAAAAGGGCTTGGACTGATGCCCGTGTCTTCTTCAGAATGGTTGAGGACAAACTTTGTTGCAGGCAACCAACCGGTGCCAAATGTTACTGTTTATTTTACACCAACTGAACATAAGCGCCACTGGTAGTTCTGTGTTAGCCTCTAGAATTAAAGCAGCCCTTTTCAGTTCCATTGCCATCTGTCTTTCTAAACAATACGGGACAACAGTAAAGACATTTTCCCATAATCCAAGCTCACTTATATCAATTTTATTGCTCTAAACATCCAAACGCTCGGGCACTGGAGACTCCTCAGGGATTGTTGTTGCAATGATATATTGATCTTTTTAAAGCTCTAACACAATGATGTCACCTTAACAACCGACTTGAGTCACGGTTTGAAAAGAGTACAGAAGAAACTTTGCTTTTCGCAAGAAGTCTTTCATGACTCCTCAACAAACTCTCAACGTCATTTTACTTCCTTTAGTTTTCTCGAGAGACGTGCCTGCTGAGTTCCCCGTCGGAGAAACTGAAGAAGGAATTGGAGGAAGAGTTGAAACTGAGCAGCAGTAACTTATCTAGTCATGCCTGGTACCACGGTCGTATACCTTGGAAGGTGAAGAGACCAGTTAAAAAGCCTTTCTTATGGAACTAAAGCTAAACTATTGATTTCATTATTTTAGCCTTTGTGAAATGCGTGTTTCTATTTCCTGTTTTAATACGTCTTTCTTCAACTCTAAAAAATCTACTTGATAATGAAATGTTAAAATTAGATGTTTGACCTTGCATTGCCTTGAACAGGTGTCTGAGTCTCTTGTGCAACAGGATGGGGAATTTCTTGTCCGTGACTCCCTCACGAGCATCGGCGACTACGTCTTAACCTGCCACTGGAACCAGAAAACTCTCAATTTCCTCATCAGCAAAGTTCTGCTCAGATCTCACGACGGATATAGTAGAACGCAATACATTCTGGAAGGGGAAACATTTGATTCAGTGCCGGCGTTAGTTCATTCCTATGTTGTAAATCCAAGGCCGGTGACAAAGCAGAGTAGCGCCTATATGTGTTCGCAAGTTAACAGGACAATTCCACTGAGATATCTCGAGGCCATGTTTGGGTTGCCAAGTGTGGAGAACAGTCCGGTTAACTCGCCCACCAGTAGGAGGGGAAGCCAGAAGATGGGGGAAAGTGTAACTGTGACAGAAGCTTTGGAAATTGAGCCGATACATCCACAGAGGTCTACCTTGTTCATTTTACATTTTTCATCATAAATGTTTGTTTGTGTTAAAAGTGAAGTGTGTCATTTCTGGTTCATTTTATGACATCAGAGGCGATCTGATTAGCAAATGCTTTTCCTAAAACATTGGCTTGTTATTGGTCAGATTATAAATTGTCCCGCCTCAAACACACCCAATTGGTCAACCCAGTATAACAAAATACAGAACAAAGATTTGACAGCACTTATGTTTTATTATATATTACACATTTCACACTTTCTGCGGGCTTAAAGCTGAACAGTAATATAATATGTTTATTTATTTGAATATTTTTGATATCTGGGAATAAGCCTTTAAAAGTCTTAAATGTTTCACATACTAAAAAAATTTGTATTGCATTTTATCACTTATTTGGCTTACAAAAACAGCAATGTTTTAATGCACATTGGTCAATTGGCACTTTAACAGTCTTGCTAAAAATGTTTAATGTAATAATAATATAAAATCATCATTTTGCATGCGATAACTTATTTGGCTTTAAAAACAGAGCAATGGTTTTTGATGTAATGTTAATGTTTTTCTTATGGATTATTAAAATATTAATATTATATAAATTGATATTGTATAAATACATTTGATTTAATAAATATATATTTTACATTATACAGCGATGTGGTGAAGAGTTTTGAAGGCACTTTAGAGCAGCATCTTGTAGTATCCTCATCTCCAACTTTAATGAATACACGTAAGCATAATTATTTTTCCATAAAATGAAAAAATATGTTTTAGAAATGAACGGTTCATAAATGTAATTGTTGTTTTGCTTTAATTTACAGTGGCCAGGCGACGACGTAGCCCATCAGGAAACAGAAAGTTTGTAATAGTCCCTTCCTCACCTGTTCTGCAGAACTCCAGTGATATCCGACTTTCTTCATCTCCTCCTGAGGACACTCTTATCTATTTGGAACCAACACTACATCTTCTCTCCACAATGACACATCAAAACATTAACAGAGACTCTGTTGATCCTCAAACTGATCCAGGAACAGTCCATGTGCCTACAGAGCTTCCTTCTCTAGAACAGGAGATACAGGAGTATGAAGATGATTATCTTGTGCCTTTCACCATGGAAACAGTTTCCTGTTTCAGAGCGAGTACATACCAGTCGGCGCTGCTCCCCGCTGAAAATAAACCTTTAGAGACCCGACTACTTAAAAGAGTGAAGGATGCTCTGTGTGAAGTGGATGTTAAAACAATGGCAATGCATATCACCAAAGATGACTGTAAGGTATAATGGGTTTGATTTAAGCTTGTCTTTTCATGCATTTCATCGTTTACTCATGTCATTCCAAACTTATATGATATAAACCTATTGACACCCTTTGACTTCCATTGTATGGACATGAAACCACTGTTGATGTTTCTCAAAATATCTTCTTTTATGCTTCACAAACAGGTTTGGAATGAGCTGAGAGTCAAAAAAGTTGGCAGAATATTTACTTATTGGTGATTTTTCCCTTTATAAATATAAAGGTTTAATCATGAACAGAAAAAACATATATTTTAGGTTTCTCGTATCCTGGATATGTCTGATGATATGATGAAAAGCATGGGAGTGAGCTCAGGTATGGAACTACTCACCCTCCCGCATGGACATCAGCTCCGTCAAGACCTGCTCGAAAGGTTTGTTACCCCCAAAAAATACTTACTGTATTTTGAAATGACAAGAGCACCAATCAAACTAAATAATTATTTATCTCCCATCAGGTTTCACACCATGTCCTTCATGTTGGCTGTACAGGTGCTGGGATGCACTGGAAGTGCAAATGAGAGAGCTGCATTACTGCATAAAATCATCTGTCTAGCCTCTGAGCTCAAGAGCAACCTCAGGAACATGTTTGGTTTTGCCGTAGTTATGAAATGTTTGGAAATCCCACAGGTATGGAGGAATTTGTGCCTACTTCCCAAAAAAAATGATGTGCTTATGCTCATTAGTAATAGGCTGTTATCAAAAACCTAATTTTGCTTTTCAGATTACTCGCTTGAAAGACACATGGGCGGTTTTGCGACAGAAATACACAGAAAGTGCGGTTCTTTATGAGAAAACACTTAGACCCTCAATTAGGTCGATGAATGATGGAGAAGGTATTCCTCCACACTTCTACCTGTGATATATAGTTCATATGCTGAGGTTTATAAAGTGACATGTATTTCAAACTGTATTGTAGATATAAGTGTAGCTGCAGAGACAATGCTGTTTCCCCACGTGCTCCCTCTGCTGTTCCTTCTTGAGAAGACGGATGTGACTCTTGAGGAGTCAGTGTCATGGGAAAGTGTTGACACTGGAGTGGCCATGATCTTGGGCCATCTGGATACGGCACGTACCATTGCACGCAATGGGAGGATCTTCAGTGCTAATGCACAGGCCACAATGCAGGGTAATGGCTTTATAGCCTAAACTGTTTCTATGGTTTCAGATTTTCAACGAAATTTAGAAGAGTGGCATTCATAAAGGCCTTTCCTGTTTATAGGATGTTAGATTATATAGTTACAAAAGTTAACAAAAAAAACACAAAAGCCTTAAAGCTTACAGGCAGACTAAAAGCCACAGAACATCCATTTGTTGAAACGAGTACATTTAGTATACCAAGCAGCTTAGTCATGATGTTTTTACGTGCAGGATTTCAGGAGGAAGCAGATGTTTGGGAGGTGTTCCACACCGAGTTTCAGATGCGTCTGCTGTGGGGAAGTCGAGGTGTGGAAATAAATAAAGATGAACGATTTGCAAAGTTTGATAAAGTGCTGACAGCTCTGTCTAACAGATTAGAGCTTTCCGCAACATGACGTATTAGATAAGAATATACAGTATGTCTGAAGAGGATGTATGTCTGCAACTGTACATAAACTCATTTTGCAGTTTTAACTTATTTGATTTTCAATGCTTTTGTTTTATATGTTCATTGCACACTAACATTTTGAAGAGAGTTTAACTTTAATCGTTGTAATAATGTAGCTATCAACCCTGACGAATGTATTTAATTGCACTTTTTCTTTTAAAATCAACAAACAAACAGTGGGTAATATTTACTCATGGGTACAATTTCTTAAATGTTTATCTTTTATGCACAGACGTCCACATATCTTCATAAATAAATTCAAAGTTTGATCTTTTGCACTAAATTTTCCTCTACATATGTCTTGGTGGTATAAAATACTTGTCTAACAATAAAATGTTTATTTGTCTGTTATAAAATCCTGTAGTCTGTTTTCTCTGAATCTGACTTATCTAGTTCCTTGCAAAACTATTCCCATGGCCTAGTTTTACATGTCCAGGTCACATTTCACCCTAAAACAAAAGACCGAAACAAATTACATTGTGCATAATTACAATGTAGACTTATTTTGTTTACATTTTAGTACTGACTTTAAATGATAAAGGCTGAACTTTGATCCCAGTCGCCACATTGTATTCAAGTAGGCAAAGTCTTGTGTCATATCAATATCATACACACATTGTTGTTCCCATTATATTATATAATTTTCTACTTAACCACCAGAGAGAAAAGTT
Organism: Triplophysa tibetana; assembly: GCA_008369825.1. Taxonomy (NCBI): domain Eukaryota; kingdom Metazoa; phylum Chordata; class Actinopteri; order Cypriniformes; family Nemacheilidae; genus Triplophysa; species Triplophysa tibetana. Next base: position 3,221,724 of record CM017901.1, on the reverse strand, counting down.
TTCTGTCTATTGAATTTATACAGGTTTTCTCCAATTTTAAGAAACATGATGGTCATACAGGAACACAGTTGTTTATCTGTATCATAATTATATAAATAAAAGGAGCCAATAATACAGCAGTAGCTTAATTCTATACTAATATAGCAGCAATATTAAACAAATATTTTTATATCGCAGAATCTCGTGCAATTCTTGCTGAGGCCCAACCGTCGCCATCTAGCGGTTGAGTCGTGTAGGTGCGCTTCCGCCGTCCGTCTCATTATGGAGCTGCGCTCAGAAGGAGTAGCTACCATGATATTTACACTTCTTTTAATTTATTACTCGTCTTTAACTGCAGGTTTTGAGATTAAGTCTATTTTTTGTTCAATATCTGACAGCTGTGACTGTGACTTCAAACCAGACATTAAAGGTAAGGCGTTATCAATGGCCACCTCATCATCAGCTTCAGCTAACATTAGCTTCTGTTCTCCTGATTTGTTTTAAATTATGATGATATTTTGATGTCAAAGGTATTTGTGAATGTTTATTTATGTTGTACTTGTGTATATCAGCGGTATAGTCCTCATTTGCTCTACATAAAGTAAATATAGCGTGCCAAGTTTACCTTATATGAATTGAGCAACAGCAAAAGTCATGCGACACAAGCTTCTGCTTTGTCTTGCCATTGCTTTCTTCTGCGGCTAATCCTCTTAATTTGTTTGGGAATACCTATCGACTTCATTGAGAAATCGTTCATTATATCTGCTTAATGATTGAAGTCCACAGTGTGAGTGAGAGCTGCGCATGCGCAGTGTGGCTTCCAGATACAGTGCATTACCATTCAGCCCATCTGCACGTATTTTTTTTGCAGGTTTGGAGTGGGACCTATATAAAAACCTTTATGGTCAACATATGGCCCAGGACATTGTCTCGGAAGCAGTGGTGAGCTGTTTACAGAATGAAAACCCGGACAGACCACTGGTTCTGTCCTTTCACGGAGCATCCGGGACGGGGAAGAGTCTGGTCAGCTCTATGGTCGGTCGCCATATCTATGGAACGGCTATGGGCAGCCCATACATCCATCAGTATGTTCCCACGTTACACTTTCCTTCAGCTGACCGGGTCCAACAATACAGGGTACCTTTTAATCATCACACTTCACAAAAAAGCTTTGCAGGGAAATATTTACAAAAATAATATCAGTACGATGTTCTTTTATACATAAATCGAAAAAATTAGGTGTTGACTACCGTATATACTGTATATTTGCTAGTTCTTTATTTCTAACTTTGCGTTTTTTACAGTCAGATCTAAAGCAGTGGGTGGAGAGAAACCTCACAGCTTGCGCTCGCTCCATTTTTATCTTCGATGAGATGGAGAAGATGCCTCCTGGTGTGATAGACGTTTTAGAACCGCATTTAGGTCCCTTTCATGTACTTTTTCAGACAAACTACCGCAAGGCGATTTATATCTTCATAAGGTAATTTAAATGACTTCATGGATTAATCTGTTATTTATATGCTTATAATGGAGAGACCATAATTATTCAACAGTGCTCATGATAAGGGTTCTCGTGTCTTTGTTTGATATTTCAGCACTGTTGGTCAGGATATTATTAACAAATTTACACTGGAAAGCCAACAAGCTGGAATAGATCGAGAGGAAATTCGTCCAGAGGAGCTGGAGGAGGTTTTAGCTGATGCGGTGTACAACACCAGGAACAGTAAGTGTTGTGGAACTTATCAATAATGTTACCACAATGTTTTAAATTCAGAACAAAATGCTTTTATGGCTAAATATTAAAATGGCATGAAAAACAAATAATGTTTCAAAGTGGTTCTTTTATCAGTTATTCCCCTAGTACTTAACAAATGTGGCACAATTTTCATCCTCCAAATCAGTCTAATTTGTAAACGTACTTTGTTTCCCAGGTGGGTTCTACCAATCCAGAATAATTACAGAGAAACTCATTACTCGTTTCGTGCCTTTTCTTCCGTTGCGTCGACGCCACGTCGAACGCTGCGCCCAGCGAGAGCTCTGCCAGCGTGGGGAGTGTCATCGTGCAGACGTGGTATCGTCAGTAGGGGGCGCCATGAATTACATGCCACAGGACAGCCCATACTTCTCCAGCACAGGCTGCAAATTAGTGCCAGCTAAAGTGAACCTGTTTCTTTGAGGGCCTGAAGGAAGAAGAAAATAAGACTAGGATTTTAAAAACAAGCAATGTACGAAAGCTTTTTTGGTAATTGCTACAGAGATGAGACAACCTGAATTGTGTATTTGGGTCAATTCTGTCAGTTGTATGGCGTGTGGGTGAGTTCTGATGAAGAGAAATGAAAAAAAATTGACAAATTACTTTTCCTCTGGTTTTTAATGACGCAAAAAGCTGATCTCACATCTCCAAGCTACGGAAACATACTCAGGCAAAACATTAACTTTTTATTGTTTCCAGTGTGTGTTTTGTTATTATTGTAATATAGGATATTTGTCAAATAATGAAAGTGGGGATATTTGTCAGAAAAGTACTGTATTTCACATCCCAGCCACAGGGAGGCAGCAGTGCCTACACTACGGAAGGGTTTTGTTTTTGGTTTGGTTTGGTTTGGATGGTTTTTAAATAATGTCCGTGTTGGTTATTAATAACAGCTTTTTCTTTTAGTATTTAAACAAGTTCAACCTGCGACCTCACAAAGTGAAATATATCTGCTTTTTATGAGGTACCACATCAAGATGATCATTCTTTTGTCTGAAATGCTGACCATATATAATTTAAAATAACTGAAACTGTTTAAATTAATTTCTTTTTCATTTTAAAATCCCTTCGCCCTCTTATTCATTTCATTGAAGTCACTTAAGGAGACACAATTTGCAAACTCAGTTAAATGCAAATTAGTGCAAACCATAGGTTTAATTCAAGCAAAGTCATCAGACTTTATAAAGTATGTCATTTTGTGGTCATTGGTTTGATCATAAAGTACAATAATATTAAGGGAATAAGACTCGTATCCAATTACAGTGTTATTATTGTTTACATTTTACAGTTTTGCACATTTATTTTAAAAATGTTTTCAAAATTGTGTAAATAAATCATTGTTTTGATGCAGCTTTTTTAAAGGGAACTGATCATGCTTGGATGGATGGATAAATCAATCAGTTTGTCATAATGCTGTTCATTTTTTGATTTCTTATGAATCTTGTACAGAAATGAGGGAACTGTCTATCAATACATACTAAAATCAAGTTTCTTCTCTTTGACATTTGTATTTGTTAAACCACAATGCGTTTGAATATTACAAGCACTGGGCTGTTGCTCTTTCAATATTTCCGAATCCAAATATGGCCAATTCTCGCCCCTTACTGTGTGAACATGTAAGTGTGTTTGAAATGAACTGAATGGTACAAAGACCTCCTACTATTTTAAGAATCTGACAACTCAAACTATAGACCCATTAGTTAATCTCTGCTGGGGTTGTTCCTCCTCTTGCCAAAGGACATTAAATGTGTCTCAGCAAGAACATTTGGCAGGTGTTAGGTCAAGGTGGTCTGTTGAAGGTTCACAAGACTGTCAGGTGGACATTAAGCTGTTCAATTTTAGTGGATAATCTCTTAACGGCGAACTCGTCCCGCTATTTCACCTTCATACAAAGCACTAATGCCCACTTTGATGACTTCATCTTCTAAATCTCTGCATATCAGGAGGAAGTGTTGAGAAAATTCTCGCTCACTTTAGGTGGCGTCAAAGGAAAGGACCGTTACAAAAAAGCAACCAGATAATGCCAGACTGGCCTCCTCCCATCGCCGGACCCCTGCTCCCAAGGTTGACCCCAGTGTTCCCGTTCACACGCTCCGCGAAGCGGCTGGCCATGGCTGGCCACTGGCCCCTTCATTCAAACACCTCTCCATTCTGTACCAAATCAGGTTTAAAAAGGCACAACATCAACCTTCCCCCCTCCACCGGTCCTATGGCCTGTCCACAATGGCCCCCGCCCCCTTCAACATCTGTGAGCTTCTCTCTGTCTACTCATTTTCTCACTAACCACCCCATTATTGGGTGGCTTTCAGTTGTAAATGTGGCCAGCCACAGTGCTGATGAGGCTTTGATCCGCGTGGCCAGGGTCAGGCTGGAGTTAGAGCTGACTGAGGGGTGGGACGGAGGATGCGGCCGGCCTTGTGTGGGCCAGAAAGGAAAAACAATCAGAGAATGTCCTTTTGAGGTGCATTCAGCTGAGACCCTTTGGCCAAAGCAACTTTTGCTACTTTCTGGCTATGCTCCAGTAGTTTGATGGAATTTTGTGCGCATTACAGAGAGAGGAATATGACTCAATTGTGCACTTGTTGTCTTAAGCAAATTTAAATTGATTGGAAAAGATTATTATTTCTGAAAGATTGTAACACTTCACAAGAGTCAATATTTCAGCCCTTCTGATGTTATTTGTCTGTTTGTCTCTCTGTCTCTGTTCTCACTCAAACAATGGGTTGGTTACTTCAGTAATGGGGTCTCCAGGACAACAGGTGAACAAAGGGCGAGAGAAGGGGGGAATGTGGGGAGAGGGGTGCAGGGGGCATTAGGGATGCCCTTGGCCTCCGTGTGGTCAGTGGGGAACATGGGCCTCTGGAGAATGTATTAGAAAATGTGTGTCAAAAATCTGTCCTACTCGCTGGCAGAAAATGATTGATAATGCTTTAACTTTCTGAGAATCCCAGCACTCAGATAGGTTGACACCGTCGCATTCTCCCTCGGAATGATGTATCGTCTCATTTGCTTCCGCGTGATGATAAGTGCGAATTCCTCTAACTCAGCAGTAATAGTTTTTTAAACCAACTTTGTGTCTCCTTTTTTCTAACTAGAGACATAAAACCCTATGATGCATGGGGTAAAACTTATGGCTTTTTGGCGATCTTTAGTTTTATAAGCATTTGTTCAAATATTTGTAACATTTAGCAGATTTATATTTTATTGCGATAGGTCAGGGATTTTTTCCAATATTCTTTGCTTTTTTTAAACATTGTAAATACAGCTATCTGTTACTTTTCTTTAATCTTTATTATAAGTAAAATTGTATTTATTTATTATACTTTGCTAAACTTGCAAAATAAACACTTGTTTGATTACGTTTTAGATGTTTAAAAGCATCTTTACTGCGTCTTTATCAACTAATTCATTAACAACCAAAATAAAACCTTAAAGGATTTCATATACTTTGACATTTTCAAAAACTACAATAAAGTCGTGTGCAAATAAGTGACAACTGCATTCTTTAATGCTGTATTTACGTTATAAAGGGTTGCTTTTAAAAGATCAAAAGATTTTACTTGTGTGTAGCCTAATCTTATATAATCCTATTGGATTACCACGACATTTCTTTGTTATCCTAAAGGCTGTAGCGGACACCTCCGTACATTGAGCATAAACGCAACAAAGTCCTGTCAGCTCAATATTAAAAGTAAAACATAACAACATAATCACAAATTAAACAATATACAATTAAATGAAATCTATTTTTCAATTTAGAAATTGAATGTAGTAGCCTGCTTTGTTAAAAAACGCGATTTAGTATACGGGGCGTCACATTTTATTTTCAGCACAGATGTAATTATAGAAGTAAAATATCCAGGGAAAAACTAATTGTGTGTCTGCATTTAACTCATATGACAGATTTCCCACAAAAGTGTGGTGATGTATGTGTGTGTGTATGTTTCATTAAAATATATAAAAAACAAATGAAATAAATCCGAAAGCAACCTCTATCAAAAAAAAAACCCCACAACAAATAATTTGAAATTCCTTTGTTAATTCAGCACATTAACTTGACAATATAACAACAACGAAACAAACGACAACTCTAATCTGTTGATAAATGATCGATTTTTAATGCACTGTTGATAAATAAACAAGCCAAACAAGACATTGTATGGTTAAACATTATAAATGCATTTTAAAAAATCTACTTAAAAATAGGAAAGTTGAATAATAATTTTAAATATAAACTCGAGATGATCAGAAGTGGTGACGAGAGGGAACCTCCAGCAACAGATGTCCATGCACAATTCTCGATTTATCTCTTGACATTAAACAAGAATTGCGTTTGGACAATCAAGTGCTCGGGCTCAGATTTTCACAAACGTCAAAGCTGTGTGAATTCGTCCTGCATCCAGACGATTCGGGATCCATGCGTTTGTCCGTCCTCGTGTGTTTTTAGAGAGGGTAAAGGCCTTGAAACCACATATAGGATTGGTCATGTTGATCGCTTTCAATAAATCGGCAAAACAATCTGCGATACAAACAACCACGTTATTCTCAATCCACTTTTTGTTAACGAGAGATAATATCAGCAATTTATTTCGTTAAAGAAATAAATGGCGAAACCTTCTAAAATCCTTCTGCCTGTACACAACGTGGAGTGTTGCTTTTTGTATTTTAATCTCACCAAAAACACAATCGTGTCCACAAACACATTTGAACGTATTCGTTTTATGGTTGTTTAAATAATAATGGTACAATTAAACCAGAATCAAATGGTTCAAACATTATTTCATTATTTAATCTGTTAAAGTGTAATAAAAATTACCTATCGTAATTGAATAGAATATGTTCTCCTTTTCAAAAATAAATAAGTAATCGGTCTGAATTTGCTGTGTAGATCTTAGGGAAGATTGTGCTGCACCATCGCGAGGCACATTCTTCACAAGACACCGATGCTAGTGCATTCGCTCGGCGGTTCGCCATTTCTGCACCTGTGAGATGCTCAGTTTTCACATCAAGTATGTAAGACCAAAAAACGACCCCAAAAAATCCTGATGTGCGTCAAATTCCTCAAGGCGTCGTTCCTGCTTTACTCTCCGATCTCCAACTTCATTTGGCGATAGCGCACGGCTGGACCAATGCGCAGAATAAAACGCAGGAGGCATAAAGTTCTTCGGCGCATTTAAAATGCGACGCGTGACCCTCAAAGTCCACGTTTGCGAGGATGGAAGCAAGACACGATATCCTATATCGATCCAGGAGAACTCAAGCCAAATGACTGCGCTGAATGGGGACCACAACAGACTGCGAGCATCCTATCTGTCCAAAGGATGCAGAGGCTCCTTTGACAATTGCGCAGCTTCCTAAATAAGCGAAGGCGCGAGTGGGGTCGGTGGTCGCTTGGTACGAGGTTTGAATAGCACACCACTGAGTGATAAATGGCCATTGTGGTGGGAAGGGGATGAATATCCACTGACCAGCAGCTGCGCTAGGACCAGTAACCTCTTAAAGAAACAAGACTCTATTTTTTGCCCATTGCAATTACAATCCAGCAGTGTCTACACTGTGCCATTACGCATTGTGTCCTCGATGACGTCCCCTTTCTTTATGGGTTCTCAAAAGCCACTCGTGTAAGGGGTTACCTGGCACTTTATCACAAAGGAACTGTTTGTAAACAGTCAAGTAACGTGTTTATGCAGGAGCACAATACAGAGTAACACTTGTTTATATGTCAACTGTTAAAAATGTGTAAAAGAGCCGTTCTTAAAGTGCTTGGACACTGAACCTTGTATTCAGGTTACCAAATATATTTTGTCTTTTATCAACAACAAATTCACTGACAGTGTTATCAACCTTTGTATGGTATTTTAATGTGTTACTAACCCCAGAGATACAAACAACAAATATTACACAGTGAAATGTATTCTACTAAAATGACTTTCTTCACATCTTAGAATCAGATATTTTATTTTAAATATTTTTGTAAAACAGGGAAGACTCCCTAGGAGGCCCAGGCATTATCCTGAATAAATTTGCACTTTTGTATTAGTTGTGTGTCCAGCCATGCCAGTAACCTCTGACCTGAGAACTATTGTTTGAGATGTGAGTGGACTAAGCAATCCTGACCATTCAGAAACCCTGGGAATGGATTTTGTAAAGGAAGTCTCAAGAAAAGCATATTTGCCAGAGCAGTACAAAGCTGGAACGTTGAAAGATTTCCCAATATGGCACTTCTCAAGATAAAATTTGTCTCATGGAAATCTCTTATTTTAACAAAACAACTCTTATTGCATTTTCATCCGTATTAATCATGTATCATATAAATCATGTTTGCGTTTTGATTTATCATATTTACATTTTTCAAATACAAATGATACATGCTAATTTCAGAAGATAAACATATTAACCCATTCTTCATGCCTCCAATACATTTATTGTTAAACTTAAAAAGCTCATAAAAAAGCCTCTCCAGGTCAAACAAGAAATATGTTAACAGTGTCAGCTTTATCAATAAGGAAAGATCATAGGCTAGTTATTTCAGAGTGTTTTCTTTAAACTGTGTTTAGAAAAATATGATGGTTTGGATTTTAGCTTGACAAAAATAATTCACATAAAAACTATTTTGTTGAGGACGTTTTGTCTTTCACAAAAGTGTTTACATAGCTGCTCAACTGTCATAGAATATTGCTACAAGTGTAAACTGATGTGCCTAAAGATTTTCATTAATTTTGAAATTTCATATTTCATTAAGCCGTACAGAATGTTGAAAATTTCAGATTTACTGACAATGGTGCAAACTTGTATCCAAATTTGATTTACATCTTTTGGTTGAAATGTATATATTTCTTATTATTTAGTGTCCTCATACACTCGATTTGGCACAGACTCCAGGTTTTGTGTTCTTTAATAGAAACATGAAACTTAACTTAACATCATGAATTAATTCATTAGAGACCTTAAAAGAATCTTAAATATTTCTTATTCAGTCATTTGTAAAGAAAAAACATTACTATATTAAAATGAGATTTTGAACCTGCAAAAGCATATTTAGAAAACTATCAAGACAGGTTTGAATATTGATTTTCTTATGAATAGGGGAGGTAGCTTTATCTTTTAGCAGACATTTCAACTTTTAGCAGAGAACCCTGTAGATGTGTTTAAAATTATGGCAAAAAATATAATTTGCTTTAACCAAACAAAGCAGCACAATACTGCAAATGACACGAGATTAAAGTGATATCCATTCTGATCATGTTTAAATAAAATTAAAGCCTCAGCGGAAATTTATTTATTATATATATTTTTTTTAATTCGGTAAACAGCATATTTTTTGTTAATAACCTTATGTCTCTCACATATACAACAATGTGCAACCTAACAAAATCAAACTACATCAAAAATACTATGGATTGTAAAAATCATATTTTGAAGTCATTTTTGATTCTGTCCTGTTGTGTCATCTTGAGCTGGTGAATGTGTCCTTTCTTTTCTCTTTCGTGATGCTCTGCTTCCCTCTGCTGGGGACTTTTGGGACTGCGAGTCTGTAATGTACATCAGCAAAACATCCAAACTCTGTTTCTCGACAGAATCCAGAACTTTCTGCTCCTCTTGTGAGAAACGTCCCAAAACGTGACGTTCAACAGACGTTTGACCAGATGGTCGCCCAATACCGATGCGCAACCGTGGCATCACCTGCCAGCCAAGTGTTTTTTGTTAATACAAATGTATACATTTAACAGCAGTGTTGTTTTTATAACAAATGTTTACTAACATCAGTATGAAGACAATCCACGCATGACCTCACACCATTGTGACCCCTAAAAGTAAATGATTAAAAGAGAAGGTCAAATATATGACACATGACATGAGCGTAACAAGATTTTTCAAGTTAGCAAAACTGATTCACCTTGGGCTGCCACCATGTTTAATGCCAAACTTCCCAAGCGGCTTGTCGAGCTCATCGTGAATCAAGAGAATATGTTCAGGTTGAATAAAAAATTTGCTTGCTGGAGGAAAACATGACACAAAAAAAAAAAAATGAGCAGGGTCTTATGAATCTGTATCTATAAGTAAGTTAACTTATTACAGGACAGCCATCACGTGAGCCACTACAATGTATCTCGTACCCGCCTTCGCCACGCTAACCCCATTGACATTCATAAGCAACTTGGGCCGGAGCAGAACCAACTGGACGTCTTGATGTTCTGTAACAATAACCTCCCCTGACACCTGTCGGTCTGATCTCCAGCTGTCCGGTGTTCCCAGATGTTCAGCTATTCTTGTGAGGACAGCCATACCAACACTATGTCGAGACCCATTCATTCCTGGATTTCCCAGTCCGACAATCTGAAAAAAATAGCAATCCAGTATTTCAGATTCACTTGTTCTATATACATATATAGGCTTTGACTTGAAGGGACCAAAGGCTTTTCCTCTCAGAAACCCCTTCACCCATCTCAGGGACCCACCATATAAAAAAAAGATAGCTTAGTATTTATATTACTACATACTATTGGAAGTTTAAAAAGTGAATTAGTTAAAATGTCAAAAGTTTCATACATCTTCCCTGACTGAATAACCATAGGAATTAAGTATAAAAATAAGAGTATTAAGTAAAGTACATAATTTAGTTACTATTTATATTTATTTTGGTCCAAATTTTATGTTGAAATTAATTCATTACTTAAGAAAAAGATGTTATCTTAAAATTAGATAGATAATTATATAATCAAGAAGGCAAAGCCCACATGTCAAATACACAACATACCATCTTCCTTCTTTTGTTTCCAACTTCACCAGCCATCTCCCGTGATGGAAGCGTTCTTACCAACACTCGATTTATAAGTTTTGTTATCATCCACCTTATGAGAGCCATTGGATGTTTGAACGATTGAGTCAGAAACGCCCAGATTTGACTTTGCACTGTAGTGATGCTCATCGTGAGTCACTCGTTATCGATGAAAATCCAGTTTACTATCCGTGATACACATTTTTAAGCCGGTTTTCGTCATACATCTGATCTAGAAATGGATATTACAGCGTTGATTATGACTCAATTAAAAGCAAAATCAATTCACATATAAATCATAATTGCAAGTATGTATGTGTATTCAAATCGATTGGTTTTTAACCTTCACGCGAGTCCTCCAAATGGATCTGTTTATCACTTCTGTCAACTAAACTGCCCATGTGCCCTAGCTGCTGTGTTGCCAGATTGACAGTATCCCACAAGTTTTTAGCCGCCATCTGACAGCGAAAATGATCTGTTTTATGGCCCATCCCACATATATTTATAATCAAATTGCGTTAAATTAATAAATGAAATTATGTATTGCAATTGGTTGGTACGGTACGAGTGAAAGAACGCCACAAGTATCTTAACGTTTCGAAATTTGGCAACGCCAAGGTAACATGCGTCAGAAGAGCGAGAAAAATGTTTTTGGCCTTTTACAAACCTACAGCGCCATCTGTCGTTGGGGATGAAAATGTTGGGTAAAATAAACAAAATACTGATTTTACAAATGTTTAAATGTTTTTTAAATTATATAATGAGAGATTAGTTTTGTTAGAGTTACATATTTGCATACAAATAGAGAAACAAATAAAATGTAAGGAACTAGGGATGTTTTTTTCCTCACAAAGCCCTTTGTACAACCACAAATCATTTTGTGTATTACTTATCCTGCGTTTTTTCCTCTTTTAAAGTCACTAAACTACTGCACACCACGACATAAAAAGCATAAACTTTCTTAAGATTGACCAAAAATTGTTTCTCAATTATGTGTTATTGACTGTGATTACGCGAGAGGGCGCTGTTGCATAACACACTGAGATCAACTGCGCGAGCTCCCTCTTGTGAGGTTGTTGGTTGCTTCGCGTTGCTAAGGAAGTCCAGTAAGTTTCTTCAGCGAGCTGAAGGTAACGGAAAATTGTTGTGCTATTAAAATTTATATTCTATTATTTATTGCACTTTATATGTGTTTTACTTCATTTTCATATTTTGCTAAGGGATCAAAGTAATCTGAATGTTGTAATAGGTCAGATGTGGGTCATCGCTTAATTTAGCATCGCAACGAATAACTGAGATTTCGTACGAATTTTCATCACAAACACCTCACCGACACTGTCATTTTCGGTTTCCCAACTCCAAATGTCTGCTTGGATTTGTTATTTTATTATATGAATGTGTTTGATAGACGTGTTGGTATTATTTCATGTTTCTTGAAAATAAAAATAGGAAATGAAACCCAAATAACGTTAATCTTTAGATGTTTTCGCATGCTTAATGATCATTTTCTCTCTGTCTCCTCAGGATGTAACCACATGGGTACCATGGAGCTTGTTTACATCTAAAACCAAGTCTGGCAATAGGATGAGTGAACATGGAGAAAGCATCATCCCCTTTAACAACACTGATCTCAGGTCAGGAGAGCTTGCTTGCAAAGAAGATCTCAATGTAGACTCCAGTATTAAGAACAAAGACAAAGAAGTGCTCAGCGGCATCAAGAAGCCATATGATGAACCCAGACTTCTTCAGGATGGACACAAGCTCAGTCCATTTCAGCCTCGGCCTCCCTCGCTTCCGAAACCCTTGGCATTGGCGATGGGAGGAAGAAACTCATTTGATCAGAAGGTCAGAGGGAGACTATCTAGGAACAGCCAGGAGAGTCTCACAGACCCGGGTGAGACGGGCTCTTCATCCGATTCTCTCAAAGAAGAAACCTCAACACCTGTCAGTCCGTTGGGTTTAAAGAATGGACAAAGTCTTACATCTGGACGTCCGCTCGATCTTCCGCCCATGGAGACGTCGGCATCATTCAGGAACTGGTCTGGAAGTTTCTCAGAGACTGACATGTCCCCACTTGAGCGTTGTGATTCGAAAGAGCGCCTGAAACCGTCCAGAATAGTTCTTTCTCCATTGCAGCCGACTGGCACGTTTCCTCCTCTGGATCAGAGCGTAGCTTCTGCGTCCCTGAGGGCAACTAATTGGATTGACAGGGATTGTTTGGATTACAGTGCAGTGGGGAGAAGGGGGCGGTCGGAGAGGCTTCAGAGGAACCTGAGCGATAGCCGACTTTTCGAGACCATGGTGTCAGACAGTGCCTCTGTTCACTCCATGAAGTCCAACTATAGCGTGCTGAACCCCATCAGACCCAGGGATGTGAGGAACAGGTGAGAACATTTTCCGTTTTTGTGCTGCTTGTACTGTTGCAACCCAATTGGATTTAGGTTTTACTTCAAGATCACACGATGTGTCGTCTTGGTTAACTGCTCTTCCAAGTGTGTTAAAGCCTATTTGTAATAAATAACTTATTACCAGGACGCTACATCAGATCAGATGATCGGAATGAGTTACTAGATTATAGGTGCAATTGCTGTAGACCTTTGCAAAGACTTGAACAGCTTTAGTTCTACAGAAGTGAAACTGAGCATTGAATGAGAGGAGATTATTGGATCAGTGATATGCTATTTCAGCGTCTGCAATTTTTCAAACTGGTGTAGAAGATCTTTCATTTATATTCTGAAAATATGTCTTTCCGTGACATGTACAAAACTAATGGATACACCGTCCACATATTCATTAGAGAGTTTTAGGTTACCTGCAAAAATTCTCTTAAAGGGACCGACCAACCGAAACTGAAAATTCTTTCATCGTTTACTCATCGTCATGTCATTTAAACCTGTATGACTTACTTTCTTCTGCAGAACACAAGATATTCTGAAGAATGTTGGTATTAACCTCATTGGCCCTCATTGACCTCCATTGTGTGGGCATAAAATATATTTGTTTGTGTTCCACAGAAAGCTAAATAAAGTGATATGAGGGTGAATATAAAAGGATAAATTTTGACAACAATTTAAAAATAATCTTAAATCCTGTTGTCTAATATAATGATAGTTATAAACCCCTGTGGAACCCAAAATAAACAGAATACCTATGCTTGTCCTCATTTCTTTGTTCTTGTCTAATATGTATCTAAACATGTTTTTTCCAGAAGTTTTCTAGAGGGTAGTGTTCTGGGAAACGGGGCCTTACTCGGGGCTGAAGAGCTGGACCGCTACTTCCCAGAGAGACGGCTTGGCATCTACATCGCCACATGGAACATGCAGGGAGAGAAGGTGTGGAAATACAGTCTTATGTTTTCCTACATTGCAGCGTAGGCTAAATTCTCCCTCTTGATCTCAGGAGTTGCCATACAACATGGATGATCTGCTTCTTCCAACCGACACAGACTTCGCACAGGATATGTATGTTATTGGAGTTCAGGAAGGTTGCCCAGATAGGTAAGAATAGTGTGTTTTCTTAACCTTTCTTAACCGTCGTTTTGATATCTTCTTCACATGTACTCTTGGTATGTTCCTGTCAACAGGAGGGAGTGGGAGATCCGTCTACAGGAGACTCTCGGGCCATATTATGTGATGCTATACGCAGCAGCCCATGGTGTGCTTTATCTCACAGTTTTTATTCGAAGAGATCTCATATGGTTCTGTTCGGGTAAGGCTGGAACTGGCCATTATTTTATTTTTATGTACATTTTCATTTGAAAGATTTGATTTTGATCTGTCTAAAATGAGTGCTCGTTGTGAGATGTTAAAACAAAGTAGATCAGCCAAGTTTTTTTTTAGAATGTAAATAATTTTTGTCCTCATTTTGTCCCCGCTTTTAAAAATTGTACTTGTATAATCGCATAAGATAAAGAATTCAGACATGCCACTGGCCTAATAAAAGTTTTTTTCTACATAAAATGCCCCATTTTATGTTTTTTTGCTTCTACAGAGGTGGAACATGCTACAGTCACCACCCGGATCATATCTCAGATTAAAACTAAAGGAGCCGTCGGCATCTGCTTCACTTTCTTTGGGACGTCTTTCCTTTTCATCACGTCCCATTTTACTTGTAAGTGCAAAGTCGATGATCTCTTTAAAAACCAACATACCAATTATACCAAAACGATTTCAGTTGAAAGACATAAACCAAACTCCTAACTCTTTCTTTCAGCTGGAGATTCTAAAGTTTATGAGAGAATTTTGGACTATAACAAGATCATAGAAGCTTTGGCTCTCCCTAGAAACCTCCCTGATACAAACCCGTACCGCTCGACATCCTGTGAGTGCCTTTGATCAATGCCATTTCACAAGACACTGCATATCTTTTCATTAATCATGATTTGCTCATTCTTCGTTCTCAGCTGATGTCACGACCCGTTTCGATGCAGTCTTCTGGTTCGGAGATTTTAACTTCCGCTTGAATAAAGCCAGAGGAGAGGTCGAAGCCATTTTGAATCAAGAGGCAGACATCAGCTTGCTGTTACAACATGATCAGCTGTCTACAGAGATGAAGGAAGGCATGTTTAAACAAGATCCATCTTTATGCAGTTTTCCATAAAGGCAAATGTGCATTAAGGCATTTTTTTCATACTCCGTCAATTTGCAGGTTCCATCTTCAAAGGTTTTCAGGAATCACGGATTCACTTTTCACCTACGTACAAGTTTGATATCGGTTGTGACGTCTATGACACCACCACAAAGCAGAGAACACCTTCGTATACTGTAAGACAATTATGCAAAAACAGCTTTGTGTTCTCATTTATCACCGTATACCTTTCCGTAATGTCATTTTTCTGATATGTTGACAGGACCGGATTCTATATCGAAATAGACAAGCGGAAGATATTAAAGTGGTCAAGTATACATCCTGCTCGGCGATTAAGACTTCGGACCACCGGCCTGTGGTAGGCATGTTTCAGGTCAAGCTTCGTCCTGGTAGAGATAAGTAAGTTACCATTTATGTGAGATTTGAGATGTGGTCAGTTGTCTGTTTTTTTTTTTTAATTGTTGGATCCCTCTTAATTCATTTACAAAACAATAATTGTTTATAATTTTAGCTTAATATTAGGATAACATTTATTCAGGTTTTAATATTAACTCATTGTACTATCCCTCCCAGCATTCCTTTGGGTGCCGGTCAGTTCGACAGAGGACTGTACTTAGAGGGAATCAAGAGAAGAATCACCCGAGAGCTGAAGAAGAGAGAGGCAGCCATGAAAAACCAGAATAACAGCACTGTTTGCACAATATCCTGATTCGGGACAGTGCGCTAATTAAAACTACAGGTGCTAAAACTGTTCGTTTTTAATACCGAGTTACTGACGGGGAAAGCAGGACTTTCAGGACCAAAGGAGAACTCGCTGCTATAGATGTCAAGGCTTTCATCCGCCTCTGGTGAAGTGCAATGTCAAGCTTTGATGCAAAGTCAAGGGATTACCAAAAGAAGAGGGAGCATGAAAGTTCAGAAGCTAGCTTTGGAGAATGTTTGATTCAACAGGAAATGTCTTATAAATTACACTTACCAATGTAAATCAAGTTGACCTAACACGTACGTCAGCATTGTACTGTACATCCATCATTACTTTGTTTTTGCATTATTTTGTATTTTGATATGTAACTGGTACGCTTCAACAGTCCTGCATTTGTTTTTAACTGATAGTGTTACATGACCACAATTTCATACCTTTAACTGATACCTTTCACACCTCGCTTACAAGCTAGCCGATCATGTTTATTGTTTATAAGCTCCTGGGTCTCTTATACAAACAGTTACCTAATAATATGCTAAATAGTAGATCTTTTTTAATTGGACCTTTACTGTGGGATCATATGGAAACGTGCTGATATCATCAGTTGTTTTATTTGACCATTGATAGATGAAGCGATAACATGTGCTTGTAGAGAAACTACTTCATGAATTGGGTTTAAATGTTGCGCATGGTAAGATCTAAGGGAGGCACAGACTATACTCAAGTTCATTGCCTTGACTTACTCGATGCAATTTATCTTATTTGATGTCAGATGAGATGTCGATATTGTTTGGGTGTGGATCTCAGCAATGGTGGAGTTACATCAAGTTTACTGAAAGTGCCTGCGATCTCGCTTACAATGCCTCAGTGACTTTAAATACATCTGTTTTAAACCAAATAATAGCCTGTACCAATATTTGTTTACATTAAATAATTCAAGAATTCTGACTCATAGTCAAGTTGGTAATTTTTCGACACATGATCACAAACCTGTGGTTGAACATTAAAAATTTACAGACGACTTTGCAAGATGTAAACACTGGTCCAGAAGCACTTTAGCTTTATATTTATTTAGTTACTATTATTAATATTAACCCATATATAATTGCTTCTCAAAGATATTTGTTAACATTTTAAATCGGTTATACATATTCTGTTTGTTGTATTTTGTTCAAACATTTGTGACAGTGAAATGAAGTTCTTCACATTGACAGAGACAAAAATATTATTTAAAGGTCCAGTTGAACGCCCAGTTCCTGCCAATGACATATTAATCTTGATTACCTAATGAATAATGTTGCATACTTCGTATCTTCGATGAGAATTTTGTTTGATTACTTTATTTAAGATCTTGATGGTAAGCGGGTCTTCCTATCGCTCGTTGGTTAAAGTTTGGGTTGGCTGTTTCTTTCCCCTTGCTGTAGGCGTGCTTTTCCAGGAGAATTGCCCAATAAGGGAATAAGAAAAGTTGTTAGGTAATGGTTTTCATGTTCAGAAAAAACTTTTCAAAACCTATTCAAACGTTGGGGGAGCATATAGAGCACAGAAATACTATGTAATATGTTGTTTTTTGACAAGTTGACCATGTTAAGCAGAGGCTAGCACGTTTAATATTGTAAATTAGTCAGAATGCATGAAACCGCGTTAAATTACCCCTTTAAATTCATAAGATCCAGGCGGAAAGGTCCCAGCTTTTATTTTTCCAGGGGAATACAAGTGTTTTAGCTCATAGCAAATCAACCAACATTTTTTATATGAATACTCTTCCATGGAAAGATAATAAATACTAGGTATCTTAAGGGGTGATCCAACAAAAAAGTACAATGACATAGATGATACTGCAAAAAAAACACGATAAGTAGGTTTCTGAGGTTCAGAAGACGAACACCTATTTAACTGTACAACATAAATGAATTGTAGCATATGAATATTTCTGTGAAATACATACAAGACCCAGGATACAGTTTTCACCACTATTGTAAATAGCAAACATGTATTCTGTGTAAAATCAATTTAATAGTGAAACTGGGATATCCTTTTAAAGCTACTAAAATATGTAAATATCTCGGGTATACGTTCATCGCATGTCCACTGCAGTGCAGATATTTGTACATTATTTTACCGATTCACAATGCAGGAAATGTGTAAAATAACCACATTATATGCGTAACGTAGCTGAAAATGTGGAGTGAATTCTCCTCTTGTTCAGTCCTTATCCTCTAGATGGCGTGACTTATGGGTCCACTATCGGAACAAGCGATATATACGAGGCAGACGTCCATCTTTACTAGTCAGAGCAGCCTGGATGTCCTCATAAGAGGGAAGCTCAGCCAGATCTCCCAACGCAGCCACGGCTGGTTTACTGCGCAGCATTTTTGTTGTTACCCTCTTGATGTCACTAGCTGTTACATTACCTAAAGCAACAGAGATGTTGTGTAAAAGATCTGATCTCATTAGAAATGTCCTTCACTATCATTCAAATCTGTGAGACAGAGCAAGACAGAGCAAGTGAATGGCATTGCTAAGTATTCATTCCTTAAAGGGCCAGTTCACCCAAAAATTAAATTTCTGTCTTCATTAACATCAATTTCTTTATGTTATACTTAACGCAACAGAAGATATTCAGAAGAATGTCAATGACCAAACAGATCTCATGCCCCATTGACTCCCAGAGTATTCCCAGAGATCGGTTTGGTTACTGAAATTCTTTCAAATATCATCGTTTGTGTTAAGCAACACAAAGAAACTTTGGAACAACCTGAGGGTGAATAAATGATGACAGAATTATCATTTTTTTTGGTGAACTATTTCTTTAGCCCATTCCAGTACTTACTGATAAGGTCACAAAGCTCATGTGGCAGTTTTCTCCTCCCTGTCGCAAGTACTTGCCGACCTACGTCCTCAAAGATGACCGGCCGTGATTCTAAGTTCATCATGAGCATTGATTTCAGTTGTGTCTTGGCTCTCTCCAGCTCCATCTACACGAGAAAGAGAAGAAACTTTCTTAATGTCTCCTGATCCCGGCATTAAATCACACATAAAGAGGAGAAGAGTCTTACTTCTCCTGCCGTTCCATTCATCTGAATAAACTCTCGTGTAATGATCTCCACCATTTCGCGCACCTAAACACACACTACTTTAAATAACTGTTTTGACATGCTATAGGAATATTTCTCATGTAAATGAAGCTTTACCTGTCGAGGGTCTGCGCTTGCATGGATGCAAAGCAAACCGCTATCTTCATAGCTGTGATGGTAGGAGGTGGCATTGTACATCCAGTGATGCCTTTACAAAGAAAAGTAAAAACCGCTAAAAACATCCATGCTTATTCAACCGTTTTTTAAGCATTTTTAAGCACGAACAATCCTAGAATTTAAAAACCAAGTGATTATAGCGCACCTGTTCAGCACATTAAGGTAAAGACGGGTGAACATGCCTTTTCCTGGACCCCCGGCCGAAAAGGAGCCGCCTCCCCCCATCATCATGTTGAGGACGGCGATGGGGATAAAATCATCCTCCTATCAGTCGCAAACAAAATAGCCACATATGAAATCAAAATTCTGATAACTACTGCGAAATTCAATTGCTTTAAAATGTTCTATAACCAACCAGGAAAGAGCAGCTCTCCAGGCCAATCATGATGTGTGTCAGCTCCGGTATAGGGGTAGGGCCCAAGCTGACATCAGACATGTCCTTCACCGTCTAACATTAGACAAGTTTATCTTGAGACATCTTCAAAATACCAGACAAAGCGTGCGTCGGCCTCTCGGGCTTCGCTCACCTTCACGATGCCTCCTGTGTACTGAGCTACAGACCGGTCGATGTTGGCAAGTGTGCTCCCCCCCCATACAGGTTTACCATTGAGTAGATACTTCCTGGCACACTGAACAAGTTGTTCGTGTTCAATCCCGACCCCCGCCAGCACCATCCGCTCTGGGCAGTAATAGCTCTGGAGGTACTTATGAAGCAGCTTTCTGTCAATCTTCTCAATATTATCAGCAGGACAGAAGCGAGAGAGACCCACGGTGTTGCCTCTGTATGCTGCCTAACATTGAAACGACAATATGACATGATGTATTGATCAACAGCTTAATAAACGTGGGATGGTATAGATGTTTCAGATTTTGATATGGTTTGTTCAACGATTTATTCATATTTGCAACCGAGCGGGAAGGAATTTTTACATAATTTACATGAGAGACATCGATTCCGGGAAATTTCACAACTTAACAGTAAAATAGAATTAAGCCAAAGTGCTTATAAATGCTATTCTACAACAGCTGTTCAGCCAATCAGTTTTTTGGAGACAGAAGGGTCAGTTTCATACTAGAATGTTTTACATCTTCAAGTATATCAGACTTTGAAATGGCTATATTTTGATATAGCCTCATCAAAAAACTAAATGAATAATGTAAAAAAAGTCCCACTTACAGCATGAATCATCTCTGTTAATAATGGCTCCGGATCGGGTCTCATGTTCAGATCCTCTAATTCAAAGCGAACAGCCATTCTGGTCATCTCAATCTCCTCATCTGTAGAATCACAGAACCATAAATTCTCTAAATGTTTTTAAGATTCATTGACAGCGCCTTTCGACAGGGTTGCGGGGTTCTCACCTAATAAACGGGGCTGAAGCACAGCATCTGCCAACAGGTTCACCACAGTATCCAGACCTTTCACTTCAGCCGATACCGCATACATTGTCGTGTCTCTTCAAATAGCAAAACAGCAAATCAGGATAATATTATAAAATGCTAAGAGATCCGTATGAATAACAGCAAAGAAAATTCAAATTCAGCGTACGGGTGGAAAATAAACGTTAAGATGTGTATAAGAATAAATACTGTATGTCTACTTTGGACTAAAAGTTTGATGAATTATAAAACCTGGATGTTTGGCAGTCACATATGCCTCCATGTTTCTCGAGTGTGAGGAGAATTTCATCCTTACTTCCAAACTGGGCTGTAGACTTAATAGTGAAACTAGAATTAGTTCTCGAAACAAATTTTCAAAAACAATATAGACATTGATACATTTTAGAAATATCAAGTTTACTTACAGAAAACGCAAGCTTTTCCAAAAAGTGTGCAATTCCACTGGGATATTTTGCTTCGTGGCGCGAGCCTGAGTTTACTAAAACTAAAAAACAAACAAACAAGACAATTAACCAGACGTTTAAGGATAATCCCATAAATATATACATATCATGGAGTAAACTTACTTCCGACTGTACAAAATTGACCAAATTTGTTCTGAGATGTAACTTTAAGTCCGTTTTCTAATGTGGTGATTTTTGTCTCGTGCGTCTCGTGACCGTCGACAGATGCAAAGACAGGTTTAGGGATGCCGGGTAACGGTGTGGACAGAGATATGTTGGGATATGAACCGCCACTGCTGTACTGTCTACATACTGCAAGGCCACACCTGTATATTATGTAAAATAAACATAAGTCATAACCCACAACATAAACTATCTTAAAGGATTTATTTGTTTTGGTTTTAATGGAAACTATAACAGTAATTGTGGGTCTCTACTCTGGTAATGTTTTGGGTCTTATTACTGGGATGTTGTCTGGCGGACAGGAACCAATCGAGTCCTACAAAAATAAGACCTGACATAAAGGAAGTTTGTAATGGTTTTATGGTAAATGAGCTGATAGCTTACGTTCCTTTCAGCAGGTTATTGTCACTGTTTATAACTCAATTAAACCGAATGTATATGCCATGGCATACATTTATTGCGTGACAATAAAAAAGCTATAGAAAATGTTGTTTTGACACTTGTAACTGTAAAATCAGCACAGTTTCTTTTATGTATACCTGTCAAAATAGTGAAGTCACTGATGCCCGTGGGCAAGCACCGCGAGAGTTTGTTTGACTAGTGCACATTTACCGCTAAAACAAAAGACATTAAAAGCTACATCGATTTTATAAAACGTAACATAATTTCTCATAAAAGTGAAGCGGGAAAATCCTCTTCATTGGACATTTACATGGAAATATGGATCGTACCTCTGAACACGGCTCCAGCCTCTCATTCTTGACATGTGAGCAGCCATGTTGGATTTGACCATGGGATGAACATCACCCGGAAGTAATTATCCAATACTTCCGCTTCCATGTTATTACGTTCTTTTTTATTCAAATTATTTCTAGATATAAAGATATGTAAACATTTATTAACATCACATATATTTAAATGAATGCATAAACTATCCTAGCTCATCCAATATATAAAAAGTGAGAAAAAGGGTAGGATAAAAATAAAAGGAAAAAAAATATTACAATAGAAGATAATCATATGAAAACATTAAACAATGTAAACAAAATGAACAACGGAGATTCAGTCACAAGAATTTGAAAAGCTTCAAAATTGTTTAAGCAGTTTTCTTATTGTGTAAACATGTTTGATCTGGTTTTAAAATATGTCACGATTGGTAGGACAGAATGTAATATAAGTTACCTTTGTTTAATGAATATAAAACTTCGTCAAAATAATAAAAAGATTAATAATATTATTCTGTTCTTCAGAAAAGTATGGGGTTTGTAAGCAAATTTCGTGATATTGAGAGAGACCATCAAGTTCTAAATTGCACAAATGCTTTTGTTTTAAAATAAAAAACATAAAAATGTTTTGAGAACGAAAAATGTTGTATTGGAAATGTATAATATTGTCTGTGTAGTATAATTATTTTAACAGTATTTATTCATATTTGAATAGTTTGTGAACATATATACAAACTGTAGTGTTTGGAAAATGTGGAAAAATTATAAGTTTAGTCAGCACTATAATTTGTGACCACTGATATACTCGAAAAATACTGAAAAAATGCATCTGTTTGTAACAATGTGTTTTCATCTTTTTTTCCAACCAAAACAAATGGTGCATAATAATTTGATTGATTTCTAAATGCATGCATCAGTTCTATCAGCTCTTTTTGTCATTGGGTGTGTGAAGAACACAAGAATCAGTTGACTGAATTACATTTAAAGAATGATGCTCTCGACACATTTGACTCTTTTTTTGTTGACCATGTCTTTGATTCCAGAAATAAGCATTTCGTATGAGCTTCAAGATACAATTCACACTCTCAGGGAGGAGAATGCATTCCTACAAAACAAACTGAAAAATCTCACTCAAGCGCTACGGGACATGGGAAAACTGATGCTTGATCACTCACATGGTAAGAATAAATCGATATAGCAATTATGTGTCATCCTCATTCCGATTTTCCCAATACATTTCACGAATTTGAAACTATTGAAAATATATCTCACAATATGCTGTGTAGTGAAAGTGTCTGTTATGTTGTTTCATGTTAATTCTAAAGAATCTGCTGTGGAGGGTGACCAACTGCATGCCTGGAATGAATGGATTCAAAACGGTAACAAATATTTTGAAGAATTTGTATCACTAATTAGTATTTGCTATTGTTTTCTGGCATACAGCACTGTAAATAGTGACTTGTATAGTTAACATGGTTAATGCAATACTGTGCTATGTTTTTCAGGTCTCAACACAGAGACTCATCTCATGTTAGAGCAAGCTTTCTGCGTACCAGATCTTCACAACAGTGGGGTTTCCATGAGCAATTTAATTTTGTTCTATCAGGTTTCTTATGGGTTGAGTTGCTTCTTTTCTAGATACTGACATCATTTTTCTTTTAACACGTTTAAACCTGTAGACAACTAATATTCCCTAAGCCTGCATTTTAAATTCCTTACCTGGAAATATTTTTTGAGTGACTAGAAATGACGAGAAACAACCTCAACATACAAAGATATCATAAAGGATGAGCTCTCGCTTGCTGAATGATGTGTGGACTGTTGAGGTGTTTTTATCTAGAAAATCTCTAGGTGTTTATTACAATTTCCCATAAACTTTAATGTGCAATGCCCAAAACCCCTATGTCACTCTCTGTATGTAGGTTTCTTTATAGAGATATGTCAATATGAGTCAGGTTGCTTTTCTAAAAAAATCAATACATGAATAAATTTTCACAGAAATATGTTAAAAAACAATCTTACCTTAGTTTCAACTAAAATGGTTCACCCTTAAAGGACAATTCTGTCGTCATTTTCTCATCCTCTTGTCATTTCATACCTGAATGACTTTTTTTCTTCTCCAGAACACAAAAGAAGAAATTTTGAAGAATGTTTGTAACCAAACAACGATGGTACTAATTGTGATTGTTTGGTTACCAACATTCCTCAAAATATCTTGCAGAAGAAATATTTCTGCAGAAGAAGGTCAGGTTTGAAATAAAAAAGTAAATTGTTGCAGAATTTTCATTTTTGGGTGAATTATCATAGCAAATAGAAATGCTGGCCACATACTCATTTGTAAAGACTGATAGTAAAAATCAAAACTATTTTTGCATTGCAATGAGATAACTGTAAAAAATGAACAATAATGTTTCATTCCAAAGCAAGTATTACTTTCACATAAACTGTCTTTCTGTTTATGAAATTAAAGAAAGAATCACACCCTGTACGTTTTCTTTGCTGGTTCTGTTCAATGCATCAAGCTCAGATTTTTGTCTGATAATGACTGTAGGAAACATGAAATGATTTTGAGCCATTTCTCACTCATAGACTTTGTTTGTTTGATGTTCTACACCGCAAAATTCACATCAGCCAACCTAACCGGCCTTTGTTCAGTTAATTAAAATCACTCTCTTGCATAGATTAGAAATCAGCCTATTTGTACTTTAATTTACATCTGATTGTGCTGAATTGATAAAAGAAATGAAGTAGATTTACATTTGCAAAGATTTACTACATGTTGGCTATAACAAGACTATTGTTAATAGTAACCTTTTTTAGTTTTCATCTAAACATTTCATACAGAATGTTCACATCTGTGAAAAACAATACGTTGGGTTTTGTAATCCAACTCATTGTGTTTTTACATTATATTTAAACAATTGCTTTATAGTCAAATATGATTAATTGGCCTTGATCGAAAACATTTGACACATTTGAGTTATAAAATGTCTTTCCTTGGTACATTTTTTAAAATCAGCTTTAACTATCATTGTACAATGTACAACACTGTTTAAATCAGCTCATTTTATTTAAAAAAAATAATAATGTCACATGCAACCAAGCGCACGTACAGGTGTGAAATGATTTGTGCCAAGGTGTAAAACAAACGCTATTAGACTTGTCGACACCTTTTATGAATAACCATTACACGGATTTGGAAAACAATTGTTCTGTGTTTTTTTTCTCAAACAGCATGTTTTAGTGTTTTTTTATTTGTGGCCTCTTTCATTTTGCACAGTGTGCAAATGGGGTCTGAACACATTCAAAGTGGTGCTTTAGTTCTCTCATATTGTTCCTGCTGTGGAGGGTGTGCGGTGGTCTCAGAGCCCATCTGTGTGTGTGTGGGGGTATATGCGAGTCTGTTGCTCCATCATTAGATCAAGGGTGTTGCATTGATAAAGCATAGGAGAGTGTTGAAAGCTCTCACTGACAGGGATGCTGAACATGAGGCTAGACACTTCTGCTCTGCATGGGTAAGTACAGATTTTTTTGTAAATGTTTATAAAAAAACATAATATATCATTTGAAAGTTGATTAAAAGTAATTTAATAGTTTGTACATAGATTGAAACCACTAAACTGATGTGTAATTGATTAACCTAAAAAAATTGCTTCATGAAAGCTAAACTGGTAACAGTGAAATGTAATGGTTTTATTCAAGTAAAATATAGGACTGTGTCAAATATGGAGAGGATTAACCTAATTAAATTAGTTGCCACCAACAAATAACTGCTGTCCTTCTGAAACCTTTTATGATTTTTCTTGCTATAAATCAGTATTATTAGTCAACCTTTGTGTTTGTCACTAGTTTTACAAATATCTATCCATTATAAAGTGTTACAAAGTGCTTGTCAACTTCAACAACACAGTATGTAATGATTTCAAAAGTCCAGTGTTTTTCCATTCTCTGAAAAACAGCAAATTTGGACATACAAGGATTCAGAACGATACCAACAAATTGTAACATGCAATACTTGCAGACCATTATAGCAACTAAAGCATGTTATTCATCGTATATTAGAGTAGTAATTCAACCATTTTCAATGAATTGTTGTATTATTAAGTCATCTGTTGGTTTATGTAGCATTGATGTATGCAATATGAGACAGAATGAGCTTTTGCTTTTATGCTGTCAATCACACAGTAAGGGCCTGGAAAGATTATTACCTGAAAAATATTATCTTTTTATGCTATATTTCATACATTTGATCTTCTCATTATCATTTAAAAAACAGTTTAAACTATAAAATTCCCATCAGTTAGTAAGCTTACGTGATTATCAAGCAATTTATGAAATCTATCAGAAACGTTTTTTTATAATAAACACCAAATCTGTCCACCTTCGTATGACTGATGGCAAACAAATTAAACTGCTTAAAGGGTGCTTGAACTTCTGTTTCCGCAGGTAGCAAATATTCAATACCTTAATGAATTGCTAAACTGCTTCTTCATTTAATGGGGTGTTGTTTGGCTAAAGCAAACACACCCCCGGATTCTGGCATTAGTTCCGATTAGCTCTCCCACCCGCTGTCTATGGCCCATGCCAGATGAGTCATATGCTTGAAGTACTCATTCATGTCCTCCTAATACATTACAATGTGGTCTACACTAGAGGCCAGAGACTTGTAACATTTGTAACATTTCACTTTGATGGATATGAGCCTATAGTATATAAATCTATGCGTGTACATTATATATGCTTATGCTATATAGAAGGCCTGAGCGGACACATGCACCAGCCCAACTTCTGTTCTGGTTATAATAACCAAATATAACATAATTACATTTAATTTATATGAATATGAATTTAAATTACCGTTTTATTGTAACATATTTGTATTCAATTAAATTAAATTTCTTTGCAGACATCTACCGGATGTTAAGTTTGGTCCATATAACATTTTTTTATGTAATTGCTGTTGAAGCATGTCTACATATTAAAATGGAAACGAGTTAAGTTTAACAGGTTAAAGGGTCCATTGTGTCATTTTTTTAAAGATTTATTGATAGAGATGCTGTATAATATACATAAAGTAACTATGTCTTCGGAGGGGTGTTAGGACAATGAAGTGTTATGTCTCCCAAGTCTTCAACCCCCGAAAACGGTGACTTTTGGAAACGCTGGAGACCCCATCTTAGTTTGAAAACTCTAGTGTTGTGTTTCTGTGTAAACGGACGAGAATAAGACTTTATGCTGCTTTCCAGACAACTCATATGTCGGATATTCTTTGTGTAAAATATCCAACTTCTGACCTCAGTACGTTCCAGTCAACAACGCATCACATTCGCATGTTTACCACATGATGTCACTATGAGACAACTAGAGAGAACTTAACTGCAGAATCGTTACATGGCTGCTATTCATACTTAGGCATTTGCTCATAAAAGTATCTGGAAATATTAACGGTCATGTCCATAAATATTAGTTGTTGTAAAAATAGTTAAAAGTTTGTTTACAGTTCACATAAGGTTGGCAAGGGCTAGTTGCCATCGATTTCTTTCGGAAATGAGGTCGGCCATACTCGAAATGGAGTTGTCTGGAACATAGCATTTGATACACAAGCATGGTTGCCCACATTCGCTCACTGATTGGGTCGTCTGTATCATTGCGTTTGCTTCCCTGATTCGTTTGGCCCCTGTCACAAGAGACACTACCTTGACAAATGCTACATTGTCAGAAAATGTTGCTGGGGCGATACCCTTTGAAAAAGTACACTTTTGCAACTAAAGACTGCATCTTAGTACCGCAAAGGTACACACTGGTCCCAAATGTACCTAAATTGTACATAAAGGGTACTGTCCCAGTGACAGCTTTTGTACCTTCCTTTTTTAAAGTAATTTTCCTTTCATTCCTTTCTTGCTGAGGACAAATATAAACATGGGAACAGCATCGCATCATGGCTCTCAAGTGGTTGATATCCTTAGAACAACATCATGGTGTCCCTGGGACAACATTTAACTTTGAATCAATCAGATTTCAGAAATAAGTTTACAGTTTATTTTAAGTTTAATCTTCAAACCAGGATTAGGTGCTTCTAGACCATTGTTTTCACTAATCATTTCCCTCAGATTTTTGGGTAAGTTATGGTAAGGGTAGGGGTTTGGTGTGGGTTTAGGTTTTATTTATAAAAATGTTGTCCTTAGGTCAACAAAATATGTTGTCCTGAGGACATCAGCCACTTGGCAAAATCAGGTTGAGGATCTTATCATATCATCATTCATGGCCATATAAGGAATTACACTATGACCACCCTATATAGACATGGACACAGTGCCAGTGAAAGCTCATGTGATCAGCTAGAAACCTTTCCTCAAAAGCCTTGTAACTGATCCTTTAAGTACAAAGCGGTCCTGCTCTTTTCATGTCAGCATCAGTAAATGGAGGCCTTGCTGCGATGTGTTGTAAAGTGGCCGGTCCATTGAAGAGAGTAAAGAAGTCTGTAGTGTACAAAGTGTTCCTGTGATGACATTGATAATGAAACACAACTAAAAGAGGAATATGCAGCTGCAAATGCTGCAACTGAGAGTTGTGGTTTGACTTATCTCACACCAGTGAATGAAACAGACTGTATCGCACAAGAATGTGTGTTGTTATAAGATGCCACACTTTTAACTCCAGTTATTATTTTTCAGGGCGACACCTTCCCTATTTAATCCCATAATTATGCTTTATATCAAAATATGTATTATGTATGACAAAACATTTTGTGTCTTTGATAACTTGTTTTAAAGTGCATGAATGCATTTGGTCAGGTGAGGAATGATGCTATGGACTATTATCATCATATGAATGGCACAGATGAAGAGGGTCAGCATGTCTCGTCCTGTATGGAGTTCAGTACAGATGCCCTGTTTCCTCTGGTTCCTACTTCTGTCCTGTTCTGTCAAAAAGAACTCTTCTGCATCTGAGTTTGGTGAGTAGAAACAGTGGTGCGTTTTGCAAGCATGTTTTTGTGATTTTATTGGATATTAAACTGGCTTATTGAAGTGGGCCATGTAAATGCACGTGCGCCATGCAAATGTTTCATACACTTGCATAATTTGACAAAGGGCTTGTCAAAACATCTACGTGTAACCTAGCAACAGCGGACTTCAAACTACCCCTGCTTCCTCAAAGTGAGATGTCCATCTGAAATGAGATTAAGAATAAAAGACACGCTGAAATTGATATAGATGACTTTTAATACTGTGGGCAAGTACTAATACAATATAATATTTTTTTGACATATTTTACTGTATTTATCTATAATATTTTTGCTTAATTTGCTAAAGTTTTTACAACACTACATAGGAAAAGCACCATAGGCTATATAAATAAAATTATATTGAATTTATGTGACACGTGAAATGACAAATTTTGTTTTCGGTTATATTCTAAAAAAAACTTTAAATACAGATATAATCAAATCTTATATATTTTATATAACTGACTTTTTATGTAAAATGCAAGAAAACATTGTTAATAGAAATTTTTGGAAATGTTTTACGCTGTAAAATATTGTATATATTTTCAGGTAACCTTAATTGTGTTCTTGTGATAACATGAAAAAAGCTTTTTTTCATTTAAACAATAGGATTAAAATATTATGGAAACTACTGAAATATTTTAGGTTACACAACTAAAATTAAGTAAAAACAAAGTAAAATAAAGTATTTTAACAGGAAATGAGGTTGGAAGTTACACATAAGACCGGAGGATTGTCTGTCAGGTCTCAAGTGTGTGATTTGTGTGTGTGTTTCTAGGTTTGGAGGATGTGTTCTTTCACCCCCAGTCCCTGAGCACTGAAAAAGGTCATGATGTTTTCTTTCAATGCGTTTCTGGTGATAGTTTTCCTCCTGCACAGATTTCATGGTTAAAGAATGGCCGACTTCTCACCACAGGAAACCAGATTCAGGTATTACAAGAGCTGAACATGGTTGACTGTTAAAGGGATATGCTACCGAAAGAAGAAAATTCTGACATCATTGTTCACCCTCAAGTTGTTCCAAACTTGTATAAAATTTGTTGTTCTGCTGAAAACAAAAAAGATATTTGGAAGAACCATTAGGGCATAGTATAAGTAGGCAAATTGAAACGCAGGGATAGCAACAGCTGGTTTTACTGTACACATCCAATTGCAGTGAAAAACGCAACCCATGCCAAATATTTTCTCCATTGAAATTCCTTTTCACTCGGAAATGTGTCAGAATACGAAAGTAAAAACGATTGCAACTTCCAGTTCACGGGGACTTTAAAGTTACCATTGATGCATCTGAAATCGCATACTGTGACAGTACGTACTGAATTTAAATAAGTACCTACCTAACAGCCGTTAAAACAGTACGTTCTGTATAGTATGAGTGGGTTTCGGACATGTTTAATGGTCATGCGACCCATATGCTCTTTGACGTTTTAACATCAACCAACGTGAGTGTTTACGAAAACATAATTTAGTCACAAGAAATGTATTCATTGGCACTTGCATTAAAAATGGACGTAAACCTACTGATTTTTGCATACTGAGGTTCGGACATACTACTCATGACATTTTCGTCTACTATATGGTCTGGGAGTAGCCGATTTCGGATGCAGCAGACGGAAGTTACGATTAACTTTCTTTTCCGTATCGTGGCGTATATCAGAGTGAAACAGGAAAGCAGGGCTTTATTTTGCCCTTGCCTTTGTGTTTGGTTTGTTGTAAGTTGGGCCTGGATGGGAGAGCTAAAAGTGCCTGGCCATTGGACAGTCATAAAGTCCTACCTCTTTTTTGTTGTGGACGTCATGTGGTGAAGAGTTGTTTTGAGAGGAGCGTAACGTTTGTGATTAAGAAGTGAAAATTAATTTTGAAAAAAAATGGTGTGCACGGATAAATCATTTATAATAATCACTGCAACTCTCTGTAAAATAATTAGAGTTTTCCTGTATGATTTCGTGGTGACTTTAAACATTCTTCTGTTGAACAGCTAAAGACGTGACATTCCCTCCGTCTCCTTCGATTATTTGGTCAATGCTCGGCTTTGTAACAGTAACACCCACCTCCTTTCATTTGATTTCCCACATCACTTATTAGGGGCCAAGGCCTGAAGGGCCATAGGCCACTACTGTTCTTGTCATTTTAATAATGAAATAAAATAAAGTGTGATGTATGTAGTGCAACGTAAAGTGGTTTATAATACATGTACATACAGTATATTCAAAGAGAATCTGTTCCTACAATACACTGTATTTTTGCTACTTTTTCTCTACTTTCTCATTTCGTGTCGTGGGTATGCTGGGGGAAGTGTGGGCTTGGTGTGGGCTTGGTGTTGGCGTGTGTGGCAAGTGTGGGCTGGGTGTGTTGGGTACGCTGGGTAAAGCGGCACAATGTGTGGTCTTAGCCCCGGTGGTGCTGCTTGCAGCTCTTGTTATGAAGTGCAATGTTGCGTTTAGTCAGTAATTGCAGAAATTTTGACACACAACACAGACAAATAGTGGTTTCGGCCCCACTTGAGAGTCAATAGTGCCCCAGAACTAGTACAAGCATTCTTCCGAATACATTCTTTTGTGTACAACAGAAAAAAGAAATGAATACAGGTTTGGAACATCAAACAGATTTCATCCCCCATTGACTCCTATTGTATTTATTTTCTCTTGGCAGTAAATGGGGGAAGAGATCTGTTTGGTTACTGAATTCTTCCAAATATCTTCCATTGTGTTAGCAGAACAAAGAAACATTTTTGAGCGATCTATCCCTTTAAGAACTGTTAACCTCAGTCACCATTCACTTTCATTTCATCTTCACTGCATATTGTAGAATCCAAGTCTGTGACTGGGGGTTTACTTAACATTCTGCGAAATATCTCTTTTGGGTGTTCTATGAACAAAATAAGTTGTATGAATTTGAAATAGAAATAACACAAAAGATAGTTTTGAGTCAGTAAGTAAAGAAAACTGTTTAGATCATTTTTAAAAGCTCTTCACATGTTAAACCCTAAAAATCACCACCAGGGGCAGTATGGTGGAGGGAACCAAAGGAAGACATCGGGCACTTTGCACATGGCTAACGTCACCAAGGCAGACCAAGGAATTTATGTCTGCATCACCCACAATCCCATGCTAAACATAAGCAAAAAAAGTCATGCAGCAACTTTGACAGTATATGGTGAGATATACTGTAGTTCTTCGACAAAATGTTTTGTAAAACACATTGTTGTACACACATACAATCCGATATGTCTTTAAATCACACTGAAATTAACTCTGTCCTTATTTCTACCTGCACAGGTTCTAGCATGAACGTAAAGATTGTTGAAGGTCCCCAGAACATAACTGTAGATGTTGAAATGGAAGCGGTTCTGCATTGTGTTGTTGAAGGCTTTCCCATTCCCACAGTTCAGTGGTTTAAAGACGGACGTCCACTCCTAAATACCTCTAGAAGGAGTCTACAGAAGGATGGACAGCTGCTGGTTTTTCAGTGAGATTTCTATTATGGATTACAAACACTGGAGGGCTCTGCGCATGAAGCACTATACTGTCCAGAAACAAAAAAAATGTTTTTCTTCTCTCTTAGGAGAGTTTTGGCAGAAGACGAAGGGTTTTATCTCTGTGAAGCTAGCAATAAGAAGGAGAACGTGGTTTCACAACCAGCCTACCTCCTTTCTGCAGGTACTGTACCTTCATGTCAGATGAATCTACTCAAAGAACATTTTACATAACATTTTATCTCCCTGTAACACAGTTATGGACTGGTCCTTAAATCTGGAATCAGTCAATATAACAGTGAGGAAGGGGGATTCTGCGATACTTTTCTGTAGACCTCCACAATCCAGACCCCAAACACTAGTGACCTGGTATAAAAACAACCAGCCACTCCATCCGGGACTTCACCACACAACTGATCCTAATGGAGACCTGCGCATCCACAGGTGAAGACTTGAATTGTTTTCACACACAGCTAGTCAAAACGGTTTAACCTAAAGCACACTAACCCTAATAAACCTTTTGCCAAAGGACTATTTTCCACTCAGGGATCAAGTATCTTTACTTTTACTAGTGTTTTTACTTTGGAAATATTTAACTTCCATACATTATAAAACATGACATATATCATACTTTTTACTTAACTATGTTTGAAAAATACCTGTTACATAAAAAAACTACATTAAAAGTTGATGTACTTTCTTACTTGTACTCAAGTAACATACACATAATTTACATTTGAATTCACTTGAATAAAAGTAAGATAATTGATTTTTTTATATATTAAGTAAATAGTATTAAAGGTAAGAACATGTAAAATAATATTTTATGAAATATAGTGGAGTAAACTTATATATATATATACATATATGAAGAGTATAAAATGATATAACTCTGTTTTTAAAATTTGTCATATTATTTAATTGTGCATTCCAATTAATATCAATCAAACTGCAGTTGGTTTGTTTTGATTCAAGCCATAATAACTAAAAACATAACGTTTGCACAATAAAACATGACAACAAAATAAAAGCATGATTTTATGATTTATCTCATTTTGGAAACAAACTCTTCATATTTTATAGTGTTTCAAACAAGGCTTGTTGTGTTACAGCGTGCAAGAAACAGATACGGGATATTATTTCTGCAGAGCATCTAATTCTCCTATCAAAAGGGCTCTCGCCTCAAAAAAAATCCTTTTGGGTGTTCTTGGTAAGAAATGGTTACATTGTCTTAACATGCACTAGATCACAATAGGAATAGGAATGTTTAACTTTTTGTGAATGACAGTAAATCAAATACATAAGCTCAAGATGATGTACATTAACATATATCATATTACAAGATAAGAATAAAAAAGTTCACTTCATTTTATCATTAATAATATAATTTGGCTTTCGTACTCTCACAAAATCTAGAACGAAAAATAGGTTTGACTGCTCATGTGTCACACCTCACGTTTGGTTATTCTTTACGCACCTTTTTAGAACCTCCATCCGTGACTATCTGGCCGAAGTTGATGACGTCTCCTGTGGGAGGTGAGGTTAAAGTTCACTGTCAGGTGTCAGGACACCCTGCTCCTATAATAAAGTGGTCAAAACAGGGCCAGTCGGTACAAACCGGTGGCAAAATAATCATGGGGTAAGTTCTGCATGAACAGTTTATTAACAGACACTTATGGTTAATGTTCACCGTGCTTGTAATTTCATTCCCAGGGTACGAAACAGCACTCTCTATATTTCATCAGTGAGAGTTTATGATGAAGGTTTGTACACGTGCTCCGCCTCCAACACAGTGGGTCATGATGAGAAATCCACGACTCTTCATGTTGCTGGTAAATCACATTTTACA
Organism: Triplophysa tibetana; assembly: GCA_008369825.1. Lineage (NCBI taxonomy): Eukaryota > Metazoa > Chordata > Actinopteri > Cypriniformes > Nemacheilidae > Triplophysa > Triplophysa tibetana. The sequence goes on along the minus strand of CM017901.1, from coordinate 3,187,587 downwards.
AAATATAGAGCTATACTTTTTCTAAATAAAAAGTACAGTATACACTACTACCACGAGTTTGGACAAAAATATTTATTTTGAATAATCTGGTTTACCATGTATAAAAGTACAAACCGATTTTCCTCTTGGTTTCAGAGAAACCGGTCATAGTTTCATTTATTGCATCAGTCACTGTCTCCGAAGGATCTCGTGTTAGTCTACCCTGTCGAGCCGTTGGAGATTTTCCTGTCAAATATACTTGGATCCGAGCTGCCTTGATCCGAGAAACACCTGAACTGTCTGATCCAACCACTCCTACATCACTCCCACAACAGATACAGATTGATGGTTTGTTAAGAAGTTCTTGTTCTTAGTGTTACTATATTCACAGTTTTGCTTTTGGCTTAGATTTTTTTCAAAGAATCGAATCCATGACCTTTGCGCAGAGTTATTTTAGATTTATTTAATTTTAATAATGTTTTTAAATTAGTTTATATATTGTTTTTTTCATTTCATCACTTATTTTGTATGTGTCACGAAACATTAGCAGAACCCAGATGTAGGCAGACGAAGTAACACTTACTTTTATTCAAGTAAACAAGACAAAAACCCACGATGGGGCAAAACCGAGACTCAAAAATAAACACTTCCCACGAGGAGGAACAAAACTGAAGAATATACAAAATCCAAACACTTCTATACAACAAAACAGAACTTCAGGTAACACATCAAATACACGAACCGACATGAATGGCGACAACAATCTGACAAGGAACATTGAAACAAAAGGGAATCAAATAGGGAACAACCAACGTGGGATAATTACAAATGGGAGGTGAGCGGCAGGTGACAGATTAAACACTAAGGAACGATTACGGGAGACAGAAGGCGGGGCTGAGAGGCATGACAGGACGACACATGGTGCAAAGTAACAACCACGCGTCTCCACACAGAACAACCACAAGACATGGATCTGTCCTGACTTTGTCCAGAGAGTTAGAGAACTCAAAAACATGAAGGACAAAGTCAGTAAAACACAAAGAAAGACACCATAAACACAGCATAAAACAAGCTAAGGGTAGCAAGAAAGAGGCTAAAATGGGGTTTGGGTGTGCCAATAAAAATAACAAACAAGGGAGGGGGGAGGGGGAACACAAGAGTACATAGAGGGAAGTCCGAACGGGCTTGGGTTAGGTGGGAACGTCTTATCCCGAGGGGGAGTCCCAGGTGACTTAGCAGGTGAAGTCCTGGGAGGAACAAGGCTAGGGGCCGGCTGAGTATCCGGCTGGACGGCCGGCTGAGTATCCGGCTGGACGGCCGGTCTGGGAGACGGCTGGATCACTGGTTTAGGGACCTTCGGACTACGAACCGCTCTCCGTTGCCTCTTCCTCTTGGACCGACTCCCGAGACGTGTGGCCGGCTCCAGAGAAGCTGTGAGGGGTCCGACCAGTTCCGTGCCAGAGGTGTCGGACGGTGAGTCCCACGACTCCCTCCGTCCACGTTTACCCCAGTGGCTAGCTGGTAGTGGAGAAACAGCGGAAGGTGAGGAGGATGGTGTGGTGACGCCTCCGATACCGATCTGCAGGGAACGACCCTCAGGGATCGCGACCAGCGGTGATGAGCAAGCGGGTTGAGCTAAGACCCTGGAGCTTGATTGATCCACTGCACACAGCCAAACGGTTTCAAAGTCCAGAGGTCTCAGCAACCTCATCTCCGCATGCGAGAGTGGTACCCTTAGGCCAGCGTTGAAGAGCGTCGTCAGCTCCTCCTCTCCGAACACCATCTCCCCTGCGACTTCTAGGAACCTGCCCGCATAATCGTCCAGGTCCCCATTACCCTGGTGAATGCCGCAAAGGAGGCGAGCCTGGCGGGACCGCACAGTGTCCTTACTGCCTGCTGGGTTCTTCTTTGGTCGGATTGTTCTGTCACGAAACATATTAGCAGAACCCAGATGCAGGCAGACGAAGTTAACAAAATACTTTTATTTAAGTAAACCAAACAAAAACCCACGATGGGGGCAAAACAGAGACGTACTCTCAAAAATAAACACTTCCCACGAGGAGTAACAAAACTGAAGAATATACAAAATCCAAACACTTCTATACTACAAAACAGAACTTAAGTGTAACATACCAAACTTCAGGTAACATACCAAATACACGAACCGACATGAATGGCGACAACAATCCAACATGGAACATTGAAACAAAAGGGAATTAAATAGGGAACAACCAACGAGGGATAATTACAAACGGGAGGTGAGCGGCAGGTGACAGAGATTAAACACTAAGGAACGATTACGGGAGACAGAAGGCGGGGCTGAGAGGCATGACAGGACGACACATGGTACAAAGTAACAACAACAACCACGCCTCTCCACACAGAACAACCACAAGACATGGATCTGTCCTGACTTTGTCCAGAGAGTCAGAGAACTCAAAAACATGAAAGACAAAGTCCTGACAGTATGTTGCAATATACGATTAATTTTATTATTATACTTTTATTGCTTTAAATTTATTTCAGTTTATTTCTGAAGCAACATTTACATTTTTGTTGGTTTATTTTTTTCCAATAATTTTTAGGCCAATATTTTATTTGATTTAAAAAATACCAAAAAGCTTTTTGAGTAAACTAAAAAGATGTTGCCTTTGCGCAATTTTGTGCCAACTGAGCAACAGGAACTATTTTTCCTCCTTATTATCAATTATTTTTTGTAGTTGAACAATCATATTTACATCAAGTAATTAATTTCTATAACGTTAGTGCTAAACCATATTCTCTGTGCTGAAATAAAAGTTTTGCATTATCGCACATTTTCACGTAAAAGTATATGCAGCCCAGCCTATATTTAAAGTAATGTTTAATTTCACAGATAATGGTACACTGGTCATCTCCAGCATCCATCTAGCGGATGCAGGAGAATATCACTGCACTGCAGAAAATGGAGTCGGTCAGGATATGCGACGTGCCATCATCACTGTGACTGGTGAGCCAATGAGACTTTATCATGTCTCATACATGCAGTAAACATACATCACTATTTTTGTAAATCCTGGATTAATTTCATTCATCTAATCCCTTATTTTCAAGCTGAATCTGATGTCTTGCCTAATAAGGAAGCGCTGAGTGAAAACAAGCCCACTGTGAGTGATGCAATGTGGAGAGATAGTTGTCTGTGATGTTGGTCTCTTAAAGAGACAGTTCACCCAAAATGATTGATTTTCTCATCATGTGGCAGCCTCAGTCACCATGCACCATTCCAAACTCAATCTTGTATTGGAATCAAGAAAACAACTTTTTTTGCTTGACTACAAAAATATTTTTGACATGACAATGGCTAAATTATGACTTGTGGTTTTTGGGCGAATTGACCCTCTAACATTTCTACTGTGATTGATTTGCATTCATTTTTAGGTATTTTGATTTCCTTGTTTACATGACTGATGACTCTTGCAGGTTTCCGAGAGTGCGCAAGAGCTTTTTACGAACGTCAACCGCTACGATTCAAAGATTCCTAGCTACACAGAGACAAATAATCCCACTCAACACGCAATTGAAGATTACACAAAGATATCATGTAAGTCCACAGTAAACATTGAGAAACATCCCCTTGTTACTTATCTTTCTTTCTCGCAAAGTAAAAATGGTTATTCTTATTGTAAATCTCTGTCTTTGATGCAGCTTTAAAAGGTTTTATGGAGGACTCGCCAACACGTACTCATTCTGCCCAAGACATGACACAGTTTGTCTCTCTTGAGCCAACTGGCATAAACAAAGGAAGTAATGAGCGCGTAAGAGGATCTATAGAAACACAAAAACCAACAGCTGTGCCCACCAACCCTACGTCATTTCTCAAACTAAAAGATACACAACCACACATCCAACCAACACAACAGATCACTGAATCTCCACCAATGAACCCAAAAACAACTGATCAGTACCCATCAGACTCATATACCTTTACTCAATTTAAAAACATTCAGAGCCAGACGTCAGGTTTAACTCTTCTGGATATGGACAACTTCCCCGCCTCAACCTCTATGGAAAAACACCATAACCAGAGCCAAATAATCGAGCAATCTGAAGAAACCAAGATGTTAGAGACAAACAATACAGACCTTGTTGAACCTCTCAAGAAAAATACTTCTCAAGCCCCTATGAGGACTACTGACAATAATGAAAGGTAATAGGAAATTTGGACAGGCCTACCAACACAGCTGTAAAGGCTTGTAAGGCTTTGTAATGCTTTGGTGACGGTTACATTCTCTGATGCTTGTTTTAGGGAGAAGGTGAAATCTCAGACGTGGTGGCCTGTGATTGAAAAACATGACATTCCTATAGTGGTTGGAGTCTGCGTTTCCCTGGCGTTTATTTTCATTGCCATGGCTTTTTACTCTTTGGTTCAGACAAAGGATCCGGCAGCTATTCCTACTGGGAGAGCAGGTGAGATTTTGTTCATTATTCTCCGATGGACCTGTCAAATTTGTGATTGTGGAATGAAATTGTTTTTTCAACATAGCTTTTAGGGGCATCTGTGGGCCATGCAGACATGGGGAACGTCTCGCCATAGAAGGGACTTACGACAACAAGTTAGTTGAGTCCACAAGTAAATCAAATAATGAGCCTGGCTTGTCTTCCCATGCCAACTGAATAGAAGTTTTTGTAACAGTATGATGGCATTTTCAGGGCATATGAGGATGATGATTTGGTGGCTGTTATTGAGCAAGGCCCCAACACATCAGAGGCCAGAGCACTTCCACCAGAATCCAGCCCCAACGTCCTGCCCATGGAACCGTCCTTCAGCGATGATCAACAGTCTGGCCAAGATCTCCCAGTAATTGTGGAGACGCATCCAGAGCCTAGAGAAGAGGACCAGGTCAGTACAAAGCCCTGGTTATGGACATTTTCCAACGGTTGTGTTTGTCCATGGGTTGAAACAACCGGGGTTTTTAAGAACGTGCCTTTCCTTTCAGTCAGTCAATATTTGTTTATTTTTACATTTTATCCAAAAAAGTGTACGTTCAAGGTAAAAGTGTTGGCCATTCTTTACTTGAAACGAACCCATACTGCTACTTAAAAAAAAAGTTTATTCAAGCAGGCTGTTAGTCCTCTTCTTTTAAACTAAAATAAAGTCTGTGTCATATGAACTCCTCAAAATTATACTTAAAATTACGCTTAACTAAACTTGACACAGAAACTTTTGGCCTGCTCTTGAACGTAATTATTTTAAGTATATCTAGATCAAAAGATGCAAGATCTAAGTATACTTGGCTTGTAGTTATGTGTACTCTTTTGATATAGAGGCCCATTATTTTTTGTCTCTTATTTCAATACTTTCACTAGTAGTTTGCTGAGTGTACCCTTTTAAAGTTTACTTTATAAATTAAAATGTGCTGCAAGTATTGAAATAGTAAACTAAACTCAGTACATCTACAGTATAAGTAAGTTAACTTGTAGTATACTTGCAGTGGTTGTAAACTAGTTGAGTACTAGTATACTACATCTACAATAACTTATTTAGAGATTAAATATGGGCCAATTTTGTTTCAAGTAGTATTGAAATAGTAAACTTACAATTATACTACTACCACATTGATACTGTATTATATACTTACTACATAAAGTATACTTAAAATATGTATACTTGATCAAATTAGCTTAGTATATTTAGTTTTGTTAAGGTATAACTTACTTTAAACTAAAGCAAGCATATTTTCTCTTGGGTTCAAACAATCCTCAGAGATTATACTAGAGCTTCCGTACTATCCGACTAATGGCCTTTGATCCCTAATGGCAAACCTATAGTCAGATCGCATCAAATAACAAATTTCCTGTTTAACCTCTATATCAAATCAGTTGGAGACTATATTTGAGGAAGGGAAGGCCACTCCCTCACCGCATTCTGACATTCAGCTGCAGTGCATGGATGACTGGAGAAGCAGTGAGTTTGAAGCGGGTCAGGACGCCCCCTCGCCTCTTCCACCCAATCCCCCACCCGCCCATGAGGAGGGCCTGCGTTCCTCTCTGACCCTCCAGACAAGCGAGGCCTGCTCGACTCCCGTGCGTCACAGCATTAACATCTCACACGGGCTCTCTCCCCTCCTGCTGTCTCACTGCGTGTCCATGGGCATGACGTCCGTCGCAGTTGATGTTCACTTTTACCCATCATCCCCATCGGCGGCCACTCATACTTCGAGTTCTGGCTTCGGAGCCACGGGCCAGCAGATCAACACCAGACTGGAGCATGAATTAACCACACCATCTACCAGCCACAATAAATAGAACAAACAAAGCAGTGAGAATGGCTTTTAATGGCTCGTGTCACAGGCCTACGTTCAGTTATTTTAGGGATGGTGCTCTTTTGCTCTTATTTTTTATTAGGATATTCAGATACGTCAAAAAATGGCATTTTTAAAATGTTTATATTAAAATCTTCGAACAATTTGGAGCTCAGTTTGTGACATTGTTTAGGTTTGATTCTAAAACGCTAATGGAGATATTTGTGAAAAACATTTCTTAGATGAGATATGCAGGAGACTTCACCAAAAGTTTACATTTGCTCTCCATTTAATCTCATTGATATGTAAGAAAAATAATTAAGGCAATGAAGAGAGTTTATTTATAATTGTATTCTTTTTTATTGCATCTTCAGTGGAACACAGATGCTAATTTTGTATTGAGACAGTGCATACATCATTTGATTAATATTCATGAGCAAGTTTTCTTTTATGGCCACGCCCAGTTTTACATCTTAGCTACACTCCTGATGATATTGTTTAATATTTTTCAGGCTTATTGACAAAAATACAACAAAAGCATGCACGTTCAACTTGAAAAGGGTGCTCAACCAAAACGAATCATATCTGAAAAATTTATGAAAAGTCGGCATACCAGAGGTAAAAAAAAATGCAATAATTACGATTTTTTTATGAACGTGTAACGTGCTTGAAACGTTACACGTTTTCTGAAAGGCCATCACATTTTATTTAAAGGCAGGTTAATAGACACAAACATCTTTCTGCTTATGCCAAGGAATGTATAATAGTTCATATACTGTATGTGTATTTTTAAACATTACATTTAGCTATTTTTAAAACCAGATCATTTTGCTAGAAAATCAGCAAAGATATTACAGTATGTAAAACAATGTTGTAAATGCAATTAGATGCATATATAAAATTGTTCTATTGTGCACAACAACTCGACTGTTACTTCTGCATTTGCCAAAGTTTAAGAAAATTTGATGAAAATATTCACTTTTTATTTATTTATTTATGTGCTGTTCTGTTCTGTAATCCACTCTGCTGTCTTTAACAAAGAAGTAAATATAACCAATTATTACAAGAACTGTAGTCTCTTGTTGGCTCTTTCTCTCACTCGCAAGATCATATTATGGAAATCCCTCATTCATTTAAACTGTTTACATTCTGTTATAACCAAACAAACGCCAAGAATACATCTTTCAGAAAGCAAAAAAATATCAGTTTGATCTATTTAAAATGTTTTAATGTGCACAAAATGTTTATTTTATTACAATATGTAAAACAACAGATGGCACAGTAATCCTTCTAAACTTTTCAATCAAACATTCAAAAATTTTAATAACAATTTTTAGAAAAATTTACGTCATCAGAAATATTTCACTTAAAGATCCCTTCAGCTGTACGATGTAACACTTCATACATTGAATGATGTTTTTTAAACCATCTATGCTGTAATATTGAGCAGACAATCTGAAAGTAATGCTGTCAGTATATGAGGAGTTTGGTTCCAAAATGTTATAGACAGAATATTTTTTTTTTTCAAAAATCATGTTTTTTTATTGTGCATCCCAATTGTTATCAATCAAACTGCAGTTGGCTTGTTTTGAGAATTAAAAAATACAGCTAACTAACACAATAAAACACACAAAAAACATAACTTTATTAAAAACATGATTTTTGAAGTTCTCATTTTGGAAAACAAACTCTTCAAATGTTTTCATTTAAAGACATTCAAGGTCTCGTTTATTCATACCAAAACACAGCAGTGATTAACAAAAAATACTGACGATAAAGATACTGGTTGATCATGTATCAAAAGTTCATTGTTTATTTCAACTGTGCTTTTAAAACCCATATAAAAAGATAATTAAATTGCTGAAATGGACGGAATATCATTAGATTGTGTATTAAAGCTGAACGTGTTGTATTTGAACACAAGTAAGGCTATACAGAATACAGATCAACAAGGAAGTAGATGTGTGAATTTAAAAAATATACTGCACACTGCTTATTTATTTCTGATTTACAAGACTATTCGTTCTGTTCAGTTATTGTACTAAAATTATGCATCTGTGTTCAGACAAGTAAAATGTGAATGAATAGATATATGAAATATAAAAGCTGACGTGCATTTCTATGAATGTGAGAAAGTATAATGTTTTCGACTGTGCTCTGATCTCCAAAATTCAATGTATGAAAACTGCAGATTCCATACCTACAATCTCTGATCTATAAGAATTGAAACAGTTACTTAGCTTCAGGCACATTGTGCTAAAGTTCACCTTGAGATCTCTTCTTCTCATAATCTGTTGGAGGAATGTGGAACGAGACATACGGACACCATTTCGTATTCAGGCAAACCAGTCTCTTCAAAGAGGCAGAGTTCACTATATCAAAACCTGTCTTACCCCCAAACGTAGAGGGTTTCCAGTAGTCAGGGGAGCATATGGGATTTCCCAAAAGGCCTTTAAGGGAAAACGGGGCTCCCATTTCCACCATGCTTTCGCCAAATATCACACCCGGTCGCGTCTTCTCCAGCATGAGACCGGGGTAGAACTCCAGGGCATCAATGTCACCATACAGCTCTTCAAGTTCCTTGGCTACCTCCTCCTCACCTGTGAAAACATCAATAAAACACACATGCAATGTAACCATCAATACACCTGATGTGTGTAAACTGGTGATTTATGAGGATGTCATTTTGTCTAAGATTTGAGAATGTAACTAATACTGTTAGCTTAACAACTTTAAGCAGTGTAAAATTAAAAGATACATGAAATGTTTTTGCTATATTATAGTTATTGTTATGTAGTTATTAAAGTTAAAATTTTTTAAATAAATGCTATAATATAAATCAAATAAAAATGTTAGGTTGTGATAACTTAGGGCTGTGAAATTTTAGTTTACATAATATACAGTATGTCGGTGTACTGTGCAGATTTATTTAGTATTCATAAACATACACATGCATATATTTAAGAAAAACTTCAAATATGAAAAAGCATAAACGTTTACATATAATTTAAGTTACTGGTAGATATGAAAAAAATACATATATTATAATATTTCCTAATACAAGTATGTGTAGGTGTTTATAGATACAAAAGTAATATGCACAGCACACAGACATATAGTATGTAAACACAAACTTTTATTCTGGATGTGATTAATCGTTGACAGCCCTGGTTATAAATGAAATAAAATTATAGAAAAATAAGTAATGTAAAAATGTTTCATGTTATACTGTAAAAAGTGTTATATGTTTTAATACCATTTTAAAAGAAAATGAAATAAATAAAAATGCTTTAATTCCATTAGATATTTGATATTATTTCATTAGATATTAATAAACAATATAAGTTTTTTTATACCTGTAAAATCTGAGAAGGATGTGTATGGTCTCAGATTAAATCTCTTGCGATATTCGTTGAAGGATTGAAGCCGAAGTTCTCTTGATTCTTTGATAACACCTTCAGCTACATTCAATATCACTTTATGAATATTATGACCACCTCCGATCTGTTCCAAAACAAACATATTTACAATTTATTAACAAAACCAATTGAGTCAGAGTAACCACAGATGTCTAGGCAGAGGATGAATTTAGGAATAGTTCACCTGAAAATAAAATTGTGTCATCATTCACCCTCATGTCATTAAAGACCTGAATGACTATTCTGAGAAATGTCTCAGTGGTTTTGTGTTCATATAATGAAAGTTAAAGAGGACCAATGTTGTTTGGTTACAAGGCTTGCATAAGAAAGATGGTAGGGCACGACATTAGGGGGAAATTGTGGAAACTTTCATTTTTGGGGAACTATCGTTTTCAGAATATATTTGTTTGCCCAATGGAACCATACACGCTATACAAATAATATCACATTTTTAAATTGTTCACACTACACTTGTTATTTAAGTTTAAATTTAGCTTAAAAGGGCCACACTGTATCTAAAAAAAATGATGTAATGCCTATGGGAGTAAATCTGCAGAATTCAGGATGGCCTTTTACCCGATAGCCGTTTTAACCTCCTTACGGAAACAATCTGGACATAACCTCATTACAAAACTGTTCAGAGTTTTCCGAACAGATGCTAAAGTCATTTAGTTCTTCCACAAATCCTTCACAAGGTCATTACCTGTCCTGCGGGTTGGGTTGAGAAGGCCTGGACTAGTTTCTCCACCCCATAGTGAGTGAGGATAGAGGTGTTGAATATGAAGTGAGAGTATTGTATATCATCTCCGTCGATCTGGAAGCTGTCGGGCATGAGTGGGTGCCAGTGATACAGCTGGTTGAACTCCACGGCGATGCGGTTTTGATACTGAAACTGAGAGTTGAAGAGCAGCGAGGGGTCGAACTTCAGCCTTAGCAGGTAACCACTCAGGTGCTGGACGTAATCCTCGATCACAATATGAATGGTCTCACCTAGAGTTAAAGTAGATCACAATATTTAATACCTGTTAATAATCATTTTACTTACTCAGAAAAAGGTCTCAGTCCCTTTATACTGGTGAGCCATATAAGACAGAAAGCCATATGGGTTTGGAATAACAGGTTGGGTAAAATTCCCAATTCTCATATTATTTACACACCCTCCTGTCATTTCAAACCTGTATGACTTTCTTTCTTCAGTAGAACTGTTGGTAACAACATTGACCCCTTAGACGTCCATTGTATGAACAGGAAACCAAAGAGACATGTCTCAAAAATGAAAGAGTAGAAAGATTCAAGTATGGAAGGAAGGAGTCGGGAACCGGATGACATTTTAAACATTTAATAAATTAATATAACAGCCGGCGGCCCCTCACGGACGACCGCCGGCGAACAACAACAAAGTAAACCATAAACACATATACATACACTTCCTTTTATATGCTCCCAATCTCCTACGTGATGCGAGGCCGGTGCGCGCACCACTGGCGCTAATTAACAATTACTTACCGGCCTCGAACCACGGTCTCGCCCCGCCTACTTTACTACAGAAAGATTCACCTATAATAATAAGTCTGGCTGTCTGAAAGAGCTGCTCATCTCCCCAGCTGGGATGTTCCTTCTTCAGGATGTCACACACACGGTTGTGCTCCCGCAGCCACAAGGTGGCGTACATACTGAGACCGGGCAGCAGTCCAAACACTTCCTGTCCTATAGCCATCTGCTGGTCCAGAGGAACGGAGGGCGGGTAGCTCATTTTCACCTGCGCGTCTTCTACTGTGGGGGGGTACATCTCACCGTTTACCACCTACATTCGAGTCAAAAAAAAGCCAGAGGAGGGGATGCTATATTGGTTCTTATTGCTTTATACTGCCAGTCTATTATTTGGAAAGTCATTAAAACTTTTGAATAACACAAGTTTTGGATTGAGAATGAAGCAGTGACCACGCTGTGCATCGGGAACGCCTCTTAAATCAGATCTAGGAAGTTACCATGTATACAGTGTTGTGCACTTGTTGGCCTCTTACAAGAAACATTAATTCAGTTACGTTTATCCAAGCGTTCCTTACAGAAAAGTTTATGCAAGCGTGCTATTACAATAAAACTCTTAATTGCACTTACGGTATGAAAAGTAAAATTTAAATAGGATGATAGTGCATAGTGTATAAATAGTAAACTATGGGCCGGTTTCACAGACATGGCTCACTTTAAGCCCGGACTATGCCTTGGTTAAACTTGGAGTATTTATGTAGCTTTTATAAGAATGCTTTCGAAGAATACATTACTCTTGTGCATCTTGAGAGACTGATATATTTTAAGATATTTCTGGACAAGTGATATTCAGTTAAGACAGGACACACATTCATTTTAATCTGGGACTAGCCTCAAGCCATGTCTGTGAAACCGGGCCTGTACTGTAACTATGATGTTAAATTTACTGAGAGTATACTTCAAAGTACTGCTTTCATTAACTTAATTGTGTATTGCACAAGTATACAGTACTTATCATTTCATATGTAGAATAGTTGCAGTACAAATAAAATGTTTTACTGTAAGTGTAGAACAGTATAAAAGAAGCATACTTTTATACTCTAAAAATGTGTCAATTTATTCCCAAGTAGTGTGGCCTATTACAAGTCTAACTATTTATAGTCGTTTAATTGCTAATATTTATTAATATTCATATAAGTAAATCACAAATGTAAAACACAAAAACTGCCCTAAAACAGACAGCAATATTTCCACAGTGACTTAGTGATTGTGTTGAAAGAGTAAACAATGCGTGACGACGTATGACATCACTTTCCACAAACCACATGTTTAAGCTACACTGACACCCACAATCTGGTGGTAATTATATGATGTTATACACACAGTATTCAGATTCAGAGTCTCTCAACGGTCAGAAGGGCCTGTTCATAGCTGTAAAATGAGGTCATTGGAAATGTACATGAACACTTTTTACACACTCTCACACGCTCTCATTCATGAAACAAAGCAGAACGATGTATTTGAACATCTGCAAAACTACTCTCTAGGTAAAACTGCAAAAGTGAGGACTATAGTACATCTAACAGGAATTGAAAGTAATTTGAGTAGCCCTTTTGAGAAAGATGCTAAAAAGCAGAATGACGGATCACATTGACTTCGAGACATGCTCGGGCTAGCACAGCCCCCCGATTCCACAACATGTCTGACATTTAACTGCTGAATGGTACCTGGTACTTGAGTTTCCCGTCTTTGTGAAGTCTGAGGTCTAGCTGCCGATCAAGCGTGTCTCCATAAACGTGTCCAGCATCCACCTAGTTTTCAACATGCAATGAGTTTATAAATACAGAACATTGGATTAAGCTGAATAGTATAGAGGTAAAGTATCTTTGTAAACAACACTGTGGATTTGAGAAAAGGACAATAACCATTAAAGTGTCATGAAACTCAACAACTCACATTTTTTCGCAAATCACTTAAAAAAGTCAAATAACTCATACATCTCTATCAACCTCACCAGTTTGTGTGTTTACATTATCTGTGAATAATTGATTTGCTTTTACAAGCTTGACGTCCTTGTTATGAACCCTCTTTTCACACTCTACCCACCCATTTCATCACAGCATTGAACAATTTTAGTATCATAAGTGTGAAAAAACAAACGCTGAAACATGGGCGTCTCATGACACTTTGAGAATTCAAGAAACTTCTGCTGCCAATTGCAAATTTATCAAGACTTCACATAGTTGTATGTTGGAATAAACAGTATAGCCCTACAGGGGTTGGAAGTGTTTTTTAAACTGCCCCTCAGTTCTTTTGATATTATGCAACTAAGTCTGTTAATGGACAAAAACTCGCTGGGTAAGAGAAACTCCTTATCACCTCTTTCAAGACTAATCAAAACCCTTTTTCTTATACATGCGTGTAGTTCTGCCAGATATTTGATTTGCGGAAGTTGAAGCGAAGATAACACGACTCACCCCGTGACTTAGTGCTTTGGTGAAACCGAGACCCAGGCGGTTATGAGTTCTAAAGAACTGGTGCGTGAAGTGCTGAGCGAAGAAGGCAAACATAAGGTTTGATCCTTGAGGGTCTGGCCTGAAATTCCGTCTCAACATGAACCTTTCTACCAGCAGCCTGGGTTCTGGAAGCTCCATTTTTCCTATCAGAGAGACACAGAAATATTTTACGGATCAAAAGTTATATCCTCTGACTTCCTTACTGGTTTGCTTGAAGCATTTTAATATATGGAGGGATTCAATAAAAAATTTCATTAAACGTGTCTTCTTTGGATAAAAGAGATGAACTCTTATCACTAAGAATCTAAGTCTTACCTTTGGTTCCCATTGGTGTGGGGCAGTTCTCAGGGACAGGAGGCAGAATTCTGGTGTAAAAGGTAAGGTTGGAATATGATTCCCAATTCAGGTAGTCATATCTAGAGTTGTATGTTGGAGGGCTTGGGATCAAATTGGATCTTACTGTGATGGGAGAGAAAATACAAAAATGCATCATATCAGTTACCCTTAAATATAACGTTTCAGTTTATTTTACAGTTTCAGTTTTTTAAATTTTCACACATTTTAAGGAATGAAGGCCCATTCATACCAATATGATAACTGAGAAGATACAAGTACACTCTCATTATTTTTTTTGAACTAAATTATATTGATTCAATCAATCAAGTTGTAAAATAAACATTTAAGTTGAATTGACTCGCAAGGCTAATTTGATGTAACATAAAAAATGTATGAAGCTGTTAAACTTGTGAAAGTCTTTAAGGTCAAACTGTAAAAAACAAAAAAGTTTTTACACAAAACGTCAAATTAGAACTGTCAGAGAGAAATGTCTAGAAAAAAATGTAATCATACTCGAAGAACTGTTATTTTACGGTGTTCTGCTGACCTCCCACGTGACAAATTTTTTTTGGGGATTTTGTTTATATTGTAGATTCTTCTGATTGGCTATCATGTCCGATCCCTGCGCGCTGCAAACGAACAAGGTCTTTTGGTGCCGTCACTCTCACTCACTTTCTCCGGATGTGTTCCACGACTCGGCTAAAAAAATATCTCTTTTGTCAACATCTTAGCCATTATAGTATAGTTTTCTACTTCTTTCACCTTTCCTCCCCCCTAAAAATTTTATATACAGTTTATACGTATATAAAGAGTTTGGTTCCAAAATGAGATAACTTTGTTTTTAAAATTCATTAAAAGATCATGTTTTTTCTTGTTGACTCTAATTAATTTCAATCAAACTGGAGTTGGTTTGTTTGGATTTAAGCCGTAACTACTAAAAAATACAGCTCACTAACACAATAAAACACAATAAAACGATGATAACATAATAAATAACATGATTTTTGAAAATGTTTATCTCATTTTGGAACCCAACTCTTCACTCTTCTTCTTCTGACCAAATGTAAATGTTAATGTAACTGTGTTATCGTTCATCACCTTTAAAAAAATACTCTTAACATGATCCTAACAATAACATTACTGTATATATGTAGTCTAGACTCGGTTATTCTTTTCAATTTGTTATGATTTCAAAAGCGATATCTTTTCTGTATAAAACTGTTCTTGGTGTTAATGAGTCTTTTGCATTTTTTCTGTATACCTATGGTTATTGAATTTCAAGTTACATAGAAAAATTATAATGGGCAACAGGTTTCAGAAATCCCGGACTTGGGTGTCTGTAGTACAGGTAACAATATCTCAATGTTAACAATATTCCTCAATATTCAGTTCTTTGGGTCAATCTTTTGGCCCGCATGCTGCATGAAGGACGTGAGGAATTTGGGGCCTCTGGCAGGGGGAATGAACGTTGCTGTTCAAGCGGCAAGCGTCTGGAGTCACTCGAATGGTAGTGCACTTAAACACACTAATTATTGCAGGAGATTGGCCTGACCTTTGCTGACCCTGGCCTATCTCACCACCTCAGTGACATAAAATATTTTTTTACGTTTATGAAAAAGCATTTTGTCACCTACACAATGAGAGGAAGTGATAGAAAGCGGCAATTCAAAAAAGGGCCACTCAAAACGGAGCGGTGACTAAAAAAATAAGAAAAGGATGCTGGCCAACAAACACTCCCTTTCATGAACACAATCAAGCATGCAAAAATCCATTAAGAGCCATAAAACCTAGATGAGATACAACACAGTAGGTTAGCTATTACATTAGCTATTATAAGCAATCTTTAATCATTTATGCTAAAAAAACAAAGTTGAAATCGAATTTCTGTCCACAATGCACGTGTGAGGTCTGTTGTTGACATTGAACAGCAAAGTCCACAGAAGAGGATTTACGTTCAGTTAGAAAGGCCCCCCTCCCACCTCTTCAATAGTCTGGAAACAAATGCTCAGCCAAATGACTTCAACATGTCGGTGCGTTTTGTGAGTACACCTCCCTTATTTTTCTTCCAAATAGAAGCTGCTTTTAAAGATAAATGAGTCTTTAAATTACTTTGGGCATTTGCCATTTTGACCAATACGGCTTAAGAGTGTTTAGTAAGACATTAAGGTATTTGTTTGTATACGTACATTACATTTGGCATACGTTTCATCATTAGTGACTTACAATTCAAGGTATACATTTTTTCTAAAAAGTATCTATCTTTACTTAGAGTTGAACCCTTTACCTTAGCTTTGGTGGCCCCGTCAACTGAACTATTTAAGCATTATTTTATATTGTATGGATCATTTGACTTCGTCCGTAGGGCTGTGACAAAAATGAAAAACGTTTGTATTTTATGCTGCGCTGAAGCCACAAACTAAAGGACTTTATATTATAATGATCTGTTAGAAAAATTATTGATCTCAATATCAAACATTTCTCATCAATTTTACCCAAATCATGATTATTTTACCTATACAATCTTAACATACAATCTCTCAATCATGCATTTAAACAATTGTCTCATTAGTTTCTTTTTTAAGAAACAAAAATTTCAGCTCCAAAAAGTTTCCTGAGCTATGAAAGCGATCTGAGCAATAAAGAGATTTTCCTCTGGGCTTGGCCATTATTCATCATTGTACATTTTGCACAATTCCAAAATTCCTTTGCCAAATTTTAGTTTAAACCTTTGATTAACTTTAATCTTACTTTAATCTTCCTGTCAGGAAAGATTAGACTTAATGTCCTAGCATTCATAGGCAAATGATCCTACATCTGAGCAACAGGATACCATTCAACTTGTGTTTGTATCAAAACATACCTGTAAGCACTTTCTGCATGAGCCAATCCCTCAGGATTGTCCTGTTGATGATTGCCCACAGCCATTGAAAGTGTGTGAGGATGTAGTGGACGACACTAGGACTGGGTTTTAGAAGGCGATAGACTCTTGACCAGAACTCGGCTACGGAAGAGACGAAATATGTGTGAAAGAGATAAGGCGCCACATATGGGAGGCATGATTATGATTTATTAAAAAAAGTATTTTTTATACAGTAGCTTGAAAGTAGAATTTAATTTAATGTGAAATGAGCGTCCTTAGTACAAAGGTCTTTCATAACACAAGATCACTTTTCATCTCATAGGCTCCCGACTAAGTTGTTTTGCAACAGCGCACATGTTCAGACTTTTTATTGTGCCTGGTCACTTTTGCCAAAATGTTAAGAGAGACAGGAAAGGCTGTGTTTGAGAGAGAATGTCTGATAATAAAAGGTTTGTAGGACAATTATTTTTTAGCATTATGAAAAGATAAGACAACTGAATTAATAATAAATATTGAATTATTTATCCACAGCACAGCCATGCAATAATACTGAAATGATATACACATGAGCTCATATATGAAAGACTTTAGATACGTACGTATAGTACAATTTTCTCCATAGTAGCCCGTTCTGGTGCAGTCACACTCATATCTGTCCAGTTCATATCGAACACAAACTCCCCGGTTTTGACAAGGATAATAGCAACAAGGATTCACTGCAGAAAATGAAAATAATCAAGTTTTTTTTTAATTCACACATATTTAAAACAGAATAATTGACATTTGAGGCTTTTAGCCGAAGCACTTGACAGTGCATTAAATGACATCCTTTGGGGGATCAAACTTAAACTTGATTTTAAATGTCATGTTCTACGGAGCTCCACAAATACAAAGATGCATTTAAATGTAATATCTCAACACCCCTTCATTTCATTAAAGCTCTAACACCGTGTCTACATCGGATGTGACTAGCGCAACAAGACAAAAGACATTAAAATGCATTAGAATTCATTATAATTTAACGTTTCGTCCACACTGGATGCGGCTTGCAAGTCGCGTCCGATGTAAACACGGTGTAAGGCACTAAGAAAAACAAATACATTTGAAAAAAACTGATGTTCCTCGTTTTTAAATGCTATGTGAAAAAGCACTGTTGGCAGAATACAAGATGTAGATTATAATAATATTATAATGATCATTAATGTTTTTTTCAGACCTGTTCCTGTCAGCTGACAAGAAAAGGGACATGATCCGTCACCATCATATAGAGGTCCATGGGTGGTTTAACAACGCTTTTACATCAAAATCCATTCCCACACATAATTCAGAGTTACAGTAAATAAGAGTCAGCAATGCTTCCTCTGATAAAGCCCCAGATAATCCCAGCACACATCATATCTTTATATATGTCAGTCAGGGGCATGACCCACAGCTTCCTTTTACAACAGTATGACAGACACAACCCCAAAAATGAAGAAATTGTGAATGACATGCCGTTACTCTGAACAAATCGTGCAGCAGATAAACCCTTGCCTTCTCCCACGAGCAGGAAGTGAGACTTACGTACTTCAGACAGAAGCCCCCACAGTGTATATTTTTTAATCCATTAAGCAACCGCATTCACCATGTAGTTTATTCATTCAATAAACTAAAATATGTAAACAGATGAAGACAAAGGACAAGGATAACATACGCAGCTCCCTAACCTAGACCAGACATGTTGCGAGCAGCTCACACATACCTATGTGAGGTCATAAAGATAAGAACATGCTAGAAACCGCACTGAATTATGTGATATTGCATCAACTTGTGGTGAGCCTAGACAATTTTTAAGTAATTGATACATATCAATTTATTTAGTGAACTTTTGGAAAGAAACCGTTGCCAGACTTGGATGGATTAAAATCATTTTGGCTAAAGCTTTAACAAATTGCTATATCATTTATCATTTATATCATATGCATTCACTTCCATAAAAACAAGCATATATTCATTTCTATATTCTACATCTACACAGTAATCCTTGGCCAAAATTGTTGGTTACAGGCTAAACAAAACAAATTAAAATTACACCAGAATTCAGTTTGCCAACCTACATATACACAATAATGTAAATATTATCGTTTTTTATTTGAATAAAGGATTAATGGAGATACTTACCCAACTTTGACGATGCTGGACTTTCCTCACTAAGACATAGCGAGATACTCAGCAGCAGGGTAAACGAACACTTCAGTAAAAAGCTAAACACTACAAAGGAAAAAGATAATGTACATGAATTATATTAAACATCATAAGACTGGACCGTGACGTTATAGGAAGTTTAGTTCTTACCTTTCATTGCAGTTTCACATGAAACACAAAATACAGTCTATAAAAATAAATACAAAATCGATCAAAATCGCAAGGAACTCCAAAGTGCTTTTATAGAAGGTAATACATCCAAAATAATAATGCCATTTCGTATTCTGTAATCTGTACACATCGCAGAGCTGCGTGCAGAAGCTCGCGCAGACGTGCTCAGCCACGAACTGGTGAGAAAAAACGCTCGAAGGGAGTTTGAGAGCGGAAACAACGCGTTACTCTACCCCTTTTAACAATAAAAATCGCTGTGTGGAAGTACTCCTGCTGGATAAATTGTGAATAACAGTGAAAAAAGCATTTTGTGCAAAGCCACCGTGAGTTTAAACCCAACTACGATTGACAGCGAATCTAGCGGCATTTAACAACATGATTGAAAATCCCAAACATTCACCCAATCTTATTTTTTATTTATTTCATTCATCTTACCATATCTTAAGAGGTTGTTGTTGTTTGCTTCTAATAAACGTTGATGGTATATATTGATGTTTTTTTTTGTAGGCTACATGATCCGTTAAATACTTTTTATAGGGGGAAATGTTTCTAAATCCTGCTTTATAGGTTCCATGTTTGTTGATGCATTGAATGCCTGTTTTTCTTTTCATTTTTTTAAATAAAGGATGGAGGTCATTATGGTGGCTAATGGTCTATGAAACTTGGTCTTTCTCTTGAATTCTGATTCTTGTCTTTATTTTATTTTCGGTTCCTGTTTTTGCAACACACTCCCTGCCAGATTGTGGATGGGGGGTCCATATTTAGTTAGGTTTAGGATTGGGTGTTGCGAGGGGTTAGAATAAAACAATCGGACAGCGTGTTATTGAAGGGGGTGCATAATCTGTCATGTTACGACTCCCCTCATAGAGTTTGATGGGGATTCGCTAATCCTGGCCCCTCCCTACACCTAACCCTAAATCCTAACCCTCCCTCTCACCCAACTCTTACACCTGATGTTAGTGGGAAATAGGGTAGTCGTGATCTGGCAGGGGGTGCAAATTAGACACAACACCGGCCCTGGGCATAGGCGTAGTAGCATCGCCCGTGGCGAGTTTGCGTCTATTAGTGTGTAATTCGCACATATACCCCGTATTAGAGTCTTGGGCCTCGTGAATAGAGTGCGTGCTTCCTGTTTTGTACATTTCGCTGGTTAGAAGTTCGAATCCCGCTGGGAGCAGGTTCAGGTAGGATCAGATGTCAGCCACATGTGCAAACACAAACCACTTATATGAAACTTTTATACAAATGTGAAAAGGTAGGAAACAAAAAAATGTTGCAATATAACGGTGCAAATTTTTAGATACAATTGCTTTTTACAATCATTATACTGGTAACTCCCATTTACTGCTTTTAAATAAGTGAACTGAAAAGTTTTTAGCGCAATAGCATGTACTATTAATTTATGAAAATCCAAAACACCATTTGGACAAAATGTATAAAAACAATTTCTAATTAACCCTTATCTGAATAATAATAATTATTCATAATCTAACATTCGTTTAATGAGCTGTAATATTCAAATACAGTTTATTTGCAATATTATTTTCAAACAATGAGAAGGTTATTAGAAACATTTTATTACAAATATCTATAGTTGTTATTTATTTACTTCCTATTTATGCTAATCACAATTTATTTAATATAAAATTAATATGAATTTTGGTTTAAAATAACTCTTTATTTATTAATTTGTATAGGAGGGACACAATCTTAAATCTTGCCTAGGGCACCAACAGAGTCTGGGCCGGCCCTGCTGCCTTGCAAATTTCTTTGAATTTTATTATTGAAGTGAACAGTCTGCATAGAGTCCAAAGAGATATTAAACGTTTTAAGTTTTGAAATGTTGAAAGGCTTGTTTATCTGACCAATTGCGGAATGTTGAAAGAAACATCCTCATTCCTAACATTCTCACTGTCAATTAAATAATGGCCTCTAGCAGTTTACAAAGGTGATAAGACCCTTAAGTAGAATGGTTTTCCACCCTATCTTTATTATTCACAATCTCAGTCTGCTCTCTCACACCCTTCTGCACGTCGGGGTGGAAGCTCATAAATTACCCTCTTGTAAACTACACCCACACCTCTCTGTCTCACAGAATATAACATATCTAACGCCCATCAGCAAATAGTCTTAATTTGAGCTTCTTTACGACAAAATACATTAGCTTTTGTAATACATAAAAAGCTAATATATTGCTTCAATAGAGACTCAAATGCATCAAAATGCAATTCTTAATTCCTACAGCCAAGGAACTGCATGGCTGCAGTTCTATTGAGAAATTGAAAGTGTAAGCTCTGTAGGATGCTAACAACAGAGGCCTGAACATCGTGCTCTTGAATTCTAGCCTAAGCGTTTATAAAAAGCATTCCAGCCCTAATATAAACATACACAGACGCATCTGTTTGTAAGTAACTTATCAACAGGAAACTACTTTTAAACATTTTCTGATCATTTTGCTGTATACTATGAAAAATGCAGGGTTATTTTCAACCCGATGTGGTAAATTGTCCCAGAAATGTTCATATTTGGGTTGATGCAACTCAGCAAAAGTAAATACCCCACAGGTTGGGTTATAGTTGAATCAGTGGTACCCAGTGTCGGGAGCAAAGGTAACTGAAAATATTTTTAAACTTCGATTAACGAAAGTCCTTTTTTTATGTAGATTGCCGAATTAGATATCAGCTTGAGGTTTAAATCATGAAATTGATTTGATTTGCTATTTTAAAAACTGTGTCTCAATACGAGAAAACCAAAAATAATGTCTTTGTTTAATCTGGATGGATAGTAAACAACAGCCAAACAAATCCTTGTTGTTTAATTTCCCAGGGTTTTACTAACTAAAATCCTGACTGTTTGTCAGCGCCCCACCTAGTGGATAAATCCCTCCATTGCACACTATATCAAACTAACCCTATGCAACTCACAGAAAACATTTGTATATGGACAAAGTATGGTTTACTAGGACCAGACACAAAATCTGGCTTTCTTAAAACTGAATCGCAACATTTTGTGGACCATTGCTAAGTATTATGTATTTGAACCAAATATTTATTAAATACAGTGATGTGCTTGAAGATGTGTTGGCCTATAGTATAGGCTACTGTAGCCTTAAAGAAAGCATTAAAGCGTTGAGGAAAACACTTTTTTGTGTGGCATGTCTAGTGCTGGCAATGCCAAAAGATTACTCTGAAAAACCTGCCAATATTGAATTTCCCATATATGTCCTTGAATTATGGCCTCAGATCGCCTTTGACTGACAGTTTAAATTTGCACTTCATCTCCAATCCCAAGCGGTTCAAGTCATCCCAATTATATGGACTATTATCTTATTGTATGGCACATAGTAATCATTCTTAAGGTCTCCGGTGTTAATATCCTGAGCTAATCGATCATTCCTTTATAATTGGGCCTGGTTTGATATAAGTGTGGCTTACTCAGTACCTGTCTGAAATGGCAGCGTAAATTTTGACATCTCGACTCTTTGCACCGCGCACAGCTACGCGCAGAAATGGTAGGTTGTTATGAATAGTCATAGACCTGCTTGTATTTTTTTAGTTACAAAACAATAAACCAAACCTAAACTAATAAAAAAGCTGTTAAAATTTAGTTATGAAATATTTAAAAATATATACATTTTCCAAAGTCCGCTTTGAACGGGCATAGTCGGGGTTTGAAGGAAGACGTGTCACTGAGGAGATCAACGATGTCATTTCGGCTATTCACGTGCGCGCGCTGTGCGCGGGAAATTCTGGACCGTCACCTGCTGAAGGTGCGTATTTGGTCAGATAAAAATGACACTGTTACAAGCAATTTTGCGACAATAATGGATACATGTCAACAATAACATACGGTTTTAACAGTAGTTTAAAATTGAATATGTTTCTTCTCTCAGGTGCATGGATTAACGTGGCATTTAAAGTGTTTGAAGTGTTCGGTGTGTGCGATGTCTTTGGGTCACCACAACAGCTGCTTCATCAGAAATAAGGCGTTTTTCTGTAAAAAGGATTATACGAGGTACTCGACGCAATATTTCTACATCAGTTTACATTTAGGAATATAAAAGTCTTCGCCATTTCAGATAAGTTAACTTTCATAATATGAATGTTGAGCTGGCAGTCTGATGTATAGTTTAACACGGGTATTCTGCATTTATTAAGATACTTCAGTAAAAAATATATGAAAGTAAACATTTTTACAAACTTTTGCAATGAAGCAGGCTATTGCTTGATATTGGAGCCAAGAAGTAGCCTTCTTGTTTAAGGCCAATGTATTTAGCTCCTAGAGATTGTCCAAAATGGATGCAACTTTGGAAAACTGAAGCATTCAGATTTTATTTAAACATATTATTAAATTAACCTTCAAAATGAGAGTTCTGTCATTATTGACACGCTCTCTTGTCATTTCAGACTTAATCCTGCAGAGCACAAAAGATATTTTGAAAAATGTTGGTATCCAAAAAGCCATACCAACATTTTTCAAAATATCTTTTTTGTGTTTTGGAGAAGAAAGAATATTGAACAGGTTTAAAACAGGGTGAGGAAATTTTGAGATTTCATTTTGAAGATGAACTATTTCTTCAAAGACTATTACAAATTTAGGTTCATGGTAGTTGCGCTTGGAGTGTAAACTGAAGCTTAGTTTTGAGGAGAATTTAAAGGGGTTCGCGGAATAATTACACACCCACACATGAGCAAAGAGCCAGGAGAATATCTACAAAATATAATTAAAAATACAAACAAAATAATGACCAACTGATAAAACTGTGGTTAATGTAGGCTTATGCTTTATTTTCTTTGAAAAATTTGTATTTCTATACTAACTTTCAAATACAACCCATGATCTCTGCATACTGTTTACTTCACTGATGTTATTTGCCATGATGTACAGTATGTTTTACCACATATTCTTTTCAGTATTTTTGCCATAAAATGTGCTCGATGTCGACATACGGTCAGTGCGAATGACTGGGTTCGGCGGGCAGGAAAGGATATATACCATCTTGCCTGCTTTGCATGCATTTCCTGTAAAAGGCAGCTGTCCACAGGCGAAGAGTTTGGCTTGGTGGAGAACCAAGTTCTCTGTCGCCTTCACTACGATATAATGCTGCTTAACCTACAGCGTGTGTCAGACAATGGTACAATTGTTTCTCTCATATCTTGGTTGCAGTTATTATAAGCAGATTTACTAAAAGCTAGCTTTTTACAAAAAATATATTTTTATAAGCCATATTTTACATGTGACATCTAAAGTGAAAAACTATTTACTTTATTACAGGGGGTGTAGCACATTTGGAGGGAAATTTACCGATGGACTGTATCCCAAAAACAGCGAAAAGACCTCGTACATCCTTCACTTCAGAGCAGCTTCAGGTAACTGCTCATGGTCATTTTTATTTATTTTAGATAATTTTATTGCTTATGCTTATCAACCTTTTCTTAATACATGGTAAGACATGTATAAAAAATGATGGCAGTGATAAAAACAATAATAATTATTATTTTAAAGTTTTTGTGCATGCATCTGCAGAAAAGGCTGTGTCTGATATGTGCAGGTTATGCAGACTCAGTTTATCCGAGACAAGAACCCAGATGCACAAACCCTGCAGAGGCTGGCAGATGTGACTGGACTGAGCAGAAGAGTCATACAGGTACATAACAGCTGGCTGAAGTTATGATATTCATTTACCTAACATTTTAAGTATATGGCAGATGCTTTCGTGTGTGATCCTTTACCCTGTTAACACAGTAGTTTAGTTGGAAATATGGATTGAAGGACTCAGTATACAATAAGGCCGTCTCATTTTATCCATTAAGTTCTCATTAATATTCTATATTATTTAATTCTAATTTAGGTTTGGTTCCAAAACTGTAGAGCCAGACAGAAGAGAAACCAAGTTCATGATATAATTCCTCCACTGGGCAGTTGCAAGAGTTCTGAAATGCCGCTTCTGTCAGATAACCTTCTCTTCTTGGCCTCAGGAAGACTCCAGACTCACTGAGACTAATGTGTCGACAGCTCCCTCTGTTTCATTCTCTTTGCTCTTTTGCTTTACTCTGAGATGTATGTTTTTCTGTGTGTGTGTCATTTGAAGTAACTGAAGTGGTAATTGTTATAAAAGAAAATTGTTACACAATGTACAGAATTCCCAAAAAGTGCGAAAAGCTAAACTGGCATAAAACCTTGATTGCCAATTTGTAATTGTAATTATATCAATTGTTATTTGTGTTTATTTTAGAATACAACAACCATTTATATAAGGCATTGTATGATGAAATGTTACCTGTCCTCAAAAGATTTTAAAAGCAAAAAAATTTAGAAAAGGTGGTCTATGTAAAACATTCAAGATCTGTATTTAGGCCTACATTTTCAATCATAATGAGTAAGGCTGTGGTCACACTTGACTTCTTTTTTGAAGCTTCTAGCATTTGTTTAACCTTATAATCCTATGGAGTAAACCGTGTTTTCAGAAAAAGTCCTGAGCGCTTTTTTAAATGCCAGCGTCTTTTTCTGCGGCTCGGAGCGTCTTTTAGGGTTGGAAAAAGTTATTCTTTTCTGCCTTACTTCGAGCAACTTTTTTCATATCTAACCAATGACAGAGACCTGATGTTTTCATAAAAACATGCGAGGAACGTGATTGGTCGTGAAGCCTCATGCTCGAAAAAATTAAAAGGCATCTGAAATCCCGTTGGAGCATACTTTTGTATAAATGTATGTTTAATTTTCACTTTCAATAACTTCAGATAGCATTTCTAGCGAGAAACTAGTACCGTAGCTTTTAAATATGTGGTTACGCTCTCAGTTTATAATTCAAATAGACTTCTGTTACTCTGCTTATGAAGCCTGTCTGCCTTCCTGCACAAATGCTATCTTTGAACATTGCCAGCTGCTATTTGTATCCACAACACTGCACTTTTCTTTTACTAAAAAGGAGCCACTGTCAACTTTTCTTTTAAAAAAAAAAGTCAAGTGTGAACACGGCTTTAATACTGACATTGACATTTGCCTCTTTTTACCCCAAAACAAATAAGAAAGATAAAAAACACTGAAACAGTCACAAGGCTTTGCTAAAAGTCACTTACTAGAAAGGAAAGTTAAGTTTGACATGCTTCTTCCCCCAAAATGCACATTTTTATCAAAGGCAATTATCTGTCACAGTTCATCCAAAGACTTCATATAATTAAGTCATCACTGTTCTTCATCCTTTGAAATTATGTCAGAGGTTAAAGGGCTCTTATTTTGACTGTGCGTGTTTAATTACAACTACAATTGAATGTCCAATCAAATAATGACCGCCATACTTTTCATTCAGTGAGCAATTTACCAGTGACCACTGAATACTTAAGATGCATTGATCCACTGCTCTGTCCATTAACGTCAACATGTCTTGGATAAAGTGTTTTATTGATTTGAACACACTTATGTGTGCAGCTTTAAAATAAGTCACAATGGACAAAAATGAAACTTAAACGGCTTGTTATTTGGGCAATTTCTTTTATACCCCTACACTGTTTATCTTGCTCTATTCACACCAAGTGATCAATTCAGTCAAACCTAATAGGGTTGCCATCTGTATAGAGAGAACTCTTGATTCACAACAATATCAATACAGATGTCATGTACAAGAGCTTACTTTTAACATTTTCTAATTCTAATTTTCTAACGAACCTGTTCTACTTTAATTTTGATGTGTACAAATAGTTTGGTGTATTGTGTGGACAGTGCCCCGGGAAATTGCATTGTGACTTTCCTTGATAGCTTTCTTCTTTCATCTTGTTCTTGTTTAATTCTTAGCAATTTACAGTATATTGTCTCGAGTTCAACACAGTTTTTTATTTGTTCAACTCATTTATTAACATCTTTAACTGCATGCTACAATCAATCATTTCTGAGTGTACATCCCTTAAATCTCTTAAAACGCAAGGTTTCTGACTGTAAAGGTCACTATTCTTCATCGAAACAATAACTTTCAAGATAGCAAGCGTCAGATTTCTTATGATCTCTCTGTCACAAAACAATAGCAAACATGAGGGCACACCAAACAATGTGAAGCCAATGTATAGCGTACTCTCAGCCAAATGCAAGTTTTAACAATTATAGAAGAAACATGGCTCACTTTTTGCACTCAACATTCTCTCAGACTATTGGACAAATATAAGTACGTATATTGTATGAATATACTGTATAATTTGGTATCTAATGTCAGCATTTAATCACAGTTAAATAGCTCACGAGGGTTTAATCATTTTTAGTTTCAGCTTAGATACCAAGTTACTGTGTATGGATAAATAAATGGGCATGGTGGTGCTGAATCTAGGTGTGTTATTAATGCTAAATAAATTCAAACACATTTATTTTAGAAGTACTAACTGTTAAAATATTACTAACAGTAATATTGAGTTATTTCTTATTCTGTAAAAATTTAAGCATTTATTGGTCAAATGCATAAAGCAGAGATCAAACAACATTTTAAATACATCGATAGAAAATACTACTGTAGTGCTATGGTAAAGTGATGTATCAGATTGTAATGTTGTGGCACTTTAATCAAATATTAAATCATTCCTATATGTATTTTATTAAAATAATAACACAAAGTTTTCAAAAAAATGAAAATGCATTGCCAAGGGAAGGAACAGGGTCGAAAAACATGTTGGAAAAGCACTTTGAACAGTTTATTCTCTACAGTAATGATGCATTATAACTTATATTCTACTTATTTTTCATAATAGTGATAATATTAACAATATCTTAACAATAGATCTTTTCCAGAATCAATTTTTTAAATGAGAGCCAGAAATAATCACAGGTCCACCTCATCTCCAAACAATTTCTCAGGGGTTTTGCCTTTCTGCTCCCTCTCTCTCTCCTCATTGTTCGAGCTTCTCTCTGCCTATAGTAAAGCTTTGGAGAACCGTCTCCATGTGAAGCCCGGCTCTCAAATTACTGCTCATTGTGTACTCCCTGAATGGTGTCGGTTTATAGAAATGGACTTTGTCTGAGGCAAATCAGGTTACCTAAGATTTAAAAAATTGGGATAATGATCATAACAGTACATCCTGTCCCATGGTGTGTATTAAGTCACCTCCATTGTGAACAGTAGTTATCAGTCTTATAACCAGGTGTAGATTACTATGGCAAAAAGTAATTTCACAAACTTAAATAAAAGCATCATGATGAAAATATTATTTTCTACTTTATTTTCTACTTTATTTCTGTGTTCATTTTCACTCGATTGAAAAATTGCTTAGTCTGTGCGAAGTGCCTTGGGAAAACTGTATTGTGTTTTATCGGTTTCAGTCAGAAAATACCCATTTACCTGTGGAGCAACGTGATTGGCCAGTCACAGATTTCCATAGCCAACAGCTTTTTAGGAGCAGACCCAGCTCAAATACTTATCTCACCTGAACACGCCACATATACGCCACCAGATCCTCTTAGGACAAACAATATACAGAGATTCTCATCTGATCAGTGTAAGTACTCATTTTCACATCTGCAATATTTATTCTTCTTTATTTGCATACAAACTAATTGTTAATTGCATGTAACTGCCTTTATCAATTAAATGGATTTTTTACAAATTATTGTTACCATATTAAGCAAAACATTAAACATCATCAAATCTCAGATTAATACAAAATAATACAAAAGGTTGTAAACGGTATGTCAAAAACTAAAGAATGCAATAGCCAATGTTAATATCAGCTATACTGTAAATATTAGAAAAAAAAAAATTATTATTTGAAGGCATTGATGAAACATTTTGACCCTGAGTGAAACATAAGTGCACTCTGACTAAGGAACAACTTCTATATTTCTCTCATCAGCTTTCTGGTCTCGTTTTGCAAGGATCATGACCTCCAGCTTCTCCACTCATAGCTACTCTCATAGGCAGCCTTCTTTCTCCAGCATGTCCGTGCGCGACAGTGGGGTTCGGGGACGGTCTAAAGTCCCTGTGTCCCTCGCCTCAGCCAGCACGCTGTCCCGGTCTCGATCCATCTCACTGGGTAACGGCCTAAACATCCTCAGCAACCTCTCGCTGAATGGTTTTGGAGTAGGCGCTAGCGAGAAGGAAACCATGCAAGGTCTAAACGATCGACTGGGCAGCTACCTGGAGAAGGTACGCACACTGGAGAAGTCCAACGCTGACCTGGAGATGAAGATCAAACAGATGATGATCAATCGAACACCCAAGGGTCATGACATCGAGGGAATGATGGCTCAAGCATATGCAATTGGACAAGAGGTTGGTGGTAATCTCAATGTCACATGATCCACTCTTCTATATCATTGATGAGGTTACACATGTCAGAATTGAAAGAATGTCTTGTTTAGTGGTGTCATTCTATGAGAGCGCTGACATCACATCTGGGTTCTCTAGGTGAGAAGAAAGACCTTGGAGAACGCACGTATAATGCTGGAGATTGATAACGCTAAGCTTGCAGCAGATGATTTTAGGGTCAAGTGAGTTTTGCTCTTTTTATTTCATTTCTATGAATGCGATGTGATGTTTTTGTACGTGTAGGTATTGGTGGTATACTTTGTTGGGTTTATAAACAGATGGGAGGCAGAAGCCACGCTTTGTCAGTCAGTTGAGAGAGACTGCCACGCTCTGAGACGAGCTAAATCTGATCATGATCAGATCATCGCCACCCTCAGAGGAGACCTGGAAAGTCTGAAAGAGGAGCTCTATTTCTTGAAGAAGAATCATGACGAGGTAATATGTAGACACGTAAAGACTATACAGTAAATATGTTTATATATTCATATATATGTACCGACTATAGTTTAAACATTGAAGTATTTTTGATCTATTTCAAACTTTTCATGTCGTACGTTTGACTATCTACAATATCTCGGTCACCATTTGTCTGCCGATGCCACTTGGTTTGATATGTTTATATCTAATGCGATCTATACATACACGTTAAAATACATCCTATCAAACACGGATTCCATCCTGTCTGTCTACATGTAGGAGATGAGCGCACTGATGACCCGTCTAGCCAACGAGCAAGTGAACGTTGAGGTGGATGCGGCACAGGGGCCAGACCTGGGAGCCATCATGGCAGAGCTGAGGGCACAGTATGAGGGCATTGCACGGAAGAACAAAGAGGACGCTGAGATGTGGTACCTGAAGAAGGTCAGTCCAGAGCCAGCACAACTGACGATCTATTTTTAAATTCTCAAGTTCATGGCAAACACAGGTGTGTTTGAATGAATGTGTATTCTACGACACAATAAACACGGCTGATGTGTACACATGTGACAGCTGGAGACCGTGCAGTCGGAGGTGAAGGAGAGCAATGAAGCTCTGCGATGTGCTCAGAGCGAGCTGAATGAAAGACGACGCTTCATGCAGGCACTGGAGGTGGAGCTTGACAATCTGCGGAAACAGGTGACTCTCATTCTCAAAGAAATGAAAAAAAAATCCTATTGTCTTTTTACCTTTATGCTTTGATTATGGCTGTAAATCAATTAAAATGTAATGAATCACATGACATAATTATTAATCAGAATTAATATCTGCCAAGAAAATCCCCCCAAATCAGAGAATTCAAATGTGTCAGGTTTTCACCAGTCCAAAATAGATTTAAAAGACTGTTTAATTTTTTAATATTTATAAAGTACATGTTTTTGTTATATTACATATAGTACAGATATATTAAATATGCAATTATTTAGTTTGACAACAAATGTTCAGACGTGTCAAGGCCATCACTTCAGCACAGGAAACCAGAATTCCATCCATCTGCTGTTCTTTCTCATTTAAACAGACACCACATGTCAACATGTAAAGTCATAAATAATCTGTAATCATATGTGATACCATAAGTGATGACAATCTAAAAACACACACATCCCATGGGCTGAACAGGTGATAAAGGTTTTTAGTGGGTTGTTCAAATAATTGTTCACACATTGGTCAAAAGTTTAGAGACATGTTCTCATTCTTTATTCATATTTTCCCCATATTCTACAGTAATACTTAATTCATCAAACTGATTGAAATACACAAATGGGAATTATGTTGCAACTAAAAACCTTGTTTTACCATCTTAAGTGAAAAATAATTTCTTGTTATTTTATGTTTTCAGTTGCTCATTTCTTATGGGTTTTGTTTTTGTGTTTCACAAATCACATATTCATTCTTTCTTACTCAATACTTAACCTTATGGCTCACCAAAGGTCAGTGTTCTTGAGGGAAACCTTGGAGAGACGAATCAGAAGTACACCGTTGAGATCGAGCGACTCCAGGGGACGCTCACACAACTGGAGGACGAACTCTCGCAACTGCGTCTGGACATGCAAAGAATCAAAACCGATTATGAGCAGTTACTGAGAATCAAACAGAATCTGGAGCTGGAAATCGCCACTTACAGAAGACTGCTGGATGGAGAGGAAGTGTAAGAAGAATCTTGGTTCTATTGAAGCATTTGTAGCATAAGCAATCATTATTCATATTATTATTTAATTTTAATTTATTATTATTATTCCTATTATTGTTTCATTTTCGTTTTTTAGAATTAAAGAGAAGCCGCCTCCTAAAAGTAAGTCGGCTGTAAGCGGACAGAGATGATACTTTTAATATTAATATGAAATTTGAATATGTTCATATATGTTTCTTTTTGAAGAAGAACCTGAAGTCAGAACCAGGAAGATTGTCAAGGTGGTAACACAGACCATGATAAATGGAAAGGTGGTGGATGAATCAAGTGAGGTGGAAGAGATAGAAGACCGAAAAAAGTGAGTTGGGCTCACAAGAGACACTGATCATAGTCCACATTGTTATGTTTTGCATTCATGGGTACATGAGATGTATCATAAGACTGTTACCAGTGAGCTGTTCCATTTGCCAAGCAGTAAATAAACATTCAAATTATTAAAAAGAAGTGATGTGTCAAATGTTATGATTGTTGATTGGTCAGCAGCAAGAATTGAATAAATAAATACACAAAATTTGTTTTGCCTTTTTATTAGCCAGAAGGGTACAAATAATTCCTACAAACACTTAACTATATATCTGAATGTCTCTATTATTTTGTCATTGCTTGTGCTCTGATATTGTTTCTTCTCCACTTCTCCAGGTCTGATTCTATAAGGCGAGTCGCAATAGAGCGGGTCATTTAAGAATAGCACAATAGTGAAACAAAACGCATACGATACTAGCTGGTATCCTGAATGAAGTACTAGTTTTACAGGCAGTAGAAAAATGATATGTAACTTCGGATGTACACCTGTCGGGTCACAGTGGCCACGGTGGTGTGTGAGAGAACCGTGCCAAAGGACGAAATCAAGACCACCTCACTTTGAGAACCGCTCTGACACAAATGTGTAGTTTCAAATGTCATGCTTTTGTGAGGGTTTCTAAATAAAACACCTATCATTCCTCCATCATAGTTCTGGTAAACAAGTAACAATTAAGATGGGTAATCTTTTACATAGACGTCCCTTTCTGTATCTTGCATTTCATTTGTAGACTTTGGGCTTAGATACATTCCTGTCTGAAGAGAATTTCAACATATCTAATGTTATCGAAACAAATCTAATATGAAGTTTCTATCAGTAAGTACACAACATTTTGCTTAAAGGCATCTATCGAATCACCTCGATCTTTAGAAAACTGTATATTAACTCCCACGGAAACCTTTGTATTGCTGATGGAAAACCCACTGGTCATGTTATACAAGGCAGCGACAATAAGACACAAGTGCACCCAGTGTCCCCAAATGTATTGTTTAGTCTGCTATACCTAGGAGATTTTGAAACATTAGATGCTGTTTGCTGTCTGAAACTGCAGAGTAGGTCTTCCTCATCATTGTCTGATAACTGTTGCCTTTATGATTGTTACAAATGCTATTACACGCTAAAGCCTACACTTTGGGCAATATAACGGACAATAAAAGTTACACAAGCCTCCAACATACGTGTAATAGTTGCCAACTCTGTGCCTTTGGCAATTACGGTGGGTTTCTTTGACATTGCAATTTGAGATACGTTTAATTAACTCAACCTCTTTAACACATTTTCCTCTTCAACACTACACTCCTTGTCCTCTTTAGTGTCTCATTCATATTGATATTGAACCCAATTGTGTAAGTTACTTCGACTGACCAGTTTTAAATCCGAAAATAAAGTTAAATAAAATAAATGTATTTAGAATCTAATTCAAAGAAAATGTATCCAAACTTGAATTAACAAGGGTAAAAGCAAAATCTTTGTGTCTTGAAATCTTTCAGAGAGAGAGAGAGAGAGAAAAGACCGTTTGCAATATTATTACAACCGTTTTGCGCCGTTCAGAGTTAAAGCCAAACTCATTTTTACACGTATTTAGCTCCACCTATTGTTGTTGGTGTAATATAGACGTGTATTTTGTATGTATTTCCCGACAACAACACCGTTTTATACACGTTACATAACAATACGGCACCTAACACATCTTTGGTCAGTGGACTCGACAAACAGACCCTATGACATCATAATGAGCTCAATCGCAACGGATCCAGTACAAGACGAGTAGTTATCATCAGACGCGTAGTAAGTCATGTTGTTCAACATAGTGAGGTTGTTTGACATTGCAACAATGGATTTCGGGAAAATGCATGAGAAGTTCAGCTTGCGAGGCCCGAGATTTGAGTTGGAAAGACGACGATCTTCTTGGCTTCCACATACGGGAGGCCTTAAACCCGCCATCGCCTTAAGAGAAAATGCTCTCTTTCAGCAACGATGTGAGAGGTGGGCTCCATATCATCATACGCCGTCTTTAAAATCGAAGCTTGAAAAAATGCTTGCTTCTTCTGAGCTAACGTTAGCACCTAGAATAGTTAACGTTAAGCCGCAGGCACACTTCACTTTACGAGTACGTGTCCATCTCGCGCCTGAAACCCGACCTGGAACAACAACGATTGTTGGAATGTAAAATTCTTATGTCCCCTTGACTAAACAATATTCTATGGTTGAAGAGTCTAGTCGACGGAACACACAGAGTTTGCAGGCATGGAGACAAAGTTTGACACAGACACCAGTTGCTTGTTCAATCAGAGTCCAAAGTTTATTGTATTAAGGACTAATATTTATAAGCTTGAAACAGGAGATGTCATATAAAACCACCAGAGTGGAAAATCACCAGACTTTCTGTTTAGTCTTATTCCTCCTGAACAATCAGATATGATCACAAAGTACGTATTCAATATTACAGTATCAAAACAATTGTCCCTAGACATCATTAGGAACCTTGAGATGGAGACAACAGATACTTATATCAGCATATGACAGCATAAGACATGATACAACTTTGAACGAGGTTAAACAACAAGAAAGTAAGGCACATCTTATATGAATAGAAGCTAATACTAATAGGAATTAATCTGAATGAATACATATGATATATGAACTTTGCATTAAACACAGATGCAATATTTGTAGAGGACAGGACGAAATCCAGATTCTCACAACGATGTAAGAGTTGGTCCCCATATCTAAGGTGTTCTGTAGGAAAATAGGAGGTTGAATATTTGCCTGATTCTTCTGAGCTAACGTCAAAATGGCACACATAAAATGAGAATGACAAAAAGTGCTCATGATGTGAATGTCATTGTGAGCCGGTGGTGGTGGGCAAAAAAAGTGCACTTCATTTATGTGCACTAAAAATGACACACATAAAAAGTGCATGACAAAAATTGCTCATGATGTGAATGTCATTGTGAGCGGGTCGTGGTGGGCCAAAAAAGTGCACTTCATTTATGTGCATAAGTCCATGAAAATGGCACACATAAAAAGTGCATGACAAAAATTGCTCATGATGTGAATGTCATTGTGAGCGGGTGGTGGTGGGCAAAAAAGTGCACTTCATTTACGTGCACTAAAAAGGGCACAAATAAAATGTGCATGACAATAAGTGCTCATAGCTCAAGCTGGCATAGCTTACAGTAGGTGTACTTCATTTGATACTTTAAACCGAATGGAAAACCCCTTAATCAACTTAATTTGAATATCGTAGCGCATTTCAGAATAATAAATGACGAGATCAGAAAATAAATAAATCAGAAAATACACCATGACGTGTTGTTTACACAATGAGCCACATGCATCTATGTCCTGCCCCTTTAAATTTCGCCGACCAATCGCGTGTGGGGTCTCGTGTAGCGCATAGCCATATAGCACAACCTCCTCAGCCACACGCCAAAAACACAGTCGCCTGCAGTCGCTTTATTACTAACATCTCCAAGACAACGTATAAAATAATCCATTAAAGGTATGTTGTAAATAAACTATGTTTTACCTTACTCTTGTTTTCGTCTTCATTTTCCCGGTATTCATTACTGTCCTTCATCCGCTGCTTGTGTTGCTACACAACTATACAGGCCTGTGCCAACATTTCACCATCTCAATCTGTTATTACGGAATATACAAGTAATTTTGAGCAGCGTACCTTTTATATATAACTATGTCGTTAAACACGCGTTTATACATAGCAAAATACAGACAAGCACTGATTTGTGCATAACGTTAACCTTACAGAAATGATCCAATGCTTTATTATTGTATTATCACTGATTGACATTCTTACAGTTGTGTTACTACAGATATCATGGTTAAATATGATAACTATAATGTGACCGGTGTTGGGTAAGTTACTCTGAAACATTAATTAATTACTAGTCTAGATTAAAGTATAAATTACTCTCTCCAAAGAGTATTTATTGACTTATACTATTACTTTCTATATCCTTTATTAGAATGGATTCAAGGATGGACATGAAATGGATGATTTAATTCATTCATTAATAATAAATAACTACATAAATTATTATTTTTAACTGACCAAAGTATACAATTGTGAAAATGATACATTAAAGAATAAATGTTAAAGTTAGACTTATAATTTTGATGTCATTTCCACTATTGAACATATATTACACAGTATTACGTTTAATTACATCAGAAGTAACTAATTAAATGACAGAAAAATAAGAATAAACCCTTACTTTACTGTTTCATTAAGTAACAGTAACTAACTACTTAGTAACTAGTTACACTGAGTGTGACCATGATAAATTTGTGGTTCCTGTAGTTTTACAACAAATAACATAGTTAAACTATGTATTTGTTACCTTTTATGAGCGTACAAACGTGAATTTCAAAATATTTTCAATAAATTGCACATTACCTTTATTTGTAGTATATCATGGCCCAGGACGGGGTGATTCTGCAGTTCAACTTCCCTACGTTTGGGGACTCCATGCTTCTAAAGATGAATGCTCTTCGAAGAGACAGACGCTTCTGTGACGTCATCGTGCGCATCAACGATGTAGAAGTACCCGGACACAAAGTGGTGTTTGCTGCCGGCTCCCCATTCCTAAGAGACCAGTTTTTCCTTCAGGACTCGAATGAAGTACAAATATCCACACAACAAGATGCAGAAGTTGGACAGAGACTTCTTCTCTCCTGCTACACCGGGACACTCGAGTTTCCCGAGCTGGAATTAGTACACTATTTAACGGTCGCCAGTTTCCTACAGATGGGACATATCGTAGAGCAGTGCACTGAAGCTTTAAATAAATTCATTAAACCACACGAGGTCAAAGATGAACGGACATCGTCCCGGCAGCCTTCTGACTTCAACGCTCAGCGTGGTGCGCCTCTCGTGGAGACTATATGTGATGATGAAGATGATGATGAGCTGGACAATGAAGTGGAAGATGAGGTCGATGAAGATGATGATGTAATCATAGAGCCAAAGTCTCAGCCAGCGTTTAGAAACACTCCATGCAGGAGTAGAGAAGAGGATAGTCCCATTAGCATCATCAAGGTGGAGTCGATTGAAGACCGGATACAAGATGTCCCTGATAACATCCAATGCTCATCTCGTTCTCCGGAGCCACAACATTCGCTTATTAACTCCACAGTTGAAACACGCCCCACGGAGACCACCGCCAACCCTGTGGCTGAATATGCGCTGTCCCCACCAGGACCCAGCGTATCCGGGAAGGGGAATCTTTGGGGATGCTCGCGAAATGGCGAAAAAGGCATGCAGTGGTTCCACCAGTGCCCGAAATGTGCCCGTGTATTCCGTCAACTAGAAAACTACGCTAATCATTTGAAGATGCACAAGTTGTTCATGTGCCTCTTGTGTGGAAAGACGTTTACCCAGAAGGGCAACCTGCATCGACACATGCGCGTCCATGCTGGCATCAAGCCCTTCCAGTGTAAGATATGTGGAAAGACTTTCACTCAGAAGTGTTCGCTGCTAGACCATCTGAACCTTCACAGCGGGGACAAACCGCACCGTTGTAACTACTGTGACATGGTGTTCGCACATAAACCAGTTCTCCGCAAACACCTCAAGCAGATTCACGGCAAGAACAGTTTCGACAATGCCAATGAAGGCAGTCTGCTAGAAGGATTATGAAAGTCTATACCATTTATATTTGAAGAGATACCCCAAAATGTACATTTTGTCATCATTTATTAAACCTCATGTCATTCGGGACCTGATTATTTGGTGAAACATGAAAGCAGATATTTTAAGAAAAGTTTGTATGCCGTTTTAGGGCCATAAATGGAAGTCAATGGAGTCTCTTTATTATACAAGATGTAAAACATTTTGTCTTTCTAAAACTCTGGAAACTGTAAATAAGATGTGCTTATACATGTACAACTTTAAAGTCAGGTTTACGGTCATATTTTCACATTTAAGGCTGAATGATACTATATAAGGAAACTATAGTATTATTGAGTTCCCTCTGAATGCTGCTGTGGCATTATTTGGTTCATATCTTTTGTAAAGATAATAATATACTGTTGCAGTATATCTGATCAGACCGTGTTTCAGTTTTGAAATGCTAACTGTATGAATGGATGCTATTGTAATATTTCCAACTCTATACTTTACAACTGTAATTGAACACTGTGTTTAACACTTCTGTCTGTATTAAATGTCCAAAATCCGTCAGTGTAAACAACTTTGCGAACATTGCTGTGACTAAGTAGTAAATAATGTCAGATATGAAATGAAAAGTGCTTTCTTTGCAAATGTTTATGTGGTGCATTAGAAAACACGTAATGCAAAGATTTATTTAAAGTTTATTTTGCTTTTACAGACACACTACAGTCAAAACTGTAGCATGGCACCGAAATATTACCGTGGACACATAGCATGTCGACCTCCGTCCACTGGAAGGTTGACACCTGTTATAAAGGTTGCAGCATCAGAGGCCAGGAAGGCAATAGCATGAGCCACCTCCTCTACTTCACCCGGTCTGCCGAGAGCGTGGGTCAGTTTGCACTTCTCGAGAAACTGAAACCAAGGACATATGGCATGTTACTAAAGACCCTTTTTAGTATTATAAACATGCATCAAAGTGAAAATTTGCAGTCAACCTTTGCAGTGTACCTGAGTATATTGATATTCATCCAGTCCTGCACGCTTGTGAACTTCTGTTACTATAACCCCCGGACTGTAAACCGTTTACATGTAATAATGTCATGTCACATTGAAATACTGCACATTGTGTAAAAACAATAATAACAGAAACTTACCATACTGAATTGACGCGTACTTGCTTTGGTGCCAACTCTAAAATGAAAATAATTTGGTCAAGAAAACTGCGGAGTTTAAGAATCACCACTGTATTCAAGAGATCTCACCAAGAGCAACGCAGGATGTAAACTGGTCAATGGCTGATTTTGACATACAATAGGCAAGTACACCAGGAAACTACACAAGAGAAAAAAAAACATGTTTGCTCCGTATCACCCAAGGTCATTACAAAAGAAAGTTTTATGCAGTGTTTATACGGTTTGTTGAATAGATGTTAAATTTATACTCACTGATCGTTTTCCATTGACACTGGACACATTTACAATGGAGCCTTTAGTTTTGATGAGATGTGGCACACACAGACAGGTCAAATTATAGACGGATCTGAAAGATAAATGATACAAAATCCTTAACTTAAAGGAAAATAAAAAAATAAAAGTGTGTTCATCATTTCAAACCTGAATGATTTGCTTTTCTTCAGTAGAACACATAATAACACACTTTCGTTTGAACATTGGCTCCTATTGACTTACATTGTATGGACAAACCCACTGAAACATTTCTCAAAATATCTTGTGTGTTCCAGAGAAGAAAGGTTTTGATGACATGAAAGTAAATACATTTTAAGTGTATCATTGTGTTCATTTTTACCGAACATTCACAGCCATGACCTTATCATACTGAGCCATATCAGTAGTCTCTATGCTGCCCATAGCCAAGATCCCTGCACTGTTGATAAGGACATCCAGCTTTCCAAAGTGTGCAATGGTCTCTTCAACTGTCTTCTTTACAGTATCCTCGTCGGTTAAGTCTCCTGGCACTAGTAAAGGCTAAAGAAATTGACAGGGGTGAATCTGTTTGGAAACATTCTGCTAATATCTACTGACACACTGTTATGTTAGCTTTACTTTCACTGCGCCACACTCTTCGCATTCTCGTGCGATTTTGGAGAGATTCTCGACGTCCCGTCCATTCAGTGCCAGCCGGGCACCGAGTTTAGCGAACAGCAACGCTGTTCCAGCTCCAATCCCTGAACTTGCACCTGTGATCAGTGCGACTTTTTCTTTTAGTGAGGAAACCTAAAACATGGACGAATCACGATTACCTCAATGTGTGCTTTGCCATTCATAAGCGATAACGGTGATCGTTCCAGAAAGTAACATGACAATTATATATTTGTATACATACTTTTAGATAAGCCACAACCTACTTTGAATGCATCTGGAGCTGCCATGTCGATTCTGATGACGTTTAAAGTTCACAGTTGTTTAACTTTTATCATCCTTTCACGTGCTACCATAAGCAAGTGACGTCACGTTGGCTGTGTGGATAGCGGTGGCAAATGTCGCACGAACTGTTATTTTTTCTTTCTTTTTTTGGAAGATTTAATATTTGTATTTTTAACAAATTGCATGGTTATATATTATTGAATATACTAGCATTTTTTCCTTTATTTCCGGGTCAATAGCGTCATCATTTCAAAATAGTAGCCAATATTTTTATCATTCTAAATTAGAAATCGTAGACAGCAGAAAACTGTAGTTAAAGGTGGTTAATAAGTAATATTAAATATCTTTGTAATTTAAGTTTATAAGAAAAAACAACGAGGCCGTGTGTACAAATGTATGAAATAGCATGTAATTGGCAAAATTACATTACACAAAATATTTATTTACAGAACAGACATTATTCAACATTAATGTGTCGCAGTAAAATCAATCAACCAGCAAATGGGTTGGCATGAATAGTAACATCCTTAATACGGACATCATCAATTGGCCGGAACGTCTTTTCGTTGACGGCGAGTTTCTCTATTTCATCCAGGGTTTCTAGCCCATCTATGATTCTGTAGAAGAGAACGAATGACTGTTATTTTGGAATTATTAACATTTTATCGATGCAGTTAATAGCAAAAAAACAGCATTAAAATAAATGTTAACAACTAAATTATTCTCGTATCAGTTAAAAACACATATTTATAAATAAATAAACATAAATGTATAATTATTTAAAACTTGATATTTTTATTACATCTACAGATAACTTACTTTCCAAAAACAGTGTACTTCATGTCCAGGTGAGGCTGTTTTGCATAAGTGACGAAGAATTGTGATGCATTTGTGTTTGGTCCATTATTTGCCATGGAGACCACACCACGGACATTGTGCTACAGAATTCAAGCATTAAAAGGGTTATTTACCATATGTGTCCATAACAAAATACAGACAATTTAGACAAAGACAAGCTGGTTAATACAAGATATCCATGCAACACAATAATATAATGATACACAAAGATAATGTCACTTCTACCAAAAATACATACTTTCAGGTGTTCACTGAATTCATCTTCAAACTTCCGTCCCCAGATACTGGTTCCCCCTTTCCCTGTACCTGGAGCAAAAAAAATCTTAAATAAATCTGGACTAGAGATTTTTTTTGTGTTATAAATCTACATTTTCAAATAATGTGGATTTTGGGTGAAAACACGTAAATAAATATAAGATTGGTTACCTGTCGGGTCTCCAGTCTGAACCATAAAGCCCTTGATGTTTCGATGGAAAATACATCCAGTGTAAAACCCACCAGCGCACAATGCAAGAAAGTTCTGGGGAAATTGACATCACTTTTAGTGTGCAAACAAAGCTGTAAATATTTACAGATACTAAAAAGATAGGTAGGCATACTGGTATTTATGGGATATTAAAATAAACAAATGCTTCAGAAAACGTGTCGTACTTCACTGCTTTTCGGCGCCTTCTCGCAGAACAACTCTATTTTTAATTCACCAAGGTCAGTATGCAGTGTAACAGCCTGTGATAAAAAAACACCAGCTCCATATCATTCAGATAACAAATATACTTCACAACATCGCAGAAATTATTTTAAATAATTAACTTATCTCTGAAAAACAATAGTGTTACTGCACTCGTGCCAGACAGGAAACTTAATGTGGCTACACCGTTCACACACATGCTCACACTTGCAAAGATAAAACAGGAAGCCAAATCAGAAATGATTCAGAATACAAAATTCTTACCATTTTCTAAAATTAAAAGTTATTGTCATAAAGTAATGCGTTGATAAGGACGCCACT
Source organism: Triplophysa tibetana (assembly GCA_008369825.1). NCBI lineage: Eukaryota > Metazoa > Chordata > Actinopteri > Cypriniformes > Nemacheilidae > Triplophysa > Triplophysa tibetana. The sequence goes on along the minus strand of CM017901.1, from coordinate 3,145,714 downwards.
GTCAAGAATCGCAAGAACGCAGGAAAATCGCCTTCACCTTGTTTCATTGTAAAACGTCCGACGTCAAATTTACGCTCAACACTTTCGTTCCGGGAGGTCACGACTCCATAAATTTAATAATGATGAAGATAAACTGTTAAAAATATTTCACAAGACTAGGGACTAGTGTTACTGTGTTTGTAGTTTTGCACTCGGTGTTAGGCAAAACCAAATAAGGATATTAATAATAAAGCTAATAAAACAGACATTGCAACTGTGCTCTTATTTAATCAAAATGAATTATAAAGCAATATAACCAAGCTACTATCTACTGATTTTCAGTTATTTTATTGACACAAAGGAAAACTAATAATAATACATACGTCAAGTTGTCAACCATAAATATACCAAATGGTTACAAACATTAACACTGGAAGAAACCCATCAGGTTACATTTGTTTTAAATAAATAAAAAATCCCCTGACAAAATTTTGTCAGAGCTGCAAATATACAAAGTTGAACTTACCTGAGTAGCCTACGGTTATGTGTTCTGAATTGTATTAGCTTGAGTTTCCAGTTTGAATAGATGGGGGGAAATATTTCTTCCCTAAAATGTTTCGGACTTGAGGTAATATGGATAAACCACGAGCAACAAGCTACGTTTAAAAATCAATTAACAGTAGACAAGACACAATAGCAAGGTTAATTCTACCATAAGTAAATAACTGACATATACAGAATGAAACTATCCAACACTGAGAGTTATAATTACATCTAAATATTTCACAAACTGTACAGAACCGCACTGCATACACATACAAAACTTGATGAAATACTTCTGATTGTCTTGTGAACAGTGATGTCATGAGAATAAACTGACAGGAGAATGAGGAACAGTAAACATTAAGTGCAAAATTGGGGGTACTAGCTTAATTTCACAACGTTAATGTTTACACGTCTGTCAACTACATAAATGTTTAGAAGCATCCATTTTTCAAGGCATTTCAAAGTGAGCAGACTGATGAAAATAAGGTGCTGTATTTGTAAGGAGTAATAGCCTATAATGAAGGTCTAGTTTGCCTTCTTGGAAAAAAAATTGTAATACCAATGTGCATCTGCGTAATACAAAAGAAATACACATAGATAGATCTCACATTATAAGATAGTGTACATTTTCAGTGTTCTTTTTTCTTCAGTGAATAATAACTGCAAACATGCAACCCCAGTAACCCCATCTCACTTAATCTGTTTACACGCAATATTGTCGAAACAGAGAAAAGGGAGTAGGCTATACCAAACTCCCTTGGTACTACTGGTTGAAAGGAACATTATGCATTTCCAAATGTTTAACATCTAATGGATAGTATGATTCATGCTAGAGATTCCTTGAACATATGGTTAGTACATAGTTAATGTGTCAAAAAGGCTGTACAGCATATTATTGTTATTATTTGTCTTGAAAACGTATTACCATCACAATCAATCCAGATCAATTTAAACACAAGAATAAATGTTTTAAAATATTTGCTCAGTAATATAAAAGTACAAAATCAGTTAACAGAAAAGTACAGCAGTAAACATTAAACACTAATGAGGTCTTAAACGTACAGATAACACTAATGCTGCGTCCCAATTTTTATACTATCCGTCCAAAATAGTATTTGAAAGTAGAATTAGTATGTCCCAAATCATAGTATTCTGAAATGAGTATACGAGTATAAATGAGCATTCGAAGTGTGAATCCATGGACACTTAACGACTGATATTACTCACAACTCACCACCAGAGCGCGGAGTTTAGTGACACTACACTGAATTAATAAAATTGCAAGAAATGTTTCGATAAATTAGCAAATGTAAGTAAACATTACATACAAAATAATAAACAAATAAATACTTAAATGCAAGGAAGAGCTATAATTTGATGTCCGTGACAGTTAAGGATCACATTGTAATCTAGGCAACAACGGCCACTTCCTTTCGCGTTAGTATGTCTCAGTCCATGCATACAATTTTACTATGCACTAAAATGTGTATACTTTTCCATAACAAAAACAGTATATACTTCAAAGGCATCGTATAAATAGGCGAAATGGGACGCATCATAACACTATAACACAAGTATAAAATGCAGTGAAAATGTTTACAATACCATAATATAATTGTGTTTATTCATTAAGGCATAAATGAACAGCACCATCATTTAAATGTAATATTTGGTCTGCTCACTCACCCTCAGAAATGCCATTGCTGCCGGTGTTACTAAACGTTTCTTCTGTATCACTTAAACATGACATCAAATAAATGTCAAACACTGTCCTCCAGCATAAAGGAGTTGACAACCTTGCGCACATGTCTATGGCTTGGCTAAACACCATCAGCGACATCTGCGCCCGCTATGATATCTGAAGTAGGTTAATGTGGTTAATGTCTGGTTCTCAAGCAGCTTCTTTCTCAGTTCTCCACAGTTGCTCTTTGACCTCTGGGGGCAACGTGTTGAAGATACTGTCCTCCACAATCAGACTGCTCTTCTTTAGCAGTCTGCACTCTCCGAGTTCAACTGGCAGACACTCGAGCCTGTTGCCCCTCAGTTCTAGCTGTGTCAGATTGGTAAGCTCCCCAAACCGAGAGGGCAGGGACTGCAAGCAGTTGTTTCCGAGGTTGAGCGTGCGCAGTTTCTTACACTGAAACAACTCGGGGGGAAGAACTTCAATCTAGAAAAAAACACGGATGAGATTTTTTTTTAAAGTGAAATTGGGGTAATAGTTCTATGACAATACGACGTTCGATCCAACTTACCCGGTTGGCAGTAACAGCGAGGTACTGAAGGTTCTGGAGACTTCCTATTTCCGACGGGATGCTTGTTAGATTGTTATGGCTCAGATCAAGAAACCTAAGGTTCCGGCAGAAGAACAGCTGATTCGGTATCTTCTCTATCTTGTTGCGGTTCAAATAAAGCCGCTCCAGGTTGGTCAGCGTACCTATCTGGAAAGGTACATAAGCAATCTGATTATACCACATCTTCAGACAAACAAGCCGATGAAGATGCTGAAAACTAATGATCTCATCGATAGTCTTGAGGTTGTTGTCCTTGAAATCAATCTCCTGCAAGTTGTGCAAGCTGAAGATGGAATGCGGTATACGTTCCAGATCGCAGCGGACCAGCTCCAGCTCGGTCAGGTTCACCATCTTCTTCAAGCTGTTGAGCACCATCAACTTTGTTCCTTCGTTGTTGATGGACAACTTCTGGAGGTGCATCCCGACATCTGTGACCACCTGGGGCAGCTTGGTGAGGTTGCTTTTCAGCCTCAAAACCTTAAGTCGCTTCAACTCTCGAAGGCCGTCGATGACGATGTAGCGATTGTTGTCAGCGCTGAGGTTACCGGTAAGATGCAGTTCGCTGAGGTTCTTCAAGCTGTAGATCCATAGAGGTATTTCCTTGATGTCTGTAAATTTGATGTGCAACGATTTCAGGTTCTCTCTAAGAAACGCCAAAGCCGGAGCTTCTATTCTGGCAGGCGTATGGTACAGCCACATCTCTCTGAGGTTAGTAAGCTGGGCAATGATTGGCGGGATGGTGACATCGTGGATGAGCTCGAGTTTAAGGACCTCCAGCTCGACTAAATCAAAAACCGTGTCTGGAATTCCGCTCAGCATGAACAGATGCAGCTCTAACTTCTCCTGGGAGTTTTTGGTTATCCTCTGCCGAAGTTTCTCCAAAGTCCATTCGTTGTTAAGATTCAGCTGGCGAAGTTTGTTCTCGCTCACCTCCGAGAGAAAAACTGCAAATCGCTTGGAATAAAGAGGATCGTATTGATCAATCATGTGCAGCATGAAGGCGAAGTCGTTTTTCACGTCCGGGATGTCGCTGTAGCTGCTCTCCTCTCTGATGGACTCAAAAGAATACTTCTTGAGAGAACGCCGAAGCATCCAGCTGAGGGTATACACGCAGATCATCCCATACACAACCACCAGGCTAATGTAAAAGCACGCTAGGATTTTAAACAGTGTGGCCAGGGGATGTGCGCAATTGTACATCTGATAGCCCGTGAGGTTTTCGATATCCACACTGCAGTCGACGCTGAATTGAATTTTCTGGACGTAGTAACCCGTGTAGGAGATGATGAGGATAAACTTGACAACTTTGATGATAGTTTGTCGGATGTAGAGTCTGTAGACTATGTCTCCCTCTTCGACATGAATTCGAAACTTCTTCACCTTCTCAAACAATGCCTTGGCCTGTTCGCCTTCTTTTTTGTCCAGTACACCGGTCTCAGAATGGTCCACGATTCCCTGTTCGAAACGAAACCGGGTTGATGACAGCATGGGAGCGCTCGCCTCCACGTCCTCGCTGATGTACGAAGCCTTCTTGTCGAAGGAGCCGTTCATTTTCCCAAAAGCTTTGGGGTCGCTCTCCTCCACCACCGTTTCGGACAGAGCTCGCGTGGTCCACGGCGAATCGAAGCACTTCAGGAGAATGGACACGAAATGTTCCAGCTTCGAGCTGGTCCACGGGAATTTGAACCAGAAGTTGCTGCAAGCGAGGAAGATGAGCGTGTGAAGCAGCACCAAATAGGGAAAATATTTCGCGAACCAGTGGAGCTTGTTTTCGTAGCACACAGCATCGACATAGTTATACTGGTGTCGGTCGAGGTCATAACGTATCCCTTGAGGTTCCAGGGTCAGGGGCACTGAACCCGAAGAGTTGAAATACTTTCTACAGGTCTCATTAACCACCCATTTGCAGGGCAGGCAGATCATCTTGTCCTGCGTGACCTGAAGTGTGCCTCCGAATACGGCGATCATTAGCATGACCACTGATATATAGTCCGTGAACACGTCCCACCACGGCTTTAAAATGCGATACGCAGGTTGCGTGTCCACAAAATAGCGCAGCTCGGTAATGGGGATCATGATTCACCTAAAAGGAAATGAAAGGGCATTATAAGTGAATGCATATTAGCTCATTTGGTACGCTTTAGACTGGAACGAATGCAACTCATTTAAAATGTTTTTCCATGCAAGAACAAAACAAGTTCATTTCAACACAGTCTCGCTCATACAATCAAATTCATTTTTTATATACATAGTGAGAATATATAAAATTGCTTTACCAAAGTCCAGCACAGCTTTCTTCTCCGGCTGCGGCTGCTACAAAAGACGACTCCGCCAAAGGAACACTTTGGCTTTCTTGTCATCTATTATTAGCCATTTCCGATAACAACACTGAAGAATTGTCTCCTCTGGCAATGGCGAGTCCGTGACCCCAGGGTTCAAATCCTGTCTCCTCGCTGGGGTCTTACCTAACAGTCATGTCCATTCAGGAACTGGCACTCATCGCAGTTCATTTTGTTGCCAGGGACGCACTCTTCCTGCTGTGATAAAAAAAAGTGTATAATACAATGTCTAATATTTGTATTCTGTATTTTCTTTAAGGCATTTTCAAAGCAATGTTACATCTTTCTCGAGGGAAAAGCTTGAAAACTTGTTTCATATTTCTGACTGTATACCCTTAGGAAAATTCACAAGACTTTTTAACCTTAAATTGTGTATACACATTGCATTACATCTAAAACAAACGATAATATTTGTTTAAGCCGTGTCATATGACCCCTTTAAGTCAGTATATACTTAAAAAAAGCAATCGATTATCCGGTAACCCCAGTTGGGAAAGAAGAATACACCTAAAAACACATTAGGCTACGTTTGATCTCATTGCTAACTACATAGTTCAAGTTTAGTTTTTCTTACCCCATTGCCAGATATTGTTGCTTGTTTTAAGCATAACATTGCTTAATTGTTACTTTCAGAATAATATCATAGGTCACTTTACTTCTCAAATATGTATCTAGATATTGTAATTTTTAGACTTTGTGCCGGAAAATAAGACAGAAATACTAAGTCAGATATTATTTTTTACAGTGAATGGTTTCATTATAGTAAAAGTTTAGCAGCCATGTTTTTGGTGTACTGTTTGACGATGATTTTACAACCAACATAATTCCTATGTCAAAACCATGGTTAATTTGTGGTTACTATAGTATAACTGTAGTAACCAGGTTTATTGTTTCCATTTATAGCAGAAACATAGTTAATATTTGCAAGGGCTTGGAAAAATAAACTATGGTTGTTAAAGTAAAAGTATATAAACCTGCCCTTATATATAAGCAAATGATATGCAAATTTGCATTACATTAGTTTTACTACAAATAAAATGGATAAATACTGAATGGATAATACGATTATAATAGTGAGACAATAAAACGATACTAACTTACTATTATATCAAACTATGGTTACTGTATTAAACCCATTATTATTTTTTAATGGATAGACGAGAGGTTTGGGTAATAAATCAAAACAGTGAAATTGAAAAAGATGTGGACCGATTACTAAGAAACTGGACAACTGGATTAATCCAGTTTATCTGAGATTTCCACCACCACAGAGATATCAACTCACCAGTTACACTAAAAACGGCGCATGTATGTAGAACAATAGCCATCAAACAAACAAAGAGGAACCGTACAGTTCATGTTAATCTGAATATAATGAAACAAGCCTCATGTAACATCCCTGTATGTGTTATTGTTTATAGTTTACGGTTTGTCACTAACGGGATAGTGTGTGTTTGCTGTGTTCGTAAAGGGAAAGTGTGTAACAAGCGTGAGTACTCACGAGCTGAGTGTGTATGTAAGCTGTCACCGCTCCATGTGTCCATCCACCAGCAGCTGAGAATAAAGAACACCGAGAGTGAAAAACACGGCAAAATCTCTGCTGTAGGGATCAGATGAATATTTAATACCGAGATCAGCACACTAGAGGGCAGTGATAAGTCAGGTTTGGGTTTTTTCATTTTTCTCCGTTTATTACCGCCCCCCAGTGGACCGGAGGACTTGGCTGCCGAATCGTGTGTCAGCGTCGCTGCCATATTGAAAAGGGCCAGATTCACTTTTAAAAGAATAAAAATGAAAAATGGAGGTGAGTTTTTTCTGAATAAAAAGCGCAAATTAAGTTTATTTAATACATTATGTCAATTCAAAGTCCTTCACAAAGAGAATAAATACAAATAATGTATTCAAATAGTAGTAACATTAAGTGATTTTAAGGGAATTTAAAGCCACAATAAAAACGTTATATACAAAATGTTTTAATGTAAATACAAATAAAATAAATGAAATAAAATAAAAATAAAATGATAAAAAAAACCGAAAATAAAAATGGAACATATTTAATTTTTCAAGATAATAAAATAATACGAACAAATTTTCCATTGTCTATGCGTGAGTTTTTATATGAATACCGTAAGACAGTAAATTTATTTTCACTTATGTATTATTTAATCAGAAAATATATTGTTTTTGTAATATGTCAAATTCTTTGGTAGGTATTAAAAAAAATTGAAATCGAAATATCCTACAGCTTTCCAAATCACACAGCTCACAGATAAAATGTTCATGCTCTCCCTTTTATAAGTCACTTTTAAAAGCGTCTGCCAAATGAATAAATGTAAATCAAAAACAACCCTTTTGGCACCTGGGTCATAGCCATTAGATCAACATTAAATTGACTACCAAAAACACCTCTGAAAGTCATTCTTAATGATAACAGTTACTTTTATGCTTACATTACTTTCCATTTATTGACTTATACTTCATCATCATTTTGCTTGTACTATGCCATGGCTACAAGACCTGCCACACACAGCTGGCCTTTGTATTCTTAATTATCTCCTGGGAAAACTGCACTTTGTACTGATCCAGGGACAGAATCTGGCCGTGTAGGTTAACTCCATACGTCACAAGCGAAGCCGCAAATCTGTTTTCAGATCAGCAGCTAGCAGGAGATTCCCACCAGCACCTCCATCGTGAGCCAGTGCCATAAGAAGGCAGGCTTTCATGTGTCACCGTTTACATTTCCCACAGCGGGAGGCTTAAACAAGGGCCATTTCATGCAGGAAGGCTGCAGGTTATGTCAACAAAGCCCCATATTCTGCTCGGCCCAAAGCTGATTTCTAAGTAACATTGTTTAATGTAAGAGATGTGTAGTATAGACCTAAATCTCTGATAATCTGATCATCTTAAAACTATAATAAGTTTTTAACAATGCAAAACTAACTAAACTCAATTCTATGAGATTGTGTTGTTTTTTGTGCAATCTCAGAGTCAACATTGAGATGGTCTTTTGTTTCTTTTTAATTATCTCATACAGATTGATAATAGATATAATAGATAATAGACAGATATAGAAAGATATAGAAAGCCACATATAGGAAAGGAATGATTATGGCTTTGAAAACATGCAAACAACCTTTTTATAAGTGACTTAACCCCACGCAATCTGTTTTTCAGATTGACTTTCACATCCCTTATTAGTTTTGATCTGACAGCTGCAAGATTTAAAGCTTTTCAGGGAGCTCGGTTGTTCCCCACACCAGGTGGCCTTTTCATCTCAGTGAAAACCTCACAACTATTCATCATTAGGGGTAAATACAATTATTTAAAACGCGGTTTAATTTAGTCTTTCTACTGTTTTAATATTGTAATTTCACAAAACAACATCTAGCTTTTGGTGGAATAAATCAATCAAAACATATACAGTATATATCACTCAATGTCTTGTAATGTCAGCTACAAAGCCATCTCTCTCCCCCCCCTCCTCGGTCCTGTGATGCCGTGATTGTCATTTATGCAAAACACCTCTCTCTATTCCCAAGGCAGTTTCATAATAGAGCTTGACTCTGAATGGAGGCCTTATTCCCAAGAATGAAAGACACAAGAAAGTTGAAAAAGGGGCATCGGACTCAGTGAAAAATGTGGGTTAGGCAATGATGTAAAGTGAATTCAGCTTGGAGCAAAGAGGAAGTGGGCTTATGGATGCTAAGTGGAGAAGAGGGAATAGAGTGAGCTTTTAGTTCACCAGACTGAGTGAAGCATTCAGACGGATGTTGTCCACCACTTGGATTTGTTCAGGAAACAATTAAGAAGAGCACCATTGAAATATTTTCTCATAGTAACCATTTAGGCTATATCTCATTCTAAAAAAAGTAATACGGTTTGGAAACAGTAGAGTAAAGTGCTCGATAACAGGGTATAACTACAACATGAAAATATAAATCACGTGCCAAAGATTGATTTTTAAAAGTAATTCTTGCATCCAAGGGATAGTTTATCCAAAAATGAAAATTTCTTTCATCATTAAGTCAAATCACTAATTTCAAACCTTCATGACTTTCTTATTTCTGCAGAACACAAAAAACTGGACCCCATTTACTTCCATTGTGAATACAAAACTACTGAGAAATTCATCAAAATATCCACTTTTGTATTCCACAGAAAATGGTGAACTATCCCCTTAAATACAACATTTTAGTAGTGGCATCTAAAAATAAATTACACTAGACCTTCTATAATTTTTAGTGTACTACAATTATTTTTACTTGTTTGCAACAATGTTGCTCAACATTGCAAATGCATCACATGATATAAAATTAACATATTGTTGCCGTTTTCATTTCTTTTGTACAATTGATATATAGTTTTTACATTTAAATGAGATTACTCTGTTTAAAAAAAAATCAAAAATCATGTTTCTTATTATGTTATATTGTGTTAATTAGCTGTATTTTATTGAGTAATGGCTTAAATCAAAACAAACCATCTGCAGTTTGATTGATATTAATTGGAATGAGAAAAACAACAAGATTTTAGTACCAAACTCCTCATATATATACTGTATATGTATATATTTCAGTTCTACTATGAATATTTTTGGATTGCATCACTTACAGTACATCATTTCCTTTCCCAACCTCAACTATTTGCCCAATCTTTCGTCGCTGTCCTTCCAAAAACTCGCAGTTCAAATTCGCAGTTTTTCACGATATAGAAAAAAATACTTTACGTCTCTAATTATTAAATATTGTGTTGTCGAAGTTGACAAGCACTTTTTTATTTAATTTACATTTTTATTTTACTTTTTATATCCGGTAGAAAAAAATCATAAATTATTGAGGTTTTGGAAGGACAGCTGTAACTATATTTTATGTCGTTTCCTGAATATCATTTATCTTCTGCTGAATGTTTTGCTTGCACCTGCTTTAGATAAGCATGCCTTGGTTTAGAATATAATTCCCCACAATTTCAAAATCATGTTACGATCAAGTTGCCATTAAAGTGGTCAATGATGCAGTCAGAACTTGTCTGCTGTCCATCTTGTGAGTTTCTGTAGTCACTCGACCGCTGCATGTGTAAACTGTGTTGTGAAGGAAGGCTAAGGCATGCTGTGAATGAATGGAGACGGGGGCTGCATTCCTGGGCCGGGGCTTAGTGGATTCAGTTGAGTGGGTGTGTGCATTAGGTTGTGAGAGTGTGTATGTGCTGTGTGCCCGTGTGAATATAAGGGAATGCGGCACAACGGCAACCACACAGCTAATTAGTTCAACCCCTGACAAAAGGTGGGCCAGCCACTGAAGAGAACCCCCGGGGCGAACGTAACGGGCTCCATAGACCGTTCCCGAGGCTGCAGAGGAGACGGGTGATAGGGGATCTCGTGCTCACCCTTACTGGAACTTAAGTGATGTTTATTAAGTTTGCACTTCTTCAGAGCATGTAAGATCTGGACGTGGTTAAAAAGGACGTCTGGGAACAGAATTGGAGATAATGTCGGGACCGGAGTCTGACGATGACAGAACCTTCAGAGACTGTGAGTAAAAGTATTTAACAGAATGTGGATGTTCATGTCTTTAAAATGAGCAATTCAGCATCACCGAAACATGTCCAGAAATGTTCAGCTGTTATTCTAGAATTTGTTTATATCAAAGCTCACTCAAAAACACAAAGTTTTGTTGGGTAAGTTATGCGACTCATGAGCCAAAAAAGTGGACGCTCACATAGAGAGGGTGGTGCTCACTGCTCACAGCAGCTGACTCTGTTAAACAAACAAAATATTCACGCTGTGAAAACAACCCACATACATGGTCGTTCTGCAAAAATATATCTACGGTTCCCTTTCTCAATATTATTGCTGACCCCTTTTGAAGGAATGTGATAAAATCGAGACTGCACAAACAGTGGCGTAACTGTGGGTGTGAAACACTGTAAACACATCACAAGCACTGTGACACTCTCTGAGCTGTAGGGACGCACCCGTGGGCACCTGTTTGCTTTTGCTAGGAAAATCTGTTCCATGTGCTGATGTTTGGACAGCCATCATACAGTACTTATGTTACTGTGGATGATGGTATTCGAGTGGAAAGATGAAGGTAAACAGCAAATCCAGAATGAATGTAATGACTTAATGATGAAGTAAGTATAAGTCATTAATTCATAATTAATATGTAAGAACAGATCAACAGAAATAGGATATATGAGTATAAAACACGATGTACACTCTGAAAAATAAAGATGCATTAAACCTTCTTTGTTGGGCTGTATGGTTACATAAAGAACATTTACATTACATTGACATTATCTTTCTGTTGCACAAATTTTCTTTGAAGTGAAAAAAAGTTAACTTTTGACTAAAAGATTATTTTAAAGCATTGCTTTTTACCACCTGTTTTAAGGGGAAAAACACTCAGTCAAACACTCAGAACAAAACAGCCTTGAGAATTCATGGCCATATTTTGACATCTCTCACCGAATAAAGACCATGCATGATTTCTCTCATAGAAATAAAAATAAACAAACTTTAATAATCAGAGGAAATTGTATTTCCTCAGATTTTATTGCTCAGATGTTGCTCTTTCATAACTTTCTAAGTTGTATTTCATGTGTTTCAAGTATCAATTTAGTCTCAGATGTTTCTAAAAACTGCTAAGGACTGTAATTGGGAATTAGAAAATGGGAGTTAATATTTTGAGATCTCTAATAATATTGACCTTTGATTGTAAACTTAACAAATCTGATCTCAGTTAGACACATTGTAGAGATCTATCAAAGAAATGTGTATTTTAATATCACGAGAAATAAGTGGCATGAGACTAAAGTAAAGTTTTCCATTTGCTCTCCATTTAATTTCCCTAGAGGAGTGAAAAGATTTTATCTGTTATTTTTCATTCTTATGTGTGAACAAACCTTGTAAAGAATTCCTTGTGGCCCCTTAAAATCCTGTCGGCTGGACACCTTGTAGAACATTATAATGTACAGCATAGAGGTTCAATGTTTATAACATCTAAGAGTCTAAGTGGTTTTTGACTGCTGTGTTTATTGAAATTGGGCCCAGTCATCAAACAAAATTCAGTTCAGAGAGTGTCAAAACCAAACCAACAACCTAAACCCCCAACAAGTTAATGCAATGGATAAATCAGAGTTTAATATAGTTATAGTGTTGAGAGATGAGAGATTAGCATTCACACATTCCTATAACATGCACTTCTTTTAATCATTACTTCTGTTTGTCCTCTCAGTGAATGTTGTGGGGATGCTTCACAAGTTCTGGGAGCAGAAACAAGTGAAGGATGTGATGATGGACACCGAAAATTTGGTGGTCTATGAGTCCTTCCCCTCACCCAGCCAACCATACATATGCTACGTTACTTTACCAGGGGGCAGCTGCTTTGGAAACTTTAAGGTATTTTCAAAACATTCTGAAATTAATGTAATGTAATTCAATTTTTTACATTTATTTTTCAAAAGTTTCTTTCCAGTACAAAATAGCTGTCTACTGTTTCATCAGATTATTTAATGTTGTTGTGTAAAATTGAGTGGGACCACCAGATGCTTTGGATTTGCTCAAATACAGCTGCCAGCCACTTTAAATGCAATGAAAATGTGAAAAACATTATTGAGTTTATTTGTTCATGTGTCAGTGTGAAGCATGTGACAAACAAACGCTCATACACATATGGTCAGTACAATTTGGAAAATGAACTCTTAATAAAGGAAATGTATAATTGCCTGAGTTTAAAAAGTTGTCAACTTTAAAAAAAGTTGTTTCCATTAAAAATTTTGATAAAAGTCTATGTGATAAAAAGGCTATGAATTAAAATACAGAAGTGGCCAAAAGTGATGTCCGATCTTTATAAATTTGACATATTCGCCCTTTATTCAAACATATTATTACAAATGTAATAAAATGTTTTATGTGTGTTGTGTAATTGTGTTTGGATTGTAAACTGATGTTGACAAAAATATCCTGACAAAACTGACAAATGATTACACACAACACAGCAAAAGCCCAGAAGAATGATAGCTGTAGTCAAGATTCCCCCCAACATTTGGTTTATTTCCTGTAAGCTTTTTGTTTTTTATTGTTTATAAATTAGAATAAAAGTTATTTTCTAAATAAACTGTAAAAAAGGCAAATAACCTGTCTTTTTACATACATTTTTTTCTCAAATAGGCCTAGATCACCCAAGTATAGCGTTTTATCCATTTTGCATCCACCTTATCTTTTCATAATATAGTTATCTAACCTGATGGAAAATTAAAAGCAAATATTTTACGTAAATGCCCAAATATAAGCATCACTTTTGACCACTGTACATGCAAAACCACAGAAATGGCAATAAAAATCAGTAAAGTTGTTATTATAGTAAATAAAAACACAAAGATAATTTTTCTCTCAACAGGTATTGTTCTGGTTTTTGTTGAAGCTTGGTATTAGCATCTATTGTATGATTGCTCCTGTATGACATATCGCTTTATTGCTCCCTTAACATTCTGTAAGTCGCTTTGGATAAAAGCATCTGCTAAATGACTAAATATGAATGTTCTTGCAACACATGTTGACCTTCCGTAACAACATGTCTTAGTATTTAAAAAGCTGCAAAGTCATCATTTTTTAAAACTATTAGATTTTTCGATCAGTCTTTGTAAAACACAGACACACAATGCCACATCAAACTGAATATTTAATCCACAGTGAATCTCCAATAGCAAAAAAATTATCATATCAAAGTCAGCACTTTTTTGTGTTTTAACAGCTTTGCTCCTAATACAATATAGCTGTCTTCATTCCAGCACTGCCTGCACATATATTTATTGTATTACACAGTAAAGGTTTTCATAAATATTATCAATTCAGAAATGATTCTTGGCGCTATTAACCTCTATCTGCCTATGATCGTGTTTAGGGAGCATAGACATAATCTGAAACATAATCCCACGACTTGGTTTGTGTGCATGATGTGTCTCGCTTTTGAGAATTTGTTTAAAGTGAAGCATAATCAGAATGTTTATGGTCTCATGAAAAATTCCTAATGATTATCCAATCAGTGCAGCTCATCATATTTCATGATTATTTTATCAACATTTCATGATTACGAGAAATGGATAGCCTCTCTCTCTCTCTATGTCTCTCTTTTCTCTCTCTCTCTCTCTCTCTCTCTCTCTCTCTCTCTCTCTCTCTCTCTCTCTCTCTCTGTCTCTCTCTCTCGCAGTATTGTCACAGTAAAGCAGAGGCCAGACGTGATGCAGCTCGTATCGCCCTGATGAACTCCACGTTTAATGAGTTGCCCTGTCGTCGTATCACACCTGACTTCATATCACGCAGCGTAAAGGAGGCAGTCAGCGCCGCCAGTGTGAGTATTAATACTACCGATCTGTTTAGCAACAAATTGTTGAATTTCACACTCATTCGATTTTAAAGGAGGGAAGTTATTGAAAGATACATGCCCATACATTGGCTTCATCACACATGCTTTACCTTGACCATGAATACAGAGTCAAGAAGCTATTTTAATGATAAACTGGCTTTGTACCAAAAATAAAAGCTTGAAAGAGAAAACGAATGTCACACTCCTTCACACTAAACCACGCTGCCAAGATTTTCACAGTTTGTGGGAATGTGGGTGTGCATGTGTGGGTGTGCATGTGTGGTCTCGCTTCACTCTCATGTCATTTATCCTCCTCAGTCTTGGCGTTTTCTCCTCCAACAATAAAGACAAGATTCCCTGACTGAAAAAACAAAGCAAAGGGGTGTCTAATGAAACCCAGACCACCCTCTGCATTTGTGTCTGGCCAGATTGAGTAATGACACGTCTTGTGTTTGGCAGGGTAACATTGCGGACGCCTCTGACCCCAGTACCAGTATAGGAGCCTATTGCCTCATGCTGGAGATGAACACCGGGAGAACCATGCTGGAATTTCAGGTTGAGAAAAATACAAAGTCTTTATGCAACCCTGATCAAAAGACCGGCTTAGACCAGCATTCATTCTTTTGAATGCAGGTTCAAGCAGGTTTATGGTGGTATGGCCTTTGTACGATAGCAAAACGTAGCTGTTGAGTGTTGAAAAAATAAATCTTGGTTAAGAAACCTGATGAGGAGACTGATACAACAGCATCCCATGCTGGGGACCAGCTGTGTAAACTTCACTTTGCTGGTGAACAGCAGGTATTTTCAGCAGGAAAAGAGATTTTCAGCATTTAGGTCAAATAAATGTGATGTCACATATTTCTTATAGTCACATGGAAATATTTCAGCTTTTAGAATGAGTTACTTTACTCACGTTGAGGTTGTTTTTCACACCATCTGCATGAATCCACTGTATGACATCAGCCTGACGTGGAGGAGAAACAGTAAAGCAACAAGACATCTGTGTTAAATAGACTGCGCCAATGTTAAAAATAACCATCATGTGATAATTTCAAAATTAATTTACACATCTACACTAACAGTCGATCCCCCGGTTTTGATGAACGTCTAGTGACTAAAATATGACAATATTAACTCATCTCCCTCTTTTTCGATCAAGGAAATTATGACAGTTTTTCAGCTTTTGCACTGGAATGGGTCTCTGAAGGCTTTTCGGGAGATGAGATGCAGCCGACAGGTGAGAATAACTAATGTAGCATACTTTAATATGTACTTCAGTACTATGGTAAAATTCCTGGATGCTAGAGTTTGTATTAAAGGAAAGAAAAACTATATTACAGTATTCACTACATTGTATTCATTATAGTTAATGTTACAGCATACTTTTTGAAGTTATAAATAAACAAAGTGTATTTTAACATACTACAGTACATCGTAAATGGTAGTAAATACTAAAATATACAACAGCATTTTTAAATGTGTTTTGCTTTTTGGTAGTGTTCCTAAGTACGTCTATGTTCAATAACTAAATATCTGAAATATGTCTTATTTCATTTTAAATTTTTTCCAGTATCTCTCTTTGAAAAGTTAAAATCTACATGCACAATTTGATCATCATTGATTCAAGTTTTGGTTACACACATATATAAGGTTTATGGACTTATTACATCACATCCCTTATAATAAGAGAAACTGTATTATTTGCAACCAAAACTGAACAACATCAACTTGATTTCTTGTGTCTTAAACAGGAGGTGATCCTGTATTATTCCCAGCAGCGTCTGAACGAGCTCACACGCAGTCACATGGCTCTGGACTGGTTGCAGAAGGAGCGTCAGTCTCCCGGTCTGCTCTCTCAGGAGCTGCAGTTGGCCATGAAGGAGCTCGGGGAGGCCCGGCGAGCCGGCAGGGAGCTCCGCTTCTACAAAGAGAAGAAAGAGATCCTGAGCTTGGCTCTCAGTCATGCTAACGCTGAAGATCTGGAAGGATACCAGAGTGAAGAGATGTGCTGGAGAGAAGAGACTGAGTTTGAGCATCAGGAAGAGAGTATGGTGGAGGGCGAGCCAAGACAGTTTTACTCTCAGGAGAGTGTGAGTGACGAGGAATCAAATGTATATACTGTACAATTTAATTAGGATTTTTTTTGTTTTAATGTAGTATTAGATTTTAACCATGTGATAACAAAACTAAAAAATCTAATATGTTTTGTTACCAATGCCATTGTGAACCATCAGATGTTCAAAACTAAAACCATTAGTATTAATGGATGGCGTTTAACTGGTTCATACAACATGGCACAAGAAAAAGACAAGTTACCACTACAAGCCCACAAAGACCATTATGTACACCGTTCCTTATAAACATATACATTTCCCATTTTAACCATCACATCCATTAGAATTACTATCATGGTTTATGTTTTTTAATACATAGAGGGTTGACGTTTTACTAATCAAAAGTAATAATTATTTTAGTCACATGTTGGTTAATGTTCTCCAATGAATACAAAAAATCTAATTGACTCACATAGCGCTGCATTCGTTTGTCATGCACTTATCATCCACTAGAGGGCGCTGTTTCTGTACTTTTGTAATGAGCTCTCGCTCTTAATTGGAGTGGACAAAGCGCTAACAGCTCCGTCATTATTCATTATGTAGCTGTGAATAGGTCTTTTTTTTAAACAAATGCACACACACGCCTAACCAGCTCCTATTTAAAATATGATTTGTGAAATCAGGTTTTTGTCAAAGCAATTATGAATAAATGTTGAGTCGATTTGCAATGCGTTGAGTTAATTGGTACATGGAGGCTGGGACTGATGGCCATACAAATTGCTTCTTTGTGAGTGCTAAAATGTGTTTTGCACAATGTTTTCTTTCTTAAGGACTAACATCATATCTAAACAATAAGACATTGTTTCATACTTTTCTCTATTATAACAAGCAAATGTATTAAAAGTTTATTCTCGGATTTGCATGTGTTGGCTGTAACAGCCTCCACTCTCAACAAGGGTCATTAAAACCGCCACCTCTTTCTTTTCGAGCAAACGCACGAAACTAGGCCATAATACATCTTGTTTTTTTCAACTTTTATTTTTTTCCAACACAGCAGTTGCTAGGAGACTATTGAACCTAAACTAGAAATCTTGAGCTACAGCAATGATGGGTATGCGTCCTCATAAAGCGCTCTTACTGGGAATTGATAACGTTATGTAAAATGCTAATTTGCCCCCTTTCTAATCTTCTTCCACTTGAACCGGGTTGGAAGTTTGTTTTGATTTCCCTTCGCGTCTCAGAAAGAAGATATCCCTTTAGAGACAAAAGAACCACGCAGGAGGAGATTTTGGTGTTTTATGGGTTTTAGAATCAGATGTGTCTGATCCATACTTTGAAGTCATCTGCAGATCCTACACAATCTCTATCTGCAAAAAAGTGTTATTATACGTCCTGAATCATTTTCATTATGAATGATTTTGCATAAATTATCTAATTAAACAACAAGACGTCTGTAATTCGCAGCTTTCACACTTTCCTCCCATGCCAATTTGCATTTCTTTTCACTCTTTGAGGTATGATATAGCTGGTCGACCTACAGTGGAGGGAAGTGTGAAATAATGATGTTTCTGGCTGTTTAAGAGAGTACATGGTACTCTTGGGAGGCTCAGCAATTTTCCTCATTCACAGATTGTGGTGGACCTGAAGCCATTGGTTTGGCTGGCTTTAATTTACTTTGAAAAAAACCTTTCACTTTCAAATTGAAAAGCGTGACATTCTAGACTTTCTTTTCCTTCTCAGGACAATGAGATGTAAATTACATCATTCCGCTCTTAGGGCTGATAGGAAACGACAATGAGATGGAGCGCATTAGAGTAATTTCACACAATGGCTGACCAAAGGGGGCAGAAATCATATTTCCTGTTTCAATATTGAATTAATAACTTGATGGAACATTCAGTTTCAACGTATCATGAAAACCATTTGGAAACCATCTTTCTGAGGTCCACCTCTAATCATTTTTAGAGAACTTTGCGGAGAATTGAAATAAAACTCGTTTGCATTGTGAGCTATAGAAATGATTGGCTTGAGTTTGCAATGCTGAGGGGTCAAAGAGCCTTATTTTTCTTTGCGAGTCAATCTCAAGAAACTAATCATAAAATGCAAGGGTGTTTCACTATAGGAATCATAAATAAAGAGAATTAAGACACATTAATGAGACATATTTTCATGATTATTTTGATTATACATTTTCCAGATTCTTGTTTAATTTGAATGATGAACCTAATTTCTATAATACAGAATCATTTTTTCATTTTATACAATGCAAAAAATACAGTAAAACTAAAACTTTATTATCGTCAGCACAAATCTGCCAGGTGCTATTATCCAAATCGACTGAATGTGCATTCAAGGTATATATATATTCATCAGTATGTGTTCCATGGAAGATGAACCCACACATATCCGTTGCTGACATTGCTTTACCAAATTTTTCAGCAGGAGGAATTTGTTATAAAAACATTTTATTTCCTATGGAGTGAAACACAATTGACAGTTAATCTGAGACTAGCTTTGTTCTGTCCTTCACACGACAAAAGAATCCACCATGATGATTGAAAACGAAAAACAACAAATGATAGGCGCTGTGCTATTCGTCTCCTCTCGGCTGCAAACACACCTTTCCATTTTCACACACACCCGACTGCAATCTCCATCTGACGCTGCAATCCGCTCAAAATTGACATGGATGTAAGTGCTGTTTCTGCAGAGACTGCAGTGCTGTTTGAAATCTCAGGAGAGCTCCGCTTCGGTACCGTGCCACGCAGATAGACAGACCGGCCGTTCTTTACGTTCATAATTCTGCATCTTGTTAACCTTGCGTGGAGGCACCTGTCAGGGCGTCTGTGCAGCAGCATGCTGAGCTAAACCAGGCGCAGCGTGAACGCCATGTGGCCCTTGTTTCCTCCGACGCGTGTCCCAGCTCACCCACTCGCCTGATCTTCAACCAGCAAAGGACATCTCACCCTTTCGGTTCTCATTAAACCAACAGCAACTGTACTTTCATTCTGGACAATGTTCTTAAAGGGATAGTTCATCCAAAAATGAAAATTCTTCTGTCATTTCCTTGACTTCGTGTCATTCCAAACCTGTTTGTCTTTCTTTCTTCGGCAGAACCCAAAAGATTGACTTTTGACCATTGAGACTTTTCACTAAATATTTTAATTTGTGTCTCACAGACTTTAGAGTCATATACAGGTTCTGAATGACATGATGATGAATAATCATAATAATAATTGGTAAACGGTTCGCTTTAAATGAAAAAAGGGATGAAAAAGAATGTTCATGTTGCTTTTTTCTATAAAATGAAAAAATGTACCATAAATGGATATGGTGACCATTTGCTTTTATTGTATAGATCAAATAATCCCTCCTTGTTTGTTCCAAGCAAGAATAAAGCAACTTGATGGCGAGTAAATGATGACAGATTTGTCATATTTTGTGTGAACTATCCCTTTAAGCTCATTCAATTCAAGCTAGCCTTTTCAAACATTCAGCGGTTTGTTGAACAAATGGCTCGAGTTTTCCATCAGACCTGTCTATCTCTTTGCTGCCGGCCTGAATGACACTGCCAGGAACTGATGCCAAAGCAAGAAAGAAGCGTAATGAGTGATGGGACGAACGAAATAGCTCTGTGTGTGTCTGCTTGTGAACGCGCCAGTGTGTGTGTGGACATCTGTGGAGAAATTGTGAGGCAGATGGAACTGTCAGCTTGTCCTCTATGCACAGTTGAGCCCCTGAAGCCTCGTGCAGACATTTGCTTTATTGCAGCAGTGAGCGCAAATGCTCCGTTCTTCCCAACGCAGTCCCATCCACCCCAGACAAACCGAGTGAAGAAACGCGCAGAAATAGAAACCCAGCGTGAGATTTACTCACACCGCTCGCTGTCTATCAAGCATGCCAAGACAACCACGAAGGAGGTACGAAGATGGTATGAATAACCAGCAGCTTTAGAAAACAAACTCGCAGGTAGAAAAAAGGTATTTAACAGATCGAAGTCGAATACACCTAAAAAGAAAGAAGGAAGGTTTTGGCAGAATATCTCAAATTAGCTTTTCATTCGGGAACATTCGGGTACACTTCAATAGAATGGAAAAAGCGGGAGAATCGGTTTGATGAGAAAGAAATTAGATTTTATTTGCTAGTCTCATTCTTCTTTGTCTGTAATGAATTCAAAATGGATATACCCTGCAGCCATTGTCAACTTGCTTTGGATAATTGCAGTTGACCGAAGCTAAGTTCCCTACAAACCTAAGAATAAAGGTACATGAGCACGAACATGGATGGCCACATTAAAAAAAATTATACTGTGTTGTTTCCTCATTTGCATGTTTTTGAGTCATTATGTCAACTGTGGATTTAAACAATGTTTTGTATATACATAAATATAAACGTCTTTCTTAAAACATGCGATGGAGACCACACTTTAGGTAAAAAAGAAAAGAGTTGGCAAACAACAGGTCTAAAAATAAAAAATGTGTATCTTCCCACCTTGATGACGGCAGACGACTCTATCAGACCAAGAACTGTCTGGCTTAAAACGTCACCAAGGTGGGAAGACAAAAACTTATTTTTGGAGGTGTGGTGTGATGACTTTCGAATACAGTAAAGTTCACATAAGCGTATAACTTCATTAAAAGAACAAAAAAGTGAATGAATATGTATTTTTGCTTTAGAGGAACTGTACAGAAATCACTTAAAAGAATTCATACATTTTTTACCAGACAACATACCCCAGAAGAGAGCATAAGTTGTGATAGTACAAGCAGTTCAACATTATGTATTTTATAGGCCGTTCGGTCAAATGAACACAGTAAAACAATTCTGAAACACTAAACAATGGATGAATTGTGTGACTTGTTCCAACAAAAAATGGGCCAAGCTGCTCTGAACAGACATACAAAATACACTAAACTACATAAATGACAATTTAAGGTATAGTTCACCCCAAAATAAAACTTATTTCATTATTTTCTCACCCTCATGACATTGCAAACCAGTATTTTCATCGTTCTTCTGTAAAACACAAAAGAAAATTGTTTAAGAAACGTCTCAGTGGTTTGGTGTTCATACAATGGAAGTCAACGGGGGCCAATATTGTTACACACATTCTTCAAAATATCTTCTCTTGCGTTCTGCAGAAGGAAGCAAGTCATGCAGGTTTAGAATGACACAAGGGTGAGTAAATGATGAATTTTTGGGTGAATCTCTTTAACGGAAAGTATGCCAATATGGTTTTATTGTGCTCAACAGCGATTCAAATACGAAACACATAATGAGGATATTGGATTTCAAAATGGTTATCAAATGCAATAGTTTCAACTAGAGAAAACTGAAATAAAAACCAGCACTGACATCATGGGACATGTGATTCAGAACCCCATCACAACGAGCCCTGGTCACCTAACAACATCAACAAGATGAATTCAGTATTGAACAATTCATGTTGACAGTTTAACACATCTTTATCTGAATTTCCTGTTAAAATATATTCGAAGCACACACTGAACGGATGCGTCGGGGCCTTTCAGTCAAACATCGCTGTCTGTTGCACAGATGCGACGTGCCACAGGATGTCCTGAGACGAAACAACATTCTCTGTGAGAGCTCAACCCTAATGCTGAAGGATAACAGGGGAATTACCACCTTGGACACTTCAGCTCTCCCTCTCTCTCGGTCTCTATATATCTCTGTCACTCTTTTCACCTTTTCTCCTTTCTCTCTTCTAGACAGCGGGATCAGAGTGTCTGACACAGTCGGGTTGTGCCAATGACAAAATGCCTCATCCCCAAATTACATCTCCAAAAGAGGAAAGCACAAAGTCATGTGTAGGTCAGATAGATTAGCGCCAGTATCATGAGAGCTCTGGGTGGGTAATTGAACACGGCAATTTCTGTTGAGACAGAAAACAACAGTTTGATGAAATTGGATTTCAAAAACAAATGGAAGAGAAAATAAGATTTAGATGACAAAACAAGTAAAAGATTTATCTCTGCTATGTCTTTATAGACCCGCCAGAAATATAATATTGTGTGAGAAGAAAACATTCTGCAGAGGTTTTTCCTCCGTGTTGTTATAGGTGCAAACATAATGCGCATCTAAATCGCAATTTGAACCCGTCGTCGAGCTGACAGCACATCACAGTTGTATTTCAATCCGCTGAACTATCTTTATCCTGAGGAGAGAGTACTGTATTGATCGGCGAGTGGAGCAAACAGGACCAGAGGTCCCTTAGGTAAAGAGTGTTGCTAAGTGCTTACTGCCCAGTGGTCGGTGCAACAGCGCTGTACTTCCAACAACAGTTGGAAAATGTATCAATGTGTTAGCAAAACTATAAAAACATTACTAAAAATATGAGTTAGAAGATAATTTACAAACTCTCACATTTTTCACTTTTCACTTTACTTTTAAGTTTGACTATTTAAGACGTAACATGCGGCACGTTATGTTGATACAGTCTTTTTACTAGGCTACATGTTTAGTGTTTTACTAACTTGCACAATAAGGAATAAAATGAGCATCATGAATATTTTACTCAAAATATATAAAAAAATAAGATTATTTATAATGAGTATTCCGTCAGATTAGATTATTCTCAGCGTAACAAATTGTTTGCTAGAGCACGCATAACATTTTCTGGGGAATCCGAGTGTGCTCAAAAGTTTTACCTCGAAAGGCCTTTTAATATCTATTATTAAATAAACTATTTGTTATGAAAAGTACTCTCTTTGCTTCGTGAACGGAAATTTATATCTGCCTCTGTCGCTTCATGCTACTACACTGTAAAAAATTGCTGTTAAAAAATTAGCAATTTCCAAAAGTAAATACTGTTATTTCTATAGACAGTTTAATCCTGTAGGTTAACAGACCAAAGTCCATATACATTAATCAGTTTTTGTAAATTTGCAGCATTTAACTGTACAGCCGTTGGCGCCTGAAAAAGTCTAACGCTGTGAAAAGCAGCATGTGGGGGTTGTGGATTTTTAACACATCCCACTTTTTCAAAACAGAGCAGTAATCAAGATCACGTCACAGCTCGTCTCTTCCCAGATAGCATCAAATTTAAGCCGTCTTAATTCTGGCATGTTTTTTTTCACAGTCTTTGTGTGAAACAGAATTATTGTCGTTTTTTTGGGGGTCAGCAAGAAGCTACATCCTGGTTTGAGTTAGGCTTGCCATAAAAAGGACGTAGTTTCAATTAAGATTTTGGTCGGTGTTGGTTAGCCAAAAAGGTAAAAGCAAAAAACTGTCAATAATAATATCTAATAGTATGATACTATAATGAAAACCCTTAGCAGGCACATCAAAACAAATGTATATCAAATGAGGAATACAACAGCTTATTTTAAGAAGGTAAATATTTATATGATGTTATATTATATAAACATTTATATCATTAAAAACGATTTTATATTATATTTAATAATTTGTATTGGTGTTTTTTGTGACTGAATGGTATAGTTTGAGCATTGAGAGCCGACTGCTTCGCCTGCATTTTAATCACTGGTCAAGTATTCGCAGTGCTTAATGAAATCGAGTAAGCCTGATGTCTTTGTAGAAAAGATGATGTAGTTTGCCATGCATCTTGGAGGTTATAGTCGATTTGCGAATACGGCGTTAAATTCGGCCTATGAAAATGACTTCATTTCCCAGAATGCTTCCTCTCACTAGAAGAAACAGAAGTCCGTAATTCAAATTCTACCGCGGAAGCATAATTTTTGTTGATCTTCAATACAGTTCTGTAAGTTGAAACTTTTATTTAAATCTAAACTAACAGGTTTTGCTTCTCGATTGGCTTTTTTGTTCATAGGCAATCATTTTTTTTCAAAGTTTATCCATGATTGAGTTTTGTTAGTAGAAAACATGGTCAGCTTTGTTGGCACTTAATAAGTGGATTTTGTGCTTGCAATGTGGGTAAAGAGTGATGTTTGTTTAAAACATTTCATTTAAAAGCTATGTGTGTGTTTTGATTTCTGAAAATATGTCGTTAACACAACAGTAGCGCATCTTGTGGAACAGTAGACTCATCTCCAGTCAATGACAAACTCCCTGAGGCCACCAAAAAGGAAAACAAAGTAAGACTGTATTTTATTTCATTCTCAACATTTTTCTAACAGGTTATTGTACTTAAGTACAATTTCAACTAAATCTGTAACAATTTGAAAATGATATGTTTCTAATTGGTCTTGTTTGTGCTGTAATATCAAACGTTCAAGGTACTTGATCTTGGATTGTTTGGTGGAGTGGATGTGAAGACACAGTCTGGCAGTAACGGCTGCAAACCTGTACAATTAAAGTTGATGGCTGGAACCACTTCTGCCAGTACTTTACTGTGAAATTAAAGTACAGCCGTAAAACAGAAAACTGTACTGAAACGTACAATTGCGGTATATAGCTGCCAGTACTTTACTGTGAAATTACAGTACAGCCGTAAAACAGAAAACTTTACTTGAACTGTACAATTGCGGTAAATAACTGCCAGTAAACTGTAAAATAAAGAAACGGTTGCAAGCCTGTAAATTTACATTAAATGGCTGGAACCACTCCTGCCAGTACTTTGCTGTAAATTTAAAGGGATTTATTTTAACAGTGTAGCTGGTTTTGGCTTGCCATAATACACATTTGAGATATCTACAATGCTGTTTTGACTAGTCATATTCTTCCATTGAATTCCATTGGAAAATATTTTCAGATATCTAGAACCGAGTTTTGACTAGTAGAAACTGCAATTAAAGATATCTATAATTGATTTTGTACTAGGCATAATTGCAATCGGAGACATCTCTAAATGAAATGTTGCTAGTGTTAATTCAATTAGAGATATCACTAACTGAATCATCCCCATGATAATTAATCATTTGAGATATCTCTAGCTGGTGTTCGATTAGTCATAATCACATTTAAGATATGGTATGAGGCGTTAACGCTGTAGCCTATAATTACAAGCTATAAATGTATAAACTGCACACATCTACACAAAACAGATATTGAAGTGAGATATCGCTGACGTGTACCGTGTGCAAAGTGATGTAACTAGATTATTACATTTGTTAGAAGATACCTGTTATTTCACGTCATGGTGGAAGCTCATTACATAAAGCCTCTTTGATGCCTTCATGTCAGGTCAGTATCTCCGTGATTTCTGTGCTACAAGAATGCTTACGCAATAGCCTGAAACAAAGACCTCTAACTGTGTCAGAGCTTAATATAGAGAGAACAAAGCTTGTAGTTAAATGTTTTGAACCTCATAAACTCAAAGGGAAGCCATGTAGCATTTAATCCAATCTTTTAAAAGCAGGACAAGAAGAAAAGCTTTGTCTGTTGATGTGTTTTTATGTAATGTGTAATATGGTTGGGTAAAGTACTTAATCAGATGAAAAATGTTTAGCATACATTTTTTATTTAGTTCAGCTTTTCAGTGACTGAAATACATGTTTTGCTGATTCGGTGTTCGGATTCAACACTTGCAAAACTATGTTATACTCTACTTTTGTATTTACCTTTTACAGGAGAAATGTCAAAATATCAATAAAACAAGATTTTTTGATATGATGAATTGCCCTTTGGCAAACATAAACCAGAATTTAGTTGAGTCTTTGCTTTAAGATAGAAAAAGCAATATGACATTTTGGTATAAAAAATTGATTTATGACACGGATTAAGATAAGCATGAAAACATGTTTTCTGAAAACAAAATATCACATTCTATGCTTCTTAAAGGGATAGTTCACCAAAAAATCATTTATTCACCCTCAAATTGTTCCAAACCTCTATAATTCTCTTTGTTCTGCTTAACACAAAGGAAGATATTTGGAAGAATGTCAGTAAACGAGCAGATCTCGTACTATGACTCCCATAGTATTTATTTTCCCTACTATGGCAGTAAATGAGGGACGACATCTGACGTTCCTCTAAATATCTTATGTTGTGTTTAGCAGAGCAAAGAAATGTATACATGTTTGGAACAAATGAGTAAATGATGACAGATTTTTCATTCTTTGGTGAATCATCACTTTAAGTAAGTCTAAGTTGTCACCATATTGAAAGCACAAATGTCAATACTTGGTGGTTGAAATAATTGTGCGAAATCTCTCGTAAAGCATTCTTTAAATATTTCTAAAGCTTGATTTTCCATAGTCAAATAAGTGATGCTTTCAGAATGATCATATCATTTTATTTCAGTTTATTTCCATCAAACTGTTTCTCCTGAACAATTTAATTGAATTTAATATTCCATAGTCTTTCTCTCTTTGATGGAATGCACAATGTTCCACAATGTTCAAACATCTTTGAAGTTCCACATGCTCTTCCCTTGTGATGTGAGTTCTTAAATAATTTCTTCCTCCGTGATCCTGAAATAGTATCCATCAAAGAAACCAGTCATCTTGGATTCAGCTGCTGAGTTATGAATGAGTGGGATTCTTATGAGAGCACGCAGGATAAGAGTAACACGCATCATGAGCATTCATCATATGATAATTAGAAATGTACATCTAAATACCCTTGGGCACAGGTGTTATGCAGATTCTTGATCTTCTTAGTAACATAGACAGAATCATATCCTTTCCCTCTCTCACGTTTTTTCTTTTTCATCAACTCCAGTTAAAAATCCCTAATTAGATGAAAGCAAGAATAAACTAAATTGCTTAAGTAAGTTTTGGTAGATATGCACTTTCCTATTAATGAGGCGCCGGGACATCAACGCCGTTAACTCAAAGGTGGGATTACGTGTAGAGTCCGCAGGCTGAACCTTCTAAGTGATGATGGTTCTTGAGGATTCCTGGAATTCAGTTGACTACGGTTTTTGGTGGTGTCTTTGTATATCTTTGTATATCTTCGAGATAGCTCGGCCCACCGAAGACCGTACAGGAGAGGGAATCAAGAAGGTAAAAATAGCAGCAAGCAGATGCTCTGTTTTCTGAAAAGCCATTATCAGTCGGCAGAGAGGTGTTGCTCCGGGCTACTGCAGAGGTATGCATACCAACACTTTAGCACCCTTACGAATCCCAGGTGAGGTGGGACAGAGAGAAAGAGAGAGAGAGAGAGAGAGAGAGAGAGGCAAGAAGAGCAGAAGCAGCAAGCAAAGGAATATTGTGCTGAAACATCTGCTAAATAATGCATAAGACTTGGTGATGTTCTTGGTTCTTCAGTTTTGCAAAAGATAAACCATCAGCTGATGTTTTAATGTAGTTGCTATTCGTTGTTAAGTAAACATACAGAAGGTGATTTAAGACCCCTATTTCAGTTACCCAGACGATGTGTGACATAAATCTTAGGGGTCCAGAGAATGTGTCTGTGAAGTTTCAGCTCAAAATACACCAAAGATCTTTTATTATGCCATGCCCTCACGTTTTGCACGTGAGGAGAAACACGTTGTTTTGATATTCTGTAGAATCTCTCTTGCCGGTGTGATATTGATTTATAAAATCTGTCAAATGATTTCATATATAAGATACAATAGTTTCACGACAAAGCACATGCTTCATGCATTCTGAATGTAGCTTACGTAAAAGCCATCCCATAAATATAACTGAGAGAGGGAGATAGTGAACAAAAAGCAGAGCTAGGAGAAGAAGAAATTCGATGCGGTAGCTAAAAAGATAAGTGCGCATTTAGGTCGTCTACAGGGACGGAAAGATCTGGCCCCACTGGCTTCTTGTCTCGGATCCTGATGAGCAGCGGAACGCTCAGACTTCCATCAATTGGTGTCCTAAAACCGGACTACAATTTTCCAAACTAAATGCATTTACTGTAGCGTCTTAACGGAAAGAGTTTAAAACAGGTTAATTTCAGAACACAAGTGATATCTTGAGTTCATCCATGATCAAAACAGGTGATGACGATGTTACATAACATTACTCACTGTCATGACGAGAACATGTGATCGTGGCAGCTCTGCAAATACGGTGCCGGCTCGACCATCTGTGGTCATTAATTGAGTTTGAGTGAAGGGTCAAGTGCTGCACTCTGAAGGTCATAGACTGCAATCTATTTAATTCACATTACGCCATTTAATTTCATCTGGTAAGAGTCAGCAAATGAATAAAAAAGACATGGAAAATTGTCTGTTAACCAGGGCTTGTTAGACTCTAGAGGTCCGTAATAACTGAAGACAGCGGCCTGTTAGCATTTTCATTCATCTCACTGGAAGTTTCTTCCTCAATCAGATTTTCTTAAGCTGTAACAATGTCATGTGATTTATCAGTCTGAGCTTTGATGTGAAGGCAATGTTCCTGAAAAGGTATAGTAAATCTTGCATGGCTTAATATTTCTGCAAAACAAAAAAGAAACTATTTTAATCTGGGGCTGTTCAACGATTAATCTCGATTTATTGCATCCATCATAAAAGTTGTTTACATAGTGCGCTGTGCATATCCATTTCGTATTTAAAAACAAATACACATTCAGTACATATAAAGTATGTAAAAATTTGAAATGTAAATGAAAAAATGTTTACATATAATTGATATGTCATATGAACCTGCATGCAAATATTGACTGAATATACAGGTATATGTGTATGTGTTTATAAATACAATATACATATGCACAGTGTACAGACATGTATTAAACACAAACTTATTTTGGATGCGATTAATCGTGATTTATCGTTGAACAGTCCCATTTTAAACATCACTAGCCCTCTATGACAAAATATATTCTTCTGTGTTCCACAGAAGAGAGATATGGATATACATATACCCTCATATATCATATACAGGTTGTGAATGACCTGAGAATGAATAAATAAGGACATCATTTTTATTAACGGGTGAACTATCCCTAGAGAAATTCATCTCACCCATTGAAAATATTTGCATCTATTAGGATTTTGCCATTTATATGTTGTTGCTATGTATCATAGCTTTCATGCTATCAAAGCAGAAAATGCATTTTGGAACCAGATGGTGTGGTTACGCCATCAACCAGCAGGTGTTAAAGGGACCATGCTAGCGTTGACCCCTCGGTGAGGTTCAATATGGTATAACATGATCTGTGCATTTGCAGGGATGATGTCACTGTCTGTAGCAAAGCAATTCACTGTAATTATATTATATTGTTTTAAAGGCAATAAAACAGATGACTTGTCTTCAACGTAGGGCATGTATGGCTGCAGAGACTCATTTGAGGGTTTAAGGGAAATAACATTAGCCGTTCTGCTGCTGTTTCACTTTTCCAACCCAGGATGAACATTAGACATTAAAACATGCTGAAACTTCACCTCGCCTGATGGCCACCTTGAGATGAACAAAGAACAAAAATCCATTAAGTCAAAGCACCCTCGGTCCTTGATGTGTTCAGTGAGCGGCGGTCGAACTGTGACGGTGGCTTGAATTCAATGTGCGTTTGCTGAAAGCAGACATTCCAGACAATTCAATTTGACAGTGACTTTAGACAAGAGCTGAGGGCTAATGAGTTTCTCTCTCTTGCATGTCCCAGCGCTTCCACTGCTTCCAGATCAGCTGTTTCACAGCAGCCAAAGAGATGAGGTCATCACTTTCCAACCCCGTTGCCATGGAGAAAGAATATGGGCTGCTAATGATTTCCACCTTTAGACTGGTCTTATTTTTTCTTTGGACTGTTTGGTCCCTTTTGACATCACCCTGGATTTATCGGTTTACCTGCAGGTCACTATTCACAAAAAACTTCTTCCATAGACACTTGTATCACTTAAGATGACCATTTTATATAGTGTATACATATATGATATATCTGTGTTTATTGTCACTGTCCCTCTGAAACCTTTTATGTTCAGATTTGCCTTTTTCAGGAAATGGAAAAAACATATTTTAAAGGTCCAATCAGTGAAATATAGGGGCAAGGTTGCGAATTGCAACCAACTGCCCCCTCCACCCCTTTTGAAACACTGCGATGGCTGACGGAACATGCCGAAATACATGCAAGGGGACCCGCGGTGTATCTATGTAAATTTGATCACATTTGTCATTTTTACCCACACTGTAAAAAAAATCCTGTAAAATTTACAGTAAATTACTGGCAGCAGGGTTGCCAGCCAGTTACTGTAAATTTTACAGCCACAGTTCTGTAATTTAATTTACAGGCATTTACTGTAATTGCAGAATACAGGAAAAAACTGTAATTTTGAACAGCAACAGTATAATGCTGTATTTTTTACAGCATATTGCTTGATTTTTATTTACTGTATTAAGAAGAAATACATAACTCACTGTATATCCAGTATGTTTTGCATACTGGATATACAGCGTTTAATTTTTTTTAATTGATACAAAAATACATTACAGACGAATTTTGTACCTTGTACATGAAATATGTTTATTCAGTAACAACTTTATAGTAGCCAACATGGCTCTTTAAACAATGAATGTTTAAACAACACGTTAACCAACATAACCATCATGTAACAACATCGCAAAACAAGGCCAAAGTGAGTCTGTAAAACGGTCCACATCTTGATCCATCAGAGCCCAACAAGTAGCTGGAACTATGGAAAAGAATAAAGAGAATAATTTTAGATATTCAATTTATAGTCAGAGAAAAACAGAGGACAACATATACAGTCAGAGACAGAGAATAATAAAATAATGTAATTCAATGATGAGATCTGTGTGTGTGTGTGTGTGTATGTGTGTGTGTGTGTGTGTGTGTGTGTGCTTCTTACTTTTCATCGATTACAATGATAATTCATCATTGTGTTTAGAAGAGCGGCAACATGTGGGTTTACTGTAACCTGTTTCTTCTGTGTTCTGGCATTTTAGATGACGCTTCTTCTTGTTCCACTCTCTGGATTAATATCTACAAAGAGTCAGGAAAAACTAAATGTTATATATTAAATATACAAAATAGATTATATTAAAACACATTAATTAAATCTTCAGCTTGCTAGTGTTAAATAGGGGAGACTTCTAAATAATTTGCCCTAAAAAAATCCATCTCTCCATGCGAAATATTGTTTTAAAGGTCTTAACAGGTATATAACATTAACATATCTACAAAATGCAGGCAAGGAAGTTGTTCAACTGATACCTTTCAGTGGACTCCAAGATACACGCTGCCCCATCCTGGTGCTCAAGATTGAATATGTAACATGCTATGAACAGAGTGGCAAGGCCAGACATGAAGCTGTGCTGAGCACCGTCACACACAAGCTAACCTTCAGTAGTCAGCATCCAGTGGCCTCCATGACAAAGTGTGTCCTAAAACAAACAATACCACATGTGACAATAGTTAATACTTACTACACAATTTTATCTTTAAGCTTTTCACATTTAAACTAGTATAAGTGACTCTACAAACAAGCTCTAAGCAAATTACACAGAGTAACTTACACTTAAAACCGTACTTATACAGAAATGTAAGCCAACTAACGTTAGGGATGTCACGGTCAAGAAATTGTCACACTGGTATTTCTAACGGGCCGTCTCCCTCCTTCCCTCCAACGGTCGTATTTGGGAGACAGTTCTGCTCTAACGATGAGGGTGTCGCTAACGTCTTTTGCTCAAGCTCTCAGCTGGCCTCCGTTACATATACTGCATATCTAGCTGGTTACGTACAATAATCACTTTACCGGGCTATCCTCCGTGAACATCGACTTACCGCAAGCTTTGGTGACTCGTTTTAATTTGGGCGCTCGATTTAACGGATAACTCCATATGCAAATTTGAATTACACCACACAAATAATCACGACCGAGTGTGGTATTCAACACTAAGTTCCCGTGAATCCCAACATTCGAAGCATGTAACTTTTACCGTGTCTACGGCGGGCGCGATGTTCAACATTAAAAAAAAAAACATCAATTTACTAATACAATGAACTGTAGCTCGTCACATACCGCCTTCGCTCCTGGTGTGTACAAAAACTCTAAATAACATGAACAACTTCTGTCCTCAGGTGCTATAGCAACGGAGAATGTTTGAAATCTTACCGCGACGGCGCTGCTGAAACCCCGCGCAAGACTCCTTCGGCCCCCGCGGATGGAGGTTGAATCCGGGGTGCGATATGAAACGCGAATGTAGATACCTCTATATAACGTTACCAGTATGATAATCACCAAATATAGAAAATAATACTTAATAAATCACTTACCACAGGTGTGAATCACTCATTTGCGCACTTCCCCAATCTCGACTGTTGCAGATCATCCCGCCATTGTAGATTTGAAATTTACAGCAATATTCTGTAGATTTGAGTTAATCCGCAGAATGCATTGCACTTTACAGAAATATTCTGTATTATTCAAAAAACAGTCAGCTTCTGTAAAATAACGCTGTAGTTTTTACAGCAATTCGTTACAGTGCAAATAAAAATATCTGAGGGACCACCAGTAGTTTTTTTTTTACTTCTTATGCCCCCTTCAATTCGAACACTGGATGTAAAAATATTATCGATATTCTATTAATGCAGTAGCAAAATTGTCTCAATATTATAGTTGTCACATGTATGAAAAGGTGGGGCTTCGGGGCCAAACATAGAGAATGTTAAAAAAAATAATAGATGTTACCTTTCGCAAGTTCCATCTGGTACAATTATTTAATTTAATAAAAGGGATTTTTATGACATTTGACCCATCTCATACTATAGCTCATACATCTAAGCAATAGTTATGATTATAGGATAAAGAAAAGAGGATGCTTATGGCACGTTTCCAAGTCATCATTTGTCATTTTAAATATTTCAATAAATATCGTACTGTGGACTTTATACAGCGGTATTTTCGTCCAGTGAGATTTTGATATTGTTACATCTCTTATAATTGAAACGCTCAGACATATACAGCATTATATATTATATTTGCACAGATATAGCGGTCAATTATCAGTTAATTAAGAGAACAGAAAATACAAAGAATTTGTGCTCTGTATTAAGAAAATGTAATCATTTTGATGTTCAATATTAATAGTCATTATATGAATTTCTAAAAATCTGAAAGTTAAGAAATATTTATTTAATCTTCTGAATCTGCATCGGCAGATATCACTCTATCAATCTATAGTAATTTGGGATTGGTGCATCTCTAATTTATATACATATATATAATCATATTATATACAACAAATTTATTTTTCACATGGTTACAACATGGTTTCGTTGAACAATATTGAGTTTCTTTTTCATACGTTCAGATGTGTAAAATAAAGACTGGCTTTATTGATATGAATCACATTGCAAGTACAACACATATGCAAGCGTAACAGTTTTAGATGGCGCCGTCTATTTCTTCTAAGACACACAAAGCCGTCTTAAAATACAGTCGAAGATTACTACCTTCTAAATACATTTGTTTTACATTGTCATGTCATTTGACCCTTTTTTTTGGTTGACAACCTATATATATATATATACTGTATATATATATGAATGTATACTTCCAGTTTCTTTAACATACAATCCATCCTACTATTTAAGTCACTTTATTAAAAAATAAAAAATAATTATAAACTTATTAACACAAATTAAAAAATAAATACAGATAACCTGAATACAAATGATACAGCAAAAAGTAAACATGGCGGAAAGAATAGCAAACCCATTACTAATCTAATCTCCTATTCACAAGATACTGCAAAACGGGTCAAAACAATCATGTGAATCTCGGTGCTAAAAACCTCCATGCAAATCTCGATGAACGTCAGAATCTACATACAATCACAACAACGTACTGCGGTTATTTAACAGAGCGTCTCCAACAGTCAGTGCCTTCTGATCTTAAGTGGATGTCGGTTGTTTTGATTGCTCTTGATACAAAGGACGTGACTGCGTAACTAAATATCATATTTCTTGCATCACACATTTTTACCCCCTATTAACAGGGTGATTCGGTTTATGTCCGTAGATAAAGCTGTACAAGAACTTTGTGATAAGAAAATCCCCGCACGGTCATCTAGCCTAAAAGATAGCTTAGACTAAGCATTCATAGTCTTAAAAAAACAGAAAAAAGATCTTTTGGCAGCTGTTCATTAACTATTACTTTTGATACATGATGATGTCTTCTTTTATTGAACAATCATTAGGCTATACTCTATTTTTCAGCAATAAATTCCATTGGTGCTACTGTATATCTCGTATGGATGGAGAATGTCACTTCGTGGACGCTTAGAGCTCCTCAGATCGAATGACGTGGAAAAGGGTGACGTTGTACAGCACCTGGTGCCCATTATTCCATGCATACAGAGCTCTGTCCCTGGGGTTATAATCCAGCATGGAGATATGGGAATACTTGTTTTGTAAGGGTATGTCGATATATTCATAAGTTGACGAGTTGGTACTGAAAGCGTAGTACACTTTTGTCCCTCCTGAGTAGCCGTTGGTGACATAAAGAGTCCCGCAGATCATAAACGCCTCGCCCGCACTCCTCTTCGGGTGGTTGGTGGTGTAGCTTTTGATGACCTGCAGGGTCCCTGGGTTAAGCTTGCTAATGACGATGTTCCCCGCGTTCTGATTGGTGGCGTACACGGCCCAAAGCCCGCTTTCGTCCACCATCAGATCGATGTCGGAGTGACCGCCCCATGAGTAGTGGTAGCGGTTATTGTAGCCGGCGAGGTCCAGTTGACCTGATTTGCTGATGGTGGCCGTCTTGAAATCAAATTTGATGATGGTGTTGCTTTGGAACTTATTGAAGTAGATAGAGCCGTTGTAGACCACCTGCCCTGTGCCCGACCAGGGGTGAGGGAGTCGATGTGAAGTGAAGTTGTCGGAATACATGAAGTCAGCCATCGATTTGTATTCCCTGACAAAGCGGTTGTTGTGGTAACCGTCCATGTACCATACCTGGTGGTGGGAAGATATCATATTTTTGTGTTATCCAAACCAAGGTCGTATCTGAAAAGTGTGTCGCTAGAGCTGCAGTGTACAAAGA
Organism: Triplophysa tibetana; assembly: GCA_008369825.1. Classification (NCBI taxonomy): domain Eukaryota; kingdom Metazoa; phylum Chordata; class Actinopteri; order Cypriniformes; family Nemacheilidae; genus Triplophysa; species Triplophysa tibetana. The sequence continues at coordinate 3,110,305 of CM017901.1, read as the reverse complement.
CTGTCCATTTTAGCCAGTACTTAGCTTTCTTTGTAAGTACTCATTCTCCATCATCATGACCATAACAATCCATTATATTGCATAGGACAAGTAACGACCACTTTTCATATGCAACGTAATGGATCTTAATATTTATGCAGTGCATGGTCATTCCCTCACCCATCCTGTTTTAGTCCTGTCTGATCCGGTTCAGTGTGTCTTCACCACCAAAACGTTTAGAAGTCACACGCTAAGTCTATCAGAGGCATCCCGCAAGGGCAACTCTCTGACCCCTCATCAATCATTCAGAGCCCAGACAGATCTGCACGCCAGATGCTTTTCTGTTTTAGGGCTTTTCAACTGTATCGATCCACTTCAAAGAGTTTATAACTCCACAAAGCTATCCTCTTTACAGCTGTTGCATTAGTGGGTCATAGATAAGTTGCAAAACAGTTTACATACTACTGACATGTGTTGACTCGAAATGCGTATGCAAACAAAGTGGAATCTTTAGAGGGTTGTTCAGTGTGTTCATTGTTTTGGATTAAACAGTGTTAGGTGTGCACATTCAAAGACGACCCTTGCAGGGAAATGTATGCTGTTTTTTTGGATTCATCCAAACTGATCCGAACCAAAGGAGTTGACAGATAAGTAGTCCGTTTATTTTGTTTATTTGTGAAAGGCCGGTCCTTCCCCATTTTATCTAGCCCTTTCCTCTCTGGTGTTTTGATTGCAAAAAACAAGTTCAGAACACGAATCTTGAGTGTTTTAGCTTTAAAATGGTGCATAGTTTATGACAGTTGATCGAAAATTAATGTAAATCAAAGGTAATAAAAAACGTAGACACGGCCACAAACGGCATGACGGCCCTCCTACGGGCCGATGCTCGATAACAGGTTTTAAACCTGTAAAACAGTTGAAAACAGTCTTCGAATCAAAAGACCTAAAAAAGTCATTTGCACTGAATGTCAGAAATGAAAGCGATGAGTGTATCAGCATTTGTGTGGGAAAAATTCTCACAGAGGAATTAACAGGCATCATTCAGCTTTACTGGGAATGACTTTTCTGCTATACACTAATGAAATCTTGCAAGATTTACACCTATCATTTGCATCCTTATGTGTGGTGGTAAATTAATAAACCACACTGTTGGCCTGTTTTCAAGAAAATGCACTGCGGGGATAGAAGGAGGGCTGATAAGATGAAGTGAAAGGCATTTTCGTGATTAAAGTCAAGGGCGGGCTGTGGTTAAAGCTATTTCTCCTACGCCAAACAATGCGGCGGCCAGTTATTTATGTAACACATCCAGGGAAATTCAGCTTGGATTCGATGAACTTACCCTTGTGTCGCCGTCAGGGGCGAGAGGATCGGTCATCCACGAGCCGTACCTGGATCCGGACGTCTTGATGGTTATAGAGTCACTTATTCCTGTCAGTTTTCCGCAAGCTGGTGAAAACAATAAATAAATTACAGGAAGTTATTGCGATAGGAATTTGAATAAATTGTTCAGCCAAAAATGAAAATTGTGTAATCATGTACTCACCCTCAGATCATTCCAAACCTGTATCATTTTTAAGTTGACATCTAACACAATAGTAGCTGTTTATTCTGTTGTTTTCCATGTTTTCTATTATAAAAAAGCTTCTTATGTGGTGCTCAATGTCTTATGTGTCAGTCATGATGCAGCACGATTTTAAGAACTATGACGGATGAGAAAATAAAGCAATAGGCCCCAAGAAGATATAAAGATGTAATATATTTGAATCACTTCTTTTATGATAGTCATTTTTAAATTGTCATCTGATAAGCATCCATATACCTTATATGAAGAAAATCAACTCGGTTTACTTTCTGTTCTACAAAAAAGAAAAATACTTGTGTACTTGTTGAACTTTCGTTTTTGGGTGAACTATTCCTCCTTTACTTTCTTGATGCAGCTTGACCATTTTACTCTGATAAATGTGGTAGAGGGGGGTGTATTTGTTTCTGTCATATTTCAGCTTGAGTTATGAACTCGGGCAAGAGTTTGCAGGCATCAGTGAAGCTCTCATACTCTCTGTTTTGACACAGTGTCATCAGATTCAATGAAGCATAACTTGTGTGATGTCTGGAGTGTTGTAAGAGTGCTGATTCACGAAGAGACACATTCCTTTTTCATTTTTAACCCTTTCTGCCTGTCGTTTTCCCTTTTCTCCTTTTAGAAACGTGAATGCTACAGCTCCTCTTTCACACTCCTTTTCTTTCTCTCTCCTGCTGTGCTCTTCCAGCAGTCCTCTGGGCCATAGCAACTGCCTTTTTTAAACGAAACGTCCATTTATAGCAGCTCTTCGGTTGCCTGTGATATCTTTCCAATATTCTGTTCCTGACAGTGAAATGTGATCATTATTGTTCTGGGTTATATAAAGCCACGGCAGAGCCAGTTCTGGTGAATGTATTGTATGGCTTTTTACTGACCTAGCTATTTAATATCGTATGCTTATTTTTAGTTTCAAGGGAGTGATCAGCGAGTCATATTGGCTCCTTGATTTTCAATATATACATACATATCTGACATTTAAAGCTGCTTACATATTGCATTTTTAAAGGTGCTGTGTGTCATTGTTTGGATGATCTATTAACAGAAATGCGAGATAATATACATAACCATGTATTCAGAGGTGTATAAAGACCTTAAAGCGTTATGTTTTATTACCTTAGAACAGGGGTCGGCAACCCGTGGCTCTCAAGCCGCATGTGGCTCTTATGATCCCCTGCAGTCTTTATAAGGCCCTGTTTATGCCTGGTATTAAGATGCGTTTGGTCGATCGATCACAAGTAGACGAAAGAGGCACATACCCGTTTACACCTGCTGCTGTAATCTTTCTATTTTGACCACTTCTGTCCTGATTTCTTCCAAGAAATATCTGAAAAAGCTAACACATTTACCCAGCAATACACCTTGGCTGGGGAAAGTATTTACTTTTTCAGATATTTCATTTGAATAGACAAAATAAGTGCATGAAATGTACATATGAGCGAGAATTCGCCATGTTGTTTCTACAGTAGCCCTAAACGGGACAAACTGCTCTGCAGAGCGTGTTTCCTAAATACGTTATCTCCTTCGGGAAAGATGTGAAAACGTGACGACATCTTTGTCCTGTGTCAGCCACCGTAGTGCTTCGAAAGGGAGGGGGTGGAGTGAACCATTGGTTGCAATTCACAATCTTACCACTAGATGCAGATCATTTTCATACACTGGACCTTTAAGAATTTGATTGATTTTATAGTAAATAATATATATACCAAGTAGCTTTTATACTAGTCCTTGAACACAGGGCACATCTAAACTATAATAATCATAATCTTTTCACACTGGCCTGTGTAATTCTATAATCCCACTGGGATTGAATGGGCTGTGATTTATTCACCCAATTCTCTTTCGCAGATGTTACTGCACACGTAACCTACATTCAAAAATATTGTTTGACACACAATATTCAGGGCAGTCTCGGCGCAGTTGTTCAATCTTTAAAACATCTGATGGCCAAATGTTAGTTCAATAATCTGGACTGGTTTAAGGTGTTATATAATAAAGTACATATTTTAGGATTATGTGCACAGCAGTATGTATTTAAACCCAATTATGAAATTATGCAAAACGCTGAGTTCACAACCCCTGTGTCATTGTTGAGACTGTTTCTATGCATAGTTAATAGGGTTCATCTCATGTAAATGCTATGTATTCCCAAACAGTATAATCTACTCATTAAAAATAAGCAAACTGTACTCAAAACTGTGAAAAAGTTCATTTATGTACCAACTTTAAAGTGTGTTTAACTATTTTGACATTTTGAGTTCCAGGGACACAAAAATTCAAAGTCACTTGACTCAAACATGTTAATATTATCTTCCAATGACGTCATCGCGATTCCCAGCATGCTTTGTGTGGACTGGATAACAAAGGAAATCTCGAAATAAAGTGTTATTTCATGTATTTATATAAAAATTAAAATGGGAGTAGTCTAATAAATGTTTAGTATTCTGTTCTATTCTGGTTTTTAAAGAGTTGAAATAATCTTTTTGCCTCCAGTTCTACAAGACTAAGATTTCATGTTTTCTGTCACTCAATATGAGTTGATGTATTTATATATAACCCTGTTTATAATATTTTTACGACACTGCTAAACCTGCTAGAACTACCCCAAAATAAATCAAGCACTGTCAGTGAACATCTAGTTGAGGCTTTCTCTGAAGCGAAGCTTATTATCATAGCTCACCTTATTTATATTGGTGAATCCGTGTCTGGCAAAATTTCAATGGGACTTTTCTCTCGTCCCGAGGTTTAACTCCCCTGCATAATGCAGCATTATAAATTCATGCAGTCAGGAGATTACTGTACTGGGAGCAATAATCTTTCAATGAAATTCCATGATCATATTTAGATGGCCCTCTTTATCACTGTTGGTAGCTTTTGGCTCGGTGCAAAACTTTAGAGCGCAGCTCTTTCTTGGTATTTATTGTTAAGCAGCGAAGCCAGCATGCCGTCCTCTTTTAATCAATCAAAGCAGAGCTGCATTTACATTATGCATGAGAACTGAATCTGTGTTTCAACTGAATCCAAAATAAACGCTGCAAAAAAGAAGAGCAATTCTCTATTGTCTATAGTGCTTGCTGCTGCTGACCTATATTGAACGGCTTGAGTGTTTATTAAGATGGCTATAAACATGTCTATTTCAAGTAAACCTTATGATTTTTATTAAGATGAGGTTTTGTCCGTAAATAAGATCAGGTTGAATCAGATATTGTGGCCTGTCATGTTATATTGGATCATCTTATTTAATTTACCTGTGAAGCCAGCATGAATCCATGCCATGTCTCAGGTGTACCCAAAGTTATTTCTTAGAGAATACAGCACAGCAGGTTCTCATTAGTCACATGTGTGTCAAACATCCTTACAAGGACCATTACTCACAGAATAAGGCAACAGCTGAATCTGCTGCGACTGTATTTGTCAAATTAGCTATTTTGAGATAAAATGTTTTAAAGGAGAAAACTTGTTGAAGAAAGTCTGGCATTGTGCTGTAAAGCTGTGTTCACTGTTTTGTCCAAATATGAAAAATCTCATTTATTTACCTCATTAACATTTCTTTTCTTAAAGGAATAGCTCACCTTCAAAATGAAATTCTGTCATTATTTAGATGCCATATTGCTATTGCCATTTCAAACCTATATGACTTTCTTTCTTCTGCAAAACACAAAAGATATTTTGTGGGTAACAGAAAACCATTGGTCCCATTGGTAAGATCAGGTTGGATTAGCTGAGTTGCTACATCTAAAGGAAGAATATGTGACTTTTCAAGTAAACCTGCTGTAACATTTGCTATGTTGTATCATCTAGTCAAATCAAAACTAAAAATGCCACAAGATCTTCATAATAAACACCATCTATTTGCTTACATGTTAAGATTTGTGTTATGAAACGCAATGTGTCGTCTTGAACGAACCTCATTGCGAACCTGCTTTGAAATGAAATGGAGAGGTTGTTTGTGTTTGTGCTCAAACTCATCCTACCTAATTTTTGCATGCAAGCACGGAGCCTCTCCTCAAGGTTTGACACCCTGTTGTGAAGCTCCTCGTAGTCAAAGGCTCCGATCTCCTCCTGCAGTTCACTTAGCACTGACGTCAGATTCTTCACCTCCTCTTTAAACTGCATTACCAATTTTGCATCGGCCTTGTATTCCTCCAACACTGGAATCATTGGCCTAAGCTCCTCCATTTTCGCTTTTATGGCCTGAAAGGTTAAAATAGGCTTGGTTCAGTAGGCATGCGTGCAACGATCGGTCCAAACACCTGTCTTGCCCTGCACCGCTATAGTCTATCATGCCGAGTGTGTCTATCAAATACATGTTGGATGCGTATCGTGAAACAACTTCTCAGTACACCAGCAAAAATTTGAAAAACTCTCTTTATTTTTTCAATGTGTTAAGGGTTACATGCTTATACATACAACAACAGTTGCCTTTTTTCCAAATATGCATAACCAAAGTCATGGAAAGACATGGAGATGATTATCGTAACATAAGAAAATCTATCCATGAAGGCCTGCAATAGTGGCATGCACAAAAAGACTGCAAACAGAATGGAAGGTGCTTCGTATTTCATATAAACTAAATGTTGCAAATATTCAGTTGACCAGTTCAGGATTACAATGGGATTGAACTTGCTCTTCAGTCTCTGCGGCTTTGATTTAACTCATAAAGTTAGCCCTGCAAGCAAAGAAATGAAATTCGGTTGAATAGCTAACTAGCTAGCCTTTCTAATACACACAGAAAACAAGCCACTGTGTGCGTTACATTTACCTTTAAAATGAATTAAATGGATGAACTAACAGACAAACACATGCTTTAAATTATTTGCAGATATGCAAATAATCACGATGATATACAGTTGGAGGTGAACGTGTCTATGTTGTTTAAATAAAGTTTAATTAAACTTATAAAGCACAACATTAGTAATTTATTTTGAGTTCATTATATATTGACTATTGACCATCGGTTGCAAATAAAAACTACAATCTCATGCAAATTCGTAACTATTTTATGAGGTGGCTAATTTGTATGAATTGTGCGATCTCGTTTTAGTATGATTTGCTTTCACAGCAGTGACATTAGATTTTGGGGTGGGGATTCATTGTCACTATTTGTACAAAGTGAAAAATTTCGACTGAGTTGTTGCACCTACATTTTAGATTGTATCTTAATTTTTATTCAAAAAAGAACATTTTTTAAGTAGACCCAATTGTCATTTGTTGGAAAGAGTCTGCTCCTCAAATTTCTTGATTGTTTGCTCATCTGCAATATGTCTCCAAAACGTTTCCTGTCAGATGTCTCCAAGATGTTTATGATTTTGGATCTACAGTGTGCAAAACTGCCTTTTCTAAGACACTTATCAAATATTTTTACACCGCAGATGTTTTCCAGATCTTAAGCAGACTTCTTACAGACGTACGTGTGCTATCTGGGCAATAACCACCATGTGCATAAGCGTTATTTGTGTTATATTGTCTATGGTCATTGCAGATCAAGTAAATGTTAAATTGTTCAAATGTTTCTCAGTAGCTGTTAATAATAACTATATTAATAACCCATTTGAGATGCAACAAGTCACATTTCGAGATGGGGAGGGTCTGTTTTTTCAAGTGTCATCTTATTTTGCATATTTCAATTTGGAGGAATTTATACAAAATCACCTCGTAAAATAGTTATATTTTCAGATCAGTTTGAAACAACCCTTATCTAAACAAAGATAAGTACTCCTATACACTATTCAGAATATAATCATAGTTCACGTGAAATGCCATGTTTGTTCAATATATGCTCTACGTCTGCCTGAATGTCTAAAGTGGACTTGTGTATCATCTGATGCTGTGTAGGCTGACCTTTTCCACTTTTTGCATCCAAATATCAGATGCAGGCTCTAAAAGGGCAGACCCATTAAATAATCTGAAATGTTTTCTTAGTTGAACAGGAGGTGCCCCAAAAATCTTCGGTAGAACAGCGACTCATTCCTTATCGAATTATTCAGTTTGACAAGCGAAATGCTTAGGCGCAGCACGTAAGGCCATGTCCCCGGAGCTAAACGATTGCGACACTATAAATCCATCCATCCAGCCTTGCATGTGATTTGGACGCATAGTCATTTAGCCATAATAGCCTTCCTAGCGTGGAGAATTAATTTATGTGCTTAGCCAGCTAACAACAGCTAAAATGGAAAAGTACAGGTCGCTATGATGTCGAAATTAATCATATTTTATAATTTTGTTCTTGTGGAGGCGAGACAATCGTTCGGAAACTGATGTTTTCAGCGAGCTTGCTTATTCAGCTTACAGGACTGTAAAATGTCGCATCACTGTAAAACGTAGCAATTCGCTCGATACTTGCTCATTTGCACAGCTATTGATTAGGTAATGTAATTGTAAATAGCATTAAGAACAACAAAACAACAATTACACAGTATTTGGAAGTGACTGAAATAAGCAAGTCGATTTTTGTAAATGGAGAAAAAATTGATTTTTCCGATTTTTCATAATGAAATACCAGATATCTGAACCACATGTTGTCGAGCACAAATGTATTCATACCTTGTATTGCTTGGCGATATTCTGCTTGTGGCTCTCCTCAACCTGTTTGAACTTTGTTTCCAGGCCCCTAAGCTGAACTTCCATTCTCTGCACATACTGCAGGTCTTTCTGGGTCCTCTGGTCCAGATTCTGGATTGACTGGGTCATGTTTTGGACCTGTGAGAGAGGAAAAACAAAAACAAAACATAAGATCTTCTCTGAGAATCTTGTTGAAAGGGACCCTGACAGAAACTGAGTGATGCGTTTTTTCTTTTGTCGTGTCTTTGTGTGGACAAGTGCGTGTGTGAGAGTACTTTTTCCAGGAGCTGTCTCAGTTGTTTGGTCCTGGCGTCCCGCGAGCACATGGTCTGCTGAGGGGCAACGACAGTGCACACACACCTGCCCTCGCTGTCTTGCGCTGAACTGTACACCTGCCATGAGTCCTCGGGGTTAGCGGGCAGCACCTGGGCAGGGGGCAGAACAAAGAAAAGAAAGGTCATCGGCTGAAGACCAAAGCAAAGATATTGTTTGAAGGGAGGCTTTGTGACAATTGTCTTGTGAAGTGTGTGCTTTTTCAGAAGGATAGCTCCCTTAACGTTATACAGTATAGCATTTTCTTTCTGACTTTTTGGCGCTGAGCCGTATATTAGCGGTCAAATACGGCCACACCATTTTTATAGATTATTATACTTGATGCTTTGACGTGAAATGCTCTTTTATCAAAGGGGATTTTGTGACCCAGTGGCTTTACATAAAAGAGCCATCTGGAAGAGTGACGGTTTCCGTATGCCTCGCCCTAATCCTGAGTAATCCAATGAATAATCCATATTGGTAACAAGCGATGGCCGAAAGCGCATTTTATTCAATCTACAGAATGTCTTCAAAAATCTGGCTCTACTATAATGCAGAATTCAGATTATGATCAAATCTAATCATTTTGTGTTGGACAGAGTTTACACTCAATATCCAACTAGTGAAAGCTATTAAAAAAATACAGAGGGATTGCAAAAAAGTCTTGCTGTATGAAGCATTTTTTTGCTCAGCCAGCTCCAAACACATTCAACAGTCAATAATCTCCCCACTGAGACACATTTTGCACCTTTTCACCAAGGAGTTAAAATTGATTTTGTTTGTTTGAAGTGATGAATAGTATTGAAAATCATTGAAAATTCATCACAAAATATCCCAGCTACAAGAGGTTATTGTCTTATATTAATATCATTAATATTTTACTCTTTTGACAATTTTGGCAAATGTCAGATTTAGAGAGGATTCAGGTTATATACGTGTTAGCAGTTTTATATGTTCCCTGTGTAATTTATACCCATGTCTTTAGTGCTGTTAGCTGCCATACTATGTTTTTTCCTCATACACAACTGGTGAAGTCAATGTAACGTTAATGAAATTCTGTTTTGTTTCACCGTGAAAATATCTAAATAACACTAAAAACTGTGCATCATTGCAGAAACAGATACATTGATGATATTAGATGGAATCAAAATGCTTTGATTTATATACCATGATGCTAACGGTTTTGCGTATTCTTGTGTCATGGGAATAACATGGTAATTCAAAAGACACCATGTTACTGATGTGGTAAAATACAAAAACATGTATTACAATGGTAGAGCTACAAAATTATATTACTGTACCAGGTAACGTGTCAAGAAAAAATTTACCCATGGATACTATATCTATGGAAAGGTTATTTGTTAGTAGTAAATAATTGTTTCCACTGTTTAGAAATTAACTATTATTTAAATAATCAATTTGTTTGTAGTAACTTCATATTTTTTTCCATTTTACACATAATAAAGAAAACACAAATGAGGAGAATAGTTGAAACTCACGCCGGTGCTCCGGTCCGGCACACCCGGAGGTGCCACGCTTAATTTGGTGTTATTCAGACCCACTAGAGAGGGCAAAGTCTGCGACATCCAGTTGGTGATCATCGCCATCGTGCTGAGCACCACTCCAATTTTCAGTAAAGGCACCGACATCTCTGCTCTTTTTCCCAGTAACCTTCATTATAAACATCCCTGAACACAACTGCGCTCGCGACCCGCGCTCCTGAATGAGGTGATGCGCTTCCCATCAGCGCCCATCGCAAACGAGTTCATCTCGGACATTTTTACGCGCACTATCCTATACTGAACTTTATATTACACGAGTGCGGTGGTTTATCGAAGGAGTGTAGCTCTGTCTTCTCTCTCCGCTCGAATAATGACGGTACATTCTGCACACCATCTCGTCTCATTGGGTTCGTGCCCCTCCCACCCAGTGCGCTGGTGAAATATTCATAAAGATCGCAAACCTCCTCCGGGCGCTTGACGCACGAACATGCAAAATCACTAAACACTAGAAAAAAGTTATTGCATAGCCTCACGGTAGGGGTTTTAGCTTCAAACGGGCATTGTATGTCATTGCGTTATGCAATCCAATATTGCACTTCTGAGAGGTTGATTTAATATATTTTGCCTCTCTTTGACTTTTTCCATATCATGCTGACTTTTTCAACGTGATTGACGGTTATGGATCGCTGATGTAATATCATAGTTATTATTGCTACCTAGAATACAATGGACACACCCGGAGATGTAGGCTACTGTATAATATCATGTGCTGGTTTTGGGTTGCTATTGTTGCTCTTTAAACATTTAAAAAATAATACAATTGCACCCAGTGCCGGATTAAAGAAATATATCGTGTATCTGCATTCTATAACGATGTATTGTCGCTCTATTTGCGGAGTCTTTTTAGATAATTTACTACGATATCTGACCAGTGGCCCTTGTCTAGTAGTCATGATAGATTTGCCCAACAGAGGGCAGTGCAGGTTGCTTTCTTATTTTGACATTTTTCTCTTGGACAGGTCTAATCTGTCTTGTTGGACAAAACAGTATGTTGGCCAATATTGGGTTTCTTACAGTTATATGATAAAGAATACATATACAAGGCCAATACATAATATACATTCTCCTTTGCATTTCTTATAAAATGGTGACAACCATTATCCTGTCAACTCAACGTTTAAAAGATTTAGATCATGGTAAGAGCACATCACTGTCCTCTTTCTTACACATCTGTTATTTTTTGTCTTTTTTGCAATTTTGGTTAAACTTATTACAGGCTGCACAACACTAATACATATTTCCCTGAATTGCATTATCGTGTTTATAAACGATGTGTAGATTTTTTTAAACTATAAATGCACCTAGCTAGTCTAAAATTGAAGGATATTGTCTGATTTTTTTTAGATTATACCTTTACATGATATGTAGTTTTTTCAACTCACTGGTTAGCTGACATGAATTGAAATATATCTTGAAAAACGTATTCTTTTTTAGTTACTGATCATTTGGGTTATATTGCAAATCATGAAACAAATCACTTGTGTTTCATTTGATCAATTTATTCACATCCAGTGAATCACAGTTGTTTAAAGAACGTAAAATTAACGTACATTAAGTCTTCCTCTTCCAGCTAAGAATTGTCAAGCCTTAAAATTGGCAGTGAAATTTGATTTAAAAACTGGAGGCAAAACACTTCCTATAAGGATGAACAGAAAAATAAACTCAACAAAAAGCATTTCCTACAATCTAGGGGTGTTAGGAGGAAAAAGCCCAATGCGCTGAAGAGAAAGCTTCAAAGATGAGTGAGGAGAAAGCGGTTCACCTGCTGTTTTGCCATTGTGTCAGAGACAATCGCTATGCAGATAATGAAAATATACTGCACAAGCCCATGTGTTTTATCTCCAATAGTCAAACACAGGACGATTCCCTCACAACGACATAAAACATTCGGAGATCTCACTGCTACTAAGCTGAATTTGTATTATAATATGAATCTTATAATTACTTATTCTGAAACCATATTACTATTATAATGGTGCATCGTTTCAGAGCATCCGTCAAAAAGTTATTAAATGCTTAACCATGTGCCTAAAAGGGTTAAGATACGAGAAACCCCACTGTGATTTTTCTTCTGATCTCGGATTAGACATATTAGGCTGCTCCATCCCAAAGATTAATCTACCGTTTCTGCCCATTTATGATAAAACACAAATCCTGTTTATTTTGTGCATATCAGGCTCATTAGCCCGTGATGTGTGCTGCAAATGGCGTTTGTAAACCTACTTGGGTGAGTTCAGTGCCCATCAATACAAGGAGGGTGAGACTCAAGAGCTTGCTTGCAGGCTGCATCTTCTGCCTCCGATGCCACCTGGTCCAGAGATATCACATGCAGATCTGGTTCTCCTCAACTGTCCGGCTCTCTATCGCGACACTCCGCTTAAAACAAAGATGCGATGTGAAATTCACCACCGAAATAATAGGAAAAAGGGAGCTGGTTTGCAGAGCCGTCTCTTTGCATATTTATTGCATGTCGACGCGTCCTCGTCCGCTTGCTTGACGACCGCGGGTCAGATCGCGAATGCAGGGATGAGCGAGGAAAGCAGTGTAATTATTAGGCTACTTCATCTCGACACAAACTTGGCTGGGTAAGACACCAGAGAAGGTGTGGGCAGGAAATTTGCGAAGCGGGGCCAAGCAATGGTGCTGAACCGGATGTGACACGCGGACTGGCGTGGGAAATTTAAACTGCGTGAACGACGCGGGAGTGCGCGCGTGATAATATATTATCGCTGTCGGACATGAGCAGTCGGCACGAGTGTGAAACAGCTCAGTTCACAGCAAAGGTGTGAGGGCTAAACTAAAAGATGACAAAAGGAGTCAGGTTGCCATGGAAACTGCGTCCTCCTTTGGAAGATGAGAAAAATGCATAGCTGAACCGGGTCACAAAATCTAGATTTTATTTTGCTGTAGTATATTTTAGTTCGTTAGACTATAATGTTAGAGATTATAGTACTTATGTCGTAATTTACATACAAATATATACTGTATATCAAATCAAATCACTTTTATTGTCACATCAATAACAGCATGTGTGCCGTGGTGAGTGAAATGCTTGGGAGTTTGCCCCAGACAGAGCAGAATACAATTGACAGATTTATATATTAACTTCAAAATGAAAACCTTGTCATTATTTACACGCCCTCTTGTCATTTCAAACCTGTATGACTTTCTTCTGCAGAATAATTAAAAAAATGTCGGTAACAGAAAACCACCAGAAGTCAATGGGGACCTTTTATACCTAATTCTTTAGTAGACGAAAGAAAATCACACATCTAAAATGACAACATAATGAGTTATTGATGACAGAATTTTCATTTTGAAAGTGAGCTACTCCTTAAACTGAATTGAAGTAGTAAATCATTTAGTAGAGTCTACTTCCTAAAGATTTTTTTAATTAAATTTAGATTAAATACTAAACTACACAACAGTATTTTACAATATTTTTTTCTGTAAGTGATCCTTAATTGTACACAACACAACAAATATTTCATTTATGCAAATAAACATAAAGCTTATTTGAAAACAAGAAAAATAGTTTGAAAATAAATATAAGCATTAACGTTTTGACAGCTTAATGTTAGCAATATAAACAACCTTAAATGGCATCGTTAAGGTTTAACAATTCTCTGTTTACTGACAGTAATTGACTCAAGTAAAAGAGCAATAGGGTAAATGTCATCACGCCGTCTATAAAGAAACTCTACAGTCAAGAGTAACTCTGTGCCTTAAAGGTCGAGTCAACACCTGCTGTTGCAGAATTACATGTGCAAACACATTTAGTTAGAACTTAAAGACAAACTTTAATAGATTTATGATAATATTGAACAAATAAATTACCAGACTAATTTATGAATTTTTAACACATGAAGCAACACCCGCACTCTCAAAAGTCAAATGGTTTTGATATCCTTACTGATTCTATAAGGAACTGGAACATCTATAGTGGATTTAGTTTTTTTACTATTAAAATGTGGGTGAGAAATTATATTGACTGAAAGGTTTGTTGCTAACCAAAAATGTTATTCTATAGCATCGCTGCAAATGACCCTCTTTAGCACCTTTATTTTTAAAAGTGTGCACTTTGGCATTTAAAACATGGATGTGGAAAACCACAACGGACTGAAATGCTCTATTTCCTTGATGCACCTATTAAAAAATCCAAACCACTTCTAAAAAAACAACAAGCTCTGGCTTGTCCTGAACATGTCTGCATTTGTCAGACCCAGCGTGTTGTTCAGGTAGACTCTCGTGTTCTAGCAGGACAACATCCATCACTTCAATGCTGCAAGAGGTTTTGTGGCATGATGATAATCCATCACCAACCCTTTGTCTTTCTAATATCCACCAACAGCTGCTCTCGTTCTCCGCTTCATACATTCTCATTTTCTCTGTTTTCGTTGCAGTCAGCAATGGGTGAAAAAAAGGTTTGGGGAAGAACTAGTAGAATATAGGACATGTGTCACACATCTCCCTCAGGGCTTTAGTTCTGCTCACTAACATCTCTGACACAAAGTCCTGCCAACCGCTACCTGTCAGTATTCATCATCCAGAAAGAGAGTCCACCTCCATGGACATGAGCTTATTATCATAGGGAGGAGACTGGAGAAGTCAGAGAACATTGTTCTATTTGTGGAGCCGGCCATTAAAAAAATATAAGCTGGAATATGTCTTGTTTTCATCTAATAATAGAAGGGCATGGCACCAAAATTACCCGATGAGACAAATGTGCTCTCGCATATCTTGGATATTACACTATTTTAGTGGCTGAAATGATTTATCCATTGCGAATACTTGCACCCGTCTTATAAACGAGAGCATAAATAGAACCTCACGCTTAGACAAAATGAAGCCCTTTGGGAGATTCCAGACAGGCTTGGGGAGGTGTCCCACTTTTCAGTTTGTCTCGTTCGTTTTGATTTTTATATCCGTAGAAATGCTCCATGCTTTTTCAATCTTCCTAATACTTTTTCATCTTTCTTAAACAATGCCATAAACAAAACCATATGCCTGTGCTTTCCAATGAGGTATAAAAGGGAATTGAAGCTGGGTTTGTAGACTAATCATAGCTCCGTGGAGCACAAAAGAACACTCATTATTTTTCGGATTGGACATTGATTGATGCTTCTACAGGAAAGGCGTTCAGCGTCAGACATTTTCATTTACAGAAAATCAGGCCACCTTGCTTTATCAACGCATCAATTTCCCGCATCTTTTCACCCTGCCACACTCATCATATAATATTCAGCGGAAGAGATCTCAGTTTTCACAAGTGCAGGGTTCCATAATCGAATATTTTTTCCTTTGTTGCCTGGTTACTTGTCACTTGATGGAACGTTTTTACATCACCTGCGACAGACGGTTCAATTGAACTACCTGTGGCCAAGTGTCTCGTTCAAGTTCAAAATGATGACACGATGACGGGGTTGTGGTTGTGTGGTAATGAAATGATCAACTTTAAATTGTACAGTTTTCCTTCTGAAACAGCAGTCGTCTAGCAGCAATGCTCAAAAATAGAAGTGTGAATTAAAATCATGCTGTGACAAGCATCAAAGAGACTTCTTATTATCTCACTCATCCTCAACAGCGTTCAGTGTCTGTTTTACAGCATCATCAGAGGAAGAACCCTCTCTCTGAAATACTTTCAATAGAAAGCAACCAAGCCTTTAATGTAGAATCTAAAACACTAAGAATATAATTGCTGAATATAATTTTAGTTGTTGTAAAGGAAAAATGTTCTTGTGATTGCTTGGTGATGCATCGGTTCTATGAGAATACAAATGGTTAAAGCTCAGTGTTCAGTTATTAAGTAATCTGCTTGGCCAAAATACAATAACAAGAAATGTAACGTCTCCAGGGTAAAGAATGCTTGACTTTTGCTGCGTCCGAAATTGCCCACTTCCATACTACATGGTAGGCGAAACTGAGTATGAGTCATGAATTGTATGTCCGAAGCCTCAGTATGCAAAAAACAGTAGGCGAATAAAAAAAAAGTATGGTCTTCTGCTTCCGCCGAGATTCGTGAGTGTGGATCGGATGGACACTTTTCTATCCCATGATGAAACAGGAGCCGAGCAATGGTCACATTTCAAAAGGATATAAAATAAATATACCAGAAAACTTTAAGGCTTATTTACATAAGTGCCAATAAATGAATTTCTCGTGACGAAATAATATGTTTTTATCAAGAGTCACGTATAGGTTGTGATACGTCATACAGGTCAAAGAACATACGGGTCACATGACCATAAAAAATGGCGGACGCAGTATATCCTCAAAGTATCAATACTCCCACTCATACTATATAGAACGTACTGTTTTAACGGCTGATAGGTACTTCTTCAAATTCAGCACGTACTGTCACAGTATTCAATTTCGGGAGCAGCGTTTGTCTTTGTCTGTATTGTACACGGTTTCAAAATCCCATGATCAATAACTTCACACAAGGACTTGCTTGTTATGTGCAGTGAGCTTGTCTCAGATTGTCTCATGCTAGCATCAAAATAAGTTCTTTTGTTGAGAGAATCTTGTTAGTTTGTGAGCCTTTGTCATGTGAACACATTTTTGACACCTTTTCCCCTGCGTCAGACAGACATTCAAAGCGTGATGTGCATTGCTTGTCCTAGAAAACTGCGGTCCTGTTGAATTTTAATTCTCTTTCATTTTTCTATGTTCTGCCTCTTTTTCTCTGAAGAAATATCTGAAATGCATAAGACTAAGGCAAACATTTTCATTTTCTCTCCGTTTAATCTCATTGGTGTCTTAGAGCAACAACTGAGATATCAATGAGATCTCATCTGTGATTTCTCACTGGTTTCGGATAATGGTGTTGATTTTAAGGACTGGATGTGGTTGTAGACAGTATGTTATCAATCTCAATGTATTAGCTGTAAATACAGGTAGTTGGAGAGATGTGATACTCTTTGTTAAAGAATGCCCCTGCAAAATTTAAGTACAAAGAAACAAAATAGGACTGAATATGATTTTTAAGTCACCATCAGACGGCTACTTCCATTCTGCCATTAGATGACTTCCAAAAATGCAGTTTCCTGTTCTTTGTAGTAAAAGGCTCTGTAACAATCTTTAAAAAGACCTTTGGCTCTATTAAACCAATCCTCCGGGAGACAAAAAGACAGGGCTGAGAACATCTCCATATGTTCAGGCTTTAGCTTGCGGGGAATAACAAGAAGTCGTTACATTAAAGTGAACTAACAGGCCAATCGTGTCCAGGGTTCTTCATGGTGACTGCTCATTCAGAGGATCTCCAATTTATAATTGCAAATCTAAATTAGTCATTGAAACTCTCAGTTAACTGAGAACATGCGATTCCAAAAGCCTCCGACTTGAGTCATAGTCTGTCAGGTTTGCTGCCAAGTAGAGGAGGATGACGGACCAGATCTGACGGTGGGGACCATCTGGCTCTCTAATCCAGTAACCAAACAAGCACCTCGATACGGTTCCTTCCCTTACCCACAGTGCACTGCTGCCGAGGGAATGGAGACACTGGCAACCGGCTAAAGGACATGAAACGTCTCCCATAGCGATAAAGCTGATGCTTGAGAGCTTGATTTTCCATGAGCATCAATTGTATTACAAACCTCGCAGTGTAAAATGCTTCGCCATCCTAAATGTTTGCCAAGTCTAAAATGTTTTGCCATCCACTTGCACTTCATGCGTTTTTATTTTCATATTATATCATGAGATTTCTTTTGCTATTTTTTTACTGAAAAGTCTGGAAAATAACTTGAAATAGATTAGATGAAATTTGATTAAAAATTTGATTAAAATAAAGCAACTTCAAAGTTACAATAGGTACAAAAATAGTTTATTAATCTGTTAGGTAGCTAGCTAAAATTGTATCAGAGTAAATAAATTAATTTAATCTTTCATTGTTTGCTATTTTTCCACAGAAAAGTCTAAAAATAAGTGTGAAAATCTGTAAAAGAATTGTAAAAAGATCTCAAAAATTAATAATAGATCAAATTATATTGAAATATAACAATAACAATATAGCGAGAGTTAGATTTTAGTCTGTCAAGTAGCTAAAACTGTATTAAAGTAAATAAATTTAGATAAAATTATGTAAAAAATATGCAAAAGTGAAATGCTGAATAATTACAATTAAATAAATTAAACTGAATAAATTATAAACTAATTATACACATTATAGCACATTATGGAAAAATATACATGAATGGAAAATCTATAATAAACATTATTGAAATTAAAATGAATACAATTTATACATTTAACAGCAATAAATATAAAGTATACTTACAGAAAGAAACCCTATAGATTTAATAGATCTTAATAAAAAGTAACATGATATTATTAATCTAGATTGTTTCAGTGTATAATTTAGGTGCTTATGAAGAAAGATGTCTCTTAAATTTTAGGATGGGGTCCCTCACATAAGGGTGTCCTACTTGGGTGTTCATGGCATGTGAAAGATTGAAAACCCATGCTCTAGAACACATTAATGGCAAAAAATATTGTTTTCCTGTGTTATTGCACAGGTATAACATTGGTAATGCATGCAGCTGTTTATCAAGACATCAGGAGACTTCACGCAAAGGTCAGGTGGTTGATGATGGATTGTGTTTAATCTCACGTAATGAGTTTACGTTCATATCTACTCTTTTTTTTTTCTTTTGACAGTACCGATGTGAGCAAGCCTGTCAGTTTATCATGTAAGAAACAGCTCACTGGAGCGCAGTAAAGTCTGGAAGCTGTTGAACAAGCTAAACCCGCCAGCAGACGAACAGACCTCCCATCATTTCACAGGAGTCTAATAGAAACATAGCTGAGAGGCATAAAACTGATACAGAGGAAAACAGCCATAATACATCAGCCTTTATAGACTCGAACATGGATTAAAGAAAGGTTAAAATGCAAACAAAGCTGTATTTATTAAACCGTGTTCAGTTTCGATTTGACTGTAGAGACTTTGCTAGGTTTGATCATAAAACATTGTGTAAGTGAGTCTGACATTCCCCAAGAGTGCGGTTACAGAATGCCTTGAGCTATCAACACTTTAAAAGTGCAAACCTAGAGTTTTGGAGAACAAAGACATTCGACCAGTGTTTTGTTTTTGTCTCAGCATGAAACGGTAGAAAATTAAACCTTAGCGATAAAATAAGGGACAATTTGCATCTTTGGAGCTATGGCATTTTATAAAGGTGTATTAAACAGACATGACATTTTACATTTATCTCACGCTTTAAATCATTCTTTTGTTACAAGAAACTGTGAGACTAGGACACATGATTCGGTTTATTTGTCCTATATTTGAAGAGATAATTTCAAAAATGAGTAACTCCGTTTTTTTACCTTTTTAAAAATCATGTTTTTTTTACTGTGCATTCCAATTAATATCAATCAAACTGCACTTGGTTTTCTTTGATTTAGGCCAAAATAACGAAAAAATACAACTTACTAACACTAATAAAACACAAATTAAAAAAAAGATGACATAATAAGAAACATTTTAAACATTGTTATCTCTTTTTTGGATCAAACTATTCATTTATTCTTCATTAGATATATTTGAGAATATCAAAACTAAAAAGTGCAGTATATACTGTAACGTATTCTGTACATTTTATTTTAAATACTTACTCTTAAGTAGCACAGGAACATTTTTAGTAAAAGACAAAAGTACATTGTATGGGTCAAAATGATAGATTTTCTTTTATGCCAAAAATCATTAGGATATTAAGTAAAGATCATGTTAAATGAAGATATTTTGTAAATTTCCTACCTTAAATATATAAAAAAAATATTTTTGTGAGTGGATGGCCTGCAACAATGCCCCTGATTAACAACTCCAAAGGCAATTTTCTCAATATATAGATTTTTTTGCACGCTCAGATTCCAGAGTTTTAACGGTTGTATCTCCGCCAGATATTGTCCTATTCTAACAACTCATACATCAATAGAAAGCGTATTTAGATTCAGCTTTCAGATTATGTAAACATCAAAATTTCGATAACCCATAAGACTGGTTTTGTTGTCCATGGTCACAATTGTGCAACGTTAGGTGCCTGGCAATATAATTATCCTGCTTTTGAAGTTCTGAACAGAATGGTCAATTTCCATTAAACAGATTTGTGTTCTGTGAACAAATTGCAGCATGAAGGGCGAGATGCTTTCGCTTGCAATTCTCTTACAAATCAAGAGTAAACAACATGTCCTGTTCAATACACCCATGAGCCGCTGAGGTAGCAGCTTTAAATGCGTCAAGAACTGCCCCAGACTGACCTAGATGGGTGTCAGAGCGCTTTGGGTCATGCAGCCGGAGCTTTCAATATAATTGGCAGAGCTTCCATGAAAAGCCAGTTCCTTAAAATAGAAATCTTTGAAGGTGCCCTATTCTTTTTTTTATCATTTTATTATGTGTAACAAGTATATTGTTGAAAAGCTATAAAAGTTTACATGTTTCTTTTGCATTTATTAACACAAAGTCCATTGTTCCATGTCTTAGAATGAAATGATATGCCTTTTTTAGAGATGGGTACATTAAGCATATTCGTAAAACTGTCTTTCTTTCTCGCTGCATTTCATTCATCCAGTTTGAGCATAAAAAGCTGAGAATTACTGCAGAGTTCTCAGAGGACTGGTAAACTTTGAGTTAAAGCCTGATCATTAATGTACAGTTCTAGTTCAACATGCTCTATAATGGATTGAGCTGTCATTGTTCATAGTGTTAATGCGTTCCGCTCATGTATAATGGAACACGGACGTTTTTCGAGCCAGAACCAGCTGCCAGCTGTGTTACATCAAAAGCAGATTGGAACGGAAGGCACCTCCATGAACATAATGTGTCTCACCTGCTCGGCCTGCAGGTCGAAATTCAGCGCACACATGCGTCAGCTGAGCCTCAACAATCAGCAACATGCTGTAACCTCGGTGATAAAAAAACATGCTATTGGTCTGGTTTGCATCCTCTACACTGTACTGAAACATCACTGGTTAAGGTTCGCACTGGTCTTCTCCTAGCCGCTGATTCTGGTGTTCTTAGCACTCTTTTTCTGTTAGAACACAGCTCAAACTTTGACACTGTCTGTCATGAGAGACTCCTCTCACGGCTCTTGAATGTTTTTCCTCTAAATTAACAGACAAAAAGCAATTTGTCACATAATCTAAACACAAATCATCCATAAAATATATCAGTTCCGGCGTCACTCAGGGATCGGTCCTGGGCCCTCCTCTTTTCACTTTTTGTATCCAGTTGTTCAAATAATCGAACGCCAAGGGCTTAATTTTCACTGCTATGTGGACGACATTTAGATTTATTTAAACACTCCTTCCACCTCTGTGTTTCCTTCACCTGCACTAACATCCTATATTAAGGAACTCAAGCTTTGGTTGGAGGCAAACCCCCTTAAATTAAATAACGCTGGTAAAACTGAGATGATTCTTATCGGTACTAAAGCTGTAACATCTAAACTGACTAGTCAACTGATAGATTTGGATGATTATTTGATTATGCCCTCAATTACTGTTCAAAATCTTGATGTACTTTTCGATTCTACTCTTACATTCAATGATCACACTGGCAAAGTGGTAAAGTCTGATTTTTCCCACCTTTCTCATATTCGATCCTCTCTTAGTCAGCAGGATGCTGAAACTGTTATTATCTGTAAGGAGGTAAGAAAATGATTTTAAATCTAATCTAACAATGTAATAACCTCTGTATACTGTATATATTGTCACTATAACCTTGAACAAAAATGTGTTATTATTATTATTACGTCACAAACCTCTGACTTCTGAAATCCTTGAAATATTTAAATCCTTCCCTGCCAGGTTTCACAAGGGACTGATGAGAAAAGTTTGTTTCAAAGTTTTTATTTTCTACCAAATGTCTTGTTAGAATTTGCTCATCCTCTCATTATATTTTCCATCAGCGCAGATTTATTATTCTCTAGCTCCCTGTTAAGGATTCTTGTAGCAGAACTTGATAAATCACTTATTCGCTGGGTTTGGTTGTCTACGCACTAAATCTCAGGTCTAATGGTATGACTTTAAAAAGCTTTAACATGGGGTCAGAATAGTGGGAAGGGACTCTTCCCCAAGATAACAATTAAAAAAAACAGTCAAACAACAGCTTCAACAACAATAAATCAATGTGACAATTTTTTAACTGTACATTTTTTTGTGTGATTTAAAACATCATACAAGTAAGCTATTCATAAAACAGTCAATAATTGTTGTGAGATCCAGCTGGAACTGATCTGTCTCAAAAGATTTATGCAAGATTATTGCTTATTGCCTAATATTATTATCGTTCTAGCTTTCTTTTACTAAAATGTCAAGTGACGCTATTGAATCTGTTGTCGAAATTGTCCATGTACTCTTACTTTGAGAAACATTTTATAATAAGTGAAAGGATTTGCTCTAGACAGTATGTTTCTATGGAAGGAAAACCCTATTACCTGGCCTGTGTGTGTGACATTTTGTTCTATTCCACACTATGTTAGCAGATGGTTTCTGTATGGGTGGTAGTTGAGTGGGTGTACGTGTTTGTTTACGAGCTCTCAGCATCCCACAAGTCCTGCTAATTTGATGAGCTTGCAGAATAGCATGACCAATGTCTACAGATCATAGAAGCTATTACATCTTCTTAAAGCATTGGCTATTCGGCAAAAAAACTAATAACAATGTTTTTGTTTTGTTTTCCAAAAGATGTTGGAAATCAAGATACAAAAATATGTGACAATATGGTAATAATAATAACCTTAAATCTATTCTTAAATTACAAAAAAATCTAGATGAAAAATTATCTGCCAGTGGAGCAAGAAAAACACCTTAAATATAATCTAAAAAAAAAACTTAAATAAAAAAATACCAAAATGACCTTCTCTGAGCTAAGAAAAATGCTTTAAAATCTAATCTTAAAAAAAAATATTGTAGCAGAACTTGATTTAGCACAAATTCGCTGAGTTTGGTTGTATACGCACTAAATAACAGGTCTAAAAGTATGACTTTAATTAGCTTTTACACAAGGTTAGAATAGTGGGGACCCTCCCCCAAGATAAAAAATGTAACCAAAACAAGTCAAACAACAGCTTCAATAACTATAAAATAATGTGAAATCAATGTATAAATAGTTCTAGAATAAATTTCCTGTTTTTTAGAAGAATCATGTCAACAAAATGATCTGTGTTTGTTATATGATTTGAAATTCTTCATAGGTTTAAATGAAGTACAAAAATGATCTGCTATGAGGTAAGAAAATTGAATTAAAATCTAATCTTAGATAAAAACAATATTGCATCCCGATACGTAAAATATCTTCCAACGGGGTGAGGAAAGCAGGCTATTGTTTTCCAATATGAATTAAGTTTTCCTTAACGCATAGACTTTTTTTTACTTTACTTTTGGAAAACAGCATTTATAATCTTAAATGTTATCATCTTATATTTTGTATCATAATGGGAAGTTTATATTGAAATAGCAATGTTTAGATATTTTTGCTGGAAAACGAGACAGAGAAACAAAAAAATGTACCTATAAAATCTAATGCTCCCAGATTACACTGGACCATACTATAAAATTAAATGTACATAAATGGTCAGATTATAGACTCTTGTGTATGTGTGTTAAGTAGGTGTTGCACAACCTCCCCGCCATCCACCCTCCCCGCCATCCACCCTCCCCCATTGTTTCTTGTGTTTTACATGAAGCTAAAGGTAAAAAAATGAATAAGAAAGAGATTTGAGAAGGTGTTTATGATGAAGATCGGTGGTCCTTTTGTCTATCTGGACCAGCACCGGTGTACATCAAGCTTCTCTAAATGTGGCCCCGCACATCTCCTTAATCACTCTCCCACCTGACACTCCCCCTGTTGTCATAGCAACATGATCCAAGTGATCTCTCTTCATCCTCTTGAGCGTTGCTCTCTTTTCTCTGAGCCAAAGTGAGATCTAATCAACGTTGTGTGTGAACATTTATTTGTGCTGTTTAGCAATTCACCATGGAGGCTGCATGGATATTTTGTGTTTTAAAACGGGACGGAGGACAGAAAAGTCTTCTAAAACATCCCCAAATATGTATTTTTTGTAAAATACTCCATTACACAGTATTTACAACTTTAAATGGGGGTGTTTGATGAATGCTGTGCTAGATGTGCTCTATCGAGACAGATTTTTCAACATTTTGTAGTATTATTTGGTATCAGTATTATTACAAGTTTTGGTATTATTATTGGCATTTCCTAACCTTAAAGTTGCCCTTGAGCACCTGGACCAAAATTCCGTCCAATGTAAATGCAAACTATCACATAAAAGATAATAAACGTGTTAATTTCTCACAGCTCCGTCTCTTCCTCTCACGCTGAACAGACTCGCTGGAACCAACTGCAACAATTAGCATTTGAAAATGCTTGATGGCCCTGGCTGTTGACTGAGGATGCATAATGAATAGCGTTTGAAGGAAAAACATCTCACGGAGCGCAGCTGAGATGTCTGCAGGCTGATGATATGCATCGATTCTGCTGTACTAATTCAAATCTGAAACGCAGAATAACATTTCACGGCAAGCTGTCAGCCCCGTTACCCCG
This sequence comes from Triplophysa tibetana, assembly GCA_008369825.1. NCBI lineage: Eukaryota > Metazoa > Chordata > Actinopteri > Cypriniformes > Nemacheilidae > Triplophysa > Triplophysa tibetana. The sequence continues at coordinate 3,085,755 of CM017901.1, read as the reverse complement.
CTCCAATAAATGTACATCATAACCAGAAAAATAAACCGATATGTTGTCAACGCGTGGTCAGACAATAAAGCTTTCATAGTTTCAGATTTATAGTTTCGTTTAGGCGGCGCAGAAATCGTAAAACATCTGGTGTTTGGGATGAACTCAAGATAAACAGGATTTAGAGGCAGCTAATAGGACAACAGAGGCTGTAACTGTCAGCTTCACTGATGTGGGAACAGCTAATGAGGTTGGGCACTGCATTTACCTTGGGATTTAGTTCTGAAATGTGATTCGGCTGCTGGATATTGTAGCCAGTGGTGGTTCTAGACTACAGTAACTGGGGGGGGGGGTCAGGCAGGAGGACTTGTGCTTTTAGGGCATACACTACTGTTTATTTTAAGGATTATTTACAAATCAGCAAATGAGCTAAAACATGATAAAATCAAATGAATGTTTCATGGTCATTTATTTGCAAAACAAAATTGTGCAGTTTAGTGTAATACAATTCCAGATTTAGGGGGGACCAAGCTTGTTGACACGGGGGCACCCTCCCCAGAAACTGCAGCAACATAAGACGGAGTTTTGCATCTCACTGCACAAGGGTCTTCAAAGTCTCCTTTTGAAATCCCTCTCGCAACCTTTGTGTTTTCTTTCTCGTCCTGCAGTTCAGAGGCTGTCTGAAGGTACTCAAAGATATTGATTTTCTCTTTTCTCTGTTAGCCGTTCAGGGTCATTTCCTAAACGAGGATTACAGCGATTGAGGACATGGGGGCTTGCTGATGGAGATTTTCAACCGGTCTGAGGAATTGAAACGTCATTTCAATGCAGCTGTTAGTAATGGGATTGTATTTTCCAGCATGGATGAGATGATCAGAAGTTGACATGGTGTAGTAGAGCTAGATGTGAGGCGACTCAGCAGGTCATTTATTTCAAAGCTTTTTTTAGACTTTGTTCTCACTCTCTCGCTCTCTCTCTTTCTTTCCGGTGACCGATATTGATTTTCAGTAATGTTACAAGACTATAACTGCCTGCAGCAATTAGCACCCTGAACTGTAGGTTACTTTAAAATCAGATGAACTCTGTCGCCAGCCTTTGTCATATCTACAATACAAACTGCCTATCGGATTCAACTGAGATTAAGAGGATAGCAAATGGAAAATTACCAGCGTCTCAGAGGCCGTTTACACAAGACATTTTTGAACTACAAAAGGCAAAAAAAATATGGGTTTTGGCTGTCCGTTTACACGTAAACATATGAAAACGGGTCTCAAAGTGCAACATATTTAAATCTCTGCCGTTTTTGATTCCATGTATTAAAAGCACTTCTGGCTTATAACTGTGCATGTGTATGTGCCAAGGTACGTCCATTGTCTTTACATAACAACATCGCCATCTTCTGGCCTGGTATGCATACTACAGCGTTTCTATCCGTTTTCCTGGATCCGTGTAAATGCAGACCGTCTTGATAACGCTGTCATGTGTAGATGAAACTATTCAATAAAGCAAAGAAAAAACATTTTCGCGTTTCATCGTGTAAACATGGCCTCAGATATTTCTCCTGAAATGTCTGCATTAGTCTCAGAAGTGATTTAAAATATGTCACAAAATGAGCTCAGATTTGTCAAGTCTCTGATCAAAAGTCAATATTATTGAAGATCTCCTTATGAACTCAAATCTACATTATTTTACATCTAAATGCATTTAACACCTTCACACTCTTCGTAGATTTTAACAATTGTCTCATTTGTTTCTGTTTTAATTTCTTCTAAGTAATTTTAGGAGAAACATCTTAGAACAAGTTGATACCTTAATGAAACACAACCGAGAACTCCATCAAATCTCTTTGAGCTGTGAAGGATCAGTTTCTGATTCAACGATACTAACTTTCTACACCGACACTGATATTCAGAGTGATATCCGATTCTGAAGATTATATTAATATTTCTTAACTTTCTGAACATTATTAATTCCTAAAATGACTATAAATTATGAACATCAAACTGGCGATGTTTCATAACATTTTCTAAACAGAGCACAACTTTATTGCATTTTCCAGTCCTCTTTTGATTGACAGGATATATCTTCCCTGATTTTAACATCGGCCGATATGATTATTGTCTGATATATCAGTGCATCTCTACAAAAATTCCTTTGGGTTTGCTTAAGTGTCACCTTTCACTGATTCATGACAAAAGGACCCTAGTAATCAGATGTTTCTCTCAGCAATGTCTCAACTATTGTTAGCTTCACCAAGACACCAAGATCCGCAATCTACATTCAAATCTTCTCTCAACTATATAAGCAACAAAATCACAATTCACACAGTGCTGCTCAATGTGAAGTTAATAAAACTGACTGCAGTCTTCTTTTGTCAAACAAACATACCGGGTCAGTAGCCAACCAGCTGCACAGGCAAAAATGTTGTATTAGAAATGACGGGTTGCATGCACAACATGCAAAATAGCACATTTCTCAGTATGTAGTTTCATCTCTAGGATTTATCGAACCTTGAACTACCATGAAAGAGATGGAGATTAGTCACTCTGTATTCCGAGTCTGTGCTTGCTATAGGTTTCTTCAAATCAATACACGATGCTCAGTTACATTAATAATAGTGTTTGAGGTACAGGAGGTGAAAGCTCATTTGCCATTCATAAGCATTTGCTAAAATGACACAAACCACTGAACGCCAGGGCTGAGTTATTGACTGAAAGCACAGGATGTAAAAGAAGTGTACATAGTTTATATCCCGTTGATGTAGGTTCATTTAAAGGTTCCCAAATAACAAATTAAGAGCTATAATGAGATTCGCTTTACCTGCATGTTTATCCTTTTGAAAAATCAGTGTTTGGTTTTGGATTAATATCCAATGCTTTCATACTTGATTTTGAATTCCATTGGATGAAATGGCATGGACTGGCAGGGTTGGCAAAGTTAATAAAGAAATTTGTTTTCCAAATCCATGTTTTTCAGTTAGTGTCAAACAGACGTTAGAGGTTGATGTCAATGGTCTGCCGTATGACTTTTGTTAGATTTTAAAAGCTTATTAAATAGAAACTCATTTGACTGAATTTTACGTCATAGAACATCAGAAAAATATTTAATTCATACTTAAGCCACGATGTAAGCAAGTGTCAGCATATCACAGGTGATTTGGACAGAAAAAATTTAGGAAATTAAAATATACATTTTTTATAGAGGATTTGGCTGTTAGTTTGTTGGACCAGCCATTTAAGTTCTTTATTTTGTATGATTTGTGATAAATAAGCTAAATTTATGATACTGTTGTTGCTATATTTTATTGAAAGTTAAAAAGTGCCGCCAAAAATCAAAGAAGCGAAAATGTAACACTTCATATGACACAGGTGCCTGGCCCAAAGTTCTTTTCCTCTCTGCGTTTGGTTATACTATAACAATTTATCTTTTATTTAATTAATATAAGTATTACTTTATATTAAAATTTCATTGTACATGAATTGTTTTAAATTAAATTAAAACGACTCAATAGTCATTGATTCTTTGCGGAGGTCTATACTGGAAGTTAAGTTTGGGTCACATAGCATTTATTTATGTTGTTGCCATCTTAAACTTTATTAATATTCGTTATTTCAATAACAATTAAGTAACGTTTCTGCCATGCTTAGTGCCTTAAGCTGTGAGACACTGTAAAATAAACATTGTAATAATTTTAACAGTTATATTGCAGAAAAATAATCTTGATAATTTTTTGGTTTTCAGTCTTTCCCCATTTAATGAAAGAGGAACTGCTTCAATACAATACATGAATTATACAAGACATTCCAAGGTATAATGACCACTGGGACTTGAATAGATCATGGTTTGAGTCTGACACCATGACCCTCTACACACTATGGTGTCAAAAAGCATTCATCGGAACATTTAATATTAGCCGAGAATTCTGAGTAAGTAGGAAATTGCCATCAGAATATGCTCTTATAAGAATAATCCTATTTGTCAATATAGTACAGTATAGTTTGCAATGGGATTTTTTGGGGTGTGTGAAAAGGACTTTCCCTGTCTGCTGTCTTTGGTTTCTTACGGTTTGGGATTAGTCATTTATATTACAGTTCAGGTGATTGGCTCACATACCACCGGCGGATCCTTTACACACCTGGGCCATGTTCTAATAGTACCAGAGAGCCACACTGACTGGAAATGCCAAAATAATGACTTCATTAAAAAGCCAGACAAACAGTCCTGCTTCAATCTCAACATGCCCAAACAGTTTACCAAGGAAAATGAATACAGTTGACTTACTTGGAACTGCTCCTTCACATTAATCTCCCAAAGACAAAAGTATGACGCAGTATTTAAAGTATAATATAAATGTTGTTCCTCAGTAAATTGTTGATTGATGAGGATTCAGTCCATCTGCTGGTCAAACTTGATACTGCATGTGGGGTCACAGGTGCTTATTGTCCACAGTTAATTACATCTCAAACCTCACTGCTGGTGGATGTATTATAGAAGAATAGCTGGAGGAGTGAAAGACTGAAGTATCTGTATATACATCACAGTATGACATTTTTCCCTGTACACACATGTATCACATTGTACACGATATTACACTGTGCACTGTTGTAATAAAAGCCATTGTTTTGTCTCAAGGAGCACACAAGCAACAGGGCTTGTTTGTAAACATGACTTAAATATCCTCATGAACTAAAATCTCATCCTAATTTAACTAAGGTCACCTGTGGCTCAGAGGTCAGAGCATCTCACTAGCAATGCCAAGGTCATGGGTTCATCCCAGGGGATTGCATTAAGCCAGAAGCAAATGTATAATACAACGCAATGTAAGACGCTTTAAATAATACCGTCAGCCAAATTCATAAATGTAAATGTAATCCCTGCATGGGAACCACCCTGAAAATAAATTTTATCTTTTACAGTAATGCCTTGATTTGGTTTGAGAGAGAATATATTTACTAAATACAGCTTTTGGAAATTTACAAACTATAAATGAATGTAAAATGAGAAGGCAATTTCAAAATGGACCATGCATTGTTATTTTTAAGATCTGGTGTAGTGCATGCGCATCCCAGTCTGCCCTCTGGTGGACATACAGTGCAATGACGCAACATCGCACGCTAATGCCCTGATTGTATTACACGTCCTCAGGTGTCTGGACTTAAGAATGCCATTAGCTGCTTATAGGCATTTACTATATACACTAGTTTGCTCTGTAAGGCTTACTGTAAACTTGTGACTCTTAGAGCACAAATGAAATGCTTTCTCATATCAGATTATACTGTATTGTATTGATGTATTGACACACATATTGAATTTGTATTGAACACATATCTCCCACCTTAAACGTCATTGTTCTTTAAAGGGAAAGTCCACCCAGAAATGAAAATATTTGGAAGATATTTAGAAAAATGTACCATAGTAGAACAAATATTGTATATGTTTTGTTCTCTTAAACACAAAATAAAATATTTTGAACAATTTTTGAAGAGTTTCTGGGGCAGCTTTGACTACAATTTTTTGACAAGAAATCTCAATTGCTATCATTCTTCTAAATATCTTTCTTTGTGTCCGATAGAACAGAGGAATTTATACACCTTTTGAACTACTTTTAATTTTCAGAATTTTCCTTTTTGGGTGGACTATCCCTTTAACGAAATGAATAACATTTAATGATGTTTTAATTATTTGCTAATTAGCTTCCTCTTTTACCAGAAATTCAAACTGTTATCACTGCAGAGAGCATTTAAAGGGTTTTATTCTTGTATCTTGATGAGAAAGGTCAGGTTTCCTCTTGGTTTTTATGTACTTGAGATGATTTAAGTTAAATTTTTCTTTTTGCATGTCCTAGTGATGTCAAAAACACATCTGAACTCTCAAAAGTGTGATATAGAGTCTGTCCAAAATATTTTAAGAACAGGATATTTCAAATCCTTGTCGCTTCATCATAATATGTCAAAGTAAACTGCACGGTGTGCGACGGAGATGATGTTCAGCGTCATGATTTCCGAGTGAGGACTGAGTTGTCTCCGGTTTATTTTGATCTATATGAAAGTGAACAGGCAGAGTTGTACTGCAGGCTGAGTCACAATAGTTCAGAAGTAGAGTCGCCCCGGGGCAGTTATTGTTTTAGGAGAGAGAATCTACTGTACAAAAATCAAGCAAAAAAAGCTGTGTGTCTGCTTTGTTTCGTGCTTTTATAGATTCTTACGGAAAGCCTTAGACTTCAAGTCTTTTTCTTTGTAATTGCATCATGTACTCAATGCACTGAAAAGTACTCTGTAATGCTGAAAAATTACAGTATTATAATCATTTGCTATCACTTGAAATCAACAGACTCATCTAGTTCAAGGTTAACACATAGCACACTGATTGTATGCCAACCGGACAATATTCCAACAATACCATCTGATTTGTGAACAAATATAATCTCTTTCAAATTCCTGCCAGTTTAATGTGAGAACATCAAAGCTCAATGGAAATAAATCGGATGCTCTTTGCAATCCGCATATTCTTTTGATGCAGAATGATTTCTAAAGAGGATTTAGATACTTAATGCTACTGTGACGCATGACACACCTGATGAACGGTTAAAGCCGCACATGTCTCATTAGCATCTGAAAGGCAGAATTGATAGTTCAGTTTGCCTTTTAAAGACTTTGTTCAATGTTCTTCAGTCTTAGATTCTACCAATATGTGCCGGTGCTTTGTCTTCCCAACTGTACAAGATTCAGAATCCAGTACATATCTGTCAATCACTCATCTCCTGTCCTGAAACACGAGAGTCTTCATGCAGAGCCATTATGAGCAATTATGTGCAATACATAAGTGAGCCAGGAGGTACTTGGGAAACCGTTCATCATCTGCAAGGTTCATCTTTCGTGCACAAAATGCAGTTCCTGATCATGCCAAACACAGTGGGTGTTAGGAAATGATGTGTTCAGTCTGTATTCACACTCTCTTTCTCTTTGCCCCGCAGGCAGGAATCTGTAATTTGCAAGAAAGACATTCAGTGAGATGTTTATGCCATATTTAAGCGAAAAAATGCAACGCCTTTAGTTTTTGGATTTACACATGGTATGAGTGTGAAATTAACATTTTGAAACAAAAGATTGAGTTGTAAAAATGCCAGACTTTCTAGCTTCCATTGAGCAGTATCCAGCTTCCAATGTCCAAGGAACCATGTGGCACACTAAAGGGGGCCTCGATAAACTTCCAAGATGACCTTAAATGACATAACCAGGTAAACTCGGACACAGTTGAAGGGTCCAAAATCATGTTAACGTGGGCCAAAAGTGTCCGGTCAAAGATATTTACCAAGATATTTCACTGACACTTTACAGTTAGGTTTTATTGGTAAACATAAGTAAGTTCATTATTTATCCTGAACTATAACAATAAGCAAGCAGCATTTATTCATCTTAGTTAATGTTAATATATATTTTACAAATATATTTTTTTGATCACACTTCAGTTTAGGGGGTAATTTTCGGTATTGACAAACCACTAACTACGACTTTTTCCCCAATAAACTCTTGACTTGTTGCTTATTAATAGTTAGTTAGGTAGTTGTTAGGTTAAGGCAGTGATACCCTGGGGTACTGCAGGGGGTATGTGAGAGAAACTGACATTTAGGAATAAATAATGCTAATCAATAAATTAGGATAATATTATTTTTATATCAAATTAGGACTACACAAAGATGTATACATTTTTAAATAAAATATTTTTTTTAAATAAATTTAGATATAATAACTGTTTGACTCTCATTTCACTCTATTTTAAAGTAAAATTTTGTTGTCTGGTCAAGGGGTGCTTGGCTTGACAAAAATCATAAAAAGAGGTTCTTGAGCCAAAAAAGTTTGAGAACCACTGGGTTAAGGTTTTGAGAAGGATTAGGGATGAAGAGTATGGTCATGCAGAATATGGGCATGCTAATAACAATAAGTTAATAGTGAGAATTGCCCCCTATACTGAAGTGTTACCCAAATATTAATAAATGCTGAAAACGAAATGGCTTATTGTTAGTTCATGTCAGCTACTGCATTTATTATGCTAACAACTACAACCCGATTGTATAATGTTCGTTTCTTTGTTTTTTTACACATAACACGCCTTTCTACCGGTCAACGCTTTTGAATACTTACTCATTTACATATTCACAATTTAGAATAGTACTCAAGTCATCAAAATTACGAAATAAAACAAATTAAAGTATATCGCAACCAATTATGAATTATTTTCCAATTGGCATTCACATTTTACTCCGAAATTGCCGAATTTCCTTATCATATTATCAAGCAACTTCTTGAGGTCTCACCCTGAGATCCTTCTTAAACAACATCAAAGAAGTTTCCAATTATTCCGAGCCCTTATTTTCTGTTCTTTTTAAACAAACAAAAACATTTATGTTTGCAAAATGACGGTATTGTCTACGAAACCAGTTTTATACATTTAAGCTTACACCATCATATCAAATGTTTTAAGATAATGAGAAACATTGTTCACTGAATTGTTCATAAACTTTTGACCGGTAGTGAATGTCAAGCTTAAAAATGCTTCAAACGTTGTTCTGAATGATGGGGAGGGTTCTTGAAGTCAGAAAGGTGAAGAATCCTCTGCTAGGATTAAATATGGATTAAAACCACTTACAGCCCAGAAAACCACCCACAACTCTTTATGATCATGGCTGAGGATATTGCACGGGAAAGCCACTTAGAATTTCTCTTAAACGTGTAAAAATAGAGTTTAACTGTGTGATTACTTGAGGACTGGATAAAATTGCACGCCCGCATTTTGCCGTAATGTGTTATTTCACCGATTAATATCATCCCCATCACTTCCCCATTTAGAACTGATACACATCACACATGCCAGACACCTCTACTCTCTCTCTCTCTCTCTCTCTCTCTCTCATGTGTTAAAGAGTACAGAACTAGGGATTTTTAAGATCCTACTTTGGTTGATGGAGTGTCCACCATCAAGTTTATGTAATTAGAAGTTGTAAAAACACTACAATTTCGTAATAATAGGCAGTTAATCTGAGCTTTCTTCTTGACTGACTCTCAAATGATTCACTCCGCGATTCATCTGTCTAATCTTCTCCTTTTCGTTAGCCTAGTCTGATGTGATTGGTCGGATTGTCTAGTTCCACCGCGAATAAGGGTCACAAGCTACAGTGTTGGGGTAAAAAAATTCACGTAGGCGGGACTAGTGACGTAAATCTGCAGCGGTTCGCGAATCGGACTAGGGACGACTCGTTTAAGTGATTCAGAATCGACTCCCCTATTTTCCAAGCCAATAAATTTTCATGATCTCATGTCTTTACGTGAAGAAAACAGCGACATAAGAAAAGAGAAGAGAGGGCGAGTGATAGATCTCATAAGGTCAAATAAACCCTTCAAAGCACAGCAAGCGCTTTTGATACACATCTGTGCTTGTGTTCCAAAACCCTGCCGCTCTCTTCCCAAGTGAAGATTCGCTTCATAAATTTTCATGAAGTGAAATATGGCACGAGGTCTCAGATATACGGCTCGTGTAAGAACACGAAGGCTGACTCCCCTGTCACAGAAAACTGGGTGAGAAAGTGTTTATCTGTGGCTTTGGGATTATCAGTGAGCAAATTACCTCTGATCCAGCTGAGGGGTCTCAGAAGTACCGCCGGCTTCCGTCAGTGACTGAAGACACTCTCTCTCTCTCTCTCTCTCTATCTCTCTCTCTCTCTCTCTCTCTCTCTCTCTCTCTCTCTCTGGGGGCTTAGGAATGATGCTGAAAACAAGACACACGCAGCATAACTGCAGTTTATTATGAAGACATGCAAGTTAGCCTGTCTTCAATATCCCATTGATGCTTTTCATTGCTTTTCGTTTTTTCTATTATATGCCCCTCCTCTTTTCCTTTAGAGTATGTGTATGTTATTTTTTTAGGGAGTGAGGTTGCTCATACTGAAGGAGACAGAGAGTTAAGCTCCCAGGAGGATTATTCTCACCACCAGCCCTTTCGTAGCTGAGTCCCGGGTGACTGTCCCCCCAACTGCACCCATGACTCATCCGCGGCATGGATATGGACTCTATTCTTCTATTCTGTTACTGTTGACAATATTCCTCTCACAAGGTAGGTTTGTGTTTGTCTGTCAATCATTCTTGAAAGTGTGTGTGTGTATAGGAAAGTGTCTGTATACATTTCTAAAGGTGTGTTAATTTGTGCTTGATTCGTTTTGCCAAAGAAGTCCGAATCTGAGATGTTCCAAAGGAATCTTGAAGTGTTTGGAAGTGTGAAATGAATGTAGATTGTAGAGGTGTAATGAGGAAATTATGAGTTTGTATTGACATGCTTGTTGATATTGTTGAGATCTCTTCTGAATTTCTAATGGCGACGTTTTTTTAAGATTTCTTGGTCTTTTTATAAATATAAAAGTTTCCAATGGCTCTTTGTTTGACCTCAATGGTCTTTTTGGGAGAAACAATTGCGATATTAAAGAAATCTGTGATTTTTCTTTTTCATGGCAAGGCCTATGTAAACCTGCTTTGTTTGTATCTGTGATTTTTTATTTTCACAAAAAGTAAGATAAATGTCTATTGTTTTGACTTTATACATTCTTTAGCTCATAAAACCCTTCTGTGAGTTGATTGTATGACACTTGTAGGCACAGCCTTATGCCCAAAATGTCTGAGCTGTATGACAGTAATGAATTCAAAAGTCTTTGTTTGCCAGCACTGCTTCCTCCCAAAGCTCACTAGCCTCATTTAGATCCAATCTCTCATGCAAATACAACATTTCTGTCCAAGCACATTCCAGTGAGAAGGTTATGTAAAGCCAACCATCGCCACCAATTTAACTTTTCAACAGGCCAAGGAGACCATACCCGCATCAAACCAGAAACTACCATAGAAGCGATACAGCCAATAACCTGTCAAAACCAAACACATATTGTGCAGATTCCTATTGTATATCATCGAAGCACAATGTCACGACAAATCCGGGTGCTGGACTTAATTGCATCAATAATGCATGCAAGTGAATGTCTTTCCCTCTTAATGTTAATGATAGATGCTTTTTGTCGACGTTTCATTAATAATGTTTAATGTAGTGCCCTTCACGCACACCATTACCAACTGGGAACGCTACATTAGCCTAATAACCACCTGTCATGGACTAGCCACGGGCAAAGTACGGCTGAAAGCATGTATCAACAGCAGGGTTCTGAGCGCATGGCTGACTGACTTTAAACCTCCGGGGTAAATTCAATCTCAGTCACTACAACCTTAAACCTGATTCGTCTGCAGCCACAGTCAGATGGAGAAACGTATGGTAGGGGAAGATGAGCGTACATTCAATAGAAACTCAGCTCTTTTGGGATTACAGCAGACTGTTTACTTTTTAAATCGCTTTTTTACAATGCCTGAGACGATATAAGGCTCTGCGGTTCACAGCAGTTGCCAAATGCGAAGCGATTCAAAAGATGTTATGCAAGCATTAACAAGCAACTATAATGTAATTGAAACAAAAATGTATAGCAATGTTTTACAAAAATATTGTTATTTTTTTTTTAATTAAATCATCTAGATCAGTCTTTCAAAATGTAAACAGTCAAACAATATTCAATATTTGAGTATTTAGCTTTAGAACTAAGGAATAGCAAATATGACAATTCAAATATCGCAATAGGCTGTAGTCACGAGTCGAGCGAGAACCAATGAGATTTAAAGTTATAGAAGTGACGCAGTATTTGAATCCAGCTCTCTGATCTGTTTGTTTACATGACATTGATCGCTACATCATTTGTTTTATTTGTTTACGTATGAATTCAATTTAATTTAATTTGAAAATAATATGCTAGCATGTTGTATAAAATTATGTTAAACTTCAACTCTGAGAGAATTTACATTTTTAAGTGAATTCAGCCTTTACATTCAGCCTTTTTCATACTACTGAATATTTCCTTTTTTTTTATAATTTTTTTTTTATTATGCTTCAAATGATCCTTCAGAAAGAAAATCAAATAAGAATGTGATTTTTTTCTCTCTTTCCAATAATGACATAGTCATAGGCAATAGTAACAGATACTAAAAATAGTTCAAGGTCTTGCTTTCTTTAACTGTGAAATGTCTCTATAGAGAAGTCGACAAGAGGAATGGTTTTGCAAAGGACATCAGACTTTTCCTCAGCTCTGATTAAGCATTTCTGTATGTTTTATAGCCGAAGGGCTGCAGTGTTACGCCTGCAACATCGTGCATGAACAGAGGTACGTGGACGTAGGCTGCTCCAGCCCTGAAGTCATCACCTGCTCCCACTCTCACAAGGGCTTCAAGCATCGCTTCTGCATCAGGACCGAGAGCGGTGAGAACCTAACCACTGCTATCACTCACCATCATCTGCTAGCGTACCTGAAGGCTGTGACTAACATGAGCATCGGTCACCATGTGAAAACAATGTACAATGTTTTGTACGGTAACAAATGTAGAGAGAATTCCTCTGAGCTGCAGAACCTCAGGGTTACTTCTTAAAGGAGTAGTTCACTTTCAAAATAAATTTTCATGATAATTTACTCACCCCCATGTCATCCAAGATGTTTATGTATTTGTTTCTTTAGTCGAAAAGAAATTAAAGTTTTTGATGAAAACTATCCAGGATTTTTCTCCATATAGTGAACTTCAATGGACTCCAAACATTTGGAGGTCAAAATTAGATTTTTCAACGGTTCTGTCTGCCGGGAGCTCTGGCTCCCGACATAGGGGTCGCATCGACTCGCGGTCAGGGTCGTTCGAATGCCCCGGCGGAGATATTTCCATCGAGTCCTGACTTGTTTCTCTAAGTTTTTCTGGACTGGAGATTCTGACTGGTTAATGTTGGTTTGTCGATCCGAAAAAAGTAAATTCGGAGATGTCACCTTCACTTGTAAGCAGGAGAGAGAGAGAGAGAGAGTGAGAGCATACGTTCGCAAAGTTCAGGTGTTTGTTTGTTCACTGCATTTGGGTGAAGACTGTTATATAAACTGTGGATATAACGCTGGATTCGGAGATCGTTTGAAACTGATATATGGAGCCGTCCCAGCGAAAGATGCCGGACATGAACCGCATGCGGTGAGTGAAACTGATATCTTTGTTTTGTTGAAATGGGTGCGCACGTGCTTTGGTTCAGCCTACCCCTCCCCCCAGCATGCGGCGTATATTTTCAGAAACAATCGTAAAGCTGTGTCTATCTTTTATAAATGTGATCAAACTAAATACTCTTCAAAGATACGAAGCATGCAATACTACTCTATAGGTACTCAAGATTAATATGAGATTGACAGAAACCCAGTGTGTTACGCCCGCATTAAGGAGATTACAAAAAGAAGAATAGATGGATTTCTATAATTAGAAAATATTGTTTCTGCAGACAAGCTTGGCGACTAAATTTCTGGTAGATAAACATTTAAAATTGCCTTTTCTGGGATTGCGGCCCTTCAATTTTGACCTTCAACTCTTTGGAGTCCATCGAAGTCCACTATATGGAGAAAAATCCTGGAATGTTTTCATCAATATCTTTTCGACTAAAGAAAAAAAAACATAAACACCTTGGATGACATGGGGGTGAGTAAATTATCATGAAAATTTATTTTGAAAGTGAACTACTCGTTTAATGCTTCTCATGTGACTTGTGTGTGTAATTGACATCACACCTTGGCAGCACGAGGAGCATTATAAGAGGATGATTGCTCCTCGGATAAGACTCGCTGGCTTTGTGGTGATCACGGTCTTCCCTTCCCCCCCTTAACTTCTACTTTTAACACCTCTGTCTCCAAATCTAGAATTCTGAAGGTCTAATGCTTCATCAATACTGTAACTGTAAGGTTCATCAAAAGGAAGGAAGGAGACGGGAACCGGCAAACATTTAAACATTTAATCAACATAATCAAAGTTGATTATGTTGATTAAATGTTTAAATGTTTGCCGGTTCCCGTCTCCTTCCTTCCTTTAGAATAAAACATAAATACAAATACAAACATGTTCGGGCCCGGTCCTCTCTCCTCGACGGTCCGGTCGCTCGTTCTCTTATATGCTCCCAATCTCCTACGTGATTCAAGACCGGTTCGCGCACAGCTGTTGCCCATTAACAATTACACACCGGTCTAGAACCACGGTCTCGCACCGCCTACTCCACTACAAATACCTTTAGAGAAGTCAGAGATGTCTTGCTTCAAGGAAATCTTGTGATGCAAAAAATGAAAAAAACCTGTTTGAGTGGTGAGAAAAATAATGTCTTATATAATAATACTTTTTCGGTGACACTTTACAATAAGGTTCCTTATATAAAGCATTTGTAAATGTGTACATTAATGATTAACAAGGCGTTTACAAATGCATTATAAAACAGTTATAACTGCGTAAATAAAAAAGGATTGTAACGAAATGCTGACCAAATAGTGAGCCATTTTTAACTCAAATGTTATAAATGCTTAATAAATGTATTTATTCATTATTTATTTGCATAATGAGCCTGTCAAACTGGTCATTGTAGGGTGTCATGTTGGTTTTTCTTATTATTTTATATTTCACATCTTATATCACTTTTGAAAGCATGTTGCTTACTTGATCCGATTCTGAAATGTCTTACGGTGCCCTCCAGAATGCCTTCAGATCACGTCTTTTCTTGCATACCAAGACAATTGAAAGGCATTCACAATCGGATCAGGTAAGCAAAATGGTTTGAAAAGCGACATAAGATATGAAATATACAATAATAAGAAAAAACAACATGACACCCTACAGTCTCCCGTCGGACAGCCTATTTTGCAAAAAACATCAAGATAATAATGAATCTGCTTTCAAGTCAAATAAAAAATGTATATATAGTGAGTTAAAAATGACTCATAATTGGGCAGGTATTTGGTTAGAATCCCCTTTTTTATTCATGCAGTTATAAATGCTTTATAATGCATTTATAAAAGACTTATTAAAGATTAATGAACACATTTATAAATGCTTGACAGTCATTGTCATTTGGCTGATAAACAAAGGCAGACTGCAAACCAGACATAGGTGACAGGCTGACACGGTGGATTGATAAGGCTGATAAAAGCACTTAGACAGCGATCATCAGGGATTTCTCCCTCCGTCGGTTCGGATCAACAGCCAGGCGTAATCCTCCAGAGTTATCCCCTTTCACAACTTGAGCCAGCTCGGCCTCCCTCCATGGCTCAGCGTGCATCACAAATCCATCACATGACTCAGCCCTGAAGAAGTGTGCATGCCACTTGCTTTTCTTAAGACTACTGCCAGATCTTCTTTTGCTTGTAGTCCCGGTTTTCATTAAATTAATCCTAAGAGTTCAAAATTAAATGTAATGTACAAAAATGTGACAAAATTTGCATAATTAAGCTTTCCAATATAATTGAATTGATTTATGTGTGATTTGTGTTTGCTTCAGTTGCATTGGGAATCATGTTGACCAGTGGCTGTGCCACAGCAAGACACTGCCACACGGAGGAGCTGCCAGGAGTCAAGATCCACTGCTGCGGGTCTGATCTGTGCAACAGCGCCTCCCACTGGCGAACAAACACACTGCTGCCTATCTGCTCGTTAACTTTTGCTCTGACGCTTCTGTACTAAGGGCAGCTTCACACGTTGAACAACCTTTTCTACCTATTCCCATGCAAGACAGAAAGGACATAAAGGAGTGGATTTAGAAACGTGTGAATACAGACCCATTTTGTTTAACATATGTGGAGATCACAAACTTAAACAAACTTTTATAATAAAGGTTTTGTACTTGTCTCTTACAGGGTAGAAATATCTAAATTGATCTCATTGACAAGTGTTACATTAATAATGTTTCTCGAAAAACCTTTGGACCTATGGCCAACTGCTAAAAGCTACATCTGATCCATTCAAATACATTTGTTCGTGTGGCATAAGAGTTTGGTAATGTTTGCATTGTTTACTTTAGGATGTACATGTTTTACAAGGCCCAACAGCGTTACTATAGCTCAATTGATAGACAAGGACTTAGCAACACAGGTCATAGGTTTCCTTCCCAACCATGCAAATATTGATCAAATGTATAGCTTGAATGCTTTTTAAGACATCACTTTGGATAAAAGCCAAAAAGTTTGCTAAAAGCATACTGTAAATGTAAGTAGCCTTTATTTACTTTAAAACGTTTATTTCTGTACAAACATGACACTAGAGTATCAATATAAGACTGATATTTAAAACTGTTATTTCTGCTGGAGCCAATGCATATTTTTTTCAGACTTATTTCCTCCATGATACTCGTGTCTAATGCGTCAAGATACAGAAGATGGCAGTGTTTCACAATCTGGTGGCAGGATAGTTCACTCAAAAGTGAAACATTCTCTCATTTACTCTAAATAAATCATTTTTTTCTGAAACCAAAGGAATGTATTTAGAAACATGCCAAAATGTGAAGTCTTCAAAAAACACTTAAAATCCTCATACAAAACAATATTACAATAACGAATTCAGATTTAACTTTAAAAAAATATTGCCTTCTGATGATTACAAAAGTGATGCATGTAATTTACACTATGTACTTTATAGTAAGGTACCTAACTATATCAACAAAACAGTGAATGACCCTGCCCCTCTTTTCCGTTAAAAAGCCTCTATTGTGTCATGGCTACATACAAAAAGTTGAGAAAACTTTTTATTTACATGATGCTTTACAGTGTTTTTGCATGGAAAGTTATGTACATATAATGACATGAGTAAACTAGACTTTTTTTAAAGTGAATTAGTGTTTTATCTTATTTTTCAGGGTTTATTCCTCTAAATCATAATTAGATCCTTGAGCATTCCTATCTACTTTATTTTTTCAGATTCATTCTTTTCAGGATCTGTAATACGTGCTCAGCCATTCTTCATAACGTTCTTTGAAGAGGCGACAAATATTCGGAGAGCATTTGAAGAGCGATGGCCTGTCATATTGTGAAAGCTCTTATGAAAATAAAGGGGATGGGATACTCGGAGGCTCACGTCTCTGTTTTGATTTGTGTAATCCAGCCTTTGAGAAAACACAGAGCTATCTCTCCCACAGAGCAAAGCAATACGGGTTTCATCTTTTACCTCACCTCATGATTCATGCAGAAATTAGCAGAGAGAGATTGTCGAGACAGTTTTGAGGCTCGGTGTATGAAATAAGAAAGGCTAGCTAAGCATGTGCTCCTGCCAGACTTCTAAAGCTATGCACTGACTGTATAATCTTGCATTTTATTCTCTGTGGTCACGTTCCTCTGACGCTGAAAAGAGAAAAACTTTCATTATGCTTTTGTTCTTGCACGTTGACTAATATTTAAAGACCAAAGGCCATTTCATTTTGAAAAATTGCTGTGTTGATTCCACTGAATCTGTTCTCTTGTTGGTAGTTTTGAGTGGATTTGTTTCATTTTGAAGGTCAGTCATGAAGATACATGCTTGCTTTAGAAATGAAACTTAACTATTTCTTAAGCATGGCTCATTGCACTTTACAAATGATAACAGTGATTGAATACGTTTGTAAACCAGAACTCATTTTACTCATTGATGATATCAACATCGATGTTGTTCAATCAAATTTCCTGCAAATCCTGCCACCATTGCTCTAGGTCATTCATGTATTCTGGCTCGTTAATATGTGGTTGATAGGATGTTCTGGGTGACCCAAGTACCAAGACCCTCTCTATTATATGATATTTGAGTTTTTACAGTAGGATCACGTGACTGAAAGGTATTTTGTGCTCTTAAAAAATCCTTTGTCTAAAGTCATATGCATATATTTGAAATGATTTTTGTAAACAAAAGTGTGAAAATATAACTTCTTTCATTAGAAAAGAAAACATTTAATTTAATAAAAACGTTTTTGAGGAGCGAGGAAACATTATTTGATGTTTAAAAAGCATCTCAGGGTCACACCTCAAGAAACTGGCTGATAAAATGACAATTCTTCAAATTCAGACAATAAAATGCTGTTTGGATTTGTTTTAGTTTTCATGAACAAAATTTTCAACATCACATGATTGTTTTGAAAAATATTTACAAGGAATAAATATCAATAATTTTAAAATTTTGAAGGATAGTGTATGATGCAATGCTTGTTCAAGTTTTCTTTTGTGTGCACTGAAATGATAAATCTAATAATTTAGAAAATTTCTAGGCGTTTGCAAGTATTTCTGTAAATGTTTATTTAATCTCTGTCTGTTTCATTCAGAATGATCTTGTCACTCCTTATGTTTTGTGCTTTATCTCATTGGTTATCTCACAGCTTTCCTGTAGCTCAGTTAAGAGCATTGCGTCAACAACGCAAGGTTGTGGGTTCGATCCCAGGGGATTGGAAATACCTATGTAAAATGTATAGGATAAAGCAATGTAAGTCGCTTTGGATAAAAGCGTCTGCCAAATGCCTAAATGTAAATGTAATGTAAAATGGTTATAAATCTCACACAGCATCAGAGTGTCCTGGCAACTAAATTACAGAAGATGGAAATTTCATGACAGCTAAGATAAGATGTCCACAATGTCTTTCTTAACAAAAACAAGAAACATTTCACCCAATTGATTAAAAACTATTTAGAGTACTTGGATTTTACAGCTTCTAATGTGGAACGGTACATTCATTTCTCATGTAATTTGTTTGTGTGTAAAATACAACACGAATCACGGTGTGTCCCCTCACTATGACCAAACTCAAATACTGTATGTAGTTCAGCATCCAGAAACACACACACACACACTTACTGTATTAATATAAAAACTGCACATTTAAATGTTACATTACTTGAGACAGAAGATATTACATTTCTCTTTATTGCACCTTGGTCCATCGCAGAAAACAAAACAAAAAATTCTGTAAAAAACGACTTACTGTCCTGACAAATGTTGTTCATTTGTGTATCCGTTGATTTGCATCACAAAAAAATATTTTTAATTTGTTTTTCTCGTTTTAAGGTAACGCAAATTTCCCCCATTGTCATTTTAATCATATTTAATGTTGCATGATCAAGGTTTCTGTGGTGGAAAGGACAAACTGTTTTTAAGATTTTGTAACTAAAGTTGTCTGACTCTGTCTTCCTCAGTCTAATTTTATTTATTTTTAATATTCGCTTCACTTTCTCGTGAGGACATTTGCTGTACATTCATTCTCATTCGTAACTACGAGATCTCAATTGTGATGTTTATCTCTTGAATTCTTTCAGTGTGAGAAACGTCCCATCTCCTCCCTTTACCCATTTCTGCTTGTGCTTGTTGACTTACTGCTCTGATGTCTTAGACTTTTATAGTCAGCGTGCATTATAGATGAGACAAGAATCAAATGTAAAATGCTGACAGATCTAAATGAACTGAAGTTGGGCAAAAGCGTAAACGGACGAGAGGGCAGCATTAATGTTTTGATTCAAAAGATCTTGTTCTCTGTTCCTCTGGCGCACAACTTTGTTTTGATGGTTCATTTCAAAACTTTAAAAACACAGAGTTCCTCGGAAACAGTTCTTGCACGTTTGTTAAACAAGGTTGTCAGAACTGTACTGTCCTCTCATCGAATTTATTTTTCTTTATTTTTCTTTCACAGTTCATGTTAGTGTCCCATAGAGAGACAAAATATTTCTGATCCTTGATATTTTCTAGATTTGTTTGGCCAGTGGAAGTTTTTGTAAAGCATTTGCAGTGTTTTGTAGCCTTAACAGTCAACACAGAATGAGAACACAAACAGTACAGTGAAAGGTCAGTATGTCCATCCCTTAAATGCATGTTTCAATATGTGACTAAGGTCGCAAGAATGCGTCGGTTTAAATTGACCAATGGTTTATGACATTTTGGGAATAGTTGAAGTGGTATCTGCATTGATTCCCTATAAACAATAAACAAACCGACGAAAGCTAAACGTTCACTTAACTGTTGTTCACAATTACCCTCTCCTTTGAACGTACAGCACAACAATTGTTCCATCTTGATTTTGTCCGATCAGACAGAGCTGCGTGTCTTTCAGAATGGGTCATTTCTCTTCCACTCTTCCTCCCCTTTACCACAGATCTGACAGGTTTGGCGTTTGGTACGTGCGGTTTTATAAAATGTGGAACAGCAGAGCAAATTTACCTTTGATGCCACAACATGTTTGTGAGAAACACAACCCGACCAAATTTTAGATCGAGACTGTTTGTTATTATCATTATTGCATGAGTTTTATGGTCATAGCTTGATGTTGTTGGATTGAAGGGGCGCTCGTCTTGTTGGAGAAGTGATGTCTGAAATATTGCATGTAAGATGTCTCTGGGGCGTGCTCAGCCACCGCCGCTAGAACATAGCGCACGAGTGAGTTGTGCGATTCATCGAGTGTAACTCCACTGCTTAACAGTTTCTTGAGCATTACAGTGAGGGATCATGCAGGAGTCAGGCATCTGTTTTCTGAGGTCATTTCTGTGGGGTTCATTATAGGTTCACTGAGCGTTATGCAATTCTGTAGCCCCCTTTACTGCAGAGAGAGAGAGAGGCCTACACGCCACAAACACATTACAACTATAGATCTACTGTGAGCTGCAGAGATGAAGTAAATATATAAACTACACTACAGTACACTACACTACAGTACACTACACTACACTACACTACACTACACTACACTACACTACACTGCACTACACTACAGTACAGTACAGTACAGTACAGTACACTACACTACACTACACTACACTACACTACACTACAGTACGCTACACTACACTATACTACACTACACTACACTACACCACACTACACTACACTACACTACAGTAAAGTACACTACACTACACTACACTACACTACACTACACTACACTACAGTACACTACACTACACTACACTACACTACACTACACTACACTACATTACACTACACTACACTACACTACACTACACTACACCACACTACACTACACTACACTACACTACACTACATTACACTACACTACACTACATTACACTACATTACACTACATTACACTACACTACACTACACTACACTACACTACAGTACACTACACTACACTACACTACAATACACTACACTACACTACACTACACTACATTACACTACACTACACTACACTACACTACACTACACTACACTACATTACACTACACTACACTACACTACACTACACTACATTACACTACATTACACTACACTACACTACAATACATAATGAATGATGCTGTTTGTTATTATTTAATGATCTGGGATGGATTGTTATAACCTCTGCATTGTTATTTGAAAGGAATGTTCACCTTTCTTTCTCTTGATCTCTGTCTGTCACTTTCTGTTTGTTTTTGTTGGTTTGTTTGTTGATTTCTTTCTGTCAGTTTGTCTTTCAGTCTTTCTTTCTGTTTTCTTTCTTTTCTGATTCTCTCTTTGTTCCCCTTATGCTCGTTTTGTTTGTTTCTGTCTGCTTGTCATTTCTTTCTTTCATTCTTTCATTCTTTCTTTCCTTCCTTCCTTCATTCCTTCCTTCCTTTCCTTTTCGTTACTTGTCTTTTCTTTTATTATTTATTTCTTCCTGTCTATTTCTTTTCTTCCTTTCTTTCATTCTTCCTTTCTTTTTCCCTTTTTTTCTTCCTTCCTTCCTTCCTTCCTTCCTTTTTTTCCTTATTTTCTTCCTTCCTTCCTTCCGTCCTTATGTCTGTCTGTTTCTTTCTTTCTTTCTTTCTTCCTTCCTTCTTTCATTTTTTATTTTTAGTTTCTTTCTTTCTGTCTGTCTGTCTGTCTGTCTGTTTCTTTCTTTCTTTCTCTCTGCCTTTCTTTCCTTTCCTTACCTTACCTTTCCCTTCCTTCCTTCCTTCCTTCCTTCCTTCCTTCCATCCCTCTTTCTTCTGTCTGTCTGTCTGTCTCTCTCATTTTTTCATTATTTCTGTCTCTTTCTTTCCTTCCTTCCTACTTTCTGTTCGTCTGATTCTTTATTTCTTTCTTTCTGCCTTTCTTTCTTTCTTTCTTTCTTTCCTTCTTCCTTTCTGTCTCTTTCTTTCCTTCCTTCCTACTTTCTGTCTGTGTGTTTCTTTCTTTCTTTCTCTCTGCCCTTCTTTCTTTCTTTCTTTCTTCCATCCCTTCCAAGAGTAAAACGGATCTACATCACATGTCTTTCTTTCTACCCTTCTTTCTTTCTTTCTTTCATTCTTTCTTTCTCTCTTTCTTTGGGTTTTTCTTTCTATCTTTCTTTCTTTCTCTCTGCATTTCTTTATTTTCTTCTTTCTTTCCTTCCTTCCTTCCTTCCTTTCCTTTTCTTTACTTGTCTTTTCTTTTATTTTATTATTTATTTATTTCTGTCTATTTCTTTCCTTCCTTCCTTTTCCTTTCCTTTCCTTTCCATTCTTTCTTTCTTTCTGTCTATTTTTCTTTCTTTCTGTCTATTTCTTTCCTTCCTTTCTTTCATTCTTCCTTTCTTTTTTACTTTTTTTCTTCCTTCCTTCCTTTTTTCTTCCTTCCTTCCTTCCTTCCTTATGTCTGTCTGTTTCTTTCTTCCTTCCTTCTTTCTTTTTTTCTTTTTAGTTTCTTTCTTTCTGTCTGTCTGTCTGTTTCTTTCTTTCTTTCTCTCTGCCTTTCTTTCCTTTCCGTACCTTTCCTTTCTTTCCTTCCTTCATTCCTTCCTTCCATCCCTCTTTTTTCTGTCTGTCTGTCTGTCTGTCTGTCTCTTTCATTTTTTCATTATTTCTGTCTCTTTCTTTCCTTCCTTCCTACTTTCAGTTTGTCTGATTCTTTCTTTCTTTCTTTCTGCCTTTCTTTCTTTCTTTCTTTCCTTCTTCGTTTCTGCCTCTTTCTTTCCTTTCTTCCTACTTTTTGTCTGTGTGTTTCTTTCTTTCTTTCTCTCTGCCCTTCTTTCTTTCTTTCTTCCATCCCTTCCAAGAGTAAAACGGATCTACATCACATGTCTTTCTTTCTACACTGCTTTCTTTCTTTCTTTCTCTCTTTCTTTGGGTTTTTCTTTCTATCTTTCTTTCTTTCTTTCTTTCTCTCTGCATTTCTTTATTTTCTTCTTCCTTTCTTTCTTTCTTTCTTTTTTTCTTTCTTTTTCTTAAGTTCTTCCATCCTTTCCAAGAGTAAAACGGATCTACCTCGCAGGCCTTTGATGAAAGCTGTTATGCGTTTTAAATAAATCCTGAGTTAGCGTGTTCTCTGTTTTGTATTAGTCTGAGTCCGGCCTAAGGCTTTTGATACAGGAAGTAATTACCAGAGGAACTCAATAGGATGCTCATGATGTCTGGTCTCTGTAATGTACACATCTCTAGGAGAGAAACCTCTGTGATGTTTAGAATGATACAAGGCCAATGGTATTTTCTGGATTTGCACACATAATCTCCAAGAGCTTGACATTATGCCTTTAGCCCAAAGCCAGTGACTAAATACTTCCTTTTGGACTTTACCAAAAGAAACCATTAGAAAAAGGGTTTGAAAGAGCCTCGGTCTACGATTTTAGGGCCAGTTGGATTAGAAGGACTGAAAGCTTAATAAGTACCTGATCAGAAGTGTTTTATTGCAAAATCAGGATGTTGACTTTTTATCCTTTTTACAAGCTCATGTGCATACTTGTTTATAATCCTCATTCTCTCTTGCCCCTTTCGTTGTGATATTGTCCTCTAGGATGGGGACTTTAGAGACTGTGTCCCCTCCGGGACAGTAATATGAGCTGTCAACCAAAGAAAAAAACAGAAACCTTGAGTCTTTCTGTGATAGAAACAGGAGAGGAGATTGGGAGGTTGTATGTGCTGGCTAATGGCTTGTGTCATTGTAATTTACTGGATTGTATGGCAGGGTGGAATTAAGATCAAATGACAATGTCTCGTCAGCACTTCACTTGGAACACTTTAAAAAAGGGTTTTTGGCCTCAGGCAATGTTGTATGATCTCTAATAGTACCTCATGTACATTTTGTAAGAATAACTAGTGAATGATGGATTTGAAGAATGCTACAGATTTAGATAGAATGGAAACAATGAAACATTTTTTAGTTTACAATGTCCCTGTGCATACTGTGTGCACAGTAAAAATAAAACAAACAATCACAATACTGCATTTTTCACGCAACAATATTAAATAGATGAAGAGTTTATTTGCAAAAACACATAACTCCGAAAATCATGTTTTTATTTTGCTTTCCAAGTAATATCAATGCCATTAGGCAGGGTTTTTAAATAGGTTTAACAACTCAAAATACAGCTAACTAATACAATAAAAACATATTTTTCTATTGTCATACTTTGTTGTCTTGGACTTTTAAGATTTTATCTGACATTCTACATGTCATAACATCAGGGTGAGTAAAGTATGAGAGCATTTTCACGGTTTACACCATTCCTTTAATGTAATACGTAACGCCATGTCAGAGTCCTGCTCACCCTGTTTGTATTAATATTGGAATAACAACTGGCCTGCTAAGAAAATAATAATTGTTATGGAGAATTTCTGTTTCACCCTACAGTATTAAATATGAAACCCAATGTCAAACTCAAATATGAAACCCAACTATTTTGAAATGACAAGACTGTGCCTACATTGTGATGTGTTGTATGTAGAGAACTTATGGTGCCATATTTGACTATGAAAAGAGAAAGTGAGAGAGAGAGTTTTTAGGTTAGTGATTAGCAATACAGTCTCAGTTTAATAACACACTGATTTCATTTCAGTCTGATGCTCAGGAACTACAAGGACTTGACATATGAAATATTTCATATGATTTGACAGCTCTTCTTACACAAGGCTATTGGCACAGCTCAATAAATGCGCTTGCTTAGTAAACACGCCCCACAGCTACATCACATTGTAATTGTGAGACTGTCAAAAGTCTATTTTTATTTCTGAAACGACTACAGAAATGATAGTTAAGAAGGATTAAATAAAATACTACCTTTTATAATAGTTTATTGCTCATATATGGTTATATATTCATGAATGATCCATATGTACAGACTGGATTCTAGAAAGGAAGTAAAAACTAAGTACAAATGGTTGTTTTGTTTGAAAAGTCATAAATACAGTATACATAATCCGTCGTTATTATAATTTTTTTAACTTCAGATCTTTTCATGAAGGTGTAGCACATCACCATATACAGTGCAAAAAAGTTTAGCCTGTGTAATGGGATAGTGACGAATCAGATCCGTTACAAGCTAATGTCATACATGCTTTTATCTCTTCTGCAATAAACGCAGAGAAAGCTTCTCATCTCTCTGTGGTTTCTGTGGTAAATATTGTTTGTTATGTATGACGGCTGAGCTCTTTATATGTTTTTATTGCTCATGTTTTCCACAGTGGATGATCAGCCTTTGATTAAAAAACTGGTTAGTGGGAGGAAATAAGCTTTCAGCCTGTGATTTTCTGTTTTTGGAAGGTGACTTTGAAAGGAGCATCCCCAGAGATAACTGGCAAAGTTATAATCACAGCATCTGTGCCTGTGATCATTTGTCACAGCAAACTTCATTTGAGCGTGCAAAGAGGGGAGGAGAGACAAAGAGAGAGATTCTGCTCCATCGTGGCATTTATTTATTCCGTATTCAACAAATCTATGAACAAAAAGATCTTCTTTGGGGCTGTGCAAACAATTTCCCTCGTTTCCTCTCTTTAAAGGGCACCTTTTTTATCTTTCAGAATAACTGTTACTCATCTTTTATCTGCCCTCAGTGGATGACGCTAAAAAGTATGCATATGAAGGAGGTTATGTGGATTGGATTTCATTTGATGTCTCGTTTTTGTAGCTTTTTAGGAATTTGAACAGTTATGCCAGATGTCACTCAAATCGAAAGTTATGTGACAAAATACCGCAGGGAAAGTGACAACCGTGGCAAGAATTTTAAATGCAATATAGGATTGTGTTGTATGGTGTTTTTATTAACTCTATAGAGAAAGGTGCTTCCTTTGCAATATTGCTTTTTCACTATGGTAATATTTGAGACAAATATCTTACAATACACCATAAAAGATGTTAAAAAAGACGTTACAGGAAAGAAATGTTGATCAATTAAGTCCAGACCGTCAAGGTCCTGAAACCAAAATTGTTAAAAAATAATTTTAAAATACAAACACTATCCATTCATTTATATATTATTTAAACTATCCATAGTTTTATGGATACTTTTATTTTTAAACACAAAGCAACAAATATAAAAATAAAAAACGAATTTTTAAAACAGCTTAAAAAAATCAATATGGAAAATCTTTATTATTATTATTATAGTGCATTGTACCATATTTGTACATATTTTGTTCAGTGCATCTTCTGTCACATGACACACATTAAGAATGATGTCATAATTTTCTACTTACGCATTAAAAGTTTTAATATTGATTCAATCTTTGAAAACTTGTCTGTAAAAGATTATAGCACAGTTGTGCTTCAATGTACTTGATGTAGCTGGTATTCATCTAGCTCATATCTTATTATTGTGTATTACATTTATCGATGGCCCTTAAGGCAAATTCCTTCTGATATTTTTTTTACATTTGTAAGTCGCTTTGGATAAAGCGTCTGCTTAATGAATACTTCTATGTACTTTTTTAACACCCACCCTCTCATTGCACCAGCATTACCCACTGTAAAGCTCCAAATGGCTCCAATTCACTCTGAGCATGCTCATTGAAGGGGGCATGCGAGGGTAAGGGGTTACGCCAGACTCTTGGCCTGATGATGGTAGAGTGCCTGTGAGCTGACCTGACTCTGACCTACTCTCTAGTGAAGTTCGCCTGACTATGGCCCCTCCACACTATTACAAAATGGCAGAAACTCAGAGTTAGGGGTCGGCTAGGGGAGACTGTGACGGCCAACATACAGTAAGAAGCTGTACATGTGCAGGGGGGTGGGCAAAGCTGTCATGCTTGATGTCAAGGTTAGTATAGCTTACTATAAACTAAAACTATTAAAAAGTAAAAATAAAAATATTGGCCTGAAATTATTTCGAAAATAAACGAAAATTTTAAATGCAGCCCCGGAAATAAAATTAAGTAACCAAAAATGACCAAAAACTAAACTAAAAGTAAAAAGAAAATAAATTAAATTTATATAACACCGTGAAAAAATGTAATGAATTATTTAATTATAATTATATTTATATATATATATATATATTTATGTAAACAAATAAAAGCTAATTAAATAAATCAATAAACTTATGATTAAAATGAAAACAAAACTGCATGATGTATTTGAGAAGGTCATACATGCTTTTGGGTCTCGTTCGTAATCCGAATTCTTTTCAAAAAACGACAAATCAGCAACTTTTGAAATCTGTACAAAGTTTGGGTACTAAAACAAGCTAACTAGAATATAAAAATTATATATAATTTTGTTAAGCTTATGATTTTACATCAGGGTGATTCGAAAGGGTCGCGGAATGTTATATTTGATTTAGAGAGTTTAATGTTAGCTCCGCCCACTGGTCGCATCTGTGCTTTAAGTATTTAAGAACAGGTCGTTCACATTACAGACTTGGCACTCATATCATAGAGCCAGGTGGTTTTCTAAACACCCTCTCCATCTGGTGCCCTTTTGTTTGCCTCGCTCTCTCTCCCTCTCTGTCGGCCTTTTACATCTTGAGAAAGTCCTTACTGTTGACAGCGCTTTGAGCAACAGCAGGCTGTTGTTGTGAATGTATATATAGAGAGAGAAGAAGCGGGCGAGAGACCCACTCACAGAGAGGGAGAGAGAGCGTGTGTGTGCTCTGGATGTTAATGAAAAGCAGATGTTGGATCGGTCCCTGAGCCTGCGGTTGTGTACGTGTGCGCAAGTCCATGTTCGTGCACGCTTGCTTGTGTGGTTGTGTGTTTACATGTTTGGCACCCTACCGTCTCCTAACCGCTGAGCGCTCTCTGTGTCCCAGCACCTGATAGGGCCGCAGTTATTGATAAATAATATGCAGGCTGCGTGGTGCAACTAGCCCAGGGAGTTCATAGTGAGTTGACCATCTGGATACACTGGTGGAGATGCAAACCTAGACACAGTGTGCCAAGTATCCAGGGCTGTGGAGAAGTCAGCCGCACTTCACTTACTAATTATTCACAGCAATAAATCTTTCAACTCGTATTGAAGTTCATACAGCAGAGCGACTTTGATACTTTGATGCATTTCATTACGGCATGTTTTTTTATTTAATTAGAGTCATCAAATCTCTGCTGGAAAATATTCGTCCTTTGTAAATTTTGTATGAGCATTTGAATTCTGCAGTGTGATGCACGAAGTTTCCAGATAATATCTGAAAATACTCTGCTGGAGGAATGGATACTTTGACTTTAAATGCCAAAATGTAGATTCATTTGAAGACATTATTTGCTTAAAACGTTCCTCTTTTCTGAGGCTCCCAATCTTAAAATACTTAGGGACAGGGCTAATATTGCTGATAAGAAATTTTGAAGAATCTTGGTAACCAAACAATGTTGGCCCCATTGACTTCTATCGTGTAAACACAAAACCACTGATACATTTCTCGAGATATCCTCTTTTGTGCACCACAGAAGAAACAGAGTCATACAGGTTTGGAATGACATGAGGGTGGGTAAACAATCCAAGAATTTTCGTTTTTGGGCGAACTATCCCTTTATCTGCAGGGCCTCTATTGTGGCACCTTAATATCTTTCATCATTCATTGTAAAACATTTTTCCCTAGCATTATGGAGGGATTGATCAGACACAAAATGACTGATTTCTCGCTGCTGTGTTGAACCTCTGTGGATTGTCCGTGCGCGAGCGTATGTGTCCAGAGGCAAACACATTTAATGGGCTGTGCACGGGGGGGTTGGGGGGCATTTCTCTTGAACTGGTGATGGTGGGAGGAAGTGTGGAGATTTATGACGAGGCTGATTGCTCCTCTCTTTCCTCCACAGCGCTTGACCAACAGAGAGAGTGAGACACAATTAATCACCGCAGCCTCTGAGCCATTGCACTTGGCGTTGATCCTTAAGAGATCAGTCAGAGAGGCACATCTCAATTTGTCTCTCTGAAGAAAGTCACACGGAAGAAGGGAATTCGGTTTCCTATCACTAAACCCAGATAACAGCGCTGTTTGATGGAATTGCTCCTTGTTTTGAAGGGTGTGGAGGGTTCACCGTCTCTGAGCTGTGCCTTTGGTCACATCATCGGTGTAAGTGCATCTCTGCAGGAAGCCAATTCCAGAGAGCACAGACCTATTCAGTGAAATTACAAAATCAGTACACTACCTGTCAAAAAAATGGGACACAAATTTAAGATTCTCAGGATTTTGAAGACTAAACTAAATTGTCCAGCCATGAATTCTGCAACAACACTTAAATTGTATGCATAGTGTTTTAATAAAATTTGTTTTATTAGACACATGCAAGATATAAACTCTCTTAAATCTCTGAAAACTTTGAAAATGTTATTCAATTAAGTTCAGATCGTCAAGAATGTTTAACTTTAAAATTGAATTCGATAGCGAATTGACAACATGTTTAGTTTTCCTAGAGCTCAGTTTTTAGAGCCTGGTGATGAACATCAAGGTCATGTGTTCAATACAGCACACATATGTATAGCTTGAATGCACTGTGATTAAAGTGTTTGTGAAATGTGAATGTTTAAAACAGTTATGAATTTGTGAGAATATGCAGAGCTGAAACCTACAGACTGTTTGACGGACATACAATATTATAGAATAAGGGGGCGGTTTCCCAGATAGAGATTAGATTAATTCAGGACTATGTTTAAAACCGATTCGCACGGGATTAGTATTACTTGGGCACCTCTGGTCATTTTTAATAATTGCAGAGATTGTCTGTGATCTTAATCCCGTCCCATTTCTGTAATTTGTAAAGTGAAAATTCCCCCACGAATGACCTCCCATATTTTGACAAACACAGAGGTCCTGTGAAAATATTATTCCCATGCGAATAGGCATCTCTGTAATTTGGCGGACTCATCAATCATTTTTCAAGGTTTTATCCACCGTTTGCGCATAATGGAGGCAGTTTTGAAGTGTTTTGATATTAATTGGTTTCTGGGTCATTTCGATACATTGCCAAAACTTTTGTTTTGGCCGGGATACTATTTTTCTTTTTCGGTTGAATACAAAGTGTAGTGGAGTAGGCGGGGCGAGACCTTGGTCCCAGACCGGTGAGTAATTGTTAATGAGCGCCATCTGTGGGCGCACTGGTCTCGCATCACGGAGGAGATAAGAGAACAAGCGAACGGACCGTCGACGAGAGAGGACCGGGCTCGAACATGTTATATGTTTGTATGTATGTTCTAGTATTTTTTGTTGTGGTTTTGTGGCGGTCGGCTATGAGGGGCTGCCGGCTGTTATTATTTTTATTAAAACTTTATTTAAATGTCTTCCCGTCTCCTTCCTTCCTTGCCTTGAGCTTTTCTACACAAAGATATTTGGAAGAATGTTAGCAACTGACAGTTTAAAACTGTTGTAGATTTGGAACAACTAGATGGTGAGTAAATCATGACAGAATTTTCTTTTTTTGTTTGAACTATCCCTTTAATTGTGTTGTCATACGAAGAAGCAGGAGGACACTGTGTTTACTTCATTCCCTTGAGATTAGGTGACATTTTCTTAAGCAATTTGTCATTGAGAATTTCTGACTGTACGTTAACCTGAACGATACAATACCACCTTTCGTAAAAAAGTAAATAAATATGGATTTAAGATCCAATTATTTTATCATTTTGAAAGAGCTGCAAGGTGATGTAAGAGATTTTATACAAAAAGATTCAACTACATATTACGGCAATTGAACAGAATTATCAGAATAAATATTCCAAAAAGAGATATGTAAAATTTAAAACTATCTCTCATATATTTACTTGACTGGACACTTATTTTGTGAGCATTCCAATCAATTTTGGGACGTCAAGAATGGCCCAGAATAGTATACGGTGTGAAAAGTGAGTGTGTTTTTCTGATCTCACCAGCTGTTATTGTAACCTATGACTCCCCAGTCATCTATTTTTACAGCTAGGGTTTGTTGTAATGGGCAGCCAAATTGTACTAGAACTCTTCATTGGACTGAAATGTTTTTGACCTCTAAACTTACAATTGAATGAGATCCAAGGCGCCGTTTTTTCCTCAGCGAGGCATTATTGGAGACCTTAACTATATGAAAGCTAATAATATTTATCTTGTTAAAGATCTCATGATCTTTATCATTGAAATAAAAATGTGTAAAAATGGAGTATATGTTCCATTTATACCTAAAGATAATTTTGATATCAAAATGTTCAAAGATGCTATTCCTCGATTTAACAATTATGCATTCTCTTTATTATCATTTTTTAATGCTGCCATGATGTCAGGTTTTATCGTACGTGACATTAAATTTATACAAATTTAAAATATAACTCTTAAAAAGCCTTTCCATCCCAAACAAAAATTAATTTCCCCTTGAGGGAATTGTATTTTAATATATGCATATTCATTCAATGATGCTAATGAATGCGCCGCAGACATTAATTAATTATGAATTCCCATGAGGACACAGCAGCAGTGTGCTGACACACACACTAAACAGGCATATTCAATTTTTGATGTAGAAAATGCTTGGATTTTTTCCTCCTGCACAGAACTTCTTTCCTGGTGCTCAGTGGATAGAGCATGACGCTAACAACGCCTAGGTCATGGGTTCGATCGCAGGGATTGCACATAATTAGAAATAAATGTACAGTATAATGCAATGTAAGTTGCTTTGGATAAAGGCTTGCTGTCATACCTCTGTTCAAATAAACGATTTTCATGAACATGACTTTTAAAAATAATAGCTGCAACAGTTGAAATTTTGCTAAAAGCACACTTTTGTTTGGCCACATAAATATTTGAGGTGTTGGCAACAGTACAAGTACCACATTGTCACAGGCTTGGTAACGGTTTTCCTAATTACGCTTTAGACAACTGAGTCGGGCCGAGTATCAAAACAGCCTTGTAGCCAATCAACAGTAAGGTGCACAGTGCACAGGACGGACATTCGCTGATGAAAACGAAAGACGGGGCTAGGAGTGTGTTTGTTTTGGTGATTTGAACATCAAAAGCGACTAAGAGAAATCGGACACCCTGCCTTTAAAAAGAAAGATCACAATGTGTCGCTGCAAAAGTGCTGCAGTTAAGAGCCCCCCTAGGTCGGGCCCTCCGTCGAGGCAGTAGTACTTGATAGTTGAAGGAGGACGGTGGGTGGAAAGCGCACTCGCGGAGTTGGGAACTGGATGGAGCCGATTGAAGTGGGCAGTTTAGTTATATGAAGTGGATTTTGACAGCGGATCTCGGGTTTTTGTCGTCAGGCTACGGCGTTTCCAACTGGATCTTACAACGTGTCCACTGGGGAAAACACTATTATCTACAAGAAACGTAGCTGGAATGCGCTAATATGGAAACCAAACCGTTCTTGTCTCTAGGTGAGTTTCGCTCCAGGGAAATATGTTTTTTATTATCGCAACGTTGTTGTCATGTCGAGGTGAAGGCATGTGTGAGTTTTTGCTCGGAAGTGGTAAACGAAACGAAACTATACCTACATCGTCTTTGCGCGTCTGGCAGATTTAAGATGCTTTTCTCACAAATAAATTCCTTCATTGATTTGTAGTCAGGTGATGGACAAGAGATAAAAATAAACTAGCAAACGTTCAGAAAGTCATAATTAGAAATGGCATTTGTTATATATAGCATATTTTCTATTTTTCGCTATTCTTATTACTGACGATGTTTTATTTAGTTTCCGGAGACCGATTATGTGATCAATGAATGAATAAATAGCGCACATGTGGATCCCATTAATGAAACAGTGCGCAGCTTGTGCGCAAGTATTACTTTATCGATCGATGTCAGGGCACTTCAAGAGTTTTCACTGCCACTTCAAAGGGCGCAACATTGAGCTTTGGGAACGGCTGAGATTTTCAAGACTTTACTTAGATCTGTCGGATTTATAATGGTCTTCTTGGTGCTTGGAAAAGATCTGTTGTTCTGACCTGAACTCATACACCCAGTCTTATTTTCTTAACTGTCTCTGAAATAAGCTCAAGTGTCCTTGGATGGAAAGTCATAGTGGAAATTCTGACCTAGTAACTCATGTTTCAATTGATGGTAGAGGGGATGCTGTGTAAACATGTGCTGAAAGTGCCTTGCAACTGTATTCATTTTCCAATCACTGGGTTTATTAATGTTTCCGGTTGGTTAAAACCCTAACGTACAAAACACATTTTTGAGCTGTGCTGTAGTTCCCTGTAAAGTTTACTGGAATTTTTTAAAGGTCACTCTCTGTGGGTCACATTGAGGACCACAACCTTTCCCTGGAGCGTCCCAAGTCCATGAGCGTTTATAAGGGAATACAGGGTCCCATTGTAAAAAGGGTCAGTCTGGAGCGGCGAGGGGGGTGTACAGATGCCGGATCACCCCAATAAAAAGAGAACCAGTTTGGTTTACGGCATAGCAGTTTTGTGTTTCTGAAGAGGTGATTGGTCCTTTGTCGGACGTACACAGCTGTCCGTTTTATAAGAGTGGCTTTAAAGAGAAAGTTAATTGCTTGGAGCGACTGCGTCTCGCAGACACCCTCCAGCCACTGTCTGTCTGCAAATCAAAAGCAGTATTGGCCCTTTCGAGACGGGCCAAATTGCACTTGAGAAAGTTCTCTTGAAGTGTCAGGTGATACACAAACACATTCAGTTGTGCACTGGAGGGAGTGTGTGTTTATGCCTTCTCTTGTTTCACTATTGTACAAACTGTTGCAGTTTAAGCATCTGCACTCAGAGCGTTCGAGGATGATGAAAGATGTTTCGTGGGCTGGCAGAGGGGTGTCTGTTAATCATTTGCCGTGTGCACTGTATGCATGATTCTTTGATAAAAGCGACTCTTCGCATTGCACTATGGACTTTGGATGTTTGGTTACATACATTCAGAGTAATGACATTTTTTGGATGCAATGTACAACAGGGTCCAAAAGTCTGGGACTACAATGAAAATTAAAATATATATATATATTTTAATTAACCTGGAAATAAACACAACCTTTACTACATTTCGTTACACTGTACTTGTATACGTGTAATGACAATAAAGTTGAATCTAATCTAATCTAATCTTATCTAATCTAACATTAATTCTTAGAAACATATTATGTTTATTATTTAAAACAAGTTATTTTTGCACAAACAAAAGACATGTCAGCTTGGGTGCTGATAATATATTTTATATTCTACTAATATATAATACTTATAATAATCACAACAACAACAATTCTTCTTTTCTTCTTCTTCTTCTTCTTCTTCTTCTTCTTCTTCTTCTTCTTCTTCTTATTATTATTATTATTATTAATATTATTATTATTAAACAATAATTAGAAAACAATTCAAATAAGAACCATAAGCTCTAACAAATTTTTGGATTCTTTTTCCTGTGACATCATCAGGACCATATTACTGTAACAGGGCAAACATCAGGGCATCAGCAGCTGCTTTGTGGCCCAGTCCAGTCCTGTCATTTTTGCGGTGGTACTTAATGGTGTAAATACTTGACCCCACGCCAGTTCACTTTAACTTAATGGATTTAAAGAATCTAAAGAATGTTCAATGTCTTTTCCATCTCTACTTCCATCTTTACAGCAGTATTAAGTGTACTTTATGGTCATGCGTAGGACCTACGTTGTAGGGTGTGCATAGCTCTGCGTAGCGTGATGTGCACCTCTCCAAAAATGTAACAACGCGTCAACTCCACGTTGACCCTACCCGGACCGCAAGTGCTGTGATTGGTCTGTTTGAACCCCTACCTCAGGTTAAGAAAACTCTGCGATGGGGTCATGTTTACTCAAACGCATTTCCGAATGATTTTTCGAAGTAAATTATTTGGACTTTATTGCTGTCAACGTTAATGCGTTTACACATTTTTTTTCCAGCAATAACAATAGCAATGTTTTTAGTGCGAGAGTACGATCCTTTCAGTTTCTTCAGCCTTCCGTGTTGATTGGCTGGACTCTTCACCTGGAGCAAATCAGATTGGGCGGTGGGCGTGCATTTCTGTAGGCGTGTTCCAATAGGTTGTTTGGACATGACGTCACGGCACTGTGCGAAGTGCAGATGTAGAGCAAGGGATTTTTTCTTTAGAAATTCACTGTCCAAACTCAAAATGGCTACATTTTGTGTTGATGTTAAAATCGATCAAACCATGAAACCACAAGGTGTTTTTACTGTGTAGTAAAAGTTGATGTTCATGAAAGGGGCAAATGCAAGAATTGACTGAAAGTGAGGATGAGCCGGATAACTTAAGCGCTTAACCATGTTTAACGTACCTATACAAGGACCAGGGGCCTCATGTATCAACACTTAGTACGCAAAAACATGCTGCATACGGCAGCTTTCACGCTCACTGTCTGGTGTACTTACAGTGAAATTAACGTGAGAATGTGCATTTACAGCTTTGTCCGTACGCAATGTTTTAGTATGAATTCAACGCAAGTCTTTGCACATGAGACCCCAGGTGAGATCAAATTTCCGTCAAACCTTGTAGCTGCTGTTAAAAAAACAAGTCTATTATAAGCGTTTCTTCCTTGTAGAAATCCATTATAAGGAAACAGCTTAACATACTGACTCGACCACGTAAAACATCATTTCTTTAAACCTTGATTGTAATGAACACTAGCTCTTTTTAAAAGAGCAAACACTTGTTCCGGATAGCATTTAGCTTGTTCTTCTTCGAAGTTCGTTTTAAAGAAACCAGTCAAGGCGGCGACAAACTGAGAACATTAAACTTTTCAGTTATCATGTTAATGTTGATATCAGTGATAAACAAATGTATTTAACTTGGTTTTCCTTGGTCGTTATTTTGGTACGTTGAGCTGTTTCCTGTTGATGAACTTCTATGGGGAAGAAACGCTAAACGCGGTCAATTATCTGTTTAATAAGGACTTGTTCTTTTAACAGAAGCTTGTTTTTATTACAAGTAATGGTTTAACAGAAATTTGGACTTACCTGGTCGGTTTTTAGGTTGTAAAACATAGGTCATTTGATAGTGAATTCCTATGGAGAAAATCACTTGGTGCCCTTCATCGGCACTTCGCACATCATCATAACCACGTGATTGCAAACAACCTGTAGGGGCGACTGCATTAGCCAAAAAGCGTGTTTCAAAATTACTTTATTGACAAGTTGGCTTTGAAAATGACCGAATCATCATAAAAATGCTTAATTTTGACATCGATAATCGGCCAGACCGACAATCCGGTCGACCCCTAGTATTAGTACTAGTGTTGTCAAAAATATCGATATTTCGATAAGTATCGATACTGAAATATCTGAACGGTACCAATACTAATTTCCCGAAGTATCGATACTACGATCCTAGCCGAGCTGTCACTTATCTCCGAAGGCGCGCTGACAAACACCACACGTGACCGCAGTGCCTGTCACGTGTCTCGTCTGATTCGCTCTGGTTAAATAGCAAAAGTGAAGTGAATATAAATATGGCGTGTGCGGCGCCTCCGCAACCGTCTTTGGTT
Source organism: Triplophysa tibetana (assembly GCA_008369825.1). Classification (NCBI taxonomy): domain Eukaryota; kingdom Metazoa; phylum Chordata; class Actinopteri; order Cypriniformes; family Nemacheilidae; genus Triplophysa; species Triplophysa tibetana. The sequence goes on along the minus strand of CM017901.1, from coordinate 3,049,367 downwards.
GATAAAGAACACAGCAGGAGTGCTATCTGGAAATATTTTGGATATGAAGCAAATGAACATGGAAAGCCGAAGGACACAAACAAGCCAATATGCAAGAGTTGCTACAGAGCAGTGCTAACAAAAGGCGCTAACACCTCTAATATAGCGATATGAGTGTTGTCTCGTTTTTTCACCGTAGTTCTTAAAGTTAATATAATCCGACTGAGGAATCTTTAGCTGTGAATCTTTAAAGACTTTAACTGTGGTCAAATGTAAATTAACTTGTGCTTAATTAACTTAATTCAAAAAATGATTACGTGTGTGGATCGGTGATATTTGAATCCGGCATTAAAATATGTTCATCAAATAATGTTATGTATTGTCCAGCATTTATGAACGATGAGCAATGCATTTGCTACAGTATATTTTAATCTTTGATGACAGTATGTAATATAATACAACGGATCATGTTTGATCTGGTCCAATGAAAAAAAATATTAACAGATAGAACTTTGGATTTTAATTAGTACATGTATTAGTAAATGTTAGTTTAAATGAACTTTTAACTAAGATTAATACATGTTTTGGAAGTATTTTTCATTTGTTTATTTATGTTATCAAATATCTATTACCAATTACTTAAGTTCTGAGATTAGTTACAAAGTTCAGTTCATTTTAAAAGTGCGGTCAAAAAAAAATATATGTTTATTAAAGTTTGGCATTCTCTTGTAGCACCAGAAAGAAGATGAGACTCGAACTGCAACAGTACATAATGCGTTACAACACACATTATGAAGAATTATAATGCATTTTACCCTTTAATAACTCTTTATAATACATTATATTTGTTATATTTATCTTTAAATAATAAAAAAAAAAGTACCCCCTTAATGTTGTGGCAGTTTTTTTCTCTGTGGTATCGAAAATGGTATCGAGTATCGATATTTTTCAAGGTATCGTATCGAAGTTAGAAATTCCAGTATCGTGACAACACTAATTAGTACCATGTCATTGAGATTGTGTTGATGTGTGTGTGTGTGTGCGTGCGTGTGTACTGCTCTATATTTTGGAGAAACAGGTCAGCGCCAGTGTAATGACCTAATATGTTGAAGTCTGTCTCTATGTTTGTTTTTGAGTGCTGGGACAGGTGAGCTAATGAGAGGTCCAGCTGTCTCATGAGCTCATTCATACAAATCTCAATTTTTTTTTAAATCAATAAAATTAAGTCACAGCTTCTGTAGATTATTATTTGTATTATTATTTTTTACGTTATGTCTTTAGTGATGTTATGTGTTTGATGTTATGTGTATTTTCGGTTGATGTCTATGCACATGATTCAGAAAAACACTAATACTTGAATCCGTTTCATGTGTGTTTTTTTACTAGACTGCAAAGACATTCTAGGAAGTGCAAGTCCAAACGCAGTGTAACTTAAACCTCCGCTGACTGAAAATACTGTCTGTAAAAAACGCTACCGTGTCTCCCTTCTTCCTTTTTGACCCTTCACTGGCCTTTTTCTCTCTTCTTACTGTACGTGCTGCAGCTCTTTTGAAGGATATGTTACAGGCTGACTGCGGTTCAGATAAGATCTGATGGAGATACGGATCTTGCATATCTTCTCTCATGAGAGCAGCAAATTATACAGCAAAAAAATCTCATTAAACGGCAGCGGGGCCCCAAACTACTGTTCATCTGATACTCAGACAGGTGTTGTGTGCTACACTTATAACTGCAGGACAGAAGGATTTAATTTGCGCCCTACAGAAGATGGCCATTTGAAGGGATGTTCAGTACCCCCGAGTCACTGGTTTGTCTTAGAATTGCCCCTTGTGGAAATTTGTTTGATTTAATTGAGATATTTGATAATTGGTGGTCGAACTTAAAAAGTGAGAGAAACACTCCACCACGAGCATGTACCCACATTATTAATTATAAACATCCAACCAATTGTCCTCCAATTTGGCATCGTCATTGACCTCAAGACTTGATGAATGAGGAAAGCTGGAGCAGGTGCACATAAAACTCTTCTTTAACTTGGAATTCAATGCAGAAGTTGTATGAACCGCTTCTATGATGCTTTTACTACACCGTATTTCAGTTTGGAGTCTGACAGCCCGCATTCACTTTCATTATATGTTGAGTAAAAAAAGCGACCTTGATGTCCTTCAGAAATGTATCTGTCATGTTCTACGGATGTAAGAAAGTGTAGGCTTGAAGCGAAATGATATCAGAAAAATAATGACAAAATGCCCATCACTTAATGATTTACATCTCAGTTGTAATTCTGTCGGGACCACTGTGGTCAAATATTTAAAATATTTAAACTGTTCTGGGCAAACTCTCCGCCCATCCATTCAGCCTTGCATGGACATTGCGAGAGCGCAGGAATACATGCCCCCCCCCCACCTGGGGAACCAGAACAGTTTAAGATGCATAACAGGATCAAATTAAATGATCTGACAGATACAGGCAGAAATAGAGGAGAAGGGGGTGGAGTCGGGTTTTGAGTGCAGCACGATTACGCAGCTAGTAAGGAGTAAAAATGAAAGTAAATGCAACTTAAATGTGATATATATCACAATTCACGCTAATTATACATGTCTAAATTGATTCTGAAATCAATTCTGTGTTATATTCACAGCTCTTCCGTGAACTACGGCTCTTTGATCAGTAGAAAGAACTGCTCAATCTAAAATCACTACAAGATTGAGTCGTTTATAACATGCATTTGAAAAAGCAACACTCGTCAAACATCATCACTATAAATATACTTTATTATCATGAAAATACCTGAAAAGGTTTGAAGAAGAGCAATAGAAGATCATTGGCGTTTCCAGGAACTAATCGTATTTCTCCTGTTTCTCATATTCAGAGTTTCTTCGCAAGAGTACCCTCTGGCTTTCAGATGTGGCGGCATTTAACCGAAATTCATTGAGAAACTGAGAGCAAAAGAATCGCACAGTATACCGCAGAACGCTGCGAGAAGAAGAGCCGTTCAAGGTTCTAGCATGGGAGATGGGCGCTCCAATCACAAGGCGCTAGGGATGTAACAATACACTTAGCTCACGATGCTATGCGATTCACGATTCTGATCTCACGATGCCATTTAATTGCGATTTTTTTTACAGAATGAGTTTAGGAAAATTTTAAGTAAATACCCTTTTATCACTTCTCTAATGCTGCACAATTCTTTGTAAAATAAAAATATATTTTATGTCAAATAACAAAAATAAATTGCAGTTTTAAAACAAATTCCAAATCAAATCAAAAATGAATAATACAAAAGTCTCTTTAATATAAACAAACTACGACTTTGTCTGTGCTCTTATTAACTTTGACTTTTTAAAGAAATATCAACATATCCACGTTTACCAAGTTTGCAGAAAAACTGCGGCCCCTGCTGTTCAAAACATGTTCTGCAATTTTTATTACGTCTCAACTGACTTGAATCGTCACTTATAATAATCGATTTTCAACCGGCTCACGGTGAATCGTTACATCCCTACAAGGCTCTCTCATGAATAATTAGGAGAAATGTCTTCTCAGCGGTCAAGAAAACACAGTCTCGCGAATAATAATGAGACACTGACAAGTCATCGATGTACCATAGTACATCGCCACGTCCTATCTTTTGACGTTGTTCAGATGAGGATTTTAAACCCGGAAGGCAAAAATAGCACAAAAGGCTAGAAACTATCTAGTTTTCTATACTGTAATAACTTGCTAAGATTAGTTTCTATGATGTGCAACACAACCAACTTTGTTTAAATCTAAATCAATTTTGATCAGTGTTTCGTGGCTGTTTGAATTGGATGCAGTCTAGTGTGTGTTGTATTGCTATTGGTTAATGTTGATTAGATGTGGTTTTGAGCGCTAGTGGGTATTAAAGTGTAAATAATGAAAGGCAAATGAGTTATGGTGACTCAGATGAACGTTCTTCCTGGGTGTGTTGGGAGTATTTTGGTGCATGCAGGTTGTTGTGAGCATGCATGCGTGATTCCCTTCACCCCTTGTGTGAGGTCTGTTGACAGGAGACACACTTGCGCGATGTGTCTTTAGTCTCGTAACAGCAGTAAAGAGTGGCTGCCACCACATGTGTTTGTTAAATCACTTTTCTTGACGTTGAAGAATGTTGAAGTCTGCGTGAAGTGCTTTGAACGCTCAGCGCTGACATGGCCTGTGATTTTATTATTTCTGTTGTCGGCCCTTCCAGTCTTTAAATAAAAATATCTGGCTTCTCATTTACAAAATTGTCATTACCTTTAGAGTTTATTGTAAATGGTAACATACTATAACATTCCTTTATTAGAACAGATCATGATGATATGGGGCCTAGAAGAGTGTTTTTCTAGCTTGTGAGTTTGCATTGAAGGAATGTATCTCTGTTACTTTAGATATTGAGACATTTGATAAGTGCACAACATTTAAAAGTCCAATGTGTAATTTTGTGGAGGAAAAACAATATAATATACTTAACCATGTCTTCAAAGGTGAATGGACACCTTACATAATGACACGTTATGTTTTTATTTCCATAGAATGAGCTATTTCTATCTACATACACTACTGGTCCTCTTGCATGGAATCTGTCATGTTGTGTCTATGTACAAACCACTCTACAAAGCCTGTTTTGTAAATATATTATCTCCTGAAGTGAAAACGTGACGACATCTTTGTTCTGTGTCAACCACCGTAGTGCTTCAAATGGGAGGGGGGAAGTGAGCAGTTAGTTGCAATTCAAAACCTCACCACTAGATATCATTACATTTCACAAACTGGACCCTTAACACAAAATCAACACAAAAAGATTCATGATGTGTAAAATAAAGCGTAATGTGTTTAAATTCCAAATCATGTACAGTCTTTTTTAGAGTGAGGAACAATTGTAAACATTTACCGGGATGGCTAATATTCAAGACATTTCTCTTTTTACAAATATTTTCTCCAGAAGCTCCAAGTACATTCCGCCTTAACCTTACGTTTTAGGGCATTTTTATTATAAAGGAAAAATGTCACCAATTAGTAACCCACCTATTAACCATAATGACAAAAAAATTGCTTCCCTTCTTTTTATATTTGTTGGTGCCATGTACCTTCGAGGGTCTTCTTTAAACTTTACCCTTTAAAAGAGATACAGACAAATGAGTCATTGCCGAAGCCCTGAACTTTATGTCAGCCTTACTATTTCCAGCCTCTCGCTGGATCTGCACTGCGCGGGTAATTGCACACGTTAAATGTGTAGACCTGCTCCATTATGTGCTTAATAACATTATTGAGTCATGACTCATGTCCCTAGTTCCAATTGCTTTTGCATACAAGCTTGTATTCCACGAAAGCAACATGTTTTCCCATTATATTAAAAAGCACATTTGTCATTCAATGCAATTTGATCGGATTTACAGTGAAACTTTTTGCGAAACAGTTTTGCCTGATAAATAGAAAGACGATGTCACTGCTTTTCTATAATGAGTGTGGATGTCACATCCTTGTGGAATTATGTATGGCATTGACATATGACCCTTTGTCGTGTAGTCTGTGTATGTACAATATGTTCTCTCTGAGGCTCATACTCTATCTGTGGAAGAACAGGGGCTGGATAACTAACCAGATCCTTTTTTATCCAAGTTATACGATTGGGTTTACGATGTGTATTCCCTGGAAATTGAACGCATCACTCTAAAAAATGTTGGGTTATTTTCATCCCAGCATTGGGTCAACCCAATTGTTAGATGATTATAAATTAATCTATGCTGGGTTGTTTCAACCCAATATGATGGGTTGTTTCGACCCATTGTTGGGTCAAATATAAAAATGTTCTGGTTAATTTAACCCAGCGGCTGGGTTTAAAATGTGGAGTGCTTGATCGTTGTGGTGCTAATGCAATGCTCTACCAATTCAGCTACTTAAATTGAAATGAACCGTTCATCCAAGTTCATCAAGTTCATTTTTCTGCAGACTGTAGTCTGCTTGCGGTTGCTAGGCAACCTCATAAGTCTTTCCTATTTATGCAGTTTGTGTTATGTCAGGTGTGCGTTTATAGTTAATTTACAACTCCGGCTCGTCTAACATAATTTAGAGGTCAATCTCTCTTCAATGTATAATTTACCCTCGCAATCAACCCTTTGGGTCTTTGTCAGCACAGCGTATGTGGTTGACATCTGTAAGTGTATGACATCATTTTCCTGCTGTCTTTAATATCAGACAGCCGACAAGTCGTGGATTGCATTTGTTTTTTTCTTCGGGCGTAAAAGATAAGAAATTAACTGATGGTTTACTTTCCGCTCCGTTCCTTTACGTGCTTATGTTTCCGTCCCGACTGATTTAAAAGTCTCGGGGGTAAAGTTGCACCACGTTGCACTTTAAAGAATGTTTAGGAACGAACCAACCGTTCGCCCTTTGCCCTCGGATGATATTCCAAACCATCAGACGTGTCTGATTTAATCTGTTTTGTAATGTGATATAGTATCGTTCCATAACGCAGATGGTTTGTTTCATTGCTTTTTTTTTCGTTTTTCAGTGTAACTGACGGCACACATTGCAGGGATTTGACATATTAGCTGTCGTCATCGTTTTATCATTTGCTTTTATTTTCTTTCAAGGTTGTTTACATTAGCGTGCGATTTGGTACGACAGGAAGTTATAAGAGAACAATGAGGAGGCTAAGAACAGGATGTCAGGGAGATCTGTGGGGGGGGGCTGTTTACCTGCTGGAGACGCATGGCTCTTACCCGCCCCTCGGCATGAGAACATACATAGACATGCATGAATCAATGCTTAACAGTAGGTGCCTTCGTATAAAAAGACATTTGCGATAGAGCAAACAAATAAACGGCAGGAGCTCGGCTGAAAACGCCAGCTGCAGGTGCAGCGTTCTGCTCAAAGTTGTGCATTTTTCATCTCTGGGCGCTCGGTCAATCGCCGGCGCCGATCATGGGAAAATGCATAGCACCTGCGCTAAGGGCGGAAAAAACGTCAACTGATGACTTTTTTTAAAAGCGCGGCGTTACCGTTGAAAACAATTGAAAAAACACGCCTGCTGCAGGCGTAAATCCCTTGGTGGACACACGGCTTTAACGTTGACAGCCCTACTTTAAACCAACAAACTTGTTTCGTTGTGGCTTAAAGTAAACATGAATGGCAGACGCTGACACCGTCGCATGTAGTAAAAAGTAAAAAACTTGAAAACTTTAACTCACAATCTTCCCTTTTCAGCTACATTCTACCTCACTGTCGTTTTTGATATATTTAATTAAAATGAGCCTGAATGTGTGAGAAGAACAGCCGTTAAAAAACCGACGAAGGTTCCGGCATGGGAGACGATCGCTCCAATCACAAGTCGCTGTGAATAATCAGGAGAAATGTCCTCTCATTGGTCAAGAAAACACAGTCTCATGAATAATAATGAGACACTGACGCATTATCGATGTGCTATAGTACATCAACACGTCTCATCCTTTGATGTTGAGCATATGAGGATTTTAAACCCGGAATTCAAAAATAGGTCAAAAAAGCTCTCATCTCTAATGATACTAACATTGTTTTCTATGATGTGCAACACAACCAACTTTGTTTACATCAAAATAAATGTTGTTTAGTGTTTCGTGGCTGTTCAAATCCCTATTGAAGTGCCTTTAAATGCGCAGCTTTGTTCAAAGCATCGACAAAGATCCACTGAAACTGAAAGTTTAGGATAAGGCCTATTAAGTGGCTCCTCCCCCTCTTTGATATAGTCAATAGCGTTAGTTCAATAGAAGGTCATGTTATGCTATTGCGGCATATAAGGACGCATTGATGATTACATTAAAGATCAGAGCCTGTTCATATTCACTTTGTTTGTTAACGTTATTATTTGACATTGTTGTAGTTGTATAACTAATAGATGTTCTGAGTTGCTCTGAGTTGTATTTAAGGATTAATGGAATTTTTTTATCCTTTGTGGAATAGTTAGTCTAAAAAAGAAAATTCTGTCATCGTTTGCTCACCCTCATGTCGTTCCAAACCCATAAGATTTTATTTCATCTGAGAGACATAAATATGACTCATGAGCTACATTCAAGTCTTGTGAAGTCATCCGATCTGAGAATCAAACCGTAAATGGCAGTGAAGGGGAAGATGGTCGGCGATAAATTGTGTTTTTTCTTCACACAAAGTCAACATATGCATTCACAAGACTTGGAATATAGCATGTGAGGCATATGTTCTACTTTTATTGTGCATTTGATCACTTTTGGAGTCCTGGCATTGGTCACCACTTGTATTGTTTGGAAAACAATGTCGACAATCAAAACCTCATGGTTGTAAAAGAAAGAAAATCAGGTTTATGTGAGTAAGTGATAAGGTTAAGTAATGAGTAACTGTCTCTTTATACACTTTCTTGATGTTTTTGGTTAAAAATTCCCTGCAAATGGCTTTTTTCAGTTTCTGTTTTAGATAAAAGACACAGAGTGAATAGAACTGTCCTCCCTGTTAATCTCTCTGTCTATACATCACCCTGACGCTCAAATTATACCTTGCAGAGAAATATTACAGAGAGGCTTTTATTATCAGACGTCATCAAGAACAATCTATGTTTTCCATCTCTTCCATTTGAACATCTCGAAAACACCCAAAATGCACCTACACATTAATAAAGAGGCTTTATAGACGTTTGATGCTGGCTGGTTTCAGGCCATGCCATCCTCTTGTCTTTTTGGCAGTGATGTGTAAATGATGAGGTCCGTATATCTCCAGCTCATGACACTTGAGGGGTTGCTAGTTGAGATCATTTGGAAACTATGTTGGCTACATGGAGAATAAATTGTAGGAAGTATTTGGCTTGCTTGCAATCATAATATTAATTATGTAGTGGGGAAGAATTATTTGGCAGAATTTATGACGTTCTGAGTGTCCTGAGGACTAGAGAATAACAGAAGTTTTGGAAACAGTGGTTTGGAAGTAGTCGGATGAGCTCCTCAGAGGACGTTATAATGTATTTTTAGATCATCAGAGCAAATAAAATTGGTTAAACTCAGACGCTGATTTTACCTCAACTGCATGTGTCTGTGCGAGTAAGAAGATGCGTACCTTGTGTACCTTCACAGAAAACAATACATTTTTATTTGTTAACCTTACTTGACATTAGCATGACAAAAAATAATTTCACAACATTGGCTCATCTTAGTTACGATAATACAACTGTTATCAAACAAACTTCTAAAAAAACGTCTTTGATCACCATTTCTTATACAGGTTTGGGCCCTATTCAATATAGAATTGTTCTTCAAAAAATATTCCAATATTATGGTAAGCAGATTTTTGTTATACATTTGTCGATACGGCACAGTGATTACCAAGTAAAAAATTTAACGGCACGCCATGTCAAAAAGGTTCCCGACCCCTGGACTAGACACATTTTCAGCTCATTCTACTCCGCTGTGCAAAGCAGAGTGAGGGTTAAACACGTGAAAAACAGATTAGAATTTAGAATAAACTCATTCTTCAAAAACGTAAAAACTAAAATCAATTCAAAATATTATGATTTTTGTAATTATTATTATTCATATTTTTTAAATGTACCCTTGCTGCGGGGCCCCCTAGACAGTGAGGCCTGGTGCGGACACAGCAAAGGTCTCTATTTGGTCTCCATCTCCTCTTCTGTCTACATGTGTGACATAAAGAAACAGAAAGTTGGATTTCTGCAGTTCTTCAGTTTCGACTGGTCCATTTATCCCATTATCATGTCTTTGCTGGCAGTGTCTGATGAAAGGTTATGAATCAGACCTTTTGTTCCACCATGCTATCTTGACTATTTCAACAGCCCTGCCAAAAGTTGTTTCTGTGTTATTCTCGTTCCCATTTACTGACAGGATATGATACAGCAAAACATAAAAAACCCTCAGGCCATCATTACTACATCACAAAAGAATCATTGCTATGAGAACTAAAGCCAAATATCCAAGTACTCTAATCCTCATTATTTTTAAAGCTTTTTTGAATGGTTTATTCATTAGTATCATAATTCCTATCTCATCTTTATCATGTCATATATGCTCACTTTGAATTTATTTAAAAAAATGTTCTTTCTCTCACCTCTTCTGGCAGGTATTTCTATAACAAATATTGAAACTTTGTATCTTTGCATTTTCATACATTGGATGGATCACCTTTGTTTCATTTTTTCTTTATTCTTTATTGCATTTCATTTTTAAATCGTAAAAATATTTGTTTAACATTTGGATATAAACGTTTTATTGGTTGTATTGTTTTCATATTAATCTTCCAAAATGTTCTGTAATAAAAAATTATAATTTGATCCGTCAGGTACAATTTTGCAGGAAAGTCAGTATGAAAACAAGCTTGATTTCAACCCACATAGAGATAAACATGTATGTAAAGTAACCAGTCATTTATTTATTTTTTCAAATAGAAATGAGCTTACAGCATCAAATGTTAGGCATTGTCTAAATGTGCATATAAAGTGTATGCATCTTATATTCTTTACATTTTGAGGTTGTGTCTTTGAGGTGTATCTTAAGTGTATCTTTACATCCATAAACATCATGAAAATACAACCCTCATTAGTCACAACTATGAAGATGATAGGCTGATAGATGAAGAACCTCTCTTCATCTGTTGAGTAGCTCTCAAGGCTAAAAAAAGCACTTGACTCATGACCAAGCCTGCAACTTTTGCTTCCTCTGTGGTCCAGATTCAAAAGCGAGAATCAAGAACCCTTGAAAGAGAGATTTTTATGACATTCATGATGAATTGAATTGCGGGTCTGATCTTTGACCTTAACTTTGATTGTCTTAGAGATGAGATGGAGACCTTGAATAAAGGACTCTGCTCGGCGTGGCAAGGTCTCGTAAATGAAGGCTCTGAAAGGAGCAAATATCCTGGGTCTCATAAAGACTTTTGCGATTTTGCCTTTAGTCTGTGTTTGTGTGTATGGGTGTTCTTTGTTAGCGAGTTTAAGTAATGGGTGGTCTTAAGGTTCATACTCAAAGATGAAACTGAGTTGCAATTTTACTAGCAAACAAATAAACTTCTCAAGGTCAAGCTATTCCCATATCAATCAGAGATATGTAGCGACACACGTGCAGTCGCACAAACCGACTGAGAAACGCAAGCCTTGCGAACCAGAACCACGAGACAGGGCTCCGCCCACAACTGGTGATGTCATGCATTGAACGTTCCAGACCTAAACAGAAATACAAATGACAGATTTGAAATTGCCTGCTTCCAACATCAAACCAGACAAAAACAATGTCATGAAAAAATGCAACATAACTACTAAAAGGAAAACAAGGAAGCAACATTTATTCGCTCACATTTTTTGGTCAAAAAAGATTTTTTTTTCATGGTAAAAGAATATGTGCCCTATGGTCTTTAGCGCACGACACAGGTGAACTCAGGGCATGTCCAAATGCCTCCATGCCAAAACGTTGTCCCGATTCTTTTAATGAGTAATGGGTGTTTTTTGGGCGTAACATCCAGTAAAACAATCAGAGTCTCATTCTCTTTAAGAGCCAGTTGTCCTTGCGCTATGGCAGATTCGCTATTTACATGGCGGAATTTGCAAGAGCAAAGACCGGACACTTCTCCAGAGAGGAAACGCATCTGCGTGAGGTTGAAGCACGCGAGCAGACCATATACAGGACAAGACGGATTTTTATCTTTATGTACACAATAATAATCTTTTACAGTGTAATCCATTTAAGTTTTATATTTGGCAAGCTTGTGTGCTCCTGCCCTTCCCTCTGTGTAATAAGTAAACCGAAAGCGCGTTGTGGACCCGCCCGAGGCGCATTTTCTACTAACGTGCTCTTTAAATGACAAAAAATAAATATTGGGCCATTGACTTTAGAACCAGGTTTGAGCTGGTCTATGGCGCAGTCTATTTTCAGACCCTTAAAATAGCAATGCCAGCACGCGGGTGGGTGCACAAATGAGTGCAAATGCATTTGCTATTTAAACAACATGGCGCAGGATGGGAAAATGGTAACTGCGTCGGGGTGAAACTAGCGAAAACTTTTGCACAGCCGATAAACCGCAAGACTCAAGTCTCTGAGGTTGTTGTTTCGAAGCTCATGTTGTGCATTTATGTAACACTCAATTTAAGTGTGCTTTATTGGCATGAAAAAATTACATTTGCATTGCCAAAGCATTTGCAGCAGGGCTGCGTACAAATAGTGGAAGTATGTAAACAAATGAAAAGAAAGATAATAAAAGTAATAGAATAAACTAAAATAAAGTATGATGTACTGTATGTAGTGCAACTTAAACGCTGTCATAGCTACAACTTTGGATATTGTGACATATCGCTACTAACACTTCAATCAGCTTTGCTCAGCAGCACTGTTTTGAGATGTCGGCTTAGTGGTGAGACTGGCTAAGTCACTAGCGGTAGGCGGTTCGAATCTGGCTGTGGGCGTGTTCATGCTTGTTTGTAAATTATGCGCTTTGAGTTTGTTTTCACCTATTCTTCTCGACCGATCCTATTTTCATCACAGATTTTCTGTTTCTGCCTTTTTTTGCACTTGCTTCTCAGTGCCGCCGTGGTTGTGCACAGCGCTTGCAGGGCCTAAGGGGGGCTTGGCCCCGTATCGCTGCTTGCAGCTATATTTATTATGGATTGTGTTAAGTGTTTTCTTTTTAATGGTTGGAAAATAAGGGTAAAATATAAAAAATATTTTTTTGGATTGTTGTATCACTGTTTTTGATGAAAGGAAATGTTTAGAGAAAATAGTAATAATATATTCATTTCACACTGTCATTTTCTCAAGGGAGATCTCTTATTCGTTGCTTCTAGTTGCAATTAGAACAAAGCCCGAGCAAACGGAAATCATTTTTTCCTCCTGAGTAAATGAATCTCATTTGTGTCTACAGATATCAAAAGACAATCTTTCTATCCAAATAGTCTTATTTTCATATGGCTCAGAACAAATGTCTCAATAATGTCACATAAATAATGTTAATAAACTCAGGATACTGAAGTCTCGAAAGTAAGGGATTTCAGCATGAACGCTCATTTCTCAACAGCTCCTCATCAAATTCATTAAACCGCCGCACTGTGAAAAATCACCTGTGAGATTTTCCTCTGGGCCGTCACATAAGCTGATCCAGTTTATTCAATTCTCCCCTATAGTGTTCTGTGGAGGCTGATTGGTTTACCAGTGTTGTGTGTTTTCGGTTTTAATCTGATCGTTTTTCTCTGCACTGGAAGTGAGTTATTCACACCCACTTCTCTTTTGTCGCACACACAGGGCTCCTGAAAAACGCGTGCTCGGGAGCGCCGCCATGTATGCGGAGCCGGCTGGGCGACGCTGGCAGTTCGCCCGATGGCTGCTCTGGCTTCACAGGAATGTATCCACTCCAACAGCGCAGGATATCCACAGGTATAAAGCACGCACGCATGAAAACATCAGAAAACATCAGGGCACATGCGCTCACAACAGATACATTAGGTCAGTCAAACAGCACTGGGAATTATTCTCTAAAGTTCAGCTGTAGAGCATCGTTTTTTGGAAATATGTTGAAACTCATGATACAGTTACTGTACACTTATGGGAAATAGTTTTTGGGGCAAACGTGTTATAACAAATCCCATACAGAAGCATTCTGTCCTGGCGTCTGCTGTTATAGACTTGTTTCAACGGCTTTATTGCTGGATGTGAGGTTTCAGCATGATGTATTGACATGCTTCACAGTGTGTCGATTTGTTTATTTAAATGATTTTGCATGACATATAGTAAGTTTGTTCTATTATAGGCTTGTGACTTTTTCAATTGATTATTTAAGAGTTAAAATAGAACTGTAACATTTAAAAAAAAATTATTTTCTGGATAAACATGAGATGGAGTTCAAACATACATATATTTGCTTTTAATACGAACTCAAACATTTCTCACCTCCGCGACCAAATGAACTGAACTTCAATATCCATATTTATTTTGTAACAGTGTTTCTCCTCCTCAACAAACTTCTTGGGTGGTGTTGTGTTCCTCAAGAAAATCTATTCGAAATAAGACAAAACATTACATTTATTCATTGGGCAGACGCTTTTATCCAAAGCGAATTATAAGTAGGAGAGCATTTCACATTTTTCAGCAATTGCTTGAATTAATTGTGGGGGAATATCTTTCTTAATATTATTTGTTTATATTTTAACCAATTTAACGAAACTACAAAAACGTACAATAGAATTTGCTTATATTAAACACAGACCGTACAAAACGAATAACGAATATGCAAAAAATACCAAACGAATATAAAAAACCTTAACGTCAGATAGGTTGACTTTAACAACTCGATTTATCACGACTCGCATCAAGCAAAAAATAAATAAGAAACAAATATAAAAAACGTTTATGTTAAATAAGTTGTCTATATTTTCATGAAGAATAATCACGGCACACACTGTGCACAAAACAAATAACTAAGAAAGCGAATACGAAATGAAAAACTTTATGTTAAATAAATAAATAAGAAACGAATATGATAGGAATAGCCGAAATGAACAACGTTTATGTTACATAAATGGCATAGCACCGGCTTTATAAATGAGCTGCACTCTCCTCACATGATGAATGAAATCCAACTCCTGATGCTGATCTTTGCTGTGACACTTTTTCCGCTTACGCTGAATGCAACAGCCACGTTCAGATGCACAGTCTTGACTTTAACTAAACTAAGTGATATATTACTATAAAAATTCTAAATGGGGTCGGTTCCGCCGTGGACAGCTGATGTAATCGTTTGGCAGGTGGACACCATGTATGACGGGTGACACAGACTATTGCAACAAGTATGAAAAACCCTGCATTTGTCTTTACAGGAAATTAAAAAGACGCTCCACATTCGAGCAATTAAAAAAATGTGTTGTCAAAGTTGACACACCGTCTTTTTATTTGTTAATATTCACTCAATTCATAGACAATCATGAATATAGTAATTATTTTTAAAAATTAAAATTTTTAATAAATATTGGTCCTGATGTCAAAAAGGTTGAGATCTACTGTTTCTTAGCTTTGTTTATTTAACAGCCCTAACATCAGCTCTCTGTCCTGAGGAATTTGAGAAGAACTATAAGATTTCATGTTATACTTAAAATAAAACAAAACACTTCTCAGATGTTAAATAGCAACCTTTGAGCAGTGACAAAATTCACTGGAAATCCCTCAACAACATGTTTTGGTGAGGACGTGTATCTCTAGCTTTAAACACACAGATTTGATGTCAATATTGTGCTTTGGAACGGATGAGATGTGTGGGTTGTGTCTAAACGTCCATCCCACCGGCTGTCATTTCTGCGGCTTGCATAAATCTAAACGTGTTCTTGTAAATCCAAGCGAGCATGAGTATTCGAATTGTGAGAGAATGCTATAATATCGCTCTTTCTCTCTGGTTCGTGCCACCATAATTGCAGCCTTTTGTTATGAGTTCAGAGAGAAGGAACAGAACTAAGAAAAGGATGCTGGGAAAAATGGGCCAACCTCCAGAGGCAAACATACCTCAGCTAGACTCCAGAACTTTGTGATGTGGTCACGGCCCGGTTTCGCAGGTCTCACATTACTAGCCCGGTAAATAAAAGACCTGGAGAACTTGAAGGTGATGGAGGAGTCCGAAGGCATGCGGATGTATTTCAGCCTCCCGTGCCTTCGGTACAGTTCATTTAAAACGCGCAGATCGAGCGAGAGAAAGCTTACGAATAGGGCTACACAAAGCCAGCCTTGTGCTTTAGTTTCTTTTCGAGAAAAAGAGAGAGTGACTAAAGAGAGGAGGGATGGAAAAGATTATCCATTGGAATGTCTGGGCTGACCTCAAATGGAGCGGACTTTCCAGGCAGCCAATAAGATTGTGTTGCTTAGTGCTCGGATAATTTCTTCCTGATGATGGAGGCAGTCCTGTCTATAAAGAAAGCCGAGGTGCCGGTGCTATAAAGACAATATTTAACGTGTCGGTCGATGCCAGTGTCAGATGTCTGTGAAGGAAAACACATCATATTTGAACTTGAAACTGAAAATATGTAATTGCAACGATGATCATATTTATAAGTTATGTTTTTTCAACTATAGATATTTTTTGACACAAGTTTTAAAAAGTGGACGGACAGGACAAAATGTTATCATTTGTTTGAAATGTCATCTCGGATTATTTTCTGTTTGACAAACGTGTTGAAAAAGATAATATATAACGACATTATTAAAAAAAAATTCAATAACATATAATAAAAGTTTCATGTCCCTCGGACATAAAAGTGGCCACAGTTGAAAAACAACCATCACAACATACATCGCCTGAAGACACGGTTGATGTCTTCTCTGTGTGGTTAAATCTAAAGATCCAATCTCAAAATCGAATTTCAGTATTGTGAATATGGTGCACACATGGCATTCAGACGGGCTAAAGAGACAGAAGCTGTCTTTAATCTGCCGCTTAAGTCCCACTGAGATCTTTATCTGACACGGTCACAATGAAATAGCATCTCATTTTTAAATCTAACCGGTAAATAGCACCTATCTGTTTCTTTAGCTCAAAGAGTGAAAATCTAACGAATATTAAAATTATTGCAAGAAAAAATGCTCGGCTGTACCAAAAACAACATCGTTTCTCGTGGCAGATTCTCACACTTCTTGCTTTAAGAATGTGGGAATAGTTAGAACAATGTGACAAAAGCTTTTTTGAGAAGTTGCTGTGGTCAGTGAGGTTTATATTGGCCTATTCGCAGGACGTCGATGGTCTGTGAGAATGAAATGACTTACAAATGCCCCCTCAAAAGACAGCTTGTTGGGCTCAGATTGGCAGGCTCGCTGTATAAGCTCCAGTTCTCAGGGCAGCACGCCAGCCATGCAGTCCCATCTGTGACTGAGCAAATGTGTGGGTTCTTGTGCATCCCTGCGTGATCGCAACCTAAATGTGTGGCGGTGTGCGATCTTATTCAAGGAAGACACTGCGAAAACAGTCATGACAGGGTTCTATTGATCCGATTTATGTCGAGAAAGACTGAAGATGATGTACTGCATCGAATCAGCAAGTAACTTTTAAGGCTGGTAAAAAAAATGACCCAGGGCAAACACCACTATTTCTTTCGCTCATCACTATTTAGTTTAAATGGATTTCTATAGAACTTTCAGATAAATCGTTGGACACGCAATAATGTCAGACTATATTTAGAATCATGAAAACCATCATTCATTAATCACAGAATTCGAAGCATGTCAAGTATTTAGACAATGGTCAGATCCTCCGGGTCCTAATGCCCGCCCTCACTGGCCCTTGTACTCCTGCGAGCAGTTCTCTCCGTACCGCCCAGCGGTTCATATCTGTCTATCTCAGTGCAAACACGTGTAGCCAAGTGTGTCGGATAGCGCTGGCTCAGTCTCACAGGTGGCTTACAGAGAGAGAGCTTTCTCTTGGAGCTGAACAGACGCTTATCTGATTGTCTCATTCACTGTAGTCTTGTAGTTGAAAGCGATAACGTTTCAATTTCAGGGACCAGTTTCTCATGGCCTGGAATCAGGATGAATCTCACATACATTTGAGCCGCTCTGTACCTTTAGCCTGTGCAAATCTGGCAAATGAAACAAAGAATATGATGTTTATTTGGGCATGCTGCGAACACAAGATTCTTGGTCTGATATCAGACACAGTCAGCAACAATTCTGAACAGGTTCATCACTACGGCCTATATGGAGTTAAATAGGTCTGCAAATTAAGTAATAAATTATATTAAGGAATTTAAAGAATGTCATGGATTAAAGTACCATGCACCATAAGAAAGAAAAAACGCATGCAACGCATTTAACATATCAATTTTTTTCTTCTCAACATCAGTGTTTAAAATCAAAATGATTAAATTAAGAGGAAACGGAAACTTTTGCAGATGTCTCCATTAGTTTCAGATGTCACAAACTGAGCTCAGATTTGTCAAGTCAACATTATTGAAGATCACAATATGAACTCAAACATTTCTCATCAAATTTACCCAAATCCAGATTATTTGTTTCTGTTTTTATTTCTAAAAGGATAAAATGATACTTTAATACAACTAGTAACTCCATTAAATCTCCAATAATGGGAGCTAAGAAAGCAAACCCTGAGCAAAACAATTGTAATCTGCAGTTGTACCATGGTACTCTTTGGTTAGTGTCCAGAATTTTTAGACCAAATTTCCCAGCATTACAAAAACAGGCAAAGGGAGCAAGATTTATGTCAGACATTAAGTCTAGCTTGTCAGAATTTTTTCCCAATGACCACTTTGTCTTATGGCTGATATACAGCCTCTGTCAGTTGAAGATAAAAGATGTTTAAAGGGATTCTCCCTGGAAGTAAGACTGAATCATTAGTCCGGTTGTTTCCGAAGAAAACCTAGAGGGGCAACGTGAATCATGAATATTTCAGATAACTCGGTGGCTGCCTCTGCTTTTTCCAACTGACAGAAAAGGCAAATGCTGATGCATCATGATCATCACATTCTTCTCACTATGTCCTGTTTATCCATATTTAATTTCAGGATGTCGTTGCGATTTGTCATGAAATGATTTGTTTGTACTGGATTGGAATTGAAAGATGTTGTGTGAACTGAGATTACACCTGAGCTGGAAAACTCAGAGTGAAATACGGTTTGGTTTTAAGAGGTTTACGTTGGAAGTGATAGCTTTTTGGAAGATGGGTTATTGTTTTTTATCATTGTGCTCACTTCTTTAAAATATTTTTTGCCCAATAGAGCCGTATGTTTTCTTCAGTAGTGATAATCTGAATTTTCTCACATTTTCAAGATTTCAGTGGTCCGCCAAAAACAATCTCCTAATCGTTTTAGGAGCAGCTTTATAGGAATAGTAAGTGAAAAGCACAGTGTTTTGCGCATTAGTACATTAGATTGAGGAAGAGATAGTGGAAAAGGGCGAGAGACAGTTTCTTCCAGCACAGATGGAGTTATTGAACTCATACCAGTGTTTAAGAAAAAACAAAGGAAACGCAAAGAAGAAAATAGGTGCTCCCGGAAGTGTCAGATTAAACGCATTAGGTTTGATTTACCCTCTGTTGATTGAACGTAGGAAGCCACAAAACCACTCTCAGCTGGAGAGATGCTTCCTCTGTATTTAAATGAACCTGCAGCCCTGCCAAGCACACAGTAAATTGGAAATCGAAGTCTTCGTGTGCATTTATGACTGATTCACTCCTCTTTTAGCTCAAGTGTTTTGTTTTGCACTTGTTTATTGAGAGTAGTTCATAATAGTCATGGGAGTCATCGAGTGCTCTTGTTGTATCAGTTACCCACAACCAGGCTTTTGTCAGTGCCTGTAGCAGTGTTTGCAAGAGAAAACATTTCTAAATGTGCTTATACATAGTGTTAGCAGGGACTTAAACATAGCCATAAATTATACTACAAAGTTTTGCTCTGTAAAAAGCAGCAAGGCATAACAGCCTGAGAAGCGGAAGCTCACTGATATGGTGAGGATATCTTCACACTCTGAGCGGGGAACCAATCATGATAGACCGGGTCAGCTTTACCAATCAGAACGTTTCGGAAAGAGGGACTTTATATAGACCATATGAGATCCATTCGTTTTGTTAGAAGAGGGACAGCTGTGAACAATAGACTTGAAATATGTGAAATATAAAACGTTTTTTTTTATTAGAAACATGAACATCCATTATTAAACACCCCAAAAACATAATCAAAGCCTCAAAGCAAGCAAAGACTGGCTCCTTTAAATCAGTACCTAGTCATATTTTATGCCTTTTATGCTATAAACATATACAGTATGTCATGTTTTATTCATGTCAAGTGGAACAAACATTGCATTATATGACAAAGTGAAGGTACGCTAAAGATTAAACTGGAGAAGTGCATACAGTTCCACTTCAAGCTCTCCTATTTACTTCACATACGTGTGTTAGAGTCTAATAACATCAAACTGACATTTCCTGTAAAATTGTTCGCTATAGCTCTTCATATAAACTATTATTATAAGCATACCGTTGCGAATCAGCCTCAGGTTAAGGTGAGGAGACAGTTTCTAAAAATTGATATTTTATGTACTTGGTCATTATTCCTTTTTTGTTTATTTTTATCTCACAAAACTTACAGATTGCAGTTTTAAGCAAATCATTTATTGAATTAACCACAGTTGAAGAAAATTGGTTGGAAAAAGTCAGGTGAAATTACGCATTGATGAAATCTCGTATCGTGGACCCGGGCTCTGTGTTACATTGTGATAAAGCCGACGCTTTGCTCAGCCCTCCCATCATCCCTCATTCACAGACTAATCATGTGTCTGCTTTGCATCTCACTGTCTCATTAACTGTAAGCATGTTTTGCTGGAATACGTTCAGCTGAGGCTCATCCCTTTGTTTATTTCCCACCCTTGATTTATATTTCAGTGAGTAGGTGTATGTGTCGACTGAATAAACTCTTCGTTTAGCGGTATTTAAACAGCGGCTGACTCTAGATTATTGTGTTTACGTGAGAAGGCGAGAAGGCGAGATCGTTTTTATAATTGACTCTGTGAAAAGCACAGAAGTCGTTATTCAAAGGAAGGAGATTCCAGGTCTTTAGTTGTGACCCATTTCAAGTTTACCGTTCTAAAAACAGCTCGTGAAGAAAAGATTTAAGCTGCATCCATGCTGTGAGCGTGCGGTCATCTTTGGAAGAAACCGCAAGTTCTCTGGCTCAAAATAGCAGCGCTGATGTTTTCCATTAGTTTCCTGTATAAATGCATGCATCTGATGGGAAAATACGCAGTTTGTGTGTCTAATGAGCCTCCTACACACTCTGTTTATGACTTGGGGAATTTTCCATCTGTTTTCTGGAAACGTTTGTGCGCTTTTGGAGAATCTATGTGAATGTACATGTCTGCGTGTGGTACCTGTGCCCACAAGTTGTATAGCCCTGTGGGCTGTGAGATGTTGGCAGGGAACCAGATGTGCGTGTTTTTGTGTGTGGTCTGTCAAAAGAGAGACACACACGCGTGTTTGCACATCGCTGGATGTCAGCTACATCATTTGTTTCAGACTCATACTCTGTCACGTAGATAGGGTGGGAAAACCAGATTAAACTCCGCGTAAAGCTGCCCGTCTTGGGCTTCCCGCCAGATCTTTGAAAGAAAACATAACGCTGTGTGTGATCTCCCTGCTCGGTTAAGATACTCTTGTGTCACACGCACACATTCGTTCATCGCTTTCTTGTGTTCTCGTAGAGAAACGCGTGTGACAGTTGCAGGGCCGGTTCGGGTTCACAGAAAGAATTCCTGGCGTGAGTCCAAGCTGACAAATGTTGAACAGTTTCAGCGCTCGTGTTATCGTAACTCATGTGATCTTTGTCGGCGTGGTTTCGCATTGTTAGTGAAACTGTAAACCAGTGCTTTGCCAGTTCGCTTTAAAATGTACTTCATCTCAATTGACTGAAGGAGAACAAAATGTGATTATTGAAGGTATTTAAACACTGTATTCCATAAGATGTAAGTGAGCAAGGATTGAATCTCTCGGGCTTCAAATGAGGATCAGTTAGTTAGAAAAGTGTCCCACCAAAAGTTACCCCAGAAATTGTTGCAATCTGGATCAACCGATTCAATGAAAACTGATTATACATTAATGCAAATGACTTATTGCTAATAGTCTTATAAATTCTAAATGGTTTCTAGGTTTATCACAAGGTTTATTGTTCATGTTAAACCTCTCATTACTCCACACAGCTTTGAATTAAAAGCTTTTGATTCAAATGCATTCTAAAATGTAATTTGGCTTGTTAATTGATTTCCAGTCAAACTTGTCATCATGCCTAGTTAGGCCACACGGTTATAAAATGAACGATAAATAATGATGTATTGTATTTTACTTCATTTTATTTTAGTTAAAATATTTGTGATTGTTTAAGTATAAGTTTAAGATGTTGGTTCAAATATAGTTTAATATTAATATGTGACCCTATACGACAAAAGCAGTCTAATGGGTCAATTTTTTTGACATTTTTGCATGATCTGAAAGTTGAATAAATAAACTTTCTATTAATGTATAAGTTGTTAGAATTGGACAATATCTGGCTGAGACAAAACCGTTTAAATCACAGCAATCTGAGAGTACCAAAAAATCTTTATATTTTCTGAATATTTAGAAAATTGCCTTCGAAGTTGTTAATCAGAAGTACTGTAGCAGGCCATCCACTCACAAAAATAAAGTTTTGGTAAATTTACGATAGGAAATTAACGAAATATCTTCATGGACCATGATCCTTACTTAATATGCTAATGATTTTTAGCACACAAAAAAATTGATAATTTTGACCCATATAATGTATTTTTGGCTTTTATTAACAATGTTCCCGCGCTACTTAAGACTGGTTTTGTCACATATAGTTGATCCACCAAGTTTCTTCATATAAAAACATTTTGGTCGCGCTCCAGGACAGAAACCTGTTCGCTGAGTTTATTTTCTTTGTAAGGAATATTTCCCAGACAAGCCCTCCAAAAAAAAACGCAATATCATTTTGCAAACTTTTTCTTAACACACAGAGTGACGAATGCCTCTCACAGAGCGTGTGAGAAAATAAACCAGCGTGAGGCTGATGTTTCAAAACAGTATTTGCTCTGACACTCTGATGTCAGGTTTTCCCTTCCCTTGATGTCAGGTTTTGTTGCGGCCGTGTGCATATGAAAATTTACAATTGTTTACACTTCAGTCAAGGTCTTGTAACTTTAGAATAAAAATGCAGGATATGTCATTTAGGCCGTCTGTGTTTTGTCAGCACGCCTCTACTGAAGTCCAACAGGAAAACTCTGTACAGTACGTGTGCAAATGGAAGACTGAACAGATCTGTGAAAGGGTGCAAGACTTAAAAATACAAACAGCAGACCTTTGTATTCAATTCTGTATGTCATCGTCAGCCAATATAGTAATGCCGCACATTTCTTTCTTTTTGTCCCACAGACTCCTCTGGTCAGCTCTTTTCGTCCCCTCTGAACTCCTCCATGGGTCATCGGGGTATCGGCAGTCACTCTCTCCACCCTTCACTGGTCAGCCCCTCCGCCGTGAGCTCCAGCCCGGGTCAGCTTCACTCGCCCATCAGCACCCTCAGCTCGCCCATCAACGGCCTGACCTCGCCCTTCCCCGTCATCAACTCGCCCATGGGACACCCTTCCATGAGCGGCGGCCCGTCCTCCAACAGCATGGCCTTCAGACCGAGCCTTAGTCCGCAGGTATGACATCACTGTCCTCAAAAGCATATGCTTCAGTAATGAACAGATTCACCTTGAATTGATTTGGGTGCTTCACTCTCATATCGTGCACTTTCTTCTTTCCGAGGAAGTTGATTGATATGTTTTCGCTGTGTACTTGGAATGAGCGTATCGCACTTGAATTTTCATGCTGAACTGGCTAAACTGACACAAGCTTAATCTAATGTCATCTGGAAATTGAATATCTATTTTAAAAAGAGTCTGCCTGTGCACTTCTTGCTCAAACGCGTGGTTAAATCTTTGCTCTATTCATTTCATCAATCAGACAGTTCAGTGGTGGATCGAAAAAATAGGTCTTAATGAGATTTTCTGGCATGCCTCCATGAGACATGATCATGTGCTCGTTCACAGAACATTTATTTTAATCTGCAGTGGTGCCAGAGACCGTCTGCATATGATTTTTTAAATAACACACTGATCGAAAAGCAGTTTCTTAGTTTAGACGATGAAGGTCTTTTTAAGGAGATAAACCATTTTGATAAGATAAACCGTACGATGCACAGAGACACACACTAGCTGTTTATCTGCAGTGTTTACTTATTGACATCACGTAGACAGAGTTCAGTGATGTTTAATAAATGTGTGTGAAATGATCTTGTCGTGCACAATATTGTATGCACAGAATATCGAATCAGTTCAGCATCCGTATGCTTCACGATTGGATTATATTTAATAATGCATAGGTGCTGAAGCAGCGTATATTTGGTGGAAAATTGTATTTTAAAAAGTATTTGTGGTGTTATTGGATTGCTGTTAAATCCACCTCAATTTGAGCAGATTTTATGAGACATCATGCAAGAAGTATTATTGTTTTCAAGTAAAGTGATTACATTTTTTTCTTTGCATTCGTTTTCCACGAAACTATCTTTAATATTTTATATCCAAATGGGTATAAATAAAAGATAATTCGAAAATAATAGAAAATTGGGGCCGGATTTACTACCTGCTTGCAGCAACGCACATGCCTTTTTCGGCTTAAAAAAACACTGTCGGTATTTACTAAAAACAGGCAGTGAAAATTAGCCTTCTAAAGGCGTGGGCTCAGATATTTTGGCTACTGACCTTATTGCATATGCATCTGTAGGAGTTTCCTCTTCAGATGCAAACTTTATGGGAGGAGTATTTAAATGAATCACACAAGATGATTTACTAAGTTTTGCGCTTGTCATTGTACGGTTATTTGCGGCTCTATTTAATGCCCCCCCAAAAAAACACCCCATAAACCCTCCGCTAGTGATGCGCGAATGAGCTCTTAGGTCGGCGTTACCCTCTGTTAAAAATAAATCGCCCATCTCTCAATCTGAGGATCTGCGGCGCGTGTCATATTGCTTATTTTGCTTTTGAGCCTACAACTTCCACATTGTTTTTATTTGTTTTTTTGGACCGTGTTACGGACACATCTGTCCCGTTTCTCGCATCATTTGTCCCAGTGAACAGACTGTGGCTCTCCCACCTGGAGACCCAGGAATCGTAAGCAAACAGACAGGGACTCCCCAAACAGGGGGACTCCCAAGGATTGTGACTTGGAACGGACGCAAGGGACGCAAGGTCTCCTAGCTTCTGTAATCCAAATGTTGACAGGTATGGTTAAACAGACAACAGGCAGTGCGCTTAATTTAACCTGAAAAGAGGATTCAATTGCAGGGGAGAGTGAAAGCGTGAAGCCATTCCTCTCACAACACACAGTTTGACGAGAGACTGCATAGTGCCTGGCGAAAAATAGTTTTTCTACATTTACGCAATTTATCAAAATGTTCATTTTAATCAGTTAATCAGCCCATCCCGTGGATTATCAGCATCAATACCCTACGCTCATTTGTGCAACCTTAGGTAGACTGCATTGATCATTATGGGAATGATTTTAATTGCGCCTGTGTTTTTTAAGTAAATCACCCACAGAAATTTCCACACCCATCGGCGCTTTCTGGAAATTTTGCTATTTTGTAAATCTTGTCAAAATGATCAGTAATTAATTATGAATTTATTTTGGTTGTAGTCAGCACAATACATATTTTCTTCCAAAATATTAGGCAGAAGACCAAAATGCTGTGGCACTTACTATTTCTTCAGGTATGGGATATAGGTATTTTAAACACTGCAATTGAAGTCTGTTCATGAAAAAGTGAGCTTAATAGAAGTACAAATTCATTTTTTATTCGTATATTGGGACTATGCTGGCAATGGGGAGAGGCAATGTATACGTGGAGGAAATAAAAATAAATGTATAATATAAGATGAATATTCTCACATGACAAGATCGCACTTTGATTCAATAAAGCTTAATTGATTTCTCTCTAGTTAAATAATAAATCAATTGAAGGAAAGATAAGCAAATGTCCGCCTTTGAGCAAGAGAGATTAGCTATCTTTTACTTGTTGGATAAATTGACATTTAATTATTCTGCTTGAGAATATTTAAGCTCTACATTTGAGTAATCTTGCTGAATATAGTTGTGATATAGTGAGTGATTGATTATTTTCTAAATGGCTGCTATCTGATTGGCCTGCAGTATATGAACACAGTATTAATACAGTCTTTAAGTCAAATTCCATTTCAGTTCAATCAGTTTATTTGTCATATATAAAGTTATTCACATGACACAACTACCAATGAAACGTAGGTCAACACAAGGTAATTGGGCAAAACATGGGTAAATCATTTTGAGATATATAAACATATTAAATGTTCAATATTAATAATAAATAATTGATAATAAAAAATATTATACGTATTAATAATATTATATATCCTGTAACAATAATAATAATATCAATAATAATTCTTAATTTTATTATTTATTTATTTTATTTTTAAGTCCTGATTTCCTTGATAATAATATGTCTTTATTTTATTAATATTATTAAGAATAAATTAAAAAGTCTTGATTTCTAAGTGTTTCCTAAGTGTCATAGCTTGAAACCAAAACATTTAATTTATAAATAAGACCCTGACTTTAAGAACCCAGCTAGTCTTTTTGTGATTTACTGTTTTCTACCAAAATAAACAATAATACAAAATTATACATAATGCAAAGTTCATTCTTGATGTTTGTAAACATTCTTTGAAAATATAATATTGATTTCATAAATATTGACTGTACACTAAGGACATGTCAAAGAATGCATTTCATGTTTTGGAAGCCAACACATGTACGGTCCATAAATCATTAATTTAAATAATTTAAATAAAAATGTAAAAACTGTATCTATAATAAGTTGAAAGAGCATGATGGCATGTGATAGCTTTATTAGTTCAGCAGTAGTTAATATAACTGATTGAATAAATGTTTTGATTTCTCTTGCACTGGTGTTTGTAAAAACATTGCATGTGTGTGTTTGCATTACACATCATTAATGTATAACTTTAAATCTCTATAGATAAGCAGCAAGGATTTGAGTCAGACTTTGGCCCAGTGAAATCACTGACTGCTTGCCAGACTCACTTTTATTGTAACTCTGATCACGTCAAATCACACTCTTTAATAAAGACATTTAATCATAAAAGAGATATATTTATAAAATACATTTTTATCAGAGCTTCAGTGTAGCAGTTGGCCATATATGGGGATTAAAACGCATACTCTGCTCAATATAAACATATTTTTGTGAAGTTTTTCTAAAACTGTATTCGCTCGTAACGCCCGTCCTACAGTAGTAAACTGCTCAGTCGTTACCTCGAAAGAAACCAAGTTCCCATTAAAATCAAGTTTAGCTTGGCATATAAACAACGGTCCCTATTTAGGGTCCACAACAAGCTTCTTATCAAGGGGGGGTGTCTTTATATTAATGGTGCTGCCTTTTGGGCTCGAGGGGATAAGGCGTCTTGGAGTGGCCCCGGCCCCCATTCGTCCTCATTAGCCCTGTCAGAATGCTTGATCTCTGACCGCATGTTGTCAAACTAGGCCTTAGTGTGCCATATGGGCTTTCTGTGTTTTATTGACATGCTAAACGGGTTCAATGAAACCCGGTTGGGGCCTGGTCAGGGTTCGAACGCACGGGAAATGAGCTGGCCGATTACAATCCGCAGTTTAGCCATGTGGCATGTGTCAGAATAACTTTTTTAACACCCAGACCTAGTCCTCATATACACACAGGCACGCAAATGTCCAATTAGTTTCTACTTTTGACTGTGTACCATGAACCATTTATTTGGCCTAAACTAAGATGCATCTTGCTTTGGGGAGATATTCGTGATCTGCTCCCAGCCTCCTGGTCTAGAGAGAAACAGACCTTTGGCACTAGTCTAGAGAAAGAACCCAGAGACATATTGCGTTTCTGGTTTACCCAAAATTGTGGGGATGCGAGCATAGCTAGATAGATTATGCCACATAGCAAAAGACAAAAGGCCACGTCACATTAAAACAAAAGCAGACGGTAGAACAGGTTGAACTGTATGTGCATGTATGTGCAGGCGTCTGCGTGTTTTCAGACATATGGACAGGTGTGTTCATTATGGTATGTTTATGGGTTTTTTGTGCCCAACAAGAGAAATGCCTCTCCTATTCAAACACTCACAAATGCTTTACTAGTCCTTTTGTTTTCCTGTATGTGTACTAAGCTAACACGCTACACGCCCACAGTCTGCCATTAAATTGAATTTAGGTTTGATGTATACTGAATACTGTGAGCTGATCTCATTAAGCAGATCTAGGTTGCGTTTTTAAATACACAACTCGCTTTCTTATTATAAGAGAGGTCGAGAAGTCACGTTTTAAAGTTTTACATTCTGAAAGGGTTAAAAAAAGGCGGTATGCATAGTAAGATGCCATGTTTGCTCAAAGGCCGGTCCACATCAGTGGTGCAGTCGGGGCCATGCGCACGTATACACCGTATGCTTACTTTTTCCATAACATGTTTGCGTTTGACGACTTTTGAAGATCTATATTAGCATATATCCTCATTATACCCACTTGTTCTGCTGCTTAAAAACATCTCTGTGCAGCCTTTGTGGTCGCTTTCACTTTAACTTTATCACCTTTTTCTTATTTTGTTTCATTCAGTTTCTTAAAAACCTTCCAATAGCTGCGTAAAGCTTGTCATTTTCAGTGTTGGCAGCGCTTTTAAGTGTTCTTACCGGCAGTGGGTAATCTCTTTTTTTTCCGGCTAGACACTGAATTTACAGGTTCTCATGAACTGCTTTATCTCTTAATGATATTGCGTTGCATCACAAATCTTTAATATCTGACAACTTTTAATTCTACGTTTATTTAGACAAAGTTACATCTGTATTCTGTACCAAGTCAAATCTTGCATATGTTTTTACGTAATCTTGTGTATGTAATATGATGCTTTGTAAAAATATTGTATTGTGGTCAATAGTGCTGGCATAGATCATTTTTTCCAATGATATAACTTCATAATTAATGCATAAGTAAAGAATATGCATATTATGTATATTATTATGTGTATATACTGTATATACATACATATAGATTAATAAATGGTATATTCAACTGTAATAAATTTCATGTTACTAGAAAAAAACGTATATCTTTTTTGGCCGTTGGGGCTTGTGGTAATGTTGTATAGTATAGTACACCACCATTTATTGTTAGGACTACACCACTGGTCCACATGTGTGTGGGCATGCGTACTAACACAATCATTTGTACACGTCATGCATTTGTCAATAACACAGAATGATGTGTGGTTCAAATCAAAATAGTTAAAGGTGATTAATTTGCATTCCGATTTGTTTTTGTTCAAGGAGTTTAGTCCCATGTCTTAACTCTTACCAAAGAAAACCACAGCGAACATTCTTTTCTTCGCAATGTTTCCTTTAGACGTGTCAGTCGGCCCCTCATCCATCATTGCACTTTTTGTGACTTCAGTCATGGGTGGTTAAGAATAAATGCGCGACTGACGTTCTTACACAAGCCATTGTACTGTGACATTACATAAAAACGGCAGGCATGAAGAATCTTTTCACGTTTGTGTGAGTTGAGTTTGCACAGTGATGCATATTGAATATGTAGATGGGATATTGAATTGTATTAGCAGCTTTTAATAGTCTGGTTTCTTCGTTTATTTATTTAGCTCAGCTCGCCCATGAATGCTATCATTAGTTCGGAGGACATTAAACCCCCTCTGGGTCTGAACGGGGTGATGAAGGTCCCGTCGCAGCCCATGGGCACGTCTCTCTCCCTCACCAAACACATCTGTGCCATCTGCGGCGACCGCTCATCAGGTAATTTGCATACACACACATACAAATCCAAGATAATTTATACAAGGTTGCCACTTACAGAATTGTCACATTCATAATTGCCCAAAATGTAAATATACTTTTGAATGCTCTATGAAGAATCATCCCTTCTCTATTTATTGGATATTATTGCTTCTGGTTTGTGCATTTTAATTCATCCTCTCAAAACTCTTGTCACATCCATAATGCATGCAATGCAATATATATTTGCTTCATCTTAATAGAAAGCATGTGTTGTATTTTTTTCTTGTCTGGACATAGCAACCGGCCTTTGGGGAAATATAAACAGATGGTTCAATATGTTGGTAATAAATAAGTTCTCCGGGAGTTTTTATTTCAAGTTTGACTGCGAATGTCACGTCCATAACGCTGGAACTA
This sequence comes from Triplophysa tibetana, assembly GCA_008369825.1. Taxonomy (NCBI): domain Eukaryota; kingdom Metazoa; phylum Chordata; class Actinopteri; order Cypriniformes; family Nemacheilidae; genus Triplophysa; species Triplophysa tibetana. The sequence goes on along the minus strand of CM017901.1, from coordinate 3,019,590 downwards.
CCCAGAAAATATTAATGCACCTCACCACATTATTTACAGTCAATATTGCATTTGAATAAAAAAAAGCAAATGTGCGTTGTGAAAAAAGATCGCTACTTTTCCCCATAACAGAGTTGAACTTTTGATCTTGATGAGGTCGTGTAAGTGCAAACATAACAAAATACTGAGAAAGACTCTTGGACAAACTTCCATCTGTTTGAACTGAGACATTGACATGTCATTACTTCAAAATAATGTCAGAATGACAACAAATTAACTTCTATGAAGCATAACAGGGTTGAATCTGTTGCAGGTGTGCAGGGAAACATTCATATGCAGAAATGTGTGAAGCGTTTTTAGAAGAAAACTAAAGACAATCAAAGTATTTTATTTTAAGTAAAAGCTCAATTTTGTTTGTTTCTATTTTTTACATATACATTTATTGTGTCTTATGCAATAAATCATATAATGTTTAATTTACCGGATATTATCTACCAACTATTACAACCACTTTTCGTGAAAATGACCTTCCAACAGATGTGAAAGTCACTTTCATTTTTATTTACTTTGTTGTATATTTTTGTGTTTGTGTATTTGACAGTATTGAGTGGGATGAACAAAATGGCTTATATTAATTGAAACGTGTGACACAGGTAAACACTACGGGGTGTACAGCTGTGAAGGCTGTAAGGGATTTTTTAAGAGAACGGTGAGGAAGGACTTGACGTACACGTGCCGGGACAGCAAAGAGTGTTTGATCGACAAGCGCCAACGCAACCGCTGTCAGTACTGCCGATATCAGAAGTGCTTAGCCATGGGAATGAAGAGAGAGGGTGAGCTGATTCTTTTTTTCACTGATCGATTGGGTTATAAACCTACACCACTTCAACAATGTAAACAGTCTATACGTTTTCATGAATGAGATGGTCATTTCAACAACGTTAATGCATTTCCATCAACTGTAGGAGAAACGATTTTGATATCATGCACACACACACACACAGATTGAGGAAATCTGACAACTGCTTTCTCAAGTCTCTCATGCTCTCTCGTTCTGAGGACAATAAAGCTAAAATAACTTCCTTTCTTGTATCGCCTCACCTCTCGCTGACTCCTGGAGTAAAGCTCCATCCTTTAGGTGACCTCTACGGCATTCTGCCGCCTTCACTCGAGAATTCCCCTCATGGTCGTGGTTTCTGTAAAACAGAAAGAGAGAGTCATACAACAGGGCTTTTACAGACATAAGGGAAGGCAGAAACGTTCCGCTTGCTCCAGACCACATTGGACTGACTGTGGGTTTCAACCTGGCTTCGCCCCTCGGCCAGACCCAACAAACATACAACACACACACACCAATACATTGTCATAATGATCTACGCATGCGCGCTCACACACATACACGGGGTACGTCTGCATAACTAATCACTTGAGCGAGCGTTTTAGAGGGACAGTTTTATTGCCCGGGACTTTGACTGAATAGTAGCTTGTTCAGCCTGCTCGGTTATGTTCCCATTGGACTTTACCCAAATAAAATATACATATTTTATAATTCTGAATATATATTACTTTTAACGTTGCTTAAAACTTAGGTTGACCTCTAACTTTATTAACCATCCTTGATGTGATGTTGTTGAATAATGGGCCGTACGTACATGTAGTTTAATGAAAAACAGCCCGAGCTGTTTTGGTGGAAACGTGTAGCTTAAGAAGCGAAAATCAAAACCAGCTGTGAGGTGATTTTGTTTTGTTGGCTTGACAAAGCCAATTTACTGATCTTCTGTTTATGCTGGCAAAGCATGCTTGAAATAGGCTAATACATGCCAGCTTCATGCTAAAACATTTTACCTTTGTGGTCACAATTAATTGCATCCAGAATAAAAGTTTGTGTTTACACAAACTGGGTACTGCATACCTTTTGTCTGTGTACTGTCCCTATTTATTTAGTATTTATGAACACATACACACATATATTTAAGAAAAATATAAAAATTCATAAACATTTATATATAATTTTAATTTTAAGTAAATATAAATAAATACATGTACATATTTCCTCAATATGTATAGTAAATGTATGTGTATATGTAAATAAATCCAAAATTAATATGCACAGTTCGCAGGCAAGTATAATTATAAAAACAAATGTTTATTCTGGATGCGATTAATCAGGATTAATCGTTTGACAGCCATAATTTTTTTGTTTTTGTTGATTTTAAAAATATGTTAGCTTTATGTTAGAGTTGTTAGAGTTTTATTGTAGTTTTATTCATAATTTGAATCATCTTTTATTTTTGTATTAATTGTATCTATTTTATTATGTGCTTCTGTAAGTTTATTATTTCCATTTCTTATGTTGCTATATTATTTATTTTATGTTGCTATTAGTTTAGATTTATTTTCAGTTTAGCTTATTTTCAATGTGTTAAGCATATTTCAATTTCATTCCTGTGGCAAAATTTCAATTAATTTCAATACACAGAAATGCTTTAGTAGGTTTAGTTTTAGCAGCTATAATAACATTAGAACTGCCAGATTCATGCTAAAACCAACTAGCAACTTCCTAAAACATGCAAACATAATGTTAAAATGGGAGAGATATATAAACTACATGCCGAACATAGACGTATGATGGCAGATCTGGGGTCGGTCACTCACACTTTAAATTGCCAAAGCACAGCCCTGGGTGTGAAATTCACTGGATTTAAACTCCATAAAAATGGGAAACACTTTCGTTGTTGTCATGTGTTAGTTTAGCAAATACAATGTTTGAGTTTACAAGAGTAAAGTATGTTTATAGTTAGAAACGCCCAGTCCTCTTGCTTTTGAATGTTCATTGTAAAATAATGTTTAAACATGTAAACAACATGCTTATACATTTTAAACTTGATACAATGATGTTAGAAAATGTCAAACCTAAAGCATTCGGGCCCGACTTTACCAAACCAAAATAGAAATTGCCCTCAAACTTTACTACCTAGCTTCACAGGATCCGGCTGCAATTGCCTTACGGTTCTAATTTTATATGTACAGCAGTTCAGGAGGAACGACAGCGGGGAAAGGAGAGGAGCGAGGGCGAGTTCAGCAGCTGTGCCAACGAGGACATGCCCGTGGAGAAGATTCTGGAAGCCGAACTGGCAGTGGAACCCAAGACCGAAACCTACGTGGAGGCCAACCTGACTATGCCTGCCAACTCTGTAAGCCAATCTCAGTCCGAATCACTCTCTATCATACAGTGACATTCAGCTTATGGAGAACATTTGGCTCATCTGAAATGGGCCGCTTTAGAGTTATACCTCACAATTGCACCTCGGCGACTACAGTCATTTGATGAATGTCAAGACCAAAGAAAGCTTCCAACTTCCCTGCAGTCGTAAAGAAAGGGGTTTATCTTATAAAAAGATTCAGACTGTCGGGGGAAGAAGTAGCGAGTAGTTCTGTTTGAGAATGTTTAAGGCTATTTTTAAGATCAGCCTTCAAGTTGCTCCCAGTGGATTGGTGGATTCCTCTACACAACTATGCACTTTGACATTGAAGGACTCCATACAGACCCTTGAGAGGGGACATACTGCAGAAGATGCACATTGTCGTGCCATTAGATAAGAGCCTCGATTTCGCATATTAACCATGTCAGCCGGACACATGCAGGCTTGTGTTCTATATAAATATAAAAATATATACCCATGTGTTCTTGGTTCTGTGCAGCTGTACGCTCTAAATCAGGTGGAGGTCAAGGGGAAAGAAGCACATGCTTTGTTTACAGATTGTTTGTTCGCACCAGACTTCTTTTAATCCCCTTACAAAAATAAGTTTGTACAAGTGTGCTGTCAGTATACTTCTTTTAAAGGCCATTTACACAGGACCGTTTTAACTCAAATCCGGGGGGGACTGAAAAGCGTTGTGAAAAACGAGGCTCAAAGTGCTAGTTTTTGAAAATGACAGTGTTATCGTCACGGCTGTTTTCTGATAATGATGACGTCCTACACATGCGTATTCCATGTTCAGTCTGTACGCGAGTATTCCCAAAACAATAATGTCATCCTCCAGTAGTGAACGTTTATGCTATGTGACATACTAATTCATATTTCTCCATTAAAAACTAGATTTAATGCACTGCTAAGACAGCAGATACACATTATTAACATGCACCAAACTTTAAACCCAGGCACGTAGTGCCTTTTTCCCTTTTTTTGTTGCACAATAAAACTGAGTGTTTCTTTATAGGCTGTTTCATTGGACGTCCGCGCGCCTGATCCCCAGTTAACTTCCGGTTTGTGTTTGGCTTGTGTCTAATAAAATAACTACTTATATTTTATTTTCTTTAGTTAATAGCTTGGCATGGCGAAATTCAAATTCAAAAATTGAATATACAAGTTTAGCCAAGTAACTGTTCTTCTCGGTTTCTTTTGATTGTTATCAGAAATAATCTACAGGCACTATTAGTTTGTGAACGTGTACCGGAAGTTCAGTTGGGGTCACAAAAGTGCGCATGAGCAGTAACGTTTGTTTATGTTGTTAAGATGAAACCGTCTATAAAGAGACATCGCCATCGTCTGGGGTGCGCAATACACCGCTTTTACATAATTTTTTTGCAATCCATGTAAACGCAGATTGTTTTGACAACCATTTGTGTATGTGAAACTTTAATAAATCGCAAGGGTAAAACTTTTCCGTTTTCTACTAGGCTTGTTGCGATAGTCGGTGTCACCGGTGACTCAATGTGTCCACCTGTCTTCAGAGTACATCACTTGTCCACAGCAACGACGACCCCATCGTCATTTTGATTTTTTTGCATTAAATCACTTAGTTTAGTTAAAGAGCAAACTACAGTTGCACGTCTGAGCGCGGCTGCTGGATTCGGCATAAACGGAACAAGTGTCTCAGCAGTAGGAGTCAGATTTTATTCATCATGTGAGGAGAGTGAAGTGCTGTCTGTCTGACAAGATGATGGAGGAGGCTTTTCTGTTAAAGAACATGCAGTAGAATATGTGAACAGTAAGTACAGTCATCAAGAGCCAGTTGAGATTTAATTTTATTTTTGTTCCAGTTTTCAAAAGCCAGTACTTTGCCATTTATTTAACACACACATAACGTTTCGTATTCCTTCATTATTTATTTATTTTTTTGTTGCACAAAGTGTGCCATGATTACTCGTTCAGTTAATATAGGCAACTTATCTTACGCACCGAAATATTTTTACATCCTATATAAAGGGAATAATACACATTTGTTTTCTTTAAGTAGAGAATGGCTTTTATTTTCCTTGTCATTGCATAAATTGAATTGCGACAATAAGATATTTACGATAAGGTAATTGTTTTGTTATTTTCGTTTGTTATTTATTTTTTGCTTAAGGTGTGCTTTGATCATTTGTTTTGTAAGGTCTGTGTTTAATATGAGCAAATGTCATTATACTATTTTGTAGTTTTGTGTGTTTTTTTTAAGAAATATTGTGAAACCTCCATTAATTAAAGCAATTGCCGTTCCCGAAGTGCCGCTAATTCAAAACTGACAGTAAATTGCGTCATGCGCACGGCTGCATATTTGACCACCTCACAGCAAACCCTGACGGTGTTTTTACACATCTATTTACCGGTGGGAAAATTGCATCAACGCCACATCCCTATTTCTACTCCACACCGTTGTCATATTAACATACTCTTAAACTAAGATAATGAAAAATACGTTCACTCTACTTTTTATGTACTTCTCAGAAATAGGCTTCTCTTAAATACATATATCTATACTGTTTGTATACCAAATTTGACACATGTTGACCGAAACATATATTTGTATATCAGTCTACGCTTGTATATACATTATAAAAACTAAATTAGCAGTACTGAGAGTATACTTCAAGGCGTACCTTCATACAGAAAAAATGTGTAATTAAAAACGTAGTTGTATAAACTAGATTTGTAGTTTTACACCTAACGTATGAAGTTACTTTGTTACTCTTATGCTTACTAAATTAAGTTTACTTAATATACTTAGTGTACCAGTGGCGCCTGCTGGTCTTTCAAAGAGAGGAAGCTCATTTCACAATGAATGAATGAACAAACTATCTAAAAATATATATAAACATGACAGAGGAAATGTGGGTATACATTAAACTGAAACAAGGAATGTGGTGTATAATTGTGTGAAATGTATGATGAAAATTGGCAAGCAATTTCGGCAAGCAAATACCAAGAAATAGGTTGCAGCAGTTTGTCTTTCAACTACACTTGAAAAATCCGCAATGGGACTGAGATTGAATAGCTTTAGCGTCAGCGACTTTTTATAGAACAAAATCGCTGTCAATCAAAGCGAGATGCAGTCTTTCGACAGACCCTCCAATCATCACGCAGACGCTCGGAGTCCGGGCCAGCCCACTCCTCCATTCATCCCAGAGACGCTGAGCGACAGTGGGCGGGACATAATCGCAGCATTATCCAATGACCGTCTTGTTTCTGGGCACTGAAAAAAACTGTTTTAAGCAGCCCCATTGAAGTCAATGGACGCTGGGCTTCAACAGAGTAATGCACTGTACGCTACGGGAATGAATGAGAGGGAAAGCGAGTCAGCCAACCTAAGTAGCTGATTCTGAACGAAATTGTTTTCGTTCGAGATGAACGTGTTTAACGCATTTTTAGTCAATAAAATGTTAACATAATAGTACATATATTTGACCATTCATTTTTTGACAATTATAGGGGAAGCTGAGCTTCCCTTGCAGTCTTAAAGAAATCACGACTGTAGTGTACTTATTATTAGTACAACTGGCCATTTTTGCATCTGTCCTCTCAGATGAAATGGAGCTCTAATTTGATTATTGTAAAGATGGAAAAACAAGCAAATCTCCATTTGCGTTATGTATCCTCTGTGGTCTCTTTTTGCCGTTTGTAATGATAGTGTTAAGTTGAGAAACACTTTTCGGACTGGGATGAAGGCTATTTCAGCTATGTTGTGTTTCGAGTTATTCTATGACAACATCAAGACATGCAGAGCGGGCATCATGAGCACATGTTCTGATTGGTCCTGCGGCTGGAGAGTTTGGGTTTCTCAGGAAGTTCCTTTACCTCATAGTGACCCTCAGCAAAAGTTAAACAGGAAATAAAAAGATTCCATCGGGGGAAAGTGACAGAAATGACATCCATGAGAGAAGACTAACCACCACCCCTCTCCTCTCCATGTGGATGAAGTTCAGTTCATATTTAACTCCATGGCCTTTCATAGCACATGGACTTTTGTTAAGATCTTAAGTTTGCTCTCCATTTTTTTTCATAACTGTGTTCGAGAAGGAATAAAGATCATGTGAACATCAGATTAGTTGGCTTATTTTGCGTTTTTCTCTTTCTTTCTGTCTCTACGTCTCTCTCTCTGCAGCCAAACGACCCGGTGACTAACATCTGTCAGGCAGCTGACAAGCAGCTCTTTACCTTAGTGGAATGGGCCAAGCGGATACCTACCTTTTCTGATCTCCCATTGGACGATCAAGTCATCCTCCTGCGAGCAGGTGCGTCAGTTTAAACACAGACTTCTGTTTGATTCCTGCAGACATCAAGCTGACGCCGAGAGTTAGCATCGCATCAATTCTTCCAGCTATGGAGTTACATCTGAAAACAATATCGGCTAATAAAATGAGCATGTTCACGTTTATGCGGCATTACAATCTATTCTAGAAGCATTTATATGGATCCAGAGATACATTTGAAGCTGGCTTAGGCCAAAGCAATCGATTTAAGAAGAAATTCCATCTCATTAGCTGGTAGTGAAAGTCTTTATTCTGTTAAAGGTGATGGTTTTTACACAGATTAAGAGAGAATGAGAGGCCGGATTGTTGTTAACATTCTCCATGTTCACAGGATGCATTTATTTCAGCAGGCTGTGGGTGGCTTGAGGACAAGCAAACCTCAAACAGTCCTTCTGTTTCAGTGTGTGTTATTCAGAATCCAGAAAGGGGACTGTTGTGCAAGACATTGTAAAGATGTATCACCGTCTTGAAATGTCACTATTAAAATAGCATTTGCGTCATGTTATGCGGCACCTTTTAAACTCCGCAACTCTAAAAAGATTAACGATGATTTGAACCTAAAGTTAATTCATTACCATGAATATTTACACAAGAGTAAGAACATGAACAGGATGCCTAACAGGATGGCAATGTGCTACAGTGAGGGAGTGAGAGTTAAACCTCAATTTATTATTTTAATTTTTTATTTCTTTACAAAAGTTTTAAAAAACCACAACAAACTTCAAACAACTCAACACTTGCTCATGTTTGTAGGTTTTGCTTCGAATAAAAATGATGTCACTTCCTGTTAATGATGTTACTATGCAACTGTTTTAAGATGCAATTCATTAATTGTCTCTGTTTAAACATGTAAAAGCGTGTTATTTTAAATACTTATCTTTACAAGATTGAAGTTGAATGACGTCAAACCCTAAATGACATAACATTTTGAAATATCATTTATTTTTGTAAATATTACAATTTTCTTTTGCAATTTTGTTCCATGCTTTTTTTATTTTATTTATTTGTTTATTCTTTAAGATTAATTTATTTTGGTTAACTTTTTATTTAGTTTCGCGATATTAAGCGTATTTCAGTTTATTCCTGAGGCAACGTTTTTGTGTGTTTGTTTATTTTACCCTTTTAAAATGATTTTAATCAACAGAATTGTTATAATAGTTTTCGTTTCAGTAAACTATAACCTTAACCAAGCTGGCTTCATGTAAACATTAAAAACAGGTTTTTTTGCGTAGCCTATGCATCTTTACAATATTGAAATCATATGACATCAAATATGTTTAAGTAAGTCCAGCATTAATATATTTTTTATTTTATTTTTATTAATATTTTAAATTAGCTTTTCATTTTAGATTTTTCCTTTTCATGTTAATTTTAGTTAAACATTTAGCAACTTTGTTATAAACACTTTTGTCATTTTTTTTGACATAATATTAATACATTTTAGTGTAAGTTTTTGTTTTGTTTATTATCATAATTTTAGTGCTTTAAACTTATTTTAGGTAATATTTAAATTTTTCGTAATTTTTTCCAAACAATTTTAGGCCAATATTGTATTTGATTTAAATAAACAAAAAATAAACCTATTTTGGTCAACTAAAATAACCTTGATTAAGTCCAGCACACAAGTACAAAAAATATGTATTGATCCTTTTCAACAACCGTGGTTGTTTATGCAACTTCTTGTGCTTGTGTTCTTTCACCACTAGGATGGAATGAACTCCTGATAGCTTCTTTTTCACACCGTTCCATAGCTGTGAAAGACGGGATATTGTTAGCAACAGGCCTTCACGTCCATAGAAATAGCGCACACACTGCCGGAGTGGGAGCTATCTTTGACAGGTTAGTAAATGTCCAAAGTTCCCAAGAAAAGAGCTCTAAATTCAATGGGACTTCAATTTAGATTGGTACAGTTCTGTGATCCACTGAGAAACCCTCATCGTTCACTATTGAGTTCGGAAGATTTGTGACATCCGGAGGTCACACACACATGAATTCTTGAAAATAACCCCTATAATGATATTAGACGGTGCATCGTGGAAACGTCCTCCACATTTTACTCTTGATTGATTGCGTTTTTACATTAAGCCATATGGCAGTTTTATGTAGCGGTGTGATAATGTTTCACCGGCTGTGTGATGTCCTCACTGATAAAATACACGATACACGGTCAGTCTACTGAAAAGATGAATTGGTCTTTATAGGAGGTATAGTCTTTGACTTTCGAAGTCAATATGAAAACCAAATATAAGGTTTCATTGTGTGATTTGTTGCAGAACGTTTACTGGCATTTGTACGGGTATGTTGGGGAGATAAATGAACCATGAATCAGACTGTCAGAGTTGACTGTGAACGTAAAGATTTTAGTGGCTTTGTTTTTACAGAGTGCTGACGGAGCTTGTGTCAAAGATGAGAGACATGCAGATGGACAAGACTGAACTTGGATGCCTGCGGGCCATTGTTCTGTTCAATCCAGGTACGGTAATGTACAGTACGCTTATACACACACGCATACGCACAAAAACAAGACTTGTGTGCGCGTATAAAATCTCATCTTAGTTTGATTGAATGCTGGATGATATTAAAATACTTTAACAGTCTGTGATTCTGCAGATTTTGGGACGGTCAGAATGAGTTTACAGAATTCTCATAAAAGTCTGTAGAGTGTGATGAGAACTGATTTCTTACCCGTAGACTATGAATAAACAAATTTTATACCAGACTGTGTGGGAAATCATGTCCTATGTTGAGCAACAAATGAAAATTTGCTACAGACTTAGGAAAACATGCTTGAAGTTGTAGTGTGATACCTAGTTTTTTAGCTATTTTATTTGACTAAATAATTTATATTAAACTATATTAATTTATTAATAAAATAAAAGTATTATGAATTAAATCATAATTTATTTACACTGTTACAATTATCCATACAAGTTATTCACATAAAATTATTAACAAAAAATAAATAACTACACTAAAATAAACTGAAATAAACTTGAATTCAAATACATCGCATTATACATAATAAACAAACCAATAATACAATGATAAAACATATAAAAACATTACATAAAGTAAAAATTAACATAAACACTGTAAAAATGCCAGAAATCGGGTACCAGAAATATTCTATAAAATAATTTACTTTTCCTGTAAGATTACATTCTATTCTTTGTTTTTCTGTAATATGATTTTTTGTGGGGCATCAGAAATATATAATAAATTTAACAGTGTTCCCTTCAAATTATTAAAAACTTTTTAGAAAATTTGCTAGAAAATCTGTAAATAAAAAAGGTAAAATTACGGGGGGGGATTTTGACATTATACGTGAAAAATCTGTTAAAAATACTGTTAACAATTTTTGGGGAGGAGGGATGGGGTGAACACAAAAAATAAATCAAATTAAAGCCTGTTCGAAAAAAATATTTCTCTACTATAAAAGTGAAAAAAAATGCTGGTTTTATGTGTAATGCCTCAGTTCTTATTACAAATCATTAAATGTGTCTTCCCAATATTTTAAATCTGTTATGCTTCCTTGATGTCTGTTTTTGCAAAAAATATAGTTAATAACTATATATATATATATTATAACTAAATTGTATATTCTTACTAAATACTCCCACTCCATAAACTGTGTATAAACAGTATTGTGTCAAAAAGATAATGCTTCCCCATTTTTTTTTACTTCTATATCTGGCAGCCAGTGCAACTGATGTGAGATTACAATTATCCAGCACCCACAAGACAAGATATATTTACATTGAACTCAACACAGCGTGTCCATTTCTATAACTTTTGCTTATCTGATGTGCCGATAAAATTTGGGTTTTTGTGTTTCTTGTTTAGATTCAAAAGGACTGTCTAATCCAGCAGAGGTGGAAGCTTTACGGGAAAGAGTGTATGCCTCTTTAGAAGCCTACTGTAAACAAAAATACCCTGATCAACCTGGAAGGTATACTGTACCTAAACTTGTCTTTTATCAAACATATTGAGCACACATGATATTTGACTGGTGTAGAATAAAAAGGACAAAACAAAACAGAGAATTCTATCAAGTTTTTTTCTAAAATTTCGTTATGAGCTTTGACTACAAATGATGGTTTTGTTACAGTAACCATGTTTAACCATGATATTTGTAGTAAAACGCAGTACACCAATACAAATGGTAAACGCATGGTTGGTACATTTGCACTCTTATAAAGCCAAGGTTAATGTTGTACGGGGAGTAGGAATGTTTTACTATTTCATCTATTTCACCTGTTTCTTAAAAGAATAGATTCATGTAATGTACAGCAAAATCACACATGTAGTACAGATAGTGGAAGACTGAGTTTTCAATCTTCATATTAAAAATCTAATTATAGATGGATAGTAATAATATACAATAAACAGCGCGCTCCCAAACTGTGCTAATCCAAACATGTACATTTCTAATCTGAACAGATTTGCCAAACTCTTACTACGCTTGCCCGCCTTGCGATCCATCGGCTTGAAGTGTCTGGAACATCTCTTCTTCTTCAAGTTGATCGGAGACACGCCCATCGACACTTTCCTAATGGAAATGCTGGAAGCGCCGCACCAAATGACATAAGGGAATGATTTTTTTCTCCTGAAAGCTTTCCAGAAGGCCTCTGTAGAGCCGCGGCCAAGGGTGTAGTTTTATGTACAGAACACTAGAAGAGGCCAGCACGGCACACATGTCGACGGAGACTGCTTTGTCCTGACTGATAAACATCTCACTCTGCAGTCTACGGGAGGATTGAACTGCTAGCAACTCAACCTTTGGTGGAACATCAAAAGCGTTGCGTAATACACTAAACTCTTTCATTACGGGATACAGTACAAACCGGACGGATCAAGAGTTTGTTTTCTTGGTTTGCATGCATTTTTTTGAAAACCTCATCCATGTTTTTTTGCCTTACAGAGGTCTACCTCTGCTTTCCGTTGAGTTCATACTGTACACAGCCAAACCGCCTCATCTCTCCACATTTTGCTGTGAATTCTCAGTCATTTCGAGTTCCTCAATACCTCAGATGCACTTCTTCACGCAACTGTCCTTAAAAAGACATCACTGTCCAGGTGTGTGTGCCGTTGGATTTGGTGTTAACAGCGTGGACCGTCCTGTTGATTTGAGAGCGGGACCGGAGCCGTTTTTTCCAGGCACTTACAGAAAGTTTCTCAAGAGGTGTTGACACGTCAGATTGATGCGAGTCTGTCTTCGTGAGGAAGAAACTTCACGCCGTGCGGCTATTGTTTAAGTCCTTTTCTTTTCGTAAGACACGTGAATAACAGAGAATGAGAAGCAGGTGTGCTCCTGGATGAACTGGTTGTTGGGTTCGTGTAAAAAAGTATTGAAGACTTTTCGATTTTGCCGCTATAATTCAGCATAAATATGTATTAAGGATTTCCAAAGATTTTCAATAATGTTTGTATATCATCTTTATAATTCCCAGCAAGTGGGGGTTTGTGATTTGAAAATATGCAAGGAGTTAAAGGAATCCAGATGATAGTCTGGCCTCAGGGAACAGCAGGGTTTGGGAAGTGCTATGACTGCCCCCTATTGGATGTGTTGTGACGTTGCAGCTGAACTCACGTGCTAAATGAATGACATGCTACATGAACCGATTTTGGGCTCGACACACAATGCAAATAACCATTCTTAACCCTCAGGTTTATACAAATGCAAAAACAAATGCATTTGTTCTATTTTTGGGTTCTGTTGTCCAGTATCTTTCATCTATGTCTTAAATTATACATTTCACAATGCCACCAGGCCTCACAGCAGAGCGTCCACAGATATGACAAGACAGTCTATTATGCATATTTTTATTAAGACTGTAAAACAATTAGTCTCAGTAAAATTTTTTACAATGTCTGTGTACGATGCATGTTATTTTTTTATTAATAAATAAATGCACATATATGCATATTAAAAAAAAAACATTTATATGTAATTTAAATTATTGGTCAATTTAAATATTGTAAATATTTCCTCAATATGTATACATGTATGTGTATATGTTTATAAATACAAAATCAATATGTACAGTACACAGACATATATTAGGCAAACACAAACTTTTTGTCAAGAGATGACATGATAGACATGGCATGGGAACCCAATTGCAGGCAGACACAGATGGTAGATGTAACAGGGGGTTTATTTACAAATAAACACTAAACAAAAGGGGGAAACAGGACAGGATACACTATTAACAAAAACAAGGACTGACTAAACTAAGACTACAAAACACTTGAGACAAACACTAAACTGACACTTACTTCAACTGGAGGGAACAGGAACAAGGTGACAAGGTAACTATAACATGAGGCGTAGACACAGACAATCCACGTATAGCATTCACAGACCAACAGGAACATGTACACACGTACAATGAACGAGCCCAGGACAATGACACATGAGGATGTTTTATAGGGGAACAAACACAGGATCATTAACGAGCTGCAGGTGCTGGGGATTAGCACTAAGGAGAGGCTGACGAGGAACGAGATGTAGGGAACAATGACGAGAATCGTCAATAGACTATAGAAGAATCATTCAATCTCACATAAAACCATAGGTTATGCCATGACTCCACTCAAATAACACGAATAAACATGACATGACAGTGGAATCATGACACTTTTGTTCTGGATGCGATTAATCATGTGAGAGCCCTAATTTTGAACTATGCGTTTATACACAAGCAGTTTATAATGAGAGTTATCATTTTATCGGTCATGTGTTCTTTTGCTTCAACAGGGAAAAACTTCAGTCAGCCCTCAGGGAAGTTCTTGGACTTTGCTGTGTCCTGTGTTTCTAAAATTTTTCAATGAACATCATTTCTTCAAAAACCAGCATGTTTATAATATGCTGAATGCTCGTTGTAAAGCCCTCCTGGGCTTGAAGGACTAACTATTTAAACAGAGTAAGGTTTTGCATCAAAGACCCAGGTACATCTTATCTGACATCCGCTACAATCCTTATGTGTCTTTCATCTGTACCTTTTTTCCGGTGACACACCAATCCATCACAGCTACATGATATGAAAGAGATGCATTTTAAGAGAATTATCTATTTTTGTACAAAGTGTAATTTTATCTTCATATCGCTATTTCATTGTTTTTTTTTAATTGTATACATTGTTGGTATGAATTTATTTTAGTTCTTGGTAGGCATGCCCTCAAACCTGAACTGAGAGAATGGTTTACATAGAAAGGCTTCTCTGTTCTTTTACCATTATTTATCTTTCATGGTACCCTCAACCGAGAGCTTGTTCTTTTGTTACAGGATACATTGAGGGTGGGCTGTGTACTGTCCCATTATATACGTCTAAGGACTATTAAATTTCAAATTCCAAAAACATGGCTTCAATGGTTTACAATGTATGTGTGAGTACATCAATGTGTCTTTCTAGTACAAGAAATGACTTGTTTTTCTGATAACAATTGTGGATGTCAGAAGCCTATAGTATAAAGTATAACTTTATGCCCTCATGGGCAGTGCTCCTACACGTGGCGCGGTTGCGCATCAGGCGACCCGGGTTTGATTCCCATCTCGTGGTCCTTTCCAGAACCCACCCCCCTTCTGTCTCTCCCACTTCGCTTCCTGTCCTCTTTATCACTAAAACTGTGCAAATACAGGCAAAAACGCCAAAAATAAAAAAATCGGCAGCCAACAATGTCAAGCACTCAGGAGCACTCTGGAGATAGGAGCCCAGGGTCTGGATTCACTAAACTGTAAAGGCAAACTATAGGATTGTTCGTAAGGATGTTCCTTCTTAAGAAGTTTTTTTATATTTTGTTAAGAACAGCTTCATTTTTTTCATTAGAATAAAATGACATGTGCTTTGAAAAATCAATCTTGATGGGAAAATGGAAGATCTGTCTCAAGAATTTTTTTCGAATTTAAGAATTTTTTGAAGTTAAGCATTATTTTCTTAGGAATGTTTTGTGAATCCAGCCCCCGTAGAGCATATGAGAGACAAATGTCATTCAAGGTGGATTTGTTCCAAGATACTCATCATGAGTGATCCTTGCAACTGCTTTTTGTGTAACTTTAAATGATGCACATAAATCAACATTTTGGAAAAACATGTCAATTAATTACAATTTTAGCAAAAGCGGTGAAACCAACCAATCAAATCCACAAGAACCATTTTTGGTTAAATCGTTGGTTCGTTATAGTAAATTGTGGTTGTTTATAGTGGAAAAGGGTTCTTTAAAAAATAAAAGAAGAAATGGTTCTTATGAGAACCCTACATTGGCTCTTCTATAGAATCAATTTAAGAAACTGTTTGTAGCAACTTTGACTATAAAGATGTAATGAGACAAACATCCCATTCAATTTTTTTTTTACAAAATGTATAATTAATCTAAAATAGATATTATTAAAGTAAAAGTTCACCCAAAAATGAAAATTCTGTCATCAAAATTGTTCCAAACCTATAAACATTTCTTTGTTTGGTTGAACACAAAGAAAGATATGTAGTAGAATGTTTCCAACTAAGATTTCTGGGACATCGTTGACTGCATAATTGTTTTTGTTCTATAGAGCACAAAATTTGATATTTTAAAGAATTTAAGAATGCAAACAGTTCTGGGGTACCATTGACTACCATTTACATTTGTTTCTACTATTTTTATTTTTTAACTTATTTATTACGAATCACTGTAGCCTCATGACCATGATACATAATAATTTATGTATAATAATCATAACATTAAAATGCATTCGTAACATTTTTCTTTCTGTTTCTGTTTTAAAATAGGAGCCTTTTATTGTGCTTTATTCCTTTCCTTTCAAAACAAAGCTTATTCTAATAACTTGTTCCTATTACTAGCCTACATTGATAAGTTATATTGTCGTTTAGAAAAACATTGCACAATTACATGATCCTGGATATCGAAAACTGGGTGAATCCAAATCTAGATTAAAGTGACCCAGAATAAAAAAAATTCAATTGGGCCCAAGATTATACTAGTAAGAGATTATAATCACGCCTACAGAAATGACAGGCATATCACCGCGCATGCGCAGCCCTTAATGACAGCTTGAAGTGTTTATGTTGCTATCCTCAAATTTGATTTAAATTGTATCTATCAGTTAACACCCGTGGCGACTCTGTTTTCTCCAAACAAATAGTTGACAAGACTAAACATATTTCAAGTGACGTCGTCTCTTCACGCCCTACAGAAGCGATCTAAGATCAGTTTAACAGCGTTTGCCCGTGTAATATTATTCGTTGTCGATCACGGCGACAGTTATTCATTTACACAACAACAACCACAATACCGTGCGACGCAGCGCGCATGCGCACAACACTACCCAACCAGTGTCGACCCCAGCCATCTATTATGCTTCTTCGCAATAAAAGCTACCCGAAAATCTGCAAGGAAAACGCCACCGGATCCGCTTGGAGTGAAAGTAATAAAGTATAACATACGTATTTACGAGTAGCACGTTCCGATTGGAGTTTATAGTCAGTTTATGTGATGCATGTTAGTGTTTTTTGGGGGAAACACAGCTGAATGTGGCTACTAGGATCTCCTCTGTCAGTGTGGAGCCGATGAGCGGCGCTTTGCAACAATGTAACAAAACCTTCTTTCAAGCGCCGCCGTGTCGAACCCCCAATGTAGCGCTCGCTTTCCTCGTCCGTGTTTGTTTTTCCGGTTGTATCAAGCGTCAAAAACAATGTGGGTACATTATGGGATGCTTTCAAATTAGCTCGCCTAGTAGCTAGCTGGCTGGACGGCATGCACACACAATGGTTGTGTTAGAGACATGGTGGGGCTCGATCCTCGGCATTCCTCACTCGGTGCCCTGTCTCCCGTGCCCGCCATCTTTTAAAGAACTTAAATATACACGTCTGATGCTGTAACTTGAACGCGCGATTGCGGAATGAATATTTTTTCAGTGAAGTTTACGGTTCGAGCTGCATTGAAAGAGGCGCAAGGGCGCGCGAGTCGCTGGCTAATGTTTAGGAGGTTTTGTTGAATTCTGAGTGAACTTGCCGTTTTTAAACGGACTCTTTTTGGCAATTGGGGCTTTTGAATACGCGTTCTCGGTTAAAACGGAATAAAAACTACTGGGGTCGATTAAGCTGGACGTTTACAGATTTTCCCCGTTGGTTTTCAGAGCCATTAATTCTTGTGAAAAGCCCGTCAAAACATTGTGCTTCACACTTTTTGCGGGTTTGCTGGCGGTGATGCCCGTAGTACATTTGGTTGGGTCAAAAAGCAAAGTAATTGGAAAATGACGTTTGAGATTATAAATTGCATACATGATTACAATGTTATCATTTATTAACACAAAACCTGTTTTGGAAGTATATTACATTAAACTATGTCAAAGTACAGACACAATAAGTGTCTTGCAGAAGTGATTTTTAATACATTTATGCAATAGTCTTATTTCATTTAAAGTAACTAGTTTAACTACAAATTTTGTGGTTATATATATTTATAAATATGGATAGTGAGACAACTGTAATTCTGTGGTTACTGCGGTTTTACTCCAAATGCCTTAGTTCAGTTATGTTTAGTTTATGAAACCATGGTTAATTTTCGGAAGTGTTGCGACAAGTGCAAATAGGCCTTGTGGTTCAAGCGGTTATTATTTTTCTTTGATTTTATATATTGCTGCTAAATAATCTGCCGTATTTATGCACTGTATGTCATTTAGTGTTTTCATGTGTACGTGTTTTCATAGCTTTGTTTTGAACACTCGGTTTCCTCCTGTTTACTCGCAGAGTGCTGACACTCAGGTCCTGAGATGGGATGCGTGTGTCAAGGTGGGACTAAGGAGCAAGAGGATCATTGTAACTGAGCAAAGAGTCGTACAGGCGTCATTCAAGCGACTTGTTCCCTTTAACTGGTCAGTATGTCGGTGGTCACGTCCCCTGCCCAGGGGCCTCCGCCTATCGTGAATCCTCCCCCACCTGAGGTCACGAACCCCAGCAAGCCGGGCCGGAAAACAAACCAGCTACAGTACATGCAGAATGTTGTGGTGAAGACTCTGTGGAAACATCAGTTCGCCTGGCCCTTTTACACACCTGTGGATGCCATCAAATTAAATCTGCCGGTAGGATGCATTGGTTCCCCTATTTGGACATTTGAAATGGATTGTTTGTTTTTGCCTTGACATGTCTGCTACACATTTTCTTATATATTGTCTTTATGATGTAGGACTACCATAAGGTTATCAAGAATCCAATGGACATGGGAACCATAAAGAAGAGACTTGAGAATAATTACTATTGGACTGCTGGTGAATGCATGCAGGACTTTAACACTATGTTCACAAACTGTTACATCTACAACAAGGTAAAATATTTGGAAGAATAAATTGAGGTATTGTGACATCCTAAAACGATTTATTATTGCTTCTTTTTGCATGGCTACCTAGTGTGAAAGTAAATAAAAGGACATACATTTTTGTTTTGAGTTGAATGTTATGTTGTGTTAGGTCCTTGTTGCGTAAAGGCTAAAATACACTACAAGACCTTTGCTCGGATTTTGCCCAGATTTTCAGTCTGGACGTGTTGCAGAATGTTTGTGCCAGTCTGCAGATTTTATCAGTTAGATCTTTCTATCTGAAACGTTCAAAAAGTCTGCAAGTGTCTAGTATATTCTAGTTTTAAAACTATCTGTTTAGATTTTAAAAGTCTTGTTCCATCCATTAGATGTCGAGCAAAGTGTAGCTGCTAGGGGCAACGGTTTGGGTAAATAGTGTGGAGGCCACACAATGATGCAGTTGACCAATCAAAATCAAGTATTCCAGAGATCATTGGCTCTTTAATGTTTAACGTAAGTGTGTCTATAATGCTTTTTAATAATTTTCTGCTTTTTCCCCAGCCCACAGATGACATTGTTCTGATGGCTCAAGCTTTAGAAAAGATTTTCCTTCAGAAGGTAGCTCAGATGCCCCAGGAGGAGGTGGAACTTCTACCTCCGCCGCCGAAGGGTAAAGCACGGAAACCCGGGCCACCTCCTGCTTCAGGTAACTCATTGGATGTCACAGATAAACCTTTGGAGGTAACAATGACACGCTGTTTTGAGGAGAGTTTCCAGCTGAACTTGTCATTTTAAAATCCAAACAGAAAACCAACAATCAATAGCACTGACTCCGGGCTCTCCATCTTCATCATGCCCGAGTTCTCCCCCTCAGCTGGCTCAGACTCCCGTAATAGCCGCCACTCCGGTCTCGACCATCACCTCCAACGTGCAGGCGGTGCCCCCTGCCGCACCAATGATTCCAACTGCGCAGCCTGTCGTCAAAGTAAGACCAGCAGAAATATCAGTCGGTCCACTCTCGTTGTTTTTGTTGTTGTTATTCTTGAAAAGGTAACCGTCTGTTGCTGATGTTATTATTAAGTAATGAAATATAAAATGTGTACCTTGCCCTTTAAGTTTAGAGACGAGTAGGGATGGTCCGCTAAACATTTGACCGGTGAGGGTTATTTCACCCATAATGACACTTCTTTCATCATTTACTCACCTTAATGTCATTTCAAACCTGTATGACGTTCTTTCCGCTGTGAAACACAAAAGAAGATATTTTGTCAGTAACCAAGTAAGATTGGACCCCATTGACTTCCATTGTGTTCCACAGAAGAAAGAGTCACATAGGTTTCGAACCACACTTGTGTAAATAAATGATAACAAATAAAAATGTTTTGAACTATCCCTTTAAATGTATTGATTTCACACGTCCCTGTTTAAGTGGTGTTTCTTGTAACACACATTCACAATCTCATTTTCCTCAGAAGAAAGGGGTGAAGCGGAAAGCGGACACTACCACGCCCACAACCTGCGTGATCACC
Source organism: Triplophysa tibetana (assembly GCA_008369825.1). Taxonomy (NCBI): domain Eukaryota; kingdom Metazoa; phylum Chordata; class Actinopteri; order Cypriniformes; family Nemacheilidae; genus Triplophysa; species Triplophysa tibetana. Next base: position 2,999,277 of record CM017901.1, on the reverse strand, counting down.
GCCAGTAGAAGCGAGTCGCCCACCGCGGGGCTGGAGTCCAAACACAGTAAAGTCATTTCTAGACGAGAGAGCACCGGCCGACCCATCAAACCTCCCAAAAAAGACCTGGAAGATGAAGACGTCCAACAGCAGGGAAACAAGAAAAGCAAGCTCAACGACCATCTGAAATACTGTGACACTATCCTCAAAGAGATGCTTTCCAAGAAGCAAGCGGCATACGCGTGGCCCTTCTACAAACCCGTAGATGCCGAGGCCCTTGAGCTGCATGACTATCACGAAATCATCAAGCAGCCGATGGACCTCAGCACGGTCAAAGTACGACCTGATATTTCATTTCGAAATAACTATGAAGTTTTTTCTGTGCTAGTATTAATGGTAACACTTTGCAAAAAGTAGTTTTTAAGCTTTCATAACTACGTAGACATTTTGCAGTATTCGTTAGTTTTGATTCATTTTAATAAGTCATAATGCTGATTGTACTTAAGCTCTTTACACAGCTGTCATCCATGTAGTGCTGGGAAAAAATTTGAGGTCGTTACATTTTTAAGCTAAACTTAATTTCATACTGTGGCTTCGTTCCAGAAAAAGATGGACGGTCGGGAATACCCAGACGGCCAAAGTTTCGCAGCCGACGTTCGGTTAATGTTCTCAAATTGTTACAAGTACAACCCGCCTGATCACGAGGTCGTCGCCATGGCAAGAAAACTACAGGTGTGATTTATTTTTATTGATATAACAATAGAGGAATACAGAAGAAGCACTTGAATCTATAAAACAATGAAATCAAAGTTGTATCAAAAATTAGTCATGCATTTAAAATATGTAGTAGAGATGTAACAATATTATTGATATCGTGTTATCGCTATAGCAAAATTGTCTTAATATTATCGTGGTCACATGACTGTACGAAACGATAGGTCTTCCAAGCCTAAAATGGAGAATGTGATAAAAAATTATGGATGTTTCCTTTGGAAAGGTGCATCTGTTGCAATTATTTAATTTCATAAAAGGGATTTTTAGGTCATTTGACCCATCGCATACTGTATTTCATACCTCGTACCAACAGTTATGATTAGAGGATAAAGAAAGGATGATGCTTATGGCACGTTCCCAAGTCATCATTTGTCATTGTATATGCCTTAATAAATACTGTGCAGTGGACTTTATACCGTGGTATTATCGTACAGTGAGATTTAAATATTGTTACATCCCTAATATTATGTATTGTTTTTAATAGCGAAGATGTCCCAACACCTGTAATATTGGGATAGAGAATCATAACGAAGTCAGTAGTCTACCATTTGGTACAGTTGACATAAACCCTGCTTTATTTCTACATTATTTCCCAAAAAGAACAAACATTTTAATTATATTGTTCATTTACCATAAACAGCTGTCACTGTCCATAAACAAGATCCTTAAATCAGTTATTTTACGAATCTCATTAAAACAATTAAAAAACGAATGTGCATTGGTTTAAAATGAGGATTGTATCTTTCCGACTCATTCTCATGGAACTAGAGACCTCATTTAATTTGCTCTGCCCCGCAGGATGTGTTCGAGATGAAGTTCGCCAAGATGCCCGACGAGCCTGCGGAACCGTCGTCCCCGAGCACGGTGTCGGCCACAGTGGTGGTGAGCAAAAGCACGGGCAGCAGCGAGAGCAGCGCGGACTCCTCCAGCTCAAGCTCGGACTCGGAGGAGGAACGGGCCACCCGATTGGCCGAGCTGCAGGAACAGGTGAGTGACGGAAAGGTGGGTGTCACCACTGAGGACCAAGATCCAAACCAAGGGTGAAGAGACAGGCAGAGGCCACACCCACTCGCCCCTCACATTCACCACCTCTTTAATCTGACTCGATCATTTTTAGTCCTGTTTCTTCATATTTTAGAGACAAGCTCTGTGTAACTGCCCATTTTCACCCTGGATGTTAAGTTTAACCCTCTACCGCCTCTGCAGTTTGTGTTGGCATCTTGGTGCACGCTGTAAAACAGAAGTTGATTACTTCTTAAAGGGATAGTTCTCCTTAAAATGAGAATCCTTTCGTGGTTAACTTGCCCTCATGTCATTGCAAACCTGTATGACTTTCTTCTGCAGAACACAAAAGAAGATATTTTGAAGAACGCTGGTAACCAAACAACACTGACCCCCATTGACCTCCATTGTATGGACACAAAACCACTGAGACATTTCTCAATATATCTTCTTTTTTGGTTTTGAATGAGAAGAAAATGACTAAATAATAAGAAAATAATCATTTTTAGGTGAACTATCCATTTAAGCGTGTCTTATTGATTGTAGTCATCGTGGCCTAGTCTGATGTTACACATTTGAGAGTGATTATTTTGTCCCTTGATTTTACTTTGGCTTTTTTACCAGCAAACTACGGAGCACCCCAATGGTAACAGGGCGGGGACAAAAAACGGGTGTCCCAAACGTTTTCAGGTGAATTATATTTTTACTTCCCGGTCCCCCACCCCACTAACTCCTTCATTTTCGTAGCCTCTTGTCAAGCGAGCGGTAGAGGGTTAAGGTGGTGCTTTAATGGGGTGTAATCAAGCTGGGCATCTCCCTTAAGTGAGCTTGCTTTGTCACTCGGCTTTGTCTTTTGGCTTTGTTTTCCCTCTCTGCTGTGTGAATGACATTGATTAGCATGTTTATCAATAAGAAACCTAATTATTTGCTGGGACGTGGTCCCAAGTGCTTCCGAATCTTTTAAAAGAGGGTTTAACGTGGGCAGATAAATGAAAACCGTGTGTGAGAGTTGTCATCTTTAAGATCATCTTGGATTGCTTAAGATACATTCATGTGCATTCCACTTTGGAAACGTAACGGTTGTGCTTCTCAAAGAAATGTGTACAGGAAATCTTTTACAAACAAGTTATTTTCTGGGAGGGGGATGTGCAATGTTAAAAAAAACAGGAGATAGCAGTACGTGAAATATGTCATTCATTCTCCTTAAAAACCGTCCCTCCATCACCAGTCCCATCATCTGCTCCCGCACAGCCGAGATCCTAGTTTGTTTGACTTCAGCGTGGATGCAGCATGCCCCACCCCCCCGCTTGCTAACCATACCCTCCACCTTCCTCCTCAGCTTAAGGCTGTTCATGAACAGCTAGCCGCTCTGTCACAGGGTCCTGTGAGCAAACCAAAGAAAAAGAAAGAGAAGAAGGAAAAAGAAAAAGAAAAGAAGAAGAAAGACAAAGAGAAAGACAAAATCAAAGTCAAAGCAGAAGACGACAAAAAGGCAAAGGCCTCGCAGCCGAATAAACAAGCGCCGCCGAAAAAGACCTCTGCACGGAAACCCAACAGCACGTCTACCACGAGGTTAGCACGATGTTCTTACCTTTGGTTAGTGTGACGTTGATATGTGTAAACTTTTCCTGGTGTTTTGCCGATATAAAGCAGATGAACTAAATAATTGTGTATTTTATTCCATTATCTAATGAGGGTGTGCGAGCTAAAATACAAAATATAACTATTCTATTTCTTAGCCTGGACAATATATTTATTGACCATTCGTTATTTACAGAAAGCATTTTCTTAATACATATTTTACCTTTTTTGGCCAAAATCAATTAAAAAGAATTACTATTGGCCGATACTGATGTTTGTCATTTAATACATGTTTAAACTTTTGTCATTAAAATAGATAACTATTTTGGATTTAGTAAACTAGTAGTAGTGAATTTTAGCTGACATGCAGTGGTTTTTAAATTCAAATCAATAATCGGCAAATTGGTAAATATCGGTTGCCAATACTTTCTTGCATCCCTAGTTCTGTGACTTATTTACTAGTGGCTTTCTCTGTCCCAACCTACCGGTTCAGTTTGTGTTGAGATCTCGGGTTAAGAAGTCTTTGTGCAAATCACAACTGCATTCCACAGGCAACCGAAAAAGGGAGGCAAACCTGGCGCGACAAATTACGAGTCCGACGAAGAGGAGTCTCTCCCCATGTCTTACGACGAAAAGCGGCAGCTTAGCTTGGACATCAACCGGTTGCCGGGTGAGAAACTGGGCCGCGTTGTCCACATCATCCAGTCACGGGAGCCGTCGCTTCGAGACTCCAACCCGGACGAGATCGAGATCGACTTTGAAACGCTCAAGCCCTCCACGTTGCGGGAGCTTGAGCGATACGTCAAGTCCTGTTTACAGAAAAAACAACGCAAACCGTTACGTAAGTGCCCAGCTTTTCCATCGCCGCAGATGTTTTGTGAGATAGGAAATGATGCTCTAGTCTAGGCTGACGTCCATATTTCATAAACAAGCAGCTCTCACCTCTTGCCTGGTCACTCTAAAAGCTGAAATGGGCTGTGCTTTTTCCTCCTTTTGAGCTGGGACCACTCACCTTCTCCACTGTGTTGCATGATTTTTTTTTGGTGGTTTATGTTACATTTCCGGGGTACTAAAATCTGCAAGTAAAGATTCATTTTCATTACGACGAGTGAAAGGGACCGCAGAAGTCATGCTGTGCACATGTAATTATCGTGCACGCCCGTACCGATACCGTAGAAATGATCTTAGTGTAGTAGAGTGCTTTTTGCTGCTTGTTGCCACGGCGGTGAGCTACGAGCCGTTACTCACCGGTCGCCGCTGTGTGTCTCCTGCAGCGGGCACTGGGAAAAAGAGTGCCAAGTCTAAAGAGGAACTGGTTCAGGAAAAGAAGAAAGAGTTAGAAAAGAGGCTACAGGACGTGAGTGGACAACTCAACAACAACAAGAAACCACCCAAAAAAGGTACCTGTGTGGTAGTGTGCAGATTTGAGCTAACAGGTGCCCAAAACAGCTTAACTGGATTTTGGAGGGCAGGACAAGTAAACAGGGATAGGCCTTTTTTGGTAGCGTGGTTTTGTCCTTCACTAGTCGACTAACACGATCGAAGGTTTTTGTCTGCCTTTCCCATGTAATCAGGGTCCAAAATGAACATGCAAAATACATTATTATTGTAAAATAACACAACATCAACATACAAAAACGGAGAAGTTGTCCCTTACCATTTCTTTAAACATCATGCGTGCAGACGACAACATTGTCAAAACTATTTTTGTTGAAAGACTAAATACTGTATTCACATTTCGCATCTTTTGTGCTTTCAAATTCGTTATTTTTAACATAGATGAACAGCACGCTCAAATATGGACCAACACGGTCGCGACATGCATGCGGCGCGACACGCTCCTTTTTCTAGCCACGTCAGAGCTGCGTCAGGATGAAAATATTTCAACTTCAGAATTCGACAAATGCATTGCAGTTCATGTGACAAACCAGCCAATCATATATACGCTCAGTGAAGATGAAGACACAGATGATCACAACTTATCGGTTATTGCATGGTATGTTTAGTGCATATAATCAATATATCCTTTAATATTTCCTCTTCTTAATGGTATGGCCCTTGGTTGCTTAGCAACGGGAGATGCCAGGATAAAGCACTTTCTGAACGGTTTTAGGCCTAAAATTTGAACGGCCTGGCCAGTAGAAGGCAATGTCACTTTGTCAATAACCACTACAAGCATACGCACAAACTCATTCTGATACAAAACTCAGAAAACATAATATGCAAAAAATATTGTTGTCGTGTAAGTGAACTTGCAAAAAGCGAAAATGTGCTGTGTAAACACCCCTTATGATTGTAAACGTTCTCAACATTTTCACATTTTAATTTTGGACCCTGTGCATAATGTCATTTATACATTGAATAGGATTCAGACAAAGTGTGACATGTTAAACATGCAAGAGAAGATAACAAGTGATGTATTACATTGTTTGCGCTGTAACTAACCAACTTGATTTGAAATGAACTGCTTTGGTGGGCACACAATATATTCTGTCCTTTCAAGATCATTTCTTTGCTTTCTATGTGCATGTCTTTACCATAATACACAACATCAGGTGTGGGAAAGGGCGTTCTTATGGTCTATCCCAAAAGGTTTTTGTTCTGCTAAATTAGACCTGTAAAAAACTTGTGAGACATGTATTTAATTTACCTCATGCACATCAAACCTCGTTAATCGCTTTAATTTCCTGTTCCCAGCAGAGAAGGCGGGGTCAGCGCAGGGGGGCGGGCCATCTCGGCTGAGTGGCAGCAGCAGTTCCTCCGATTCAGGCAGCAGCAGCTCCAGCGGCTCCAGCTCCGAGAGCAGTGACTCTGACTGACCTGAGATCAGCGCGTCACATACTTCAGCCTCCTCTATTTTCTAAAGAGTAGTGTGTGTTGTCATGATAGTATCTCTCTGAAGGTCCGTTTTCTAAAGAGCTAGAAGCATTACAGATGGCAGAGGATATTTTACAATAGTTTGTAGAAATGCTCTCGGCTCAGACTGAGTGGAGTTTGGGAATAGTTCAGGCAGTTTAAGGTTATTTCGCTAACCCTCAAAGGGAATCCGCCTGGTATCACCAGAGGTAAAAAGACAAAAAAAAGTTATTTTTTGAAAATATGTAAGCTGTGGAGGTAAAACGGTTGTGTGTGTGTGAGTGTCAGCTGTTTGTTTTCTTTCTGGTTTTTGTTCAGTCGCTGCTCGGTTAGCTCCATATTGAAAACATACTTTTGTGGAAAACTGACAAATGCCCGGCCCCGTTTTACCGATCGTGTAGCAAGGTCTGAAGGAACAAAAACGATCAACTTTCCCGCTCTGGTGGGGTTCAGTCATGTTAGCATGACTATTCAACTCATTCCACAATTATTTTACTGACTATAATACTCTTCGTTGTTACCATTTTTAAAAGGAACTATTTATTTTTTTGTATTCAGAAAGGCACAGTCAGGCGTGTTTTCGACATGCTGTCTTTACACAAATGTTTTCTTGACAGTTTAAGTGTAAGAATTGGTTCACCAGTACTCAATGCCGTGTCTGCCAACCCAGGTGTCAGTATCAATATTAAACCATCTCATCGTAATTTTGGCTGTTTCGACACTGTACACTTTCTTCTTGGTGCTCAGTATTTGTTGTAGATTTTTGTTTGTTAGTTTTGATCTATAACATACACTTGTTTGTTTTATATTTGGTTTGTTTACTGTTTTTTTACCATTTATATGTAGGTGACCCTGAGTGTTTCTCTTCTTCATCTTTACCAAGTCCACTCATAGGACAATCAAGTTGTGTTTTAAGTTCACTGCGTTATGGAGGCATTTAAGAGTGACCGAGTACACTTAAAGGTGGTCAAAATACTGACAAAATGCATTCAGAAAAACCCTCAAGTCTAACATTTCTCTCTAAAAGTCATTTCTGGAGACAAAGAAAAATAGCTCGGACACGTAGCCACTTCATGGAATCTTGAGAAAGAGTTGGGACAGTTTTCTCTGTGAAGACCTTAATCACCAATGCTAGATTTCAATTCAGAAGGATGTGTGTTTGACAGTAGTTATTAGTTGGAAGTATTACAACTAATGTTCTAAGTTTTAGTAATAACTTTATTTTTGGGGGGGCGGAAATGCTGTATTGAATGCTTTCAATGGTACCTAAACACATGTATACGGAATAGTTTATTTGGAATGGGCCATGACTGAAAATCTTTATAAAATATGAATGTACTAAAGTTTACTTTTTCCTTTTTTCCTGTTGCTGCATCAGTACCACTCTTGCACTGTGGGTTTGTGGTTTTTGGCAAGGACTTATTTCATTTACAGTACCGAATTCAAATATCTTAAAACCCTTAAAATCATCGGATGTGTTCTTGTTGCCTTAATGTTACTTGGCACAGTGTAGGTAAATGCTTCTGGTATAACACATCGAGTTGAATCCAATGTGTATACATGTAAACGTCAAAACCCTCATGTAAAGTGACTTATTGGGTTTCTTACATTTAGTTTAGTTATGTTTTGCTTTTTTTCCCTCATTGTATTGCATTACATTGTTCAAGCTCAGTCTTTCCTTGGACTATATGTTGTTTTTAAAGTCATTTCTGTTACAGCTCTTCTTGCTCGATTCCTCCAGCAGAGCTTGACAACTGGGGCTCTCAAGGCAGAGAAATTAACACAGAGATATAAAAATGCATAGGATATATAATTACAGATAAATGTATATTCACTACTTATTCCTCATCTCTGTCTTGGGTCTAAATATTTGAGTTCTTTTTTATGAGAGAGAAACATTTGTGTATTGCATGCCAATTTACAGTATATTTCTTAACTTTTTTGAGCAGTTTATAACATGTAAATGTCATTCGAGTCAAATTTTAAAATGGATCGCTCTACACATATTGAGTTCAAGTTGACAAGTATGTTTTGGGACAGACTTTCATGGTGATATCTGATGTATAAGCTAATCTGAGATTTGGACACTGAGCCCCTTCGTTTTTCGTAAATAAACCACAAAAACCCATAGTGGTGTCTTTTACTATTGCTTTTTAAAATAGGTTCAAGTATAATACTGCGGTCTTAAAATTTGAAGAAATAGTTAAACTCAAAACCTGTTCAATATGGAAATGTCAAAATACTGCATAATTGTTTAACTAATGACATGTAACACGAGAATAACAAGATATCATTTTACAGTAACACTCAGATGTGTAAAAATACAACACTGTCACATAACCGAACAGATTCTGGATTGTCCGCTGCTGTCGGATTCTTGGACTTCGGTTTTGTCTCGTATCACCACAGCCTGGTTGCCGAACTGACTGTACCAGGAGCTCCGACTGCGGCTCAGGTAGTTGGTCGGTGGCGCTTTCTCGAGCTCCATCTGTTGCTGCTGCCAGATAAGCAGCGATGTGTCTTTGAACCTGAGACGAGCGAATCCCTCCGACATCGCCTTCTCCGCTAACGGATATCGTCCAGACATTACGAGTTAACCAATGTGAACAGTCTCATTGGATTTCTGGAGAAGCTGAACATCTCAAAAGATATCGCAGGGTTGTCGGAACCCAAACGCTTTCATGATTTGAAACGCTCGTCGTCTGCATCGATGGTAATCCTCTCTGTATTTTGTTGGCACGGTTTTGCGATGTTGGCGATTACGAAGTCAACTATTTGTTGAATTGTTGGCATATTGTTGATCTTTCCCTTCGGCGTTATCGAATACAGATAACCATGTTTTGTGCAAGACCTGAGAGAAAAGCAGCTTGTTGAAGTCGAAACAACGCCAGCGGCTGCCTATGGCAACAGCATCCGTCCGGAATATAAATCCGTCCGGAACTACGAACTGTTAAATGGTTCCGAGGGCAAAACATCTTATGTTTAATATTATAAAAAAAATCTGATCGTCTGAGCTACAACACTGCATGCATAGTAGGATAAACAGATGAATGGAGACAAGATAGCCAGATATAGAAATCAAGTTTTATTTCGGAGTAGCGAGCAAGTTAAAAAAAAAAATAACGAAAGTGTCCATCTGACATATAACGTTAGATAATAAGCCTCTCGTGCATATGGCAATGTGACTGTGCCTGTTCCACCATTGGAAATAAGAAGTAATGCAGCTGTTAATAAAGATTGACTGTAAATATTACTTTAAGTATCAGGGTCTTGCAGTGAATGGTGGATTTTCGAGGATTTTTTACTCATTTCTTAGCAGGGGCAGCATCAAAGGGCAGTCCAATTTCCCTTCCACGCAACTTGAGGCCTACAATAAAACAGATCATATATTAGGAAAGGATTAGGCTATGAAAGACAGGTGTATATAAACACTTTTCGAATAATCGCATCGGTTACGATAAACCTGAGTGATGTTGCATTAAAGGAATCATATGACATGGATAAAACGTTTCTTTTAAATGTAAAGCAATGTGTATACACAATTTAAGATTAATAAACGCTGTATTTTCCACAAACCAAAGCATGTTTGTGGGTGGTTCTCAATTCTTATTTTGGCATTCCGATTTTCTTTCCTTGCGTCTTAGCTCCACCCCTTCAGGATGCGAGGGAAGGGAGGAAGGAAAAGACGTTACAGTAACTTTTTAAATATTAACTATACTGTCTGAAATATGTATAAATTTACAAAAAAGCGTAATTATCACATTCATCCATGTTTGAATATGAGCTAAAGATGTGACGATGTGCAGGGGGAGGAGAATAATGTGCGCATTACGTTTTTGTGAATAAAACACTTCCGCAAAGGAAACATGTGTAACCTCGCCCATGACTCCCAGTGCAATTAGAGAGTTCAAAAGATGGCTGTTTTCGATCGGTTTCCGGGTCAAGATGGAGGAGCGATGAAACGAGGAGTCATTTTGAGAAACATCCTGTATCTCCTCTTTGCTCCGCCTCTGTGAGACTGTGAGATTTTTTACAAAGCTCATCGCTCTGATAAGCGAGGAGTGCTATGATTGGCCAGTTAACCAGTGCGAAGTGATTGGTCGAATACTGCAAGCGTGTAGCTGGAGAGTAACGCCTCTCACCATATTTGGAACATCAGGTTCCATAGCAATTGTACCTACGGGTACACCCACCTTACTTGCTATACATTTGAGCGGTCTTAGTCAAATCATACCACGAACTGACACAGATTTGTGGGGGTGCTGTACACGAGGCGTTTCAGGATATGTTGTTCCCACACTTAAATTTAAATTGCAATTTAACATATCTAATACATGCATGGAAAACTTATAACACACCAAAGACACAGAAAAACATGTATTTGCACCATATGACCCCTTTAACACAGGTGTTATTATACAGTAAATGAAAACAGTGAAATAATCCATTGCAGCGAAAATCTCACCAATGGCTCGCTCAATCTTCCCAATTATTTGGTTATTGGGGATGGCCTTTCCAGCTTCATACTCTGCTATAATTTGTGGCTTCTCGTTAATTTTCTGGGGAGAAAAAAATTCAAAGCCTTGTGCCTTAAAACCGACCACAAAAACACACAAAAAGGGTAAAAAGGTTTGCCAAGTACTCACTGTTGCCAGATCTTTCTGAGTGAGGCCCTTATTTTGCCGGCCTTGCTGAATAACCTTCCCCACTTCAAGAGGGACTCTCTGGTGGCTGAGCTCCTCTGTCTCTCTATCCAGCTTGGCTGTGTTCTTTGTTACAAGATGTTGTTTATTTTGCCCAGCAGCCCCTTGAAAGATTTTTTGATCATTACATTTGGGGAAACATCATTCAGGTTGAATTATAAAGTGAGAAAAAGCAATATTGTCTTACATTTCTTAGACGTTTCGACCTCCTCTCCCTTTCTCTGAGCAGCAGTTATGGCCTGAAAGAAATGGGATTATGTAAACAACACTCCAAGTTCCCTAACGTTACAACTAACATGACACAGCCTTGTTATGGCCCCCACCACGTTTCGTTAACGGACTAACCTAACAGAAATCATTGTAAAATTCTGCATGCATTTGTCGTCAGGCTCATATTTCCTTAGATAATATTAAATCTATTTTGCGCGATGTAAGAGTCGAAGTAACGTAACTCGAACAATCCCACAGCACACATTTGTTGGTCATATGTTAACTAACGTCAGCGAACTCTTTAGCAGACGGCTATAAGATACCTGTTTCGACTTTGACTGAGCTGCCGAGCCTTTCTTTCTTAAAACAGTCACTGTATCCCAGTCGCTCTCTGCCATGTTTCGGGGATTTTGTAGGTTTTTAGCAAAAGGTTTTGCTTTATAGCGACGACGGGGCGTTTAAGTTATCGAGCCTGAACACTGCTCTTTATGCCAGTGACCAAACCGGAAATACGGAAAATGCGTCACTTCATGTATATCAACAAGCGAGCCCCTTTCCATGCGTTTAACATAAATGTGAGCACAGAAAGAATAACCCTGTATAATGTATACTAACACATATAATACAATAATCAATAAAATAATTGTATTATGGCTGCAATTCAGCTTTTGATTCGCCTTTTACGTAGTTAAGTTGCTCTTATATGACGCAACATGAGGACATTAAAAGCCTACTAGATGAACATACAGCCTAATACTATTGCAATTAATATATTAATACAATTAAAACAAGTAAAAACACAGAAACACTGTAACGTAAAGAATATTCAATGTTTCTCACAAATAATCGAATTCAATTGTATACATCAAACTGCGGCCCAAACTTAAAAGTATGCACTGCACGTTCTTTTCTTTTTTCTTTTAATGTTTTACTTTTCGTTTATCTTTCTTTAAAGTAACGTTTTTTCTCGGTTTATATTGATTGTTAGCTGAAGCAATCTACAGGCACTCTTTTGTTTGCAACCGTGTCCCCGAAATTAAGTTGGAATCAAAAGTGCGCATGCGCAGTAGCGTTCGTTATGTTAAGATGAAACCGACCACAGTGGTCTCTTGCTCTTGTGGGAAGGACAGGTTCAATTCTGGCCGGCCTGCATCATTTCATATTCTATATAAAAATAAAGTTAAAAATAACATAAATGGTATGTTGCTGTATATTATCATTAAATTGTTCTTAATAACAATTTATTAAAGGTATGAGTGTTTTTTGCCTTATATTGTAGGCCTTTTTGTTAAAACGTGTTATTTATTAGATGTTTATATTATATAAATGTGCCTGTTCATGTGTTCTTGAAAAAAGTAGTCAGGCCTATTATTTTTGTTCGACAGAACTCGTGTCATTTTAAACCCTACAAAGAATTTTGCCTTATCCTCAAAGGAATTTTCCACTAGAAATGAACAGGTTGTGTAAAGAAACATGTCTTAACATTTTACTTATCAATTACATATATTAAAACTTATATGTATTGTTCTATAGTGAGTGAATTTTATTCTTTGCCTGTACCTGTATTTACAAGTGTATAATGTATATAGAAGCAGTTTATTTTATAGCCAGTAGAATGAACATAGGCTCAGAGACTGACCCCTGCTGGTATTTATAGAGTGCTGAGTCAGGATCACGCACCAGCACATCACTGCTATAAGCATAAGGGGAGCAGAAACTGAAACAGACAGCTGCTACTCTCAATCAGTTTGTGAGTTTAGTCTCAACGCATCAGACTCGACCCCCTTTTTCATCTGCAGATGTTTACACATCATAGAACAGCATTTGAGATAGGGAACTAGATACTCGTATGAGTAAAATTGCCATTAACGGGGCTGTTCAATCAAAAATAAACAATCATCTTTTATTCATCCTCATGTCATTTAAATCCTGAATGTGACTCTTTTTTCTGGAACACAAAAAGAATATATTTTAAGAATTTGGTTTTGTGTTCATACATTAGAAGTCAAAGGGGTCCGGAGTTGCATGGTTACGTTCTTAAAAATATCTTCTTGTTCTTCCAAAGATTGAAGAAAATCATAAAAGTTTGCAATGATATGATGAGATGAGAAAATGATATAAGAATGATTATTTTTGTGTGACTATCCCTTTAAGTTACACCAATGCATACAGCTATTAACATTATTAAATATGATAAATGAAATCCAACATAGTTTTATGCGTTTTTTAATTTGTACAACCGTACAAGACTGTTGTTTTACAGTAATCATCCATCACATGGATCATTCACAGGATTCATGTTTTTATGAAAGGCCCGTACAGTGGAATTCATACAAAATGGCACAAATGGGGCTTGCAGAATTTGGAATTGAACAACATACAATTTCCAATTTAAGCATGTTTGAATATTACCAATTTTTTAAATTACAAATGAGACATGTGCTTGAAACATTCAATATAAATACTGAGGTCATTTTATTAATACAAATCTGCTACATTCAGTGTAATGTGATATGAATATAACTGGATTTATACCCCGGACAACCTGTACAGTCCAAAAAGTCTAAAATTGTCCATAATCTCTCATAAAGCAGAACACAGTCATTTCATTCACAACTATTCCTCAAATGCATTGTAAATATTCCAAAAATTACGTATTACGTACAATTACAAGAAAATAGAAATCTGACATGACTATTTATGCTGCATGAGAAAGTCCCTGAGCAGATGTTTCGTTCACAGACTATGATCAATAAAATCCTTCAGCCGATCTATATCTATCACACATACGGATTTGGACAATGTTAGGAGTAAAAACACTTGAAGAACAAATGTGCACCTGATGCTTTTCTTTAACTTTATATTGCTTTGCCAGAAATAAAAATAAAAAAGTCAAATCAGGATTATGTGCTGTTTAGGGCATTGTTTAAAAAAAATAACAATGCTGTTGATGTACCTTTGAATATAGGTGGAGGGGACTTAATATACGAAAGATGTAAAGACACTGGAAATCCTTGAGATGACATCCAATGGTCAATAAAATGGGCTCCAATTGAATGTTCCTATGGAAATAAGAGTCTGGCAAGTGTTAGAGGACAACCACACCATCTCCACTAAAGTGTAATGGAGGAATCCCAAGGCAAAACCACATCCGACATCAGTCAGATGATGGCGACCCAGTACGACACGGGATATGCCGACTAGGACAGCCCACAATACCAGCAAAATACGCAAAGGGACTGCGAGCACCAAGTGTGCTAACAGGAATTTGGATACCATGGCTGCTCGGCTCGCATGGGCTGCTGGAAAAGAATAGATGTCCATGGCCAAGTAGTCAAGGAAACTGGGTGGCATTTCCCAGGGCCCTTTGCGCTTCACGAGCTTCTGCATGCCTGCTACGGTCATCACATCCAGTAATAGAGCTGCAAAACAATTACATTTTACCTTTGCTGTAATTAAAATACTGAATATAAATTGTCAACTGCAGATTTTATTAGCATACACTCTTAAAATGCAGCATGGCTGCGACAAATAAGGACAAACCAAACACATTTAAAGCATGATTTTCCATAGTTGGGTGATTTTCCAAAATTTTCCAAGTGCTGATTTCAGAATTGTCACATTCATTTGAAATGGACATTCCTACAATATACAGCCGTGGAAAATATTTATAGACAATTTATTTTAGTTTTTCTGAATTACTATTTATTGGTACACTCTTAAAAAATGTGCTTTAAAAGGCTCTTTGATTCCATAGACAAACCTTTTGGTTCCATATAAAACCTTTAACATCTGAAGAACCTTTCTGTTTCACAAAAAGTTATTTGCTGAAAAAAGGTTCTTCAGATAATAAAGAGTAAGAAAAATGTGTTCTTTAAAGAACGTTCTCTGTGGAACCATTTAGGTACCTTTATTTTTAAGAGAGTATGTGTTAAGATATAATTTTTGTTTCATTGTGTAAACTACAAACAATATTTCTCCCAAATTTCAAATGAAAATATTGTTTCTATTTGGATGTATTTGCAGAAAATAAAAACTTGAGAAACAGGTCAAAATAACAGAAAAGATGCTCTGTATTTTTTCAGACCTCAAATATGGCAAAGAAAACAAGTTTATATTCACTTTTAAGCAATACAACAGTAATATTTCTACAAGTATTTAGAATAAGTGTAAAAAATATTTTTTATGTGATAACCTCATTTTTTTGACAGTTTCATGTGTCTTGTCATGCCGTCAGTCTTTCACTTTATGTCACTCCTGAGGTTTGATTTTGTTAAAATTCAACAGACACTGGACTGGAATGACCACAATACATCTTGAAATGCTGAAAAAAAAATATTTGGAACGTTCTCTTTTTTTCCACGGCTGTAGCTGTAGACTGAAATGAAACATGAAAATCAAAGTAGTTAAAAACAATTTGTATGCAACAATATTTAAGAGATAGTCTAAACATAAATAAATCTTTAAATATGTCAGTGTGCAATGAACTAACATGCGTCTGTCAATGAGCACACACATCCCTCTGTATTCCCTCATCCACTGACCTACAAACCCAACAGCATCCTCAAGGATCTCAAAACAGTCCCTCTGTTCTGGCATATTGTGAGCACTCACCTCAAATTTATGTCAAATGGCAAACTGAACATAAAGAAAATCTCATTCAAGGTCCTGATACTCCTTCTTTCATTCTCAAGTATAACAATCTTTTGTCATTCTCATCCTATAGAAATTATAATTTCATAGACCTATACATTTTAACCCCATTAAAGCCACATAAGTCCATATTTTAGACGGCTTTACAAATCTGATTATATTAAATTAGACTATCCTGTTTGTGTGATTCTGAATGTAATCTTGTTGTTTTTTCTTCACTTTGAGTCCATGTAAGTATTTCTTTCAATGGTTGTTCTTCATTCAGACCTGGTCTAGAGCCAGATCAAAATAGTAATGTTTATATAGCGACCCACATCTTGAGAGTCAGATACCAAACATTAGTATTCTCGTGCCAAAAAAGGGTCTAAACTCACCTAGTAGCAAATTGACCAAAACCTCTTGACCTGCCAACGTGTTGCTTCTCGTCAGACACACAATTGTCCCGAAAATCCACGGGATGCCATGTCCGGTGAGCGCGAGCAGCTTCACCATAGAGCGCACGCTTCCCCAAGATGATGTCGTGTGCGCGCATACACCGATCCTCTTGGACAAGCAGATATCTATGGCCAGAAGAGAGTTTATAGCAATTCCTTTGAACGAGGGATTCAGTTGCATGCAATCTTCTTCTGGCAACTCCTTATTGTCTTTATTATTTTCGGCAGACTCGTTTTGCGCGTTCTCGCTCGTCTGGTTCTGGCTCGGCTGGGTTCTCTGCGACGGCCTCCGCGCGGTGCCGCGCGCTTCAGCGGTAACGCTCTTCAAAGGCTGATTTAGAGACATGAACTCCGGTCTGTTCAGCACATTGTTACGCGCCTTCACCCTGGATCTAGTCTGGTTCGCGGGCATCTTGCTCATCTGAGGACCTTTTAGTCTAAATGTATTTTGGTGTCCCGTTCGTCACAATGAGAGTCAGTCTAGCAAGTCCATAGCCCGATCATGTCTTGGTCTGTTCTAAGTGTTGCGACTTCTATTCCAGTTACACTATAAATAGACATACCAGCCGCATGGACACATGAGACGCAACAACATGTCGGTTTCACGCAGTGCACTGTTAAAACCAAGAATAACAAGCCACATTGAGCTTTAGTAATCCTAATGCCTCTTCTTTAATACGCGAAATAAATAAGTAAAAGACATACGGACGCACGTACAGATAGGCCTGTATAGAAAGATTGATGGATAGATAATATTAGAATATATTAGAATATAGATTAGTCCTATGTATTATAATACATATTATAATTGTTATTAATATTATTGTAGGCACATCATTTATTATTATTAACAATCATACAAGGTATGATTGCATGTACAATTAATTAATTGATAAAACACCAACACCTATTAATAATAAAAAGAAGATTGATCATAATAATTAGTCAAATAATAGCGATTATTATCAGTATTATTGACCATATTTGTTAAGCATTCTGTATGTTGAAATGCTTTAGATTGCTAGGTTTTCGGGGAAAGGGTTCAAATCAGTTAAGATTGAAATCATGCTTATTATGGGTTCCAAAAGGGAACTTCTCTTTACCAATAACACTCCGACTCATACGCAAATAATGGGAAACTACACTACCCAGGATGCAAAATCTCCCCAGGAAGGGAAGTCTTATTCTAAGCCGCTTTGATAAAAAAGCCAACAGCTGAAGTATTGTGTTTCACGAGAGGAACATGACTACCCTTAAATAGGGCAAGGGCGAAAGAAAGTAACCCGACTGGTCACCCACTGCCACTTTAAATCTCACCCGATAATGACGTGGAATTTAAGAAAACCGTTTCTAGTTTTGGCACCAGAAATTTGGATCTCAAGTTGTGGCAAGAGACGCAGCACGCGAGACGAGATGTAACTGAATCTATGGATTAATACTTTACCAAGTGATGTTGTACTTTTGTTTATTTTTGCGATGGACATTGGTTTTCATATTATGGAGCAACAATCCACGCGTGTGTAGACTAGAGCGTAATTGGTCGTAATGACGAACAATTGGACGGAACGTAACAGGTGTTCCTCGGGTATTTTTTATTTCATATCAAACACGCGCGTGAGCTGACAAATTTCAATTGGGGATAAATAAATACAGACTATAGTTGCATATGCAGCGAAGGCTACATTTATTCTATTGTTAAATTTCAGCTAACTTTATAGAGGAAAAACCTGGGCTTTATAAACGCAGAGAAATGACTCTCAAAAAAATTAAGCGTTCTTATACAGTACAAATTTAACCTAAAACCTTGAAGCTGTTGATCTAGTCCTTTTGGGTATTGGCATATCCAGAATCATGTCATGTGCCCAGCTTCTCCCCTGATGAGTATTGATCATTGGATCCTGATGGGTGTTGCTGCTGACGGACTCCACCATGGGATGTGTACACAGCGTAAAACTGAAGCCAAGCTTTCAGGAAAACATCACAGTTCTGGACCTGCAAGCTTCCATCGATCCCAGTCCGACTCTCATCGATGAATCCTCCAATGTGGTTCTGAGATACCGCACGCCTTATTTCAGGGCTTCAGCTCAGGTTCAGGTTCCCCCCATAGTGTGTAAAGAGATCTGGACTGTTGGCTGGATCCAGGCTTGCAATCAAATGGACTTCTTCAATGCATATGAAAACCAAGGAGTGTGAGTATTAACTGAGTTAAAGTATTGAACATAAAAATCTCAGTTTGTCTGCATGTGGCAAGATTTTGCATGGGAACTGTGACGGGATGGTTTTTGTTAGTGATGTTTATCGACCAGTTTCCTGGGATTGTTTCCCAAACGGGAGGAAAGTGGAACACCCCCCAGCGGGACAAAGGCTTGTCATTTACCAGCGTCGGTTTCAAAAGATATAACCAGCCTTTGTTATACCAAAATAATTCACATTTTCATGATATGCTAACATTCGTTTTCCAATAAATTACACTTGATTGCTATTAAAAGGAAATCTTACCAAAAAATGAAAATAGTTTATCATCTGCATACTCTCGTGTCATTCCAAACCTGTATGACTTTCTTACTTCTGCAAAGATATTTTAAAGAATGGTGTTGACCAAACATAATTGCCCCACATTGATTTTCCATTGTGTGAACACAAAACCACTGAGGCATTTCTCAAAATATCTTCTTTTGTGTTCCACTGAAGAAAGACTCATATACAGGTTTTTAATGACATGAGGGTAAAAAAAAGAAAGAATTGTCATCTCTTTAAGGGACCTTTAGTATTTATTTTGTTTTAAAACGCCCAAGTTCTCTTGTTTGGTTTAACGTTAACACATACCAGTCTGTTTTTGTGTCCTGAGATGGGGGTGGTTGGCAAATATTAGTCTAACCCTCATCCATGAGATTTTCTTCTAAAAGGCACACTCCAACATATTAATACAGATAAAACTATCAAAACTCAATGTACACTGGATAACTTTTCCTATATTAATGTCCTGTTGATAAAGTATCATCATTCTCACTCAGATCCAGCTGGGAACTACCGGAGCTAAAATGCGGGCACATCCAAGCAATCAGTGATTCTGACGGCGTACATTATCCTTGGTATGGCTGCACCACCGAACTATACACAATCGTGGGTCCTACTAAGAAAAGAACCAAACTCACCATCAGTATGAACGATAACTTCTGCCCAAGCGTAACCTGGAGCGTCCCTGTGGGCACCACCAGCAGTCCTCCTCTCCTCAGCTCCATCCAAAGGGACCAGCACTTCACCACTTGGCTGGTAGCCATGAAGGAAGCCAGCGGCGAGATGGTTTTACTAAGAACAATCCGCTGGAGAATGCAGCTGTCTATTAAAGTGGATCCAAAGAAGCCTCTGGGCCAAAGAGCCGTGCTTGTGGAGCCCCTGATCCAGGAAGAGCCTCAAGTCTTGGTGAAGAACGAACCCATCCCATTAAATGCCTTAGATAAGCCTAACGCAAATGATGCCCAGGTTTTGATCTGGCAGCCGAGAAATGGAAGACCTATTGTAGTCATCCCTCCAAAATATTGAACTTTAATGTTTGAAGCTTATTCAAATCTTGGTCTGAAGTGAGAATATGATCAACAGGGTTATTGATTTAATGTTTTAATCAAAATGACAATTTTTTGTATTTTTTGATGGTTGGTATAGGCTTTATTTAAACACACATGTTGTGTATTTTTTGTATTGTAGAGAAGCCTGAGAATATTTTTGTGTCTGATTATTTAAATATTTGTAATTTATAAAACAAAACATTTTGCGGCCTTTACATACGTCACTCTGAAGTGAAATGATGCCTTTGGCTTATATACTGTATTTCTAGTGCATGTCAAATTGAAATCAGACAGTTTGAGCTCATATGCATTTTAATATTTGAGGCATATTATTTTTCAGACATGCCCAAAGTTTTACAAACTACTGATTATGTTGCCTTTTGTTTTTATGTAATTACAGAAGACACATTTGCCAACATCTCACATGTAGCTTGTGTCCGTATATGTTTTAAGAGATTAAGACTAAACTAGTACTGTGAATGATTTCATTTTCAATTTTTTAAGAGACTACAAGGTTTGCTGGAGCACAAGATGTTTCAGGTACTTTCAGCCACTCATCTTTTTTATAGATTTTGGTAATTTTGGGAATTAGACCGTACCCGTCTAATGTATTTTCATGTGTGACAATAAATTCACATGGTTTTGTTGTCATAATATTGATACTCAAAAAAGGTAAAATCTTTACAAAAGACACTTCAGCATTGGGCTGTTGGTTAAGATACACTATTTGGAGAAAATTATTGGGACGCCCCCTTCTAATGAACAGCTTTGACTACTTTAGTAAATTCTGTGAGAACAGATCTTAAAGAGACAGTTCACCTACAAATAGAAATTCTCAATAAATTCTTATTAAAAGTCTTCATTTAATCTCCCTCGAGTTGTTTCAGATCTGTTTAAATGTAGTTGTTCTGATGAACACAGAGAAAGGTATTTGGAAGAATGCTTATAACCTAACTGTTGGGTGCTTTCCTACATTCTTCAAAATATTTTATTTTGTGTTCAGCAGAATTTGCAAGGGTGAGTAAATGATGACAGAATGTTCATTCTTAATGTACCTTGAATGCTTCAGTTTACAATGATATTCTAGAGAATTGTGCTTCCAATTTTATAGCAAAACTTTGGTCAGGACCCCTTTCTATTCCCATATGATGATGTCTCTGTAGACAAAGTGAGATAAAAAAGGATTGAATCAGTCAAGCGTGGAATAAAAGTGAATCCAGACCTGAACCTTTGAGCCAAACACTCAACACCCAAACCCATCACTGACTTACACACGGTAGAGTCACTTCGGAACAAAAAAGGCTCTTTCAAAACTCTTCTAACAAAGATGGAAACAAACTTCTTTAATATGGTATTTTATAGTATAGAATTAATGTTTGTTTTAAGAGGAATAAGTGTGGGTCACTTAAAACATATTTAAACATAATTATCTACAAAATCCCCAGGTGTGAATCCGATTGGCTAATTGTAATCCAAATGAAACAAACTTTTGTGTTTGAAAGGAACCTCTCAAGCGGGACCAAGTGACCTGATTCTAAAATACTCCAGGGTGTCCTCCTTTTACAGTATGAATGAATTCTTTAAATCTTTAAAGTTAGTCTCAGGCCATTCGCAATATTATTGTAGATTAACAAGAAGTGTCAGTAAGTCAATATCAAAAATTAGTTTGAGGGACAAAAGATGTGTTTTCATGTGTATTGTCCATTCTTTCTCCGGGGGCATCTAAGGGAAACGGTTTCTTTATTATTTATTAATTCATCAAGTCATCTTACAGAATGTATTTGCATAATTTGACATTGCAGTGGGACTTTCGGATACATTTAAAGACATAATGTTACAGAATGTTTTGTGGGTTGTTTATTATGATAAATAGGATACAGTTTTCTGCATCGCAGGTGCATGCTAAATTTAGTTATTGTCATCACTGATACCCAATTATTTCCGCACTCATTTTCTCAGATAAGATAGTTTTCTTTACAAAGACATGGTTTATTATGATATAACACTCCCAGGTTGTCAGTTTGAGCCTGTAATCTTGTTGAATAGAGAGGAGATTTAAGACACATCACATAATACGTATACTGTATATGACAAGTGTGTTTAAATGCTGAGATGTGCTGTTGAATTATTAATGAGTTTAGTCATTCTTTGTGCTCCTGCACTGTGACAGCCCCTCCCTCTCGTTCTTCATGAGATGCACATACATGGAAAAACACAGAAACTTGTTTAGTACATGTTAACAGGAAGCTCAAATGAGACTTTCAGACAAACTGGCTTTACAAATGATTCCAGAATGGAAGAAGCAGTACATTTGTTATGAGGTGAGTTTAGATGCTTGGAAACATTCTTTGCATTTACAACCACATCTAAAGCTTTGATAGCGGTTTTATTACATTGTAAACAATAAAGAAATCTTATATTACAGAAACTGAAGACTATTCTGAATAAAGCGGGAAGGTTTGGCATTCTTCATCATGGTAAGCTTCATCATGTTTTTTGTGTCTAATTATTGAAATGCATATTTTGCTTGTTTACGTGGTATTATATTTCAGTGAGATTAGTAAAGGTTTATAAAATAGAGTTTTAGTAAACTGTGAAAAAATGTTCAAATCAAAGTGGCGCTGAATTTGCATTTTTTCAACCACTTTGAATTCAATTACGGATGAAAAGAATTGAACATAATCTCTCAAACTCAATATTTGAGGCACATTTATGACAGTCATACAAAACAGTGTTAGAATCTCATGAATTATTCCTATTGAAATGAAATAATACGTTTTGACTTTCCAAGGCAGGTATCCTTATATAAAAGGTGATGCAGGTCAAATGAATCATTCATAGCTTCACAAAGTTGAATGTTTAATAAGGGCAAGGCCTAAGTTGTTGTTGTGAATGACAATGTTGAAGCGAATAATATGATACCTGTACTGCGCATTAAATGAATCCACTACAAAGGAAACAAGTATTCATTTGAGGGGTTGGAATCACATTTTATAAATTCGCAGATGATAACAATCCAAAGCAGCCCAGGGAAGAGTTCTTTAGGAACTGTGAGCAGGAGCTGAACAAGGTGAACCTCTTCTTTTCAGGTACACCTCTCATGTGAGCAAAACATAATGTGAAACACATGTGAAAATGTGTATTTACATATCAAGATCTCTGAATATTATCAGAAAGACTGTCAGAAGCTCACAGCAGACTGGCGACTTTTGAGATCGAAGCTCGAGAGGTTTCTGTATCTGAGGTTCGAGGTGATATCAGACGCTCAGATGTCGAAAGGAGAACCGACAATATAAAACACATTAAAATGGCAGTCGGGGAGCTTTATCTGAGTCTGGCCTTTCTGCAAAAATACCAGGTGGGCATCTCGGGTACATGTGCTTTATATTTAGTAAATTACAGATCCTTTCATTGAAAAACTTAATGGCATTAAAATAATAATAATAATCCCAAATGTACACTGTTTGGTTTAAAAGTTTAAGGTCCCTAGACCCTAAAAGTGTCTCTTGTCTATACAAACTATTGACCGTAAAACATAGCCTTATAGGTCTAAAATAAGTTTGGCAACATTCTTCCTTCCACAAAACACAAAAGAAGATATTTTGAAGAAAGTCATAGATGTTATTAAAACTGTACAATGTACTGAAAATGTTTCCTTAGGAGTTTAATTACAGGTGTTTCTGCAAGATCACTGTGATGTACGATTCAAAATTTGCTTCTGAATACGGCCTGAAATGGAGAAACAAGCGACTTGATGAATCTCTGCTGAACACCGAGCAGAACAAATGTGAACATCTCATGTCTAAACTGGAGGTGAGAAAATAGCACCTGCGCTGGCTGTTCCAAGTGTTTCAGTACAGACAGACCCTGGATCAGTTACTGAATGTTTTTCGCATAGATCTTCATGCTTCAGCTGGAGGGGGGTGACAAAATCAGAGCGATGAAAAGACTTGATGTACCACAAATAGGCTCGACGGTGGTAAGGGAAAACAGCCTCAAATGCAATTACAGTCATTACGTACATGTAGACTTATTTTTCATACATTGAAAACTTTGGCTTAATATTAGTCATTGGAAAAAAATGCTTATTTCTGAAGCCCTAAACAGTTTCTCTTTTTTTCTGCATAAAGACAGTTGGACAGTGGGTTATGTTTCGGATTGGCTTTGCATGCGGCCTAATCCTGGTGCTAGTAACAATTATTGCTTTCCGAGGTCAGGAAAGTTAATTTTTTTAACTATTTGAACTGTTTCTCAAATGTTTCTGTTAACTGTAAGCAAACATATAATATATACTGCACACTACAGTTCAAAAGTTTAGGGTCACTCATTCTTAAGTAATAAATTGATAGATGTAATTATGAGACTAACATTATAAGTATACGTCCGATGTGTAATAATATACATAACTATGTCTTCAGAGGTGCATGAAGACCTTACATAATGAAACGTTATGTTTTTATTACCTTAGAATGAGATATTTCTATCTACATACACCCTGGATGTGCTTCGAAAGGGAGGGGTGGAGTGAGCCGTTGGTTGCAATTCGCAATCTCACCACTAGAGGCCAGAAATTCCCACATTGCTCCTTTTGGAAATAATGTTCTTTTGTAAAGAAAACAATCATATTTTGAGATATTATACAAAGATATTTTCAGATATTTAAAGGTCAACGGAAACATTTCACAGTGACCATAAACTTTTAAACAGTAGTATATATATGTTTTATTATTAGGTAGTTTAAACTTCAAGATTTTTTTACAATTATTTGCAATTTTAGTAAAAATTGATATCTTGCCTTGAAAGTTTGGATTGAAACAGATCTGGATCTCCTGAGGCCTCAGCTGCAGCTCTATAAGGGAAGTTTTCTCCTTATTGAGTTTTTATTCCTGATGGGTCTAAACCTGTACTGCTACAGCGCATCAGCAATAAATCACACGCTCATCTTTGGACTGGATCCCAGAGACCATCTCTCACACTACCATATTTTTGAAGTAAGCAATTGCTTTTTTAAGCGTTTTTAATGTAATTATTGTCCTAATGCCTTATATATCTCACCTGTGCTACTGTAGATGGCCGGAGGTCTGACCGTGTGCTGGTGTGCTAGTGTACTGGCCAGCCTTCATCCTCCAGTACTGTCGATCCCACAGCAGCTCCACCCGCTACTCTTTTACAGTTTCCTCCTGGTTCTGCTTTTAAACCCACTCTCCATATTTTACGGCGAAGCTCGCCGTTGGCTCACAGTGATGATGGTAGCTAGCAACACTGGGGTCAGGGGTTCGATTACCATGGACACACTCATGAAACATATAGTTTGCATTCACTTTAGGTAGCTTTGAATTGAAATCTCTACTACATTAATGTATGAATGTGAATACTGCGTTAGCTTGAATACACTAAAACGTTTTTTGTGCATGTTCTTTATTTTCCTTTTAAATGATTAAATCCCTATAAGATGATTAATATACCATGATAGGTTAAAGGGAAAGTTCTCCCCCCACCCCAAAAGAAAATTATGTTAAAATGTATTCACCCTCATGTAGTATAAGACTGATGTGATTTTAGTTTACTAAAAATAAAACTTTGAAAATTTTTATTTTTTTTTAATTAAAAAAAAAGATTGTCCTAAAATGATTGGAAAAGTAAAATGTTGCTTAAGAAATAAACTAAAATAAGTTTAAGGCACGCAAATTGTAATAATAAACATAAAATAAAACTTAAATAATAATAAATGAATCTTAACTAGATAAAAATCTTAACTTAACTAATTAAGTAGGCTAGTACTAAAATGACAAAAGCGTTTAGGAGAATTGTTAACAAAAAAAGAAGAAGAATTGTTAAACTAAAATGAACATAAATATCAAAACATTTAAGCTGATTTATCATATTTATAAATCTAAAAACAAAACTATAGTAGCTCTGAGGTGGAACACAAAAGAAGACATTTTTGAAAATGTGTTTTTTTTGTCCATTCGATGGACGTCAAGTTTAAAATGACATGAGGGGGAATAAACATTCACAAAATGTTCACATTTTTAAGTGCACATGCTATATGCTTCATTCACTTTGAAAAGGGGTCTTAAAGGAGATTTCGTAATATAAAATAATACATAGAATATGATATAAACCAATTTGGATTTGTTTTTGGTTTAAAATATGATTTAATTTATTCATTTAGCATGACTTTAGTCCAAAACGTTTGTTACTTAACATATCATATTTTCATAACTTGCTAACACGTTTCGTTTCATTACAACACATGCTGTTTGATTTAGCATTTCATTTAATTCTTGCTTGTGAAGCAAATCAAATGCATAATGTTCTTTAATTATTCTTTAATGCTCTTTTTAATGTTATCTTTTTGCGCCTCGCTGTCTTTTGAGTCAGAATGTACTAAAGGCACAAATCTTATCATTGCAATACATCAAATATACAGTACACTATGCACTATCCACATGCATTAAATGAAACCTTATTGCAGTGTAAGGTTTTGGCAGCGCCTTTCCAGCCTGTGGGTTTTGCAGAATGCTGGCTAGCCGACCAATTCAACAGCCTTAGCCCTCTGTTTATTGGCCTGAGGGATCTGCTGTGCTTCTACACCTGTCAGATCAACTGGACAGATATGTGGTCTGCTAACTCTCCATATGCAGGTATAAGACATTATCCTATCTTTACTCTGGTGGTGTTTTTGTAAATATATGAAGAACGGTGTTAGTATTTAAGAATCCTGTTCAGTTTATCCTGATGATGTCTATTCATCTGTTTGTTTCAGTGAGTTTGGATTGTGGATGGCACAGTATTGCTGTCAACTGTCTGATCCAGTGTTTTCCACCATGGCTCAGGTTTGCTCAATGCCTCAGGTGCTTCTGGGACACTGGGCACATGCTCCATCTCCTAAATGCAGGAAAATACTTCACTGTTTTCCTTATGGTCACTTTTGCAGGCCTCTACAATGTGGCTAGAGGTACACAATAAAATGAAAGGGTTTATTTTAGGATTCATCTTTATTTTTTCCTGCAACGTTATGTGTAGGAAACTGTTGTCAAAGGTTCATATATATATACAGCCGCGGGAAAAATTAAAGGACCATTCCAAACGTTTATTTAATCAGCATATCTAGATGAATTGTGGTCATTCCACCTCAGGAGTAATGTAAAAGTCAGCAATGTGAAAGACTGAAAAAATCCAGGTTATCACATAAAAAAATAATTTTAAAACTTGTCTGAAAGTTTTTTGAAATTGAATATGAACTTGTTTTTTGCAGTATTTAAGGTCTGAAAAACACAGAGCATCTTTTCTGTTATTTTCACCTGTTTCTCCAGTTTTCACTTTCTGCAAATAATTGCAAATAGAAACATTGAGAAAAATATGGTTTGTAGTTTACAGAATAAAGCAAAGATGATCATTTCACCTAAACACACCTATAGTTAATTCTCTATTATTTTTCTGCTGCTTTATATATAAATCAGGGTTTTGAACGGATCCCAGAATACATGTAAAACATCAGTGTTGTGTTTTTTAAACATTAATATGAACTTCATTCATATTCTCCGCCGTATTCGAGATCTGCAAACAAATACATTTAACATTTTATTCAGACTTTTTAAAATACTATTTGGGAGAAAGGTTTTTACTTTTTTGTTGACATTTTGTGAACCGACAACATTTCTTCCAAATAGTCTTTTTAAAAGTCTGACTAAAATGTAAACTGGAAAAAAGAGGCAATGTTTTCAGACCTCGAATACATACATGCATACATATATTCTTTACACTATTATTGGATGCCAACAGAGCTACTATGCTTTTTGCAATGCCTTTTGAAATTTTTTGTGTATTAACGTCTGGTTAATTTAAAGATGTCCCTACACTATTTTAAATCACAAATGTGCTCTTAAAAAGGCAAATCCTGCAGATACTCTGCACAAATGCATTTCATACAGATTGTGGATCTTGCTTAGTCTTGTGTGTTTGTGTCAGAGCGATCTTCCCTGGTCATAGAGGTGAAGATCTACCTGTACATATGGGCTGTGGTTACCTGTATGGGTGTTGTAGTCACTGTGAGCTGGGATTTAAAGATGGATTGGGGGTTACTCCATGGACTCGGTCTGCTGAAAGAAGAGCTTCTGTACTCCCGTCAGGTGAAGTAAACTGCTCCAATGGGTATTTTTATAAAAATAAAATAAAAGTGTTGCTTTCAATCTGTGTTAACATAAAAGGGATCGAAAAGTAGTTGGTGTGTATGGAAATATATTGACAGTACAGCCTTGATCAAATCACATGGACGATGTTGTGAAGTTTCAGGCTGAAAGTTGTTGTAAATCTGTTAGTGGTAAAAGGGTGAAAATGACCCACTGAGGCCCTTAAAGAGTCTTTTATGATGTAGGATTTGCTCTTTCAGCTGTACTACTATGCAGCCATGCTGGCAGACGTGCTGTTGCGGGTCTCCTGGGCTATAAACATCCTCCTCGCTCAGATGAAGGATTCAAACGCAGCTGCCACAGCGTGCACCATTCTGGCTTCACTGGAGGTCCTCAGGTTCGATTTGTGTCACAGACAGCAGCGTTAGGATGCTGCGAGATGCTGTTATACTATGTGTAACTGATTATGGATGATTGATTCATTCGTTGTTTCTTTCTCGTCCAACCAGACGTTGTATTTGGAATCTCTTTCGGCTGGAAAACGAGCAGTTGAAAAACTACGAGAAATGTTGCGCTGTGCGGGACTTTTGGAGCAACTTAAAACATCTGGAGAAAGATCATGACGAACAAAATCACAAAATCACCTCTCGTTCCAAAACATGCTGTTTCCCTTCAGTAAAGCAGAGGTTAGTGTCAGCACAAACAGAATATAGGCAAATATTATGAAGATTATTATCTTACAATTATCTTTCATTTTGCAGAACCAGGATAATGGAAGGAAAAACTTTTGGTGGAATAAACGCAGAGCAGCATCTGTGTATATGAGGAAAAACATTTGTGTGGACTGAAAGCAAGTCTGTGGTGCGTCTGAGATGTTGTATCGTGGAACGCAGATAAGCAAATGAATTAGATAAGAAAACAATTATCAGCCAGTCTCTGTTTGTCTTTAACTCTCTGTGTCATTCCTGCTATGCAGTACTACCTTTTATCTCTGTAGCTTTTAAAAATAAATCGACTTACCGTGTGTTTTAAAGGTCCAGTGTATGAAATGTATGAAGTTGCAAACAATGGCTCACTACACCCCCCTTCCCTTTTTAAGCACTATGGCGGCTCTTACAGGACAAAGATGTCGTCACGTTTTACTTTCTTTGCCGAAGGAGATAACATATTTACAAAACACGCTCTTTAGTTTGTCCATTTAGGGCTTCTGTAGAAACAACATTCCATGCAAGGGGACCCGCGGTGTATGTAGATAGAAATATCTCATTCTAAGATAATAAAAACCTAACTCTTCATTATGTGAGGTCTTAATACACCTCTGAAGACAAAGTTATGTATATTACATTGCATTTCTGTCAATAGATCCTCCAAAAAATTAGACAGTAGACCTTCAATTAAAAAAAAACAAAAAACAATTTAAGCTCAATACAGCATGGAGGAAAAACATAAAGAGCTGAATTCCCTATCAAATCATTGCTTCGTTTATTGACCAGACCAACATAATGACGTTGGATCAACCTATAAGCTTTCTTTGGTGCGGGACTACCTGTTTGACCGACCAATGGAAGACAGGTTCGACAAAAGAAATTTCGAAATTACATATGGATATCTGGCTTGCACAGTGATGGACTGACGGTTACTATTTCAATATTTATATTGTATAAATTAAGACAAATATGCTGGGAACAAGTTCACCAAACTCTATGTATATACAACTGATTATTAGCTTTCATGATAACTGTAAGCATTGTAGTATAAATTGAATACTTGTACAGTTTTCATTTTAATTTCTATTACATATAGATTTTCATTATAATAAATATTTTCAAATAGTCCAGTTTTATCAAACCCAACCTTCATTTTAGGCATTTCTATATTCTAAGCTTTTGAAATTATAGTATAATGGCAGATGTTTCTGTTTTGGATGCTGAATACCTTCGAGTTCTACAAAAGAAACTTAAACGAGTAATAATGATCAGCAACCTAGTTATCCCTCAAAATAATCCTTTCCTTTATTTCACTTCCAAAAAACAATCACACAATCGCGTTTCAAATGTCCAGACCAGCTGAAATGCAAAAAAACAGGCAAGCGGTTACTATACAGCAGCTTGAGAGCCAGAGTGAGATTAAAAAGCTTTAGAGGGGAAATTGAGAGTCCTGCGAACTCTCTAGAGAACTGCTTCAGCCTCCGTACTGTACTGAACTCAGCAGTCCCACAGTCAGCTGGAACATTCAGTAACTCTCTCCCGATGGAGTCACAAACAGTACGATTCTGATTTCTGAAGCATGTGAGTTGTATTATAATAAGGAGAGGATTTGTCCTTCACTTGTT
The DNA here is from genome assembly GCA_008369825.1 of Triplophysa tibetana. Classification (NCBI taxonomy): domain Eukaryota; kingdom Metazoa; phylum Chordata; class Actinopteri; order Cypriniformes; family Nemacheilidae; genus Triplophysa; species Triplophysa tibetana. The sequence continues at coordinate 2,969,052 of CM017901.1, read as the reverse complement.
TTTGCCATGCAGAAGTCCATGATCCATTCTGTAATTGGCGAGAGTATTTAGTCAAAAATGCCAGAGCTTATGCATTACATGCATTCATAAAAAAAAGAAAAAGGAACAAACCGCTCAGCAGGCCGCCTTTATGTACTGAGCTCGTATATATGGCTGTATTTTTACGTTTGCTAAATGACTGCATGAGAGATCCTTACAGATTCTTATATTTGATGCAGAGGATCTATCCTGGAAAAATGTTATACGTCCAGTTCCCTTGATCATGCAGCGTTTATGTTATGTTCATCCGTTTTTGGTGTGAGAAGCTGCAGACCGGTTTAAATTAACACGAGTTTAGGGAAGTCACTGGTCATCTTTAGGGGGTCTCTGTCGGTTCTGGTCCTCTTTTTGTGGCTTCGGGCTGCTGGCAGGCCGCTCTTTTTCCCCCTTCTTGCTGGCTGGGTTGAGGGCGAGAACGCTGGCCGCCCTCTCGGGGCTTTCGGGAAACCTTTCCGCTTCCTTCGAGTTGTCTGGCTCTCTGGCTCTAACTGGTTCCACCGCTTCGCCTTTGGGCCGCTCCTCCGCAGCAGATCCTGTGAAGTGAGAGCCGTTCCTCTGTGTCTCTCTGCAGTCTCCGTAGAGGTGTTGCTCCAGAGTCAGATTTGATGCCGCCAGGTGTTTGAATTCGGACTCGAAAGAAAAGCCCCCACCTGGGTGGGATGCTCCCTCCACCTGGCTCAAAACCGCAGTCCCCCTGTACACCTCGATCGCTTCCGGGAGCATGGACTTGATCTTGGGGAGCCAGCGCTTGCGAACTCGGCGGGCATTGGTGCACATATCTGCAGCGATCACATTCATCTCACTCTCTTTGAAGTTGGGGGCGAAGTTCTGACAGTAGACTAATGAGGGGACAGAGAGAAAGGTCAGAAAAACATTGGTGCTGATAAAAAGATATCCAGGAAACTACAGCTTTAAAAGATAGCCCCGCCCCAGACTCATGCTACTGGTTGAACCAAAGCTCAAATAAACAGAGGCATGTTTTGATATTGTCGCAAAGTGATTGTTTATTCATTGTCTGAGGAAACAAACCACCTATAGCGTTCTTTGCATATTAAATAGGGAGGGGGGAATAAGAGGACCTGGTGACATCATCCAACACACAAAGCAATCTCTAATTTAAAGAAATAAACCAACATTTCATCTTTAGAATCAAGTGCACTTCTGAATAAAACCAAAATAAGAACGAGAATGTATACAAAGAAAGTGCCTACGTAGACTACAAACAGCTTACAAAGCATCTTAGCAGCCAACAAAGAGGCACTCACGTTTCACTGTGTTGAGTATGCGGCTGTCCAGTGGTTTGCGATTCGGGTCACAGTTGGAGGAACGTATTCCAGTTCCACAGCTGTCAGCCAGTGTGTTCCTGCAGACGTAATACCACAGTCAACCACTGGACGGCGCACACACCACTGAAATATCTGAATGTCCGTGCACTGATTCAATACGTGCTTCATGCATTCATACATTCTGCAGATAGACAAGCGTACTTGTTTCACATTTGTAACGTTTCCCACCTGTCAAAAAAAGCAGCAAGGAGGCGTCTCAGCAAGACTTTGTGCTTGACCCCAGCACAGAGGTGACAGTTCATCAGCTGCCCACGTGTCATAAAGACACCAGATCCTTCCACAGCAACAGAGAAACAAGGAGACCGTAGCCCTGAATCAGTGACTCAAATGACTCAGTCTAAACTGATAAATAATTCAAGCGTACATGGAGATTAAGACAGGGTGGTGTAATTTAGGCCTCACCTCCAATCAGCTCCAGCCTCTCTCCTGGGTCGCCTTCTGTGTAGAGAGCAGGGTGGCAGCGGTAGCCGATCTGGCTGATGAGTCCGGCGGGCAGAGCCTCTCTATCTCCTCCTAGCAGAACGCAGAAACGGTTCTCTAAGGAGAGAGGCAGGGAGGACACCTCCATCTTTTCTTGTACTGGAATGAGACACAACGACAACAAATCATACTCACGGGGGTTAAAGCCAAAGTTTTTGGAGTCGTAACAGTGTCCAAGTAAAAGACATTTACTTCCGTAGAGACCTGACGAGCCCCCATAGATCTTTCCGTTTGTAAGACTCTCGTATGAGTCATCTTCAAAGTCCTCCTCTTCGTTTTGGTGTGAAGTTGGGCTGTCTGTGGTTGGGAGGCTGGAGGCACCGGGGCTGGCGTGATCTCTGCTGGAGTGCTCGTAGGCATGCAAAACAGATATTACCCCGTTTGCGCCCCCGGCGGTGTAGAAAAGAGCGCCATTCCTTGAAGATCTGACCCTCGGCCCTCTGTCCTCCTCAACCTGCTTCAGCTCCCTACTCTGTCCGCACACCGGGGTCTCCAGCTTCTCTACCTTGATCTTGCAGACAGTTGTGGGCTGGTCGCCTAGCAACAGGGAGTTGTTGTTGTTGTTTGGGCTTGGGGGATCGTCTGAGGCAGACGTCTGCGAGTCGCAATACGGAGCGGTGGCCTTGAACATGAGGTCCATTCCTCGTTCCACGATGTTTTGGATCTGAAGGTATCCCGCCGTGTACATGACCATGAGCTGATCGCTGGCGCTCACCGTCATCCTTCCCGTGTAGCAGAAGGAGAGGATCTGTTGAAAACAGGACGGGGCCACAGACGAAGGCAACTCGAAAAGAGTCTGGGTGCTCCCGCTGAAAAGATCCCGGAAGTACAGGCTGCTGGCCGCCAAAACGGCGCGGTGGGCTTTGAAGGCCTGTCCGTTGACCATAATGGCCACATCGCAGTGCTGGCCCAGCAGCCTCTGTTCGTTCAGGCTGTCCAGAACAGTGCTGCCGAAGTTCGGAATCTCCATGTGCAGGAGCTGTGACATCATGCCAGGTTCAGATCTCTGAAGAAGACAGGATGTTCTCACCAGACATCTAAGACAGCAGAAAGTCAAGATGAAAGCAGACTTGAAGAGAGTGATGCTCAATGAGTTAACAAACTAGAGATGGCTAACGCAAAAGCAAGACAATGTCGATGAGGTGGTAAATATTAGAAACACAGCAGACACAGCAAAAAAAAAAAAATGCGCCAGAAATACTGCACAGCAACTCCCTCTGTAAACACCTCTCTTTACCCCCACGTTCCTATAGTCTGGATGTTTGGCAACTCGGCATAAGCGTGTTCAAGAGTATTCAAAAGAAGCTGAAAAGTGACCCACCAGCCCAGCCCACCCACCCACCCACTCCCCCCTCCTAACCCTGCCACAACCTGACCTCTATAGCAGAATCCTCCGAGATGAGAGAGAGAGAGAGAGAGAGAGTGAGCCCGGCCAAGCTCTTCACATCAGCCCAAAATAAGAGTAGGTAGAACGAGACGTAGGGAGGGAGACGTCTCAATCCGTCCTCTTCCTTTCTGCACAGGACCCAGCCAGCGAGAGGGAACGCGAGCGTCTGTGTGCAATCGATGCACCATCTACTGTATGTCACAGAAGGGGGAGAGCGGCTATAGGCACAGACACAGAGACTGGGGAGAGAAAGGAGGAGGGAGTGAGACTGAAGGAAAGTCATTTAAGGACACACAGAGTGAGAGAGAGCGAGAGACATAGAGAAAGAGAGAGAGAGCCTGATGCGGATAACTGCCCTGCAGAGAGTAAACGTGTTCATGTGCGATGGAGACAAAAGACAGACAGGCATAAAGAGAGGGAGACTAATGGCTCACTTTTATTAGAGCGTCAGAAGATGAAGAAAGGAGAGGAACGAGCGCATTCACCCCGTTTCAACCTCCATGCGTCAAGCGAAACGCGCGCAGACACGTAATCCATCAGGAGCTGTCTCTGCCGCCATCGGCTCCGTGCTCAGGATTATTTACATTAAGGGCAGACAAATGGTGTGTGCCAGGAGAGCAGCCCTGCATTGCAGTCCCTGTGACAGACTGGCATGCTCAGTACAGAGTCTGCATACCCAATCAGATGTGCCAACACAGCATCAGACAGATACTCGGCCGATAAGAGCAGGAAAAAAACAGACTCCCAGTCTCCAAGCTGTACACCGTGAAACGTTTTAAGGGTGCACCCACGACTTCGTGCTAGAGGAGACCTGCGGATGAGAGAGTGCGGCGTGCGAGAAACATAAGTGGGGCGGCGAAGCCGAGTCTCTCAGCAAAGTGGGGAACGAAAGCCAGGGCTGGACTCGCTTAACGGCAAGACGCCGTCATGAGTCAGCGCTATCAGAGAGAAATGTAATGAGGTCTGCCGTATTCAAGCGTCGGTTCCGTTATCAAACGGTGGATGATAAATCAATAAAGTTTGGCAGACACACGCCCTGCGAATACTTCGAAACTTTGTCTCGAGAAGCCGCCCGAATTGAGAAAGATCAAAACGTGACACGAGTTTCTACAGTATTGTTTACGTTTTTATCGTAAAAAAAATCACTGCACTCCACACCTTCGTCGAGGACAATATGCTCGCCTTGTCCAAAGACTTATTTTAACAATTGGAGACAAGGGTGCATGTGCAGACATCTGGTAAGTTGACAGCTGGAACTCTAGTAATAGTGTGGTCACATGTATGACGTCCCTGGGGAGAACAGACTGCAGTCCGTGCTGGTAGGGAGAGGGAGACTCCACACTGCCAACTAGAGGACAGACATGAGCATTATTGCTGTGAGAAGAAAAACTTAAATGACCTCTCATTGTGCTTAGTTTCGAGTCGCAGTTACATGGTGTTCTCAGAACGCACTCGGAATATTCAACTGCACTCCTGACGGATGAATGAATTCCCAGAAAATTGATCTTAAAATGACTATCATTCCATTACAACCCATGTAAAGATACACGACAGTGCGAATTAACATAAAATATTGATAGTCTAAAATATAAGTGGACTTGGACAACAGTGCATGATGGGAATTCAACATTTTTATTTGAAAGACAAGTTACAATGTTCTTTTTACAAAATGCAACAACTCTCCTGGGAGGACGCACAACATATATACAGAACGACTGTCCCCCAAAAATAGTCTTTACATAAAAATAGAACTCTTAAAGCACCGAGAACACGAAATGAATTCACAGCCGTTTGGAGCAGCGTTGAAGGCCACCGTCATGTGCACAACGTCACGACACGCAAGCTGTACTTCATAAATATTTAGCCTCAGGTCAACATTAGCAGAGTTCTGATAGACAATGAAACAAATAGCACATGCTCAACACATGACTTCCAATCAATCAACAACCTATAAAGATATTCAAAATTATTATAAAATACTGTCGTAGCGGTATGCAAGTATCTTCTGATGGCAAGGTTACGGTCTGGAATCAGGATTTAAGGATTTTTTTTAATGGTGTTTGTGATTCTTGAGAGAAATCATACTCTCAATTATTTTGGTCAATATTGAGATCACAATTACTTATTGACTTGAAAAAAAAAACAGCACCATTGTAGATTCTTGCAAAATGGAATCGAGCAAAATAAATACAAGATTTATTGTGATTAATTGTACAGTCCGAGTTTAAGACATAGTGAATCTACTAGGAGCTCTTTACAATGACTTCGACAAAGTGTAAATAGTCTAATATCTAAAATCTTCAATTTTAAAAAATGATCTGAGGTTATAATAATTTAGTTAATTAAAAATCTTAAAAATTCTAGGTGATTAACAAACTGTTAATTTATTTGACACATTTTTTAAAATCAGGCTAAGCTTTTAGTCTTTTATCTCGAACAAATGGTGTCTTTTTGCGGAGATAAAACGCATATGAACCAGAAGAAAATCACACAGGTTTGGAATGACATAAGGGTGAGTAAATGTATTAGAATGTTCATTTATGTGTGACTTTCCCTTTAACAAATAATTGACAACATAAGACCAAAGATATCTTTAAAGCCTCCAATGTTATGATGTGGAAGCGAAATAGTTTCTCTTCTGTTTTTGAAGTGAAGTAAAGAACACACCAGGAGCAGCCAACACATTTGAATGAACCATTAAAAGTTTGAGTTTTCCGGTCATTGACAAGGCAGTGTGTGTGTTGGCTGTTCTCTGAGCTCCTGACCTTAAGCGATAGAAGAAAATCATCTTCCCGACATTTTTCAAAGCCAAATAGAAAATGGGAACAAGAAGACTTTTAAATATCAATTACGTTTTTTTTTCCACTCAATAAAAATCTATAAATAATGTACAATACTCCATAAAAATATACTTTTGACCTATGCTGAGACTCTTTATTTTAGAATAATAAAGTTGTTTATCAAGATAGATCCTTTCCTGTTTGTTGAGGGTTGGAAACAGCTTCTTTGTCACACATTTATGTCTGATAAACAAACTGAGCATCTTGAGGTCTTCCTTACAAAATACTTCAGGAAAAAACACGGCTAAACCAATAAAAGTAAAGAAATAAATTAAAGTCTTCTTCAAAACTTGGCAGAGGCTCAATACATTACATCAACCTTATCCGGAATTGTTCGGAACGCTCGCTAAACGTAAGGCCGATAGTTCCTGGACTTCCACCTTTTTGAGCGAACGCGGAAGAAGAAGAACATGACCATGAGGAAGACGCAGGAGAGGGCGTAGAGCAGTACGCAGAGACTCATGTCCACGCTGGAGAAGCCCAGACCCAAAATTGTCATTCCCGGCCTGGGTTCTCTCTGGACAACCGTGTCTTGATCCCCCTCGATGTGAGTCCTCTTCAGATGTTTAGGATGGTTCTCAGGAGACGGCATGACGTCCTGGTTGAGGTGTATTTCGCTGTGGGGTTGAGTTACGTGGGCTTTGGGATGTTCGAGAGCTGGAGGGCCTGGCTCTGGTTGGCTGCTGCTGGTGTATCTGGGAGAGATGTTTAAAGCACCAAAGTGCTGCTTGAGGAAAACAAGCACCATCTGCTCATTCCAGACATGCAGGCCCTCCTGTTCCTCATGGCATGAGGGGCAGAGATCAGGAGTTGGCCACAAAGTTTTGGGAAACATGGGGTCCTCGCTCATTGAGCCTGCAGAAAAAGTGACAAATAAACTGTAAAGATGAACTTCGAGTCTGGCATCATGAATGGTAATGACACACAGATTTCATCTAGATTCAGATTCTGAAGAATATGAAGATGTTTGGTTTGTGGATTATTAAAGGCTGTTTGTTATGGTCTCTACCAGAGCCATTGAGAGAGAGACTCGCGTCTTCTGCGTTGACTCCAATGGAACATTTTTTCACCGTTTCAATAGTTCCCGGAAGTTACCAGTAACACACGGAGCTGCGACTAAACAGACCAACTGAGGTAAACTTCTAAACCATTTAAAGACGAAAGTCATTTAATGAATAAAAAAAATGAAAGAAATAAAGCATTTAAAGAGGAAACATAACTTCCTGGACCTATCTGAAGGCTCAATGAATCATGTGACACGGGCTCTCAACAGTTCCCGGAAGTTACTAGTTACGCATGAAGCTGCGACTAAACAGACCGACTGAGTTACACTTCTAACCCACTTAAAGACGAAAGACATTTAATGAATAAAAAAATGAAAGAAATAAAGGATTTAAATAGAAAACATAACTTCCTGTTACTATCTGAAGGCTCCATGAATCATGTGACGCTCCAGTGTTTCGGACGTCCGTTGGCAAGACTCACTCTCTCAACGGCTCTGGTCTCTACTATCAATCAGTTTCCCTGTCTGACATCATGTCTTTTTTTATTCTGTTCCTCCTTCCTCTTTTCTGTTTTTCTGAACAGACTTTTCGCTTTCTTCCCCATTACTCTTTCTTTTTTTCCTGGCATATATTCTTCCTTTTTGTTTTGACTTTCTTTCTTTCATTCATTCTTTCTCTTTTACTGTTAGTTATTCTACCTTTTTGTTGTCGCTCTTCCATCTTTCTTTCTTCGTTTTCCTGTCAATTATTCTTCCTTTTGGTTTTCACTTGTCTTTCTTACTTTTCCCTTTTTCTGTACTTTATTCTTCCTTTCATTCTTCTTTTTTATACTCTTCGTTCTTGCTTGGTTCCTTTCTTCCTTCCATTGCTCTTCTTTCTTTGGATTAGCATTTCCTCCGTTCCTTCTTTCTTTTTGTCTTTCGCTCTTCTTCCTTTTTCTTTCACTTTCTCTCGTTCTTTCTTTCTTCCTTCCTTCAAATTTATTTAGTTCTTTCTCTCATTCATTCATTCATGCATACCTTCTCTCATTCATTCTTTCTTTCAATATTTCCCCCTTCCTATCTTTTTCTTTATACATTATAGTCATCCTTGTCATCTTTCTTATTTGTTGTCCATTTATTCTTCTTTTTGTCTTCCTTCCTACTGTCTTCACACCCATCTTCCCTTCTTTTTATTTTTCAAGCTCCACCATCTTCCCTTCTTTCTTGATTCTTGTTGTTGTTACTTTAATTTTACATTTCATTCCCATTTTTCTCCCTTACTTTGAGTCTTACTTATAAACATTTAATTCCAAAATAAATGTACATTTACGCATGTTCTAGTACGTACTACACGTACTATGTACTACTTTGGGCTGCTCTACAAGCTGAGCTTCAGGAACATTAACTGAGTAACGGAAACATCCAAGGAATGATTGTGGATGATAAAAGAAACCCATAAAACTGTGTAGCTTATGAAGATGACTTGTTAGCGAGATGTGATGCATTATTGCACATTTATAATGTTCCTTTTCTCAAAATACAGCCTTGTGTCTTACCTGCCAGCCTTGCGTTCACCTGGTTGTGTTTTCTCCAGAGCCACAGTACCGCCTCATCCACAGATTTGACCTGGTTCAGTGACTCCAGTGCCATCTCTTCAAAGTGTTTACCACACTCCTGGCAACCGAAGAACGTCCCAATATACCGTCTCATAGTCTGAAGCACTGCAAGAGGATCCTCTTCTAACCCTGAGAGTTTGAAATTATTGTTTAAACATTTAGTCATTTAGCAGACACTTTTATCCAAAGCGACTTACAAAGAGTTAGCAATCGAAAACACACACATGGGTATAAAATTAACAAATACTATATTTGCTGAAGGGCCAAAGAAGAATCTTCATTCCGTTTACGGTTTTATACTACAACTGAAAGATCTGATAAAGGTTATAGCTTCTTTGTGCCACTCATACCAGTGTTGGCGAGAGCATCAGGTCGGCCGGCGGCCTGGACGGTCAGAACATGAAAGAGGGTCCAGAGGGAGCAGGGATATCCTCTCAGTGCCACACTGCTGCCCTGGCATCCCACCCACTGCACACGATCACTCAGGTAAAGCCCAGAGATCTGAGACATAACACACACACGCAGCCAAGTCAAACCACATGCTGATTGGTGGCCCTGTCGTCTACATCAGAGCTGCAATTAATCAAATGTGCGATTACAGCTGCCCGGATAACCTAACCATTAAACAACAGTGCTTCATTTGTGTCTGTTGCATCCACATACATTTATTAGCAAATTTTATTAACTAACAAACTATTTGAAGACAATTTTACACTATAATCCATTGGCAAATCAGAGGAAATCACATTAAGACCTATGAGCCAGTGGTACGATGTATCACAATAATATGTATTGTAGAGCTGGTGATTTTCAAGGATTTGTCTGTTTAATCGTGCTTTACAAAGTTCTCTCTTTGGATTAGGGGTGTTGCACAATAACTGTGATACTTAAAACCACATTTGCAAATATTGTGTTAATTCTACACATATTGAAATATCGTAAACAATTCAAGCCCTGTTTAAAGTTTTGCCTTATGAGCCAAAAAAGGTACAAACTCTCTCACTCTGTCTGCATAATCTCAAATTTTGAAAGTGATTTACTGACTAAAAAAAGAGAAAATTAAAGATGGATCTGACGGATAGTATCATTTCTTTATTTTCGAAAACTATTCAACAGACAGCGTGATAATATCGTTATTGTGAACTCCTATACATTCCTCTGGAGTTAGTTTTCTCACTTCTTAATTTTACGTTGAAATACATTTTCTTTTCGTAAAAATAGACGGATACATTTCTTATTTACTTGCATACAGAAGATCTGTTAAGCCTTTGAATGTTGTCAATTCTAGATCAAGTTTTATGTTCTGCAAAACACACTTAAAGTTGTTATAGTTTTGGGAACAAATCAGTAAAATTGTTTAATTCATTAAATTTGTTTTAGAATATCATGACAATATCATACTGTCAACCCAGTATCGTTTATTGTATCAAATTGCAGGAGTTTATATGCGTCGCATCTTGATGTGACATGTAAATTGCAGTGTTGTTATGCATGTGTATACATGTTTCTGATAACCCCAATTTACATAAAAACAGAATGATTAAATAAAAAAACAATACTAATTATTATAACACTCAATATATGTAAGTTTTGACGTCTATGAGGAGTCTTTGTAAGTGGTTGGTCGATAAATAATATTTTCAATGGCTAACTGTCTCACCCTCATCTTGTTGTTAACAAGGTCCAAGATGGCATCATAAGGAATCTTCTCCAAAGGTAAACTCACTAGCCACTCCAGCAACGTCTCAAGAAGTTTCACCACAGACTGGCGACCTGGAAAAAGCTGAGATCCAAAAGGCCAACTAAACACTCATCAACTTTAAAGCTCAGATAAGTGCAGGTTACTAAAACATTTGCAGTCCGAGAAGACAGTTCAGACTTGAAGAGAAAGCTGTGTTTGTATTAAAACACTACCTTGGCGACAACCGTTACAAAGTCCTTGAAGATCTTTAGTTCCTCTCCTTCTAGGGTCTTGTGAGTGGCCAGTTCCACTCTCAATAGGTAATGTAAGCCTGACTCCAGATCAGCCATATATACTTCAGACCTGCCCAAACAGATTATTCACATCTTCTGATAATAAAATCAAGCAACAACAACTAAAAAGCCATAAGAACATCACATGGGGCATTGTATCTTAAGAATCACAGACCCTTATATATAATAATACAACGTATGCAATTATATGACTTTATAGTATTATATAAAGTAACAGAACTCACTTTGTGAAATCTTTCCACTCCACTTGGGCTCCCTGTTCTTTATTCCCAGGGTCAAGATGCTGTGAGGATGATGTGGACTGTTTTCGGTGCACTCCAGGGAGGAGCTTCAAAAATGAGGAGAAGAAAAAGCGCAGCCTCTTTTGACTGTTAACGAAAAGAAAAATCCCATATTAACGCTTTAATCTGATAATCACACCAAAACAGATTCACGAGCGACGTGTGACGTACACATGCATGACAGTGTGCGTGCCGTTTGGGTGGAAGAGGTGGGCTGTGGGAACCGAAGTGATTCCTAGTTTCTCTGTTAGAACCTTGTCTGAGTTGACAGCCCGCTTCACTGTCAAACCCTCATACGGCATCAGGTCCAAAATGACCTAGTAAAACAGAAAAAAATAAATCAGTTGTGAAACTTTTATCTTCATGTTTATGGATTTTTTTGTTTGATCATACAACATCATTCTGCACTTATTACAGGGCTCGTTGGAATGCTTGATTCTGATTGGCCAGTCGAGACATTTACAGGTTTGTTATACCCAGATAACAACCGCTCAAAACGAATAACTCATGATAATCCGGATGAAGCAAATCATTTTTACAAGTTTTTTTGACAAATAAATATAAATATGTCTTTTTTTCTAACAAATATGACATTATATTTACAAATGATTAAACCAAATGGCCTGTTCATGACATTTGAAGGTCTTTCTAACCTTAAAACCGAACACAAGCTGCTTTTCCAAGGTCTGTATTCGGTAAAAATGAGCTTATAAAATATTTCAGCGTTTTTTTCTCACGTGTGAAGTAGGCGTATAATCGGCTTCGCGTCGAGTCCTGATCTCACTGTCGGGGCTTATTTCTGTGATAACAACTGGCTGCTTGTACGTTATCGCTTACTTATCAAATGAATCTCCTTCATCAAAGAAGCGAAAACGCGAGGACATCTTTTTCCTGTGTGAGCCATCATTGTGCTTCGAAAGAGAGAGCCGTTGGTTGCAATTCGCAACCTCACTGCTAGATGCCGTTAAAATCTCTCCTCCTTTAAACAACGGACTTACAGTAAATATATACAAAAAACGGAAAGTGATTATTTTTCATACCTCTCTCCCCATGTAGGAGACTTCATCCTCCACTATAACAGCAGTGTAGTGCTCTGCTTTCTTCCCTATTAAGGATAGAATGTCCTCGGTCCTGCAACGGATGACAAATTCAATGTTTCTAAATAGAAAACGAGACACATTTTCATTTCCATCTGTGTTTAGAAACCTGTCCTAAACATAGAGTCTTCCTGGAAGAGATCATACATCAAATGTGGCTGAAATAAATGTGCGTGTGATAAAATGGTGATTTCTATTAGTAGTTTTGGCACACCTGACAGGGTCCAGAGGAGGCCAGTTCGAAGGCCAGTTTGGTCTGGTGTGGTTTTGGAGGATGTTCACCATCAGCTGCCGTACGGTCTGCAGCTCTCTGTCGGCCCCTGTCAGCACACACACACATAAGCAAAACACACAGAGCATTAAGAATGAGTGTAATAAATGACTAAAAGAAATTCTGCTTGGAGCAAGAGCGAAACCCACCTCGATATGTCTTCCCAAAGTCATTTGTGGTGTCATGTGCCTTGAAATACTGAAGAAAGAGAAAACAATTAAATTATTCAGAAATCAAGTTCTACATCATGTCCTAACCAAGCACGACACAAAGAGAAGTCATTTGTGCTTCGACGCTGGAAACAATTGTGAAGTGTGAAGTGGCACAATTCCAACCAATGGCAACATATTTGAGGTTTAAAGGGTTAGTTCATCCAAAAATGAAAATTCTGTCATCATTTACTCACCCTCTAGTTGTTCCTTTGTTTTTGTTTGGCTTCGAAAGATAACTAAAAGAATGTTCGTAACCATATAGTTCTGGGTCACTATTGACTACCTCACTACTACGGTAATCAATGGTGCCCCAAAACGCTTTGGTTCTCCATATTCTTCAAATGATCTTTTGTTTTCAACAGAACAAAGGGTGAGTAAACAATGATACATTTTTGGGGTGAATTCTTGCTTTAATGTACGAAAGAATAGAAGCCGGTCTGTGCAGACATACCCTGAAGGTGGGGTAGAAGTGGATTCCAAACTCCTTGCATATTTCGAAGTTCTTCTCATGAGCACAGTCCACAACCCCAATCCGGACTGCCTGCGACCAGTCTGCGACAACAGAGATATTTAAGAAAAAGAAATGCACATCAACAAAAATTCTATTCTAATTCTAACACAGAAGAAGATATTTTGAAGAATGTTGGTAACCAAACAATATTAAACCCCATTGACTTCCATTGTATGGAGACAAAACCACTGAGACATTTCTCAAAATATCTTTTGTGTTTCACCGAAGAAAAAAAGAGTCGGATACAGATTTGGAAAGACATGAGAGGGAATAAATGAAGAGAGAATTTTAAACATTTGTCTCCAACCTGAAAGGGCATAAAGAGATTTGCAGCCTACAATGAACATTTGCCAGATAGCCCGAGTCAATAGATAAATGGATCTCTGGCAGGAAGCCTAAAATCTTGTAATTCATTATGTGGTTTTGAGCTCTGACATCGAAAAGCTTGATATCGAGCCTTTAAACACAATGATCCAAGACGAAATACAGTGTACTGCCTCAAAACATGCTTCAAACGTGATATGCCGACGTTCTTGTTACCAGGTGGTTTGTTATGAACACACACTAAACTACGTGAACAGATGTAAAAGCTGTCTCCAAAAAATGAAGCAGATGGGGTGTGAAGAGCTGAAAAAGCGGGAGAGAGGCAGCTGATATCAGACGGTCTGTGAGCGAGGAGGAACAGCCGGGGGGCACTCGAGCCCACCCCGAGCGTCTATTCTTCACCTGAGGGTGTGTTTCGGGATGTGTGGGGGAATGCACAGCGGGGTCGCGCACTCACAATAGAGCCATCTGACCCTCATTGTGGTGGTAACAGCTGGTAGGCGGCCACTCACGAGCCACCCAGCCGACAGCTTGTGCCAACAAAGGCACACTGGATGCATTCAACAGAGGACTTGTGCTCGCAACGTTAGTCTTCTAAAGGCCAGAATAACCTCTTCCTTTCTCTCAATCCTTTGAGGAAGAACAGACAAGGGATGCCGACACATACATAATTTACAATCTGGTACAACATAAATGATACTGTACTCAAGCATATTGTAATTGTATGATTGTACAAATTCTTGGAGGGTTTTGATCAACAAACTATCATCGGCAAAAAAAGTAGATATAACATACTGATAGTATGTATCAACTTTTGATGGCAAAACTTACCTCTACAGATTTTCACGTTATTTTCATTATTGCATTTTTTCTTATCTTACTTTGTGCGTCTCGTAACAAAACTAACCTGTACAACTTAGGACTGTTTAACGATTAATCACGAATAATCTCACAGAATACATGTCTGTGCAGTATGCAAATTCATTTTGTATTTATAAACACACACACAAGCATGTATATATTGAAGATATAAAATTGATAAATATTTATATAATATTAATTATGTACAAATATTCATGTTTTTATGTGTGTGTATCTCAATTCATAATAAATACGCAGATATTATTCTGTAAACAAACGTTTATTCTTGATGCGATTAATCGTTGAACTGCCCTAGAAAGGTTTCATGTTAAATGGATCCAATTTATGTTCAATGAAAATTGTTGGATGACGTGTCAGCCTGCAATGACCTTTTCTCTTTGCACAAACACAGGTGGCTTCCACCAGAACACTGTCGGTTTTTCTGATGGAGGAACGCAAGCAATATTTATCAGCTGTTAGACCACTCCTGTATCTCTGAAGGAAGAGTGGCGGTTAATCTCATTATTTGTTCAGACTTGCTTTAGTTGCCACAATTCGACCAGAGGTGGACTTTTTCAGTCCGTCGAGAGCTGCTTACAGGACGCTCTCATCTACAAACTAACTCATTGCCGATTGTTAAAAAAAGAGTTTTTAAATGCATGTCAGCACATGCATGAGATTTACGGTATGGTGGGGTTCCAATGACGACGTGTTATTCTCTGAGCAGGGTAGATTACTTTTGAATTGATTACATGACAAACTTTGTAGTTAGTTACATAATCTGACAACTTTTGGAATACATATAGATTACTTTTGACTTAAATCTTATTTGATGTTACATGTATGGAAGCACAATCATTTTTTACTATTTTGACACATACAACGAAGAAAAATTTTCCATTCTTTATCTCCAACAAGAGCCTAAACATCTTTTTAAAGTGCAGTGTGGATAAAAACTTACACTCATAAAACTTGTTTTTAGTGTTTACTGATAGTAATAGTTTAACCAATGAGTTTCCCTGAAAATAAAAGGGTTTCTATAGGGGGTGTGACAAGATCTCAAGATCTTGCATGATTAAATTGCAACAAGATTTCTTGTCAAGATCTCGTGACATCAGCTTGATAGAGTTTGATTGTGAAATTAGTATCGAATGAATATGCCCTGCCACTTTTAAATCTTATTATAATTCATAAAATTAGACTTAAAATTACATTCATTTAAGATATATTTTTTCAAAATTTACCTATTTTACATTTAGTGATTTTCAGTTGAATAAAATACAATATATTTTTTTATTTATTTTATCATTGAGGATTACTTAAAAACAGTGTAAAAATCTTTTGTTCTCATGAACCTAATCTTGTGTATCGTCTCATCTCGTGGGATAAGTGTCCCGTCACACCTCTTGTGTCTATAAACATCCAGTCATCAAATGCTAAGTGACACTCCATTTTGCATCTCTGTGTGATTCCAAACCCCTCCCCTCTCTGCCGGAAAGAGCACGAAGAATCACAAACATATATAAGTGGAAGTAGGTTTATTATAAATAAATTACAAATAAATAAATAAAATTCACTGAACTGTAGTCTTGTAATCCATAAAAAAGTAACAGTAGTCTGACAATGAGTATTTTAAAATGTAGTTTACTGCAATTACAAGTACTTGAATTTAATTTTTTATGCATTTGGCAGATGCTTTTATCCCAAAATTTCGAATCTGACTACTTAATCCAGATTACATGTAATCTGTTACTACCCAGCTATGTTTTTTAATAGTTTGTTGCAGAAAACAGGAACCTGAAAGTGTACGGGTGGGTGTTGTGGGGAAGAGAAGACCTTGAGTCATCGATAAGACAGACCCGCGTGGATTTACCTACAGGTGTATCAACAAGCCCAGGGTCCCAATCACATGATATCACACTTTAAAACCTGAGTCCTGATGATAAACAGATGACATAACGTGACGATCACATGACCGATCATTCAAAGGAAAAGTCTATACCAGCATAACACAAACTTCACTGTTCAACAGGACTGACAAAGTAAAAAGCGCAACCGCTTTAGACATGTACTATCCTGGTAAAATAAGCACTGAGATTACAGTCATTCACTATCAATATAAATAATTTAGAACTGTAGTATTTTAGACATGGTAGTAATATGGCATTTGTAGAGAAAGATATATAAATAATTTAATGCCGTGGTCTTTTTAACATGTACCATGGTAGTACCATGGTATTTGTATTTAATTTAATACCATGCTTTTTTGGACATGTACCCTCTACTGTAATATATAAAATCGGTCAATACCGTGATATTGTGTATATGTACAATAGTATTTGTGAATGAATATACAAACCATTTAATACCACAGTATTTCGCACATGTACCATGGTAGTACTGTAGGACTTCTGAAGTAATATGAAAACAATGGTCTGAATGAATATAGCATTAAATAAATACCATGGTAGTACTACCGTAGTGTCCCTGCATCATGCAAATACTATCGTAAATACATACTATAATTCATTATCACTCTTTAAAATGCAATACTTAAAACACCATCTTTCTTTTATACAATCACAACACTTATACGAGCTGCTTTCCCGCTGTGGAAATGCCTCAGGTGTTCATATTTAACATGTTTTCATGAACACTGAATCAACAGGAAGGTGACAGAAATCTTGTTACCTTTCACATCGCCTGCCAATGCTTTCCATGTAGGTGAGTACTGGATACAGTGTCCACACCAGGACGAGTAGAACTGAATCAGCCAGGCGGTCGACGAGTTCTCTAGGCTCTGCTTCAGGGTATCGCTGGTCAGAATAACAACTGGATCCTCTTCTGTGTATAATCGAGAGGACTGAACCCAACCGAAAAGCACCGCCATCAAAATACTGATCTTTACGAAGAAAACTACAGCCATTGGAAAAGAAACGCCGAGCAATCTGAGTCCAGACCGGTAAATGAGTTCTCTACATTCAGACAGATAATTCTGCTCGCTCGCATCGATGACTACATTTAGTGAGGACGTGTATCTTTGAGAGCGTCATTACTGAACTATCAAGACGCAGATCTGCATCGGGCGCATCATTTCGGCGCATGTTCGACGCAGTGTAGTGCATTTACGGAGACGATTAATACACAAATTATATTTCTTTATTACTTATGTGTAATAATAATAACATAAAACTACAATGACGATGACACTAAAGAAAAGTGAATGTTCATGTATGTGGGTATAAAACAGGGCCCTAAAAATGTCAAACTCGATGTGTTTAAAAAAAAACGTTGTTTATTTGAAATCTTTTTAAAGCTTGTGACAGTGATTTTTACCATTTGTAATCAGTTTGGTACAATACATATCTAAATTATATATTTTAAAACCGGGTTTGCGTAAACATTTTTATATGTGATTATGCTTGAATGGCTTAGCAGGCAAAGTGCTCTAACATTTATAAACAATGCAAACAAATTAAAAGTGATAAAATAAATAAATAAAAGTAAGATAAGTAGAGAAAGTTCAGTAAAAAACGTTTCTGGATGTATTTAAAACCAGCTTTCTGTATTTTTGCTGTAATATTTATTTATTATTAATAGTTTGTTAAACATCTCCCATTCTTATGCATTTATAAAACATTGTAAAGTACATAACCTATTTGTTAAAAGGGCCAAACAGAATAGGCTATAATGATGATAAATTCAATGCAATTTAAAATGTATGTAAAAACGTTGTCTGATTTTCTCTTTTAGGTTGAAAAATGCAAATGATTTAAAGTTAATATTGTGTCATCCAAAAGAAGGCTGAAAATTTCTTCAGTCAGACGCGTTTTCACAGTATATTGGTCAGCTGTGTAGTCCAGCCAAGTTCTCTCTTCGTGATGTAGTTCCTGAATCTGGTGGTAAAAACAGACCAAAGGCATTTGATTAATTTTCAGTTTGTATGAAGAGACAACAAAATAAAGATAAAGAAAAATTTCACAAGCATATTTAAAAGTAAATGTCTTTCCACACACCAGTATATAGTCCACTCTGTCTCTCTTGGCACACCAATATTTGCACAGTTTTTGAAGCATCTCGATCATGTGTTGTTCATCTCGCTCCAAGTTAAGTGTTTTCTGTATCTCTTTTCTCACTGTTTCCTGCAGATAACCAAAGATTTACACACTGCAAATGTACAATTTTGTCTTCACATACTTTACATCTACAGTGACTCAATATTTTTGTTCACCTTCAGAAACGAGACTGATATGTGACTGGATTGCAGAGCTGCAGATTCATTGTCTGAATTCTGGTAGGATTGTTTCGTCCTTAAAATATCACCCAAAATGTCATGAAGTACATCAGATGTTAACTGAAAGATCACCTGCAATGTGTGACAAAAGATTATAAATCAACAGTTTCCTCTCTCATTCATTTAGAACCCACTGTCAGCTAAACGTTTATATCTATATACATACACCATACATTTTTACAAATTATTCATTATTTTTGCATATTTCTGAATTATTTTTTTTGTATTCAGAAAATAGATTAGTCACACAAAATTAATGAATATAGCATATATTGCATATAATATATTTGTATAATAATATTAAAACCATGTTTTGCACATGCTTCATGTTTTTTGTGCAACCCATTTTGGGAACCACTGATGTAAATTAACACACAACGTGCATTTTGTAAGAAAGAGATCAACTAACCTGCCTATAAGCACTGCGACTTTTGTCATCTAATAGATAGTCTGGTGTTTCATAACAGTCAAGAGTGTCATCGTTTGCTTGACCACATAGAATCTCTACTGCAGCATCCGCTAATCTGTACACGATAGCATCTTCATGAGGCGGCACCTTTATCTTGGATGGCGTGTCGGGTTGAGCCTGATGCCACTGCTCCAAGAGAGGTGGAGTAAAATAACCATCCTCCTTTTTTCTCACATCCTAATAATCAAAAAAAAAAAATTGTCTAATTAATCAAATGTTTATTATTCATGATATGCATATGGCTGTACAGTAACTCATACAGTGTCTATAGTTATGTTATCATGCAGTGATTTCATCCTTTGTCTCCGTCTCTTTTTGGTTACTTGAGTGGACTGGATTTTATTTTCCCCTGACTCATGTTTCCGCTCAGTAACTGGATGATTGGAGTCATCCACAAGGTGCCTGTTTTCTCCATTATGACGGATGAGATCATAGACAATCTATAAAAAACAGGTGTGGTACAGTGAGGGAGAGAGCCATGAGAAAGAATAATGACTTTTATGACATTTCTCATCAGATTTGACCAAATCCAGAAAAATTAAAAAGGATTAACGTACTCTTGATGAAGACATTTCTGAGGAGTTCGAAAGATCTTTTGCATCATCTGTAATATCTTCCTGAGGTTCGTTTTGATGTTTTGTTAGTATGGAATCATCTCCAGGAGGACACCGTATACCTTGATGTTGTTTTTTTCCAACTGCTGATGATGACGTGTCCTTCTGCTTGCTTCTTTGCGCGCTATGCTGCTCTTCATCTGAGAAGGGATCTTCATCCACCCCCGTCTCTACATCACTACCATGTTCTGTTTGCATGTGAGAGACGTCCTCTGCTCTGACCAGGACACCGTGACTTTCATCACAGCTGAAATATTTCACATCTCTGAATGTTCCATTATGGTTTCCATTAGGGGTGTCCAACGCCACACCCGCCCAAAATCCATCTGAGAACGCGGCGAGTCCTTTGTACTTCAGCACACCAGCTCTGGAGTTACACAAGACAACTCTGTCTCCAATCTGAAAGGAAGACAAAGGATCTGCATTTTTTACATCATCAAGAAGCGAACTTGTGTATTCAGAGCAATCATTCTCATCGTCCTCGCACGTGCTCGAGGTGAAGGTTTTACAGAGATCTCCATCGTCCAAAAGACTTTGAGACTCTCTTCTTCTCAAAGTAACATCCGCAGGGAGAGGAGGGAGGTTCTCGCTGTTAATAGAGAGATCTTCTAGAACATCGGCTGGAACTTGAAGTTCCTCCTCACTGGTCCATGTGATGATCTCAAAGGCAGGATGAGGAGGACAACTGTAGCTGTCAAGTCCTCTGACGGAGGGAGGAAGTTCTGCGCTTCCGTACGACAAAACTTCATCTACAGGCGAGAGAATCTCTGAGAGAAAAGGTTCCGCCGTCGTTCGCCTTTCATCATCTTTATTGTTGAAATTAAGCTCAAACTGAGAACTTTCTGGAACCAAGATGTACTTTTCAGCAAAGACTAAAGAGCACATCTCATTGAGACGGTCCTTCTCCTCCTCAGACCAAACGAGTTGTTTACTGTGGAATGAAATGGACTCTGACTTTTCATCACAAGGTAAACCGTCCTCTGTCTGTCCTGAATCAGCATCTACCGCTTTGAGGATCAGGTTTTCAAAAAGTGGAGTTTCTACGGTGGTCGCATTTGCACTTGGCTGAATATTTCGTTGACACCCACAATCCGATTTTAAATATGAAATCGAAGATTTCTTATCACAGACATCATGGTTGTTGTTTATTAACAGCACATTCTTCGATCTCTGATTGTTCTTCACATTAAGAGCTTTAGTTTCAGGTGTGGCACTGCTGTGGACTACTGATGTCTTCTTTACGTTCGCTTGGTCTTTGGGTTGGGTACAACTGTCCTCGGAGTTCAACTGGAGGTCATCTGAGGGGTCAGAACATGGTTTCCTGTCTGAACATGGATGAGACTCAGGGTCGAGTGTGAACCACGGTATATTCAAAATAGGCTTCAGTGGCCCTTCAGCTGGGTGTTGGAATCTCTCGCCTCTGCAGGACTCAATGCTTTTGGGCGTGCAGACGTCCTTCTTATCATGCTCTAGAAGTAAAAATCAGTGGTTACCCTTATTGAATATATTATTTAAAATGTTCATTTTCTTTATTATTAGTGTATATATGCTTTTCTCAAAACAAAACCTTACCAAACAATGTTATGTCAAATCTAAAATGTATAGAGCTTCTATAAGGCCAACATGTCAACTTGACCAGAGGTTCCCAGCTTTAGAAAAATCGGTTTTATTTAAAATAATAATTTTTCTGCAGAAATGAATAAAGAATGAAAAAATCAAGAATATTAAATGCCCTGGCTGAAGATCTACCGATAAATGTATAAATCTTGTAGAAGGGGGTCGAAATTAGATTTTGGAGCCAAATTACAAAGGGATGAAAAATGACTTGAAAGACCGCAGTGATATTTCATTTCTACACAGAGATTTTTAGGTCTCCTCGTAGAATCGGTTGACTTCAGCAGTCCAAGCTGCATTAAACTCCAATATTGAGTTTTCAAAAATGAGGAAAAAAGCACATTTTGTGTTTTTTT
Source organism: Triplophysa tibetana (assembly GCA_008369825.1). NCBI lineage: Eukaryota > Metazoa > Chordata > Actinopteri > Cypriniformes > Nemacheilidae > Triplophysa > Triplophysa tibetana. The sequence continues at coordinate 2,947,460 of CM017901.1, read as the reverse complement.
TCCAAAGTTTGCATGCCTGTAACTAAAGACGTATGAAAGTTATCTTATAATATCCTAAACAAAACTAATTAAAACTAAACACACATATTTTTTCATACCGGCATTTATCAGACCCTAGATAATATAATCATAGAGATATGGGGATACCCTTGCCACCCTTGGCCGGAGGTCGATGATCGACTTTGTGGTTGTTTCATCTGACCTACGGCCGTATGTCTTGGACACTCGGGTGAAGAGAGGGGCGGAGTTGTCAACCGATCACCACCTGGTGGTGAGTTGGATCCGATGGCAGGGGAGGAAGCTGGACAGACTCGGCAGACCCAAACGTACTGTGAGGGTCTGTTGGGAACGTTTGGCCGAATCGCCTGTCAGAGAGATCTTCAACTTCCACCTCCGGCAGAGCTTCGACCAGATCCCGAGGGAGTCTGGAGATATCGAGTCCGAGTGGACCATGTTCTCCACCTCCATTGTCAACGCAGCCACTCGGAGCTGTGGCCGTAAGGTCTCCGGTGGCTGTCGAGGCGGCAATCCCCGAACCCGGTGGTGGACACCGGAAGTAAGGGATGCTGTCAAGCTGAAGAAGGAGTCCTATCAGGCCTGGCTGGCTTGTGGGACTCCCGAGGCAGCTGACAGGTACCGACAGGCCAAGCGGACTGCAGCCCGGGTGGTTGGGGAGGCAAAAACTCGGGCCTGGGAGGAGTTCGGTGAGGCCATGGAGAAAGACTATCGGTCGGCCTCGAAGAGATTCTGGCAAACCGTCCGGCGCCTCAGGAGGGGGAAGCAGTGCCCTACCAACGCTGGTTACAGTGGAGGGGGGCAGCTTTTGACCTTGACCGGGGATATCATCGGGCGTTGGAAGGAATACTTCGAGGATCTCCTCAACCCCGCCGTCACGTCCTCCATTGAGGAGGCAGAGGCCGAGGGCTCGGAGGCGTACTCGCCCATCAGCCGGGCTGAAGTCACCGAGGTAGTCAAGAAACTCCTCGGTGGCAGGGCACCGGGGGTGGATGAGATCCGCCATTAGTACCTCAAGTCTCTGGATGTTGTGGGGCTGTCTTGGCTGACACGCCTCTGCAGCATCGCGTGGCGGTCGGGGACAGTGCCCTTGGACTGGCAGACCGGGGTGGTGGTCCCTCTTTTTAAGAAGGGGGACCGGAGGGTGTGCTCCAACTATTGGGGAATCCCACTTCTCAGCCTCCCCGGGAAAGTCTATGCCAGGGTACTGGAGAGGAGAATCCGACCGATGGTAGAACCTCGTATTCAGGAGGAACAGTGTGGTTTCCGTCCAGGTCGTGGAACACTGGACCAGCTCTATACCCTCTCCAGGGTGCTGGACGGTTCATGGGAGTTTGCCCAACCAATCCACATGTGTTTTGTGGATTTGGAGAAGGCATTCGACTGTGTCCCTCGCGACATCTTGTGGAGGGTGCTCCGGGAGTATTGGATTCAGGACCCTTTGCTAAGGTCTATCCGGTCCCTGTACGATCGGAGCAGGAGCTTGGTTCGCATTGCCGGCAGTAAGTCAGACTTGTTCCCGGTGCATGTTGGACTCCGGCAGCGCTGCCCTTTGTCGCCGGTTCTGTTCATAATTTTTATGGACAGAATTTCTAGGCGCAACCAGGGGCCGGAGGGCGTCGGGTTTGGGAACCACACGATTTCATCTCTGCTCTTTGCAGATGATGTCATCGTGCTGGCCCCATCAGACCAGGACCTTCAGCATGCACTGGGACGAGTGCTGGGATGAGAATCAGCACCTCCAAATCTGAGGCCATGGTTCTCAGTCGGAAAAAGGTGGCTTGGTCACTTCAGGTAGGTGGAGAGTCCCTGCCTCAAGTGGAGGAGTTCAAGTATCTGGGAGTCTTGTTCACGAGTGAGGGAAGCATGGAACAGGAGATTAACAGACGGATCGGTGCAGCTTCTGCAGTAATGCAGTCGCTGTACCGGTCTGTCGTGGTGAAGAAGGAGCTGAGCCGCAAGGCGAAGCTCTCGATTTACCGGTCAATCTACGTTCCTACTCTCACCTATGGTCATGAGCTGTGGCTCATGACCGAAAGGACAAGATCCCGGATACAGGTGGCCGAAATGAGCTTTCTCCGCAGGGTGGCCGGGCGATCCCTTAGAGATAGGGTGAGAAGCTCGGTCACTTCGGAGGAGCTCAAAGTAGATCCGCTGCTCCTCCACATCGAGAGGGGCCAGCTGAGGTGGCTCGGGCATCTTTTCTGGATGCCCCCTTGACGCCTTCCCGGGAAGGTGTTCCGGGCATGTCCAACCGGGAGAAGACCCCGGGGAAGACCTAGGACACGCTGGAGGGACTATGTCTCCCGGCTGGCCTGGGAACGCCTCGGTGTCCCCCCGGAAGAGCTGGAGGAAGTGTCTAGGGAGAGGGAAGTTTGGGCATCCCTGCTTAGTAGGGGTGGGCGGATCGATCCTGAAATATCCATACTTCCGATGCTGAGGCTGTATCGAAAAGGATCGATCCTAACATTAAAACATTGATACTAATGTGTTTTTACTACAGATTTTATTTATTTACAAATTTAGCTAATAATTGTATAATAAAGAAGAACTATTTATTTCCCATACACCTAGTTTTGCACACGTTGATCCACCCTGCCCTGCTTTATTTTGTAGTCCGCTATCACGTGACTCAGCAGCACCAAGCGTAAGCACGCAGACGAAGCTGCAGCCAGTGAAAAGAATAAAAACTGCGGACTGCGATTTTGGGGGTAAAAAGCCAAATATTAAAAGTACTTTATTATTTAAACACTTCATTGACTTTGTTTCTCAAACAGTTGTGTGCACTTTCTTTATAAATTAACTTAAAAATGTAATGAAAGGGCAATTTAATTCGTAATATTATTGTGTCTAAACACTGATCAAAAAGGGAAAAGCAGTTTTAAAAGCTTTGTTCCTCATTAATAATTTTGGGCACTTTGTTTTTTTTAAAGCTAGATAAGTAGTTCTAGGATAGGGACAAATTGTTTTGTTATATCAGTTTTCTGTTCTGTTAATCTGTTACTGTTAGCATTTTCCGATAATAATTTGGTGCAAAGTTCATGCTTGCAAATTCTATTACAGGACTACATAACTAAACATATATAGATTTGGTTTAAATTATGTCCCGTGTTTTAACATCTACATGATTAATTAGCCTATAGGCACATTAAGAGCACAAATAACAGAATATTTTAGTGGTCATGAAAATGTATTCAGATTTAGCAAATTTATGATGCATTCATCTGATAAATCATGACATTTCATCCACAGGAAAGTAAACGTAAATTTAAGTGAATGCTTTTAAAAGTATTGGTATCGGTATCGATATTGGCAATACTGGCCCTGTATGTACTTGGTATCGGATCGGTACCAAATTTGACAGTATCGCCCACCCCTACTGCTTAGACTGCTGCCCCCCCCGACGCGGCCCTGGATAAGCGGAAGAAAATGGATGGATGGATGGATGGATATGGGGATATCAACATGGCTCCATGTGCAAATTATAAAATATTCATAGAAAAAAAAACATTTACAGAATTTCCTCCTGAATTGTTTTTTTTACAAAATTTCCGATCTATTTTGAAATACGGTTAATAAAAGTCAAGTATGCAAATTTACAAGAAAAACAGGGAAATTATTATTTGTTACATATTCTTATATCCTGTAATTTTAAAGGAAAACCTATTATTTTAAGGTATATTTCTGCCGCTCCAGCTAACAGTAAATTTCTGTTTTTTACAGACTTTTTGTGTTTGATGATTAAAAACCAAATGTGGGTCACATTAATCAGTAAATATTCATCCCAGTCATGCAATATCTTCTGTTTGTTCTCATTAGATTTGGCTTTATATACGAGTGAACTTCCGTTGGGATTTATTATAATGTTTAGACTTTTTGCGGAATTACATTCGTGCGTAGAATAAATCATTGTGAACATTGAGTCATTCTGGTGACAGAACATAAAGCAGACATAAATCACCATTACAGTCTACTCAACAATAAACAGCAATAAGAGAAAAATTCATATCAATCTGAAACAAAGCCTGAACTTTCAAAGTCTGAGAGATGTTTATGCACTGATAGTTAAATGTTTATTGCTGGGAATAAAAATCTACATCCAGCTAGGAGAGACAGACAGATGTGTTCAGAAAAAGCTTCACAATCCAAAAAACACAAAATCCATTTCTTACCCACCATTAACGTCAGGTACTGTTTTCAAAGTCTTCACAGGGTCATGATGACATGCAGTGCTGGCACCTTCACTCTTGGCTTTTCTTTCAGGGCTTATGAGGCGTAGGGGAGCCTGGCTCTGCCGGTAGTACCTGTGAGATGGACTGGATGGAGAATGGCTCGATTCTGTGATTTGTTGGATGTCCTGCTCGGCTGGGACCAGTTCCACTTGGTTCCTTTTTCTTGCTAAACTCCATACTTCATCTGACTGCAGGAGCCTCCTCAAACCTGCCTTGCTTAATAAACTGGAAAAAAAGAAAAGACTGAACTTTTTAGCACTTCGTAGGAAATCTGTAGCTGGACTGGTTGAGGTTGTGGGTTCGATTCCCAGGGAACATAATACTGATAAGAATGTCTATATACCCATGTAGCCACTTTGGATAAAAGTGTTTGTGACCCTGGACAACTTATACAGCGATAAGGGGCAATTTTTCAAAACTGAGATTTGTTCATAATTTTCACGTAAAGATATACAAGCTTTCCTTTGATGTATGGTTTGTTAGTACAATAGTACAATATTTGGCCTAGATGCAACTATTAGAAAATCTTGAAAAAATAGAGAAAATCACCTTCAAAGTTGTGCAAACAAAGTCTTTAGCATAGCATAATGCTCACAAAAATTTCATGGAACATAATCTTTACTTTATATCCTAATATTTTTTGCCATGAAAGAAAATCTATAATTTGGATGTATTTTTGGTTGTTAAAACGTTCCCATGCTGGTTAAGACTTGTTTTGTGGTCCTGGATCAAATTTGAGAAAAGGTGTTTAGATTCCTTATTAAAAATGTCTAACTGCACACTGAAATCCAATTCCTCTATTTGCTTTTGATAAACGGAAAGTTCACTCAAAACTAAAAAAATGGATCCGTCACAGAGCTAACGTCGGATCATAAAATTGTCTGTGTTAATAATCTTTTATCAATATGTAACTGACTTGCTCCACCTCTGAAAAAACTTTCTTAAAGCCCTGTTACTTTCCAGCTCCTCAGTGTCAAAAGCCTGTCATGTGAAGTTCTCCCCTAATATGGAAAATCCACTTTTCACAATCCTGTCATTCCCGATGGATAACAGTTTTTCCTTACTGAATATCCAGTTTCACTCTATTTCACAAGTAAATGGACTTGAACAGAGACTTGAGGGTGATGTGAGTTTAGTTCCATTGAAGAGAGAAAGAAGCACTTTCTGGTATATGTCTTAAACAGAGAACTCATGTTTACTCATGTAGCACATACATACTGTACAGAAATGTCATCCACTTACCCTGACCTGTTCATGACTGGCATTCTGCCATCACATGGGGGCTCGGTTGCATGCGAGCGGCCTGGGGAGAAGCACACTGTCCTCCTTCAGGTCCTCTGTCAGACGCTGTTGCCACTCCCAGAATATCGTCTTAACTTGCTGTTGTGGTCGAGTCGAGAACCGTCAGCTTGGATGTCTGTCTCCAGCGATGCCCTCTTTTATTCCCTTTAACTTCCTAAGGCTCTCTCTCTCTCTGTCATCCAATAACTCTGCCTCTCCTCCCATGCAGACCCCCTCCCCCCCACTCTCTCTCTCTTGCCCTATCCTGCTTCCTTCCATTTCTCTCTCTCAAAGGATAATTACTCTTGAGTGCTGCATTGTAACCAAGACAGATAGAGTGATGTCTATCGATAACATGCCCGTGATGTGCACGCGCCGCCTTGTTTCCAGCTCAGCTGTGTGTCACACATCACACATTTGGTAGGCAGTAAGTGGTGCACTGCAGTATTTCCTCTTTAAGAAAGCCTCAAGGTGGTACTCTCCGCAAATGTGTTGCCGCCGCCTCCGCTTACTGTATATGTGAGCTAAACATCCCATTACTCGTGCGTGTTAGCGTATGAGAGTAGATAATAGAATAACAGCGATCACACTCGCGATCACACTTCCTCTCTGGATGCTTTATATGCGCCTCCAGCATCTGGCATAATCACAGACTGCATAACACCATCTTCTTCCTGCAAAATATGAGCATATAAATCTGGGGGTTTCTTTACCGCTTAATGTTACATTTGAGCATTATGGGTAATTATCGCATGGCTTTTATGTCCCGTGCCGTTCTGACCTCCGTTAAAGTCAATACGTAAACCGACTCAATTAAATTCTTTAATGCGCGGTTCATGGGAAATAAAGCAATTGTCTGTGTTATCTCAAAATGTAATAACTTGCAGAAAGGTTTGAACCCCAAGCGATAGCAAAATGTAAAGATTTAACGTAACTGGAAGCTGATTTGTAAATGTAGGTCAGTCCAGACAATTCCCAATAGATAAAGGAAAGCCCTACCCTCCATTTAGTTCTCGTTTAATATCCGGTTTCACCTAAAGTGCGAATGCAGTTGAATGTTGTTGTTAACAAAAGCCTGAGGCTGTGATGTCAGTTTAGTACCACTGAAGAAAGATGAGAGATTGGTTGAGGTGTGGACACCGTCGGTCCTGTGATGTTCTTTGGTCTGCCGTTCTGGGAGTTTTTTCGGCACAGTCAGCTCCTGCAAAGCTTGTTTGAAGATGAAGTAGCAATCGTTTCCGTTGACGGCCTGATCTGTACAGGTGGATCTCTGACTCTTAGCAAAACATAACATAATGCAAATGAAATGACTTATTTGTGCTAATTTGTGAATTTATTTGTAAATGAACAAATTTTATTGTGTATTTTTACAAAGCATTTTGCTTTTCATGATCTTAAAATAATTTAATCTGAAGGTGAACAGCAAAATCGCCAGTTTAAAAAAGGTCAAATTAACTCTCGCAGTGTATATATAATGCACACTTCAAAAGGTTGGATTATATATACACTGTGCGTGTTAATTTCACCTTTATTAACAATGGCAATTTTGCTGTATGCTTACAGAGACAGTTCACCCCAAAAAAAATATTCTTTCTTCATTTACTCACCCACAAATTGTTCCAAATCCGTATAAATGTCTTTTTCCTAATGAACACAGAAAAAGATGTTTGGAAGAATGCTTAGAACCAAACAGTTCTTGACCACCATTGACTATCATAGTAGAAAAGTGCTTTATAATTTTTTTATTAAACACAAAAGAAGATATTTCGAAGAATGTAGGAAAGCAAAGTTCAGGGGCACTTTTGACTATATTGTCATTTTTCCTATAGTCAATAGTGGCCGACAACTGTTCCGTTACAAGCTTTCTTCCAAATGTCTTTATCTGTGTCCATCAGAACAAAGAAAGTTTAGTATTATTATTCAATTAAGAAAAACGTGTTAATAGACAATGAGTGGGCAATTTCTACACTTCATCTCAGTGAAAGTACTTTACTTTTGGTAATATTATGAAACTGTAAATATAATCAAAATAACACTGAAATACCTTCTTTAGAAGGGGCCTCTGAGGTTTTTTAATTGGTTGTTTTCATAAAGTCACCTGTTCTTATCAGAACTTCTTTCTGCTTATGATTGAGTTTATCCAAGACCAGTGCTTCATATTGAACTTCTACATGGCTGAAAAACATAATCAAGTTGATAAAAAAGACCATATACATAAAACAACAAACAAAACGTTTGGTTCCAAAATCCGATAACTGAGTTTTTACATTTTTACAAAAACAGACGATCTCATTTTTGAACCAAACTCTTCATTCATTGCGTAAATACTTGTGGTGGCCATAGATAATTTTTTTTAATCTAGATTAATCTAGATTAAAATGGCTCATTTGTATTCTGCCGAAGGCAGATGTGTGCTACCCAAATAATGACTAAAAGTAAGTCTTTGAGAACGGGTTTCTCAAGACAGGTGGCGCATTAGACCAGGGGCTCATCTCCTGTTTCCAAAATGCATCACAAACTGCTTGAGAAAGCTGTTCTACTGTGATAATTGGTGATGAAAATTAAATTATGTTCAATAAGATGTACTTGTGTTTACTTCCTCATTAGCTAAGGGATGCTTTGCGTTTAGGTGGTACTTGAGACTGGAAGAGCTTCTACAGTACATTTACATTTAGTCATTTAGCAGACGCTTTTATCCAAAGCGACTTACAAAGATTTAGGGAGCAATACATTAGGTGCCAATACAAAGTTACTGGTTTCAACTAAGGCTAGACCTGTTGAGAGAATTTTTTTTTTTTTAAACCAACTGTACGTAAACCAATTCCGTAGAGTAAACCAATTCCACATTGCACAAGGTGCAAACAACCTTAGTCTTGTCGAGGTTCCATTGGGAAGCTTCTTAAAAATATTTTTTTCCTGAAGCAAACCCGGCGGCTTCATACCTGCATCCATGTTAGCACGTCACGTTTGATGTGGTCATTTCACAGTAACGATATGTTGTGTTCATACCAAACGCGAATGGCGCGTCAAGCGCGAGTGATGTTAAATCAATGCAAAGACGCGATAGACCTACTTGCGGCGCGAATCGCGCGAATGAAGCCCTGGTTATTAGATGATGAGGCGGCGCGAATGACGCGGATTGAAAGAAGTTGAAAAATCTCGTTTTCGCCCCCTACAGTGCAATTAAGATAGGTATACATCCGCGCTAAAATATCAAGGTGAAAGTCATCATAGCTTGCTAGTATAGACCCAGCTCCCAACCCAACTTTGAGAATAGATTAACGGCGACATTTTTTTTTTTCGCGCGATAAGAGTGCCATTAACGGCGCACCACTATTAAAAACCCATTAACAAATCTATACTATTCAACATTAACCAAAACCTCTGCATAAACAAATCCCATCAACCATAATAGTATAAAGAGTAACTCAATTTGTTGAGTTAATATGATTAAACAGTTGAAAACGCTCCAACCATCCAGTCCTCTCCTGGAGCGGTTCTCTCTGAGCCTGAAGAGGGCGCAGTACTGCCAGACTCTTCCTCTCTGAGAAACTGTTGGCTTTGGGCCAGGAAAGGTGGCAATGGATCTGCTGTCCAACTCACTCAGCTCTCTCCACTTCAAATCCCATTAATACAGGAGCCAGACAGATATGTGCGCTCAATACTCTGACATACAGTCGCCTTATATGACATTAAGTGCACATTTGCAATTTGTAGCTCTACTGCACAGAGATGGTATCATATGATCCCATGGTACTCTGATAAATACCACGGTATTCCAAGAATACTACGCTACTTCCAAGGTGCCTGAGTGGTATTGTAATTGTGCGTATCCACAAATTCCATGGATTGTACATTTTTAGTGTAACATCTGAAAAATACAGAATATCAGTAATGTGTATAACATTGATTTAAAGAATAATCAATTCACCCAAAAATGATGTCATCATTTACATACCCTTATGTCATTTCAAACCTGTATGACTTTCTGTCTTCTACAGAACACAAAAGAAGATATTTTTAAGAAAGTTGTTAACCGAACAACTTTCTGTTCTGCAGAAAAAAACAAATTCCTACAAGTTAAAAATGACAAGAGGGCGAGTAAATGATGACATCATTTTTGGGTGTATCACTTAACTAATTGTCATCCAACCTCAATTACCAAACTCTACATCACCTTGCTAGAGGGGTCGGTACTCTCACTGTCATCATTTTGTATCTCCGGCGCTATTGCTGTCTGATCAAACTGTAGGTTAAAAACCCTCTCTCTGCAAAACACAGTCCCCTATCTATAAAAAAAAAACCTCTACTGTATTTCTGAGTGACGACTGTTTCTTTTACAGTACTGACCTGAAACACACATACCCACTGCCTCATTTCATCTTTGATGGCTTCTTGTATGGACATTCCTCTAGCCTGATGTCCTTTTCTGCATCTCTCTTCAGATCAAAACAAAGTTTCCCTCGACTGGGCTCCACAGACGCCCTGGCCAGCGGGCTGTGAATGTCTCAGATCCCCTCTGTGGCCTGTGATTCGCAGCCAGGCTGTCTCGTCCTCCAAGCGTGTATCTAGAGCAGCGTTTGTTTTCCTGAGAGCCTCCACTCTGTCTCTAAGCTGCCAGACGGTTTCGAATCCTGCCGGCATCAGCTGCGCTCACGGGACTGCCAACTTCACCACGGTCAACCTGCTCAGCACCGCGGGTTCAAAGATGCATTAATGTGTTCAAACAGCAGTGAATGTGTGATGTAAGCATCATGATCATGCTGAGAGAATACAGGGCAATAGAGCAAAAATCTAAGATCTCATGTGCTAAGCAGGGACGTGCACAGGGGGGTTGCTCAGGTTGCTCGGGCAACTGCCCAGATGCCCTTATCGACTCACGTTGCCCTTCCGAGGTGGAAAAAAATAAATCGTATAATGGTTGCAGAATTTCACGTAGGCCTAGATAAAAACTACGCAAAGCCTCATTCACTTCCATATTCGGTCACCGAAGTAGGGGAAGGGCAAACTCGGTCTACATGGCTGCAGCGCTGCACGCGACCGGCACCTGAGCTGAGTCTGCATGAGCGGTCCTAGAAGGAGAGTGTCGCGGTTGTCGGGTGAGACGACTCAACGTTGTCAGAAAAGGTGAATTTGTGATGTATAACAAACGAACGATCATCATCATCAAGTTTTATGAAATGAATTAAAATCGTAAAAAATCCACGCTGAGTTTGCCACGTTTAGCCTAAATAATAAGACAGATATAGGCTACTATTTTTTTGCTGATAGTTAGTTTCTCACATTTCGTTTTAGCAAGAATGAATGATGTAAGTAATGCATCACATTAATTATTTTATTCAAAAGGTTAAATGCGGGGGGCACGGTGGCTTAGTGGTTAGCACGTTCGGCCTCGCCTTTGATTCCCGCTTCTGACTTGTGTGTGTGGAGTTTGCATGTTCTCCCCGTGCCTCGGGGGTTTACTCCGAGTACTCCGGTTTCCTCCCCTGGTCCAAAGACATGCATGGTAGGTTGATTGGCATCTCTGGAAAAATTGTCCGTAGGGTGTGAGTGCGTGAGTGAATGAGTGAGTGTGTGTGCCCTGCGATGGGTTGGCACTCCATCCAGGGTGTATGCCCAATGACTCCTGAGATAGGCGCAGGCTCCCCGTGACCCGAGGTAGTTCGGATAAGCGGTAGAGAATGGAATGGAAAAAAAGGTTAAATGCTATCACTTTTTTGGGTATTGTTTGAAGCCAAGATGCCCCCTGAAAAGAGGCGGATTCAGGAGGGAGAGAAAATTCAGGGAGGCAGCAAAGAGCAGCACATCACGTTGCACTGTATGCGCGGATGGCGGTTAAATCCGCGGGCGCTGCGGATGATCCGCGGGTCGGGTGGGTCGGGTAATAAAAAAATACATTCTGATTAATTGCGGGTGGGTCGCGGGTGGATGATATCATATACAATTTTAACAACATTTCTCTAAAAATACGAATTAGTTTTAAATGCATTTTTAATCAGGCGCTAATTTGCAGTAATTTAAAAGAAATGCCCGCGTTGCGGAGGGAGGGTTTATTTCTTAAAGCCGAAATGGATTCAAAATAGATCCGAGAGAAAAAAGGGAGAATTAAAAACAAATCAAAAAGTAGGAATGAAAGAAAAGTACCGTGCGGAAGCGTTTTAGCGAAGTGGTTAACAAGGATGAATCAAGTGCTGGGTAATATGCAACGACTGTGAGGCACTGTATGTATATGAAAGCCATAAGAATAGTACCTCTTATATGGTACTTCATGTGTGTGCTAAATCGAAAGATTAGATTTAACCATTTACAGACAAAGACAGTAAACCGTAAAAATCAGCAACATTTCCTGAGTAATTAATGATCGGGTCGGGTGCGGATATCTATATCGGAGAAAATTATACGTGCGGGCGGGTGGATCATTTATTTGAAGCAGCGGATGCGGGTGACATTTAAGCTTATCCGCGCATCTCTGTTGCACTGTGATAAAGATGACATGACACTGTGTAGGCGAATTGATTAATTCATCAGTTTTTCTCAGTCCTTCATATAGCCTGTGAGTTTTTTTTCAGTTTTTTGGGGGGTGCCCTTTTTTCAGGTCAGAGCAACTGCCCCTCAAAATTCCTGTGCACGTCACTGGTGCTAAGTATACTAAAAATAAGAAATTCTGCTTCAATCTACATTTTACTTCCCAGAAAATGTACATAATTTCCTTTTGTTACACGAAAATTCTGTCATCATTCACTCACCCTCAAGTTGTTGCTGAAGAGCTGAACGGAAATAGAAGAAGAATAAATTACAGAGATCTTATATAAAACCTTAGAGACTCTTTAAAAAGGCTCAAAAAGTCTATTCTACGATCATTGAAAAAAATCATCAGAAACCCAGAGTTTTGTTTTCTGTTTCAAATTCAGTCTTTAATCCCTGTGTTAATGTTATTACTGAACCCTCTGTGTCCCGATGTGAAGGCTTCTGAAGTTTTTTGGTGATAAGATAACAACATTGAGGCCTCAGATCCTCCATCTATCACTGCGCTGCTCGAACCTCTTTGTTTTTCAGCCTCCATGGTGCAATTTTGGTTCTATCTCTCTTTTGGATCTTAAAAACATAATTGACTGTTTAAAACCTTCTTGTTGCCCACATGATCTTATTCCCCGTCCCTGTTTTAAACAAATCTTTCATTCAATTGGACCTGGTCTATTGTCCTTTCTAAATAAATCCCTTATCTCAGGAACTGTCCCTGAAGAATTCAAATTGGCTTCAGTAACAACTCTCCTCAAGAAGCCTTCACTCGATGCTTCCAGTTTGAAGAATTTCCGTACCATTTCCATGTTACCTTTTCTAAAGTACTAGAGAAAGCTGTGTTCAACCTCAGTAAAAAAATGGTATTTATGAAAAATTTCAATCTGGTTTTAAATCTATGCACAGTACAGAATCTGCACTGCTACGTGTTCTTGATGACTTATTTTTAACTACAGACTCTGGTGACTCTGTGTTTTTTTCTCCTCCATTTGATGCAGTTGATCATAATATTTTTTTTCCAGATTACAATACTGTGTCCGTCATACTTGACTAATAGAAATTTTTGTATCCGATTATTGTCTCCTCACCTGTATCAAACTTATCCAGTGGTGTGCCTCAGGGATCCATTCTTGCACCTGCTCTTTTCTCCCTGTATATGCTTTTATATATATAGGATTATATTGAACCATCTGTTTATATTTTACTGAACCCTTGTTGATAGAGTCTTAACATAAAAAAATGTGTCTATGAATGTCTATGAAAAAAATATGTATTTTAAAGAAGGGAAATTTGGGATACGATAAACTTTGTAGGATTTCTATAAAATTAAGTGCACAATCCTGAAGCAATAATACCCAATGAATGGAGAATGGATGCCTTTTTATAGAACATAAATAGTTACTTTATATACATTTTCATGTGTCCATTCATGAGGAATGTGTAGCGTTATGGATGTGACAATCCTGTAAATGTCACTTACCTGACTATGAAAAATCATGCACTAAAGATAAAACAAATGCTTTACAAATTTGAAGAGAGATCTCGGGTATTTGAACAGCCAAATGTAAAAACCTGTTCTGTTACCAAAGTAAAAACCGCTGGTAAAAACTTTTTTCGTGGTAAGGTTTACATTTTACACCGTAAAAGCTGTAGTTTTGCAGCAGGTTTGCTGGTAACTTACTGTAGAGTTTTGCAGTGTTATATTAAATGAGATTAACTTTAGTATAATTTTCGTGTGACCTCATGGTTTGAACACACATACTGATAGAAAAAATGCATAAACTGAATGCACTTTGGATAAAAGCGTCTGCCAAATGAAATATAAAATGTAAATTGTTTTACCAGCATAGAGAGTATTTGGTACAGTATGATCGTCTTTTGTGCTCTCCAGCTGGCATGGATTCTTATGTACACAAGAGTTAACAAGGTCACAAATTATTTGATTTGATTTGCAGCCTAAAATTATTTCAGAACATTGACTATTCCTTCTTTTTACCTCCACTTTTATTTGATTCATACTCTTTTATTCAAAAAGTTTTTTTATTTGCAGTTTTAAATTAGATTTGAAATCCCAGATTTGCAATGTTGAGTCAGACTTTTCGACTCCACTGGGTGTGTGTGTTTGTGTGTGTGTGTGTTGACATGTAAACTTGTCTAACATAACACTGCCCTCTGGAGGAAGATAGCGGTTTAGCATACACTCATACTTACACATTTTGCTTCCCTCTAGTAAATACAGTCGTCTAGCTGGTTCAGGAACATGAGCGCATCTCTTCTCCTCACAACTGCCTGTCTGTGTAAGCACACATTTATACCCCATCACTGTGTAGCCGGTGAGCTAGCATCTTTTTTTGTGTAGGGCGTGGCTGGGTACATGGTTGGGGGTTTATAAGCGGGCAATGGAGAGGACGACAAAACATGAGGTCCGGTCCGTTTGTCTGGATCGCAAGTGCGTGGGTGTGCTCCATAGTTGCCAAAGTCCCCTTATAATGCGCGACTTTGGGCTTGTTTTTTTTATCAAGTCGCGTTTAAAAATCATAAGTCGCGGGTTGCGTTTTTTTGGGCTTATTTAAAAAATATTTCTTACTTGTTAGGAAAATTTGACAAGCAACTTCGTTTCTTTAAATGTATGGTCACAGTTTACACGCATGCATTGATTGACACTTTCAGATTACAGCTAATTGCCAATCAATGATGTAATATCAATTCTGTAACATATTTCGATAAAACATTCAGCCCCTCCTCCCCTCTCCCCTCATTGGAGAAACATATAATTCAAAGTGCAGGCGCGTGACGTTGTAATCCAAGCGATGACATTTAGATGGACATAAATAAAACATGTACACTTGAGAAAAAAATGCCACCAACAAAGTGGTCAAAGAATGGAAAAAGGTACAACAAAGCCCTTTGGCTCTTATCTTTTTCTTCTTTTCCATCTCTCCAACCCAGTCATCGAAGATCAGTGGTTAGAGCGTGCCCTCACGTTTTGTTGCCGTTTGCTGATTTTTGCTAAATATCTTCTGCTCTTCATCTTAAAATAAACGAGAATTTCCAGTTTAAATATTGCAGGCTCATTTATTGTAAAAAAAATAGTTAATGATAAAGAAGAGCGATGGTTAAAAAATAATCGAATTATATTGGGCTTGTTTTGGGCTTGTTTTTAAAGCTGAGGTTGCTTATTTGTCTCGCGAGAGTTGGCAACTATGCTCTAGTTGTCGTTTGTGCCCTGATCAGATACGTGCGTCACAATCTCATAGACCAACGGTAATGCTGGGTGGTTTCAGGAAATCGGGTCAGTGGTGATGGCAGTATTGCAGTAGATGTAGTTGTTTGCTGTTACTCCTGTTTTTGGTTCGGTTTTCCCTTCGCTGGTCTGTCCCTGTACTGGGTGGAGTATGTTTCCAATCTAGCTGAGGGCTACGATTGTGGTGTATTGGACTTACCAGCGAGGTGGTTCCTCTTTTTCTTTGTTTGTTTGTTTATGTCCCTTCCCAGTCTTGCATTGTCTGGCCATTAGGACATGCTCCAGACAACATCGGCACCTACCGCAAGTGGACTACTCTCTTGTGTGTGGTTTGGTGTGGTGTTGCTTTTGGCATGTTTTATGTTTGTTTTTGTTTGAATTGTATTATGAGTTTGGGGACTTGGCATATGAGTTACTTTGGGTCTGGAGTGGTCCTGTGTTTAGGCTGCCATTGTACGTGGGTCTGGCCAAAGATAAATTATACCTGTTGAGAGAGGGAAGGAAAACATTTGTTGCATGTTTTATCTTTGATGGAAGAATTTATCTACTATTCTCATAAACTCTGTTTTAAATAAATTCTTATTTTTTGGAAAACCTTGTCCCCTTGTGTGTACTTTAAAGCCCAAGGGTTTTCTACCCATGCAAGAACAAGGCGAGGGGTAACATTTTGGCGTAGTCGGCAGGATAGAATGAGGTTTTCCCTTTTTATTTTTTTGTAGTTCTTAAGACTGGGAAGTGGAGGGTTTGTTTTGTTTGTTTGTTTTATACGGAGGAACAGCGAGCAGCTTGGAGGACGATTTGTTCTGGAGACATCGGATTGGGTTGCTGCAGTGATGGCGGACGAGTTGGAACGACTACAAGGACAATTGGAGCACAACCACCTCCATTAGGGGGATTGGCAAGTGTTGGCCCGAGCTTGGCCTCAGAAGCCATGGGACAACTCAACTCAACTCAACTTTATTTATATAGCGCTTTTTACAATTTTCATTGTTACAAAGCAGCTGTACATGAGACACATTGAATACAAGCGAAAAAACCAAAGGCATATACCCGCAAAAACAAGAAAAAGGCGAAAACAACAAAGACAGACACACAAATGCTCCACACACACAACATGCAAACGTACATACACACACACATTGACACAGACGCACACACAGTGAAAGCACACACCGGCAACAAAGGAGAAAGAACCACAGGTCAAATACCAAACGGACTATAAATTCCTATATGCAATATTAATTATGTCTAATTTCTGAATTCTAAAGCAGCCCCCCCGGCCAGGCAGATATGCAAACGGTGGTGAGGAAACCAAAACTCCCATTGAGAAAAAAAACCTCAGGAGAACCCAGGCCCAACCAGGGGATTCCAGTTCCCCTCTGGCAAAAGCTGCTGCCTCTGCACAAGCTCAACAGTGCTTGCACAACAAGGCTAAATAAAAAAAAAATGATAGATTTAAGATTATCATTAACAATCTAATAACATTTAAAATGTTGTAGGAAAATCAAAGTTGTCGCGTCCTTTATCCAGCTCTATCCTCTTAGCTCTTGTCAGGTCACCGCTTCCCATTCTCAGCTCTGCCATCAGGTCTGGGCATGAACTGCATCCTGCGGTAACCTTGGAACAAAGAGACAAGACTTGCTGAGAGTAGAGTACTGTTCTGCACTCTTTGATGCAACAAGTACATCATTTGTTGTTGGATGTGTTACTGGTTCCGGTTGATCTAAATAATGCAGCCTAAATCCTTTGAGGATTAATATTATGGAGGTGTAGTGTATGCAAGATTAAAAAGATGAGTCTTTAGTCTAGATTTTAACTGACAGAGTGTGTCTGCCTCCCGGACCGTGCAGGGAAGAATATTCCAAAGTTTAGGCGCTAGATAAGAAAAGGATCTACCACCTGCACTTGATTTTAAAATTCTAGGTATTACCAACTGACAGGACGCCTGAGAGCTTAATGTACGTTGAGGTCTGTAATACAATAGAAGTTCATTCAAATACTGCGGCACTAGACCATGTAGGGCTTTATAGGTAATAAGCAAGATCTTAAAGTTAATGCGATGCTTTATAGGTAACCAGTGCAAGGTTGACATAACCGGGGTTATATGCTCATACTTTTTTGTACATGTAAGAACTCGAGCTGCCGCGTTTTGAACAAGTTGCAGTTTTTGTAATAGGCCTGGAGGGCATCTACCTAGAAGTGCATTACAATAATCTAGTCTTGATGTCATGAATGCATGAATTAATTTCTCTGCATCTGACAGTGACAGCATATGACGTAGTTTAGATATATTCTTAAGATGGAAAAATGCAATTTTACAGGTGTTGGCGACATGGCTTTCAAATGACAGAGTACTATCGAATACAACGCCAAGATTCTTAGCTGATGACGAGGATTTTATGGAGCATCCGTCAATCGTTAAGCAGTATTCTTGGTTGTTACGTATAGCGGTTTTCGGTCCAGTAAGTAACACTTCTGTTTTGTCCGAGTTTAGTAGTAAAAAATTGTTACTCATCCACATTTTTAAGTCAACTATGCAATCCTTTATTCGATGAAACTGCTGGGTTTCATGAGGCTTCGAGGAAATATAAAGTTGAGTATCATCAGCATAACAGTGAAAGCTAATTCCGTGTCGCTTTATTATATCTCCTAGAGGTAGCATGTATAATGCGAAGAGCAGAGGGCCCAAAACTGAGCCCTGTGGTACACCGTACTGGACTTGTGATTTGCGGGACACCTCATTGTTTATTGCTACAAATTGAAAACGGTCAGATAAATAAGACTTAAATCATTTCAATGCTATTCCGTTAATGCCGACGTAATTTTCGAGTCTATGTAGAAGTACGCTGTGGTCAATGGTGTCAAATGCAGCACTGAGGTCTAGCAGCACCAATAACGAAATACAGCCACGGTCAGACGCTAAAAGCAGATCATTTGTAACTCTGATCAAAGCAGTCTCTGTACTGTGACATGCTCGAAATCCAGACTGGAATTCATCATTAATGTCATTCCTTTGGAGGAAGGAGCATAATTGAGTTGAAACTACTTTTTCCAGAACTTTAGATATAAATGGTAAATTCGATATAGGCCTGTAATTCCCTAGTTCTTTAGGGTCGAGTTTTTTTTTTTTAAAAGAGGCCTTATAACAGCCACCTTAAATGCTTTAGGCACATGTCCTAATGTCAGAGATGAGTTAATAATACTAAGAAGAGGATCTATAATTTCTGGGAGCATTTCTTTCAGTAGTTTTGTAGGTATAGGGTCTAGCATGCATGTTGTTGATTTAGATGATCTAATGATTTTAGACAGTTCATCCTGATCTACTGTAGAAAATAATTGCAATTTCTCCTTAGGGGTGCTGTAGTTAGTTTGTTCAGCGGGTTTCACTACAGGTTGCATTGTTATAATTTTTTCTCTTATATCTGGACAAGCGACGTGAACAAGCAATATATTTGCCAAGAGAGAGAAAATGTTCCAAATTCTCGGGTAAGGGGCCCCTGGGTACCCCTTCGTTGGAAGAATGGATCGAGGAGGTGGAGAGTTGTATCAGGGGGAGATACATGTCTGAATTGTACAAAGCAATGTTTGTTTACGATCATCTAGAAGGCGAGGCTCGGACGGAGATCAAATTTCGGCCTGGGGAAATTAAAGACAATGCTACTGAGATATTTGCAGTATTACGTGAACTGTATTCTTGTTCCTCTTCTTATGTGATCTTACAGCAACAGTTTTTTGATAGAAAACAGAAAGAGGGAGAATCTCTACAGGAATTTTCTCATGTATTGATGGCTCTTATGGCTAGTGTGCGAAAAGCTAACCCTAGGGCGATGTCTGATCATCAGGTGATTCTGCAAGATCAGTTCTGTGAAAATGTTCAGGACCATGCACTTCGTAGGGAACTAAAGAAGTTGGTGAGGCAGCAGTCGTCGGTGACTCTCCTTGAATTACGTAAAGAGGCAATACGTTGGGTGGAGGAAGGACAGCCCCAAAGAATTAGACCGGGAAGGGTAGTCCCGCATGCATTTGAAACACAAGCTGTTGCTGTGTGTGAGGAGAATGGTCTCGTAAGTTCCGAAGTTATGGAATTGAAAGACATGGTCTTACGACAACAAGCACAATTGGATCTGATCCTTAAGATGCTGAGCAACCCTGATGGGGCTCCAAATAATATTGATCGAGATTCCAGAGGTAGTAGGTTTCGCAGAACACCTGATGGTCAACCTATATGTATTAAATGCAACCAAGCGGGTCATATAGCGAGATATTGTACCACCAATATGCCGATTAGGCCTTTACCTATAGTGAGTTCCAGTAGGGGGGGTGATGTTGAGTCTGCCGGGTCGGCGGAAAACTAGAATCCCCCCGGGTGCAGAGCCACACACCGGAGATGGGGGTATTGGGCCCAAAAACTGATGCAGGACCTCTTGGTGGGTTGGTGGGGTCTTGTCCAACATTAAATGTCAAATGTTGGACACCGGCTCTATGGTGACCACGTTAACAGAAAGTTATTTTAATTTACATTTTGCTGAGTTGGGTAGGGGGGGTCTTCATGACTGCGCATGGCTGGCATTAAAAGCTGCTAATGGCATGGATATTCCTTGTGTGGGGTATGTAGAACTCGATATCGTTTTATTTGGGGTCACATTGCCCAGAATAGGGGTTTTGATTGTTAAAGATACCTGTTCTCCTAGTATGTATGCTCAGAAGGAGAATTTAGGATTCCCCAAATACAATCTGCCACTGTGGGGTGGAAACAGGCATTTCGCTGCTGTCAGAAAATCGAAGCCATGTCCAATTCTTGCTCTTCCTTTAAGGTGAGAGTGCAGGGTAACACCCCAGTTCGGGTGGCAGCAGGCACATTGACCCTAGTTCCCGTCACCTGCCCCCAAGTTTCAGGTGCAATGGTTGAGTTTCTCCTAGAAGCATCAGGGCCCGAAGAACGTGCTCTTCCAGAGGGTTTGCTAATGTCCCCCTCCCTGGTATATGCAGAAAGAGGGTTAGTCTATGCACCAATTGTTAATGTAGGTAGTTTGGAGGTATGGGTAGCCCCGCGTCAGATTGTAGGCACTGTTCAGGTGGTGACGGTGATAAGCGCCCTAGGGCCTAGACTCGAATTATGCCCGGAAGATGTTTATTGTGCCAAAGTGTCCGTTCGGATGGGGGAGCAATTGACCAACTGCCATATTGACCTGCCCTCTTTTGAGGGGCTGACTGTGCAGGAAGCAGAGCAGGCAAGGGGTCTTTTGAATAAATATCAGGGCGTTCTTTCTGTCACCGAAGGGGATATAGGCTGTACTGACTTAATTAAACATGAGATTCCGTTAATGGTTGATAAACCAGTCCGACAACCATACAGACGAATTCCCCCTGCCCGATATGAGGGTGTACGCTCGTATATCCAACAGCTTTTAGACAGTAAGGTAATAAGGGAAAGTAGTAGTCCTTACTCGTCCCCAATTGTCCTTGTACAGAAGAAGGATGGAACGATTAGGATGTGTGTTGACTATCGGCAATTGAACGCAAAGACGCGAAAGGATGCTTATCCGCTGCCAAGAATTGATGAGTCTTTGGATGCCCTTACGAGGGGAAGATGGTTTTCTACACTAGATTTAACTAGCGGGTACAACCAGGTTGAGGTGGCTGAGGCAGATAAGGCTAAGACTGCTTTTTGTACCCCATTTGGGTTGTTTGAATTCAATCGTATGCCCTTTGGGCTGTGTAATGCACCAGGGACGTTCCAGAGACTCATGGAACGGCTGTTTGGGGATAAGCGGTTCTCCTCTTTGCTGTTGTATTTAGATGATATAATTGTGTTCTCCTCTTCAGTACAGGAACATTTGGTGCAGTTGGGGAATGTTTTCAGAGGCTACAGCAGGAGGGTCTGAAGATCAAGCTGAGCAAATGCTGTTTCTTACAGAAGCAAGTTAAATATTTGGGACACCTCTCCCAGTGAATGTGACAGATCAAAAGGTTTCGTCGAACTGGATGGCTTTTCAGGTGAATTCTCCCCATTTCGTTTTTTTTATTGTTGGCTCTGGTATTGATCTCTGATCTGCTGAGACAATGCAGGGTTGTTTGGCAACCGTGTAAATTAAAGAACGCAAAATTGCTAATTGTGATATATTATGAATAATGCAATAATGTTTTTCCAGGCAGATATGTATGTTGATGGCTCCACTGTGTGTTAGAAAGCAAATGGTCAAAACGTTTTTTACTGTGTTACTGAATTCTTCTAACCTAACAGTGGGCCTATCTAGTATTACATTCTGGGTCGGGAGCGTTAAATTAAATAGTTTTTGCATGTTTCATAACAGTCTTACCTCAGAGAGCAGATTTTTGGTGGCAGATAGTGGTGAAACAGAGCTTACGGGGGTTTCTGTACACAATCTTATTACTTCACCTGTAGCCTGAGCTAGCAAAAAATCTTACAAGAAATTACAGGGAAACTTCATTTTACACAGCCTAGTACAAACCATGTTTGCTTTATGTTCGTCTTGCATTCATATATAACATATCCTATAATGCTCACCAACATTACCATAACCTTTGCTTGTCAACCTGCAAACTTTTCAAGGAAGATGTCCATTTTCCCCCAGTTGCTGGACTTAGTTTCATTCGACTCAATGAGGCTTTGGGTGTGGGTGATCTATTCTTCAAAAGCCGTGTACAAGATGTTGAATCTAATTCTGGAGAAAGAGTGTCATCTTGTGGAAACCTTTGGAAATGATTCATCTGTAGAAGTGTCTCTCATACAATCATTTTGGATTTGTTTGATAAATGCTGATTGCTGAATGACTATTGCACAGATTTCTTTGGTTCAGTTCCTGAAGAATGCAAGAGGAAAGTTCATGCTGGATACGGCACTGTGGATGAGTCACATTCTGTTCTGATCCTGAAAATATACACTTTATTTCATAATGTCCTGATGATGTAAATGTTAATTAATTCATGAAGGTCAAACATTCAGCTGCAATGGGTCACACAAAGAAATTGTCCTGGATTTATTTGGCATGCACGTGTCTCTGAAAAAAAGTAAATCATAAATACATTATTAATATTATTCATCATATGATTCACTTGGAACCAATAATGCAAAATATTGGAAAAATATTGTCATATAACACAACAAATCAAATACAGTTGACACCTGCTTTAATCTTGCGGATACATATTTCGAACATGTCACTGCAAAAAGTGCACAGAGACCAGGTTGCAAAATTTATTTATCGAAAATTATATCAAAATACTCTTGTCATAAGAATCAATAACAGACAAAAATCCTGACAAGATTATGAGTCACATCTACAGTATACTTGTAAACTTTTGACTGGCTGTGAACATTTAATCATTACAATTATTGTATTGATAAATGCTTTTAATGTAAAACTTTATTCAAATGTATCAATTCGTCTATTTAATCGGTAAATATTATAATAACAAATAACAAAGTTTGGAACTTTTTAATTGTAACTATGTGGATACATTTAAAATGTTGAATAGAGGTAATCATGTGAACAAATCATTTTGTTTGGAATATGTCCTAAAATCATGACAATTTCTCAAAACAGTCCAAATTTTAAACAGGAAAATGAGGCTTGCAGTGATTTATTTTTTATAGCTGTTATCCTCTGCAGGGTCGTGGAAGGGCTGGAGCTTATCCACAGCATCAGGGCACACACAGGCTACACCCTGGGAAGAAGGACAATGCATCGCATGGCACTAAGAGAAAAGATACAGCATGGAATACAATAAAAACAAAGATGAAATATATTGGGATTCTAGAAAGACTAGAAGCATGAACTGTGTAATATGTTTTTGGTTTATGTGCAGTGATAGTAAGGTCATATGATTAACAGGAACCCGGGTGCACTGGTGAGGGGATCCTGCTGGTGGGCTTCAGCAGTTAGAAGTGTTTAATATATCAAGGTATGTTGAACGTGCTCTCAAAATGACACTTTTTAAAATGCATTCTGTATGATGCTGTGAACACATGGTTCGCTGTGCAAACAGGTAAGTTTGTATTCACACATGATGCTTTTGTGTAAGTCTGTAATGGAGAATGGGGAGCGAATGCCCACTGTAACTGACAGCTAGGACTCAATGCCTTAGTGAACAAAAGCTTATGGATTTGCCTCTTTGACAGAGCACTTACCTAATGGAGGGTTGAAAAGCTTCTGGCTGTGCATTTACACAGATGGGTGATGTTTGCTCTCACTCCAGTGGTGCGGCTAAAGACCTTGTTGTCTTAATAGGGACATGAGATTGCAGAAATATATATTTTATGAGGGCTTAGCCACAGGATACAGGAGACAGTTATTTTCCCTTGGCTCGTGCTGAACATCAGGTTGAAAAACGTGTGTGACCCTTCTTCTGTGCAACACATAAGAAGATATTTTGAGAAATGTCTCCGTGGTTTTGTGTGGAAATGAATGGAAATCATTTGGGGCTAATGTTGTTTATTAACATAAACATCTGTGTATATGAAGCATACGACTACTACAGTTAGTATTGCCTAGGTATTTCATAATTTCCATATTTGTCCTCTACACTGTAAAAATGTTCTTGTTGTTTCAACTTATATAGTTACCCGGCTGCCTTTTTCAGTGAATTCAACATTAAAATATTAGTTATTACGTGAATTTGAGGCAAAACTAAATTTAGTTAATTCAACTTATAAATATTAAAGCAGCCCGGTAACTTAATTTTTTAATTAAAGCACAAAATATTTTTTACAGTCAGCAGTAAAATGTAAATCAAGTAAAGCTGATTCCCCAAAATGCAATCTTGTGAAGTAATAGAACTAAATTAATTTAAATTATATAACATATACAGCCACAGGGAGAAACCATTTTTAAAATCTACTTCTAAGTGTTTAGGTATAATCATAATTTTGTTTTTAAAAATATTTCTCCCAAATTTAAATAAAATTCTTGGTTCTATTTGAATTTATTTGCAGAAAATGTAAACTGGAGAATAAGGGGAAAATAACAGAAAAGATGCTCTTTGTTCATATTCACTTTTAAGCAATACAACAGTCATATTTTTACATGTACGTAGGAAACTTTTTTTTTTGTGACGAACTTGATTTTGATCATGCTGTCAGTCTTTCATGTTGCTGTTGTTAACTTTGTCACTCCTGAGTTTTGACTTTGTTGAAAACTGACACTGAACTGGAATGGCAACAACACATCTAGAAATGCTGAATAAATAAACATTTATAGCCGTCTCTTTATTTTTTCCGAAAAAGTATTTACAGTATATGTACTGTCCCGAAGCTTGCTTTGTCTCAATTGAAACAATCATGCAACTGCAAAACCAGATCTTCCATTCTCAATGCCCTGTCTGTTACCGCTTTTGCAGTGATGTGTACTGCACATATAATGTGCTAAGAGCCATAGAGCGAGAGTCTTGCCCTAGCAGCTGCCTGCTGGCTGGCACATGGAGCTGAACTGGAGGGAATCCCAAGAAAGACTGCTCTATTCCCCCCGGGGAATTCTAAATGGAGTGGCATTCATCCATTCATCTCCGCCAAAGGGCCTCGGGCCACAGTATGTTGCCTTGGTTTAACCCACAATCATTGGTTATCGCCTCCTCGGCGTGGCAGCCTCCAAGCAACCCCCTCCCCTACTTGCGCTCTGCGAACGGTGGCTTGGCATCGCTGGCAACAAAGAGGTGAAAATGACAGATACATCAGGAATCTCGGCCACTGTATCCTGGTGTAACTGTGCTCCAGTTTTCCTGTCTGTGAGGAGAGAGAGAGGCAACTGATCCCCCAGGAGGCGATGAATGGAACTCAACAATGCAGGAATGCAAGCCATTGTGTGGGGGCGTTTGTGTGCCAGACAGTGTGTGTGTGTGTGTGTTTTTGTTGCTGTATGTATCCCTGTGTGCGAGTTAACAACAGGAGCGAGATTTGGAAGCCGATTTCCAGTTCCTATAGCAACCATGATGTAAGCGGAGAGGGGCAACTGCGCCCCATTTCTCGCTCGCTCCCCCCTCACTTTCCCTTTCTCTCTCTCCCTCTCTCTCTCTCCCCCTCGAAACCAGACAACCCTGCAAACAGGAAAGCTGGGTGTGGAAGATAGGGAAGTCATTCACATCTTTGCTGGAATAAATGCATTTTTTCCTTGTGTTTGTTTGTTTGTTTTTGTGTCAGAGGAGATTTGCGAGCTGGACAGTATTGTTCAGTAGCGCAAACGTCTCAATCTTGGGACACAAAGATGTGTTTGGGATGTCTGGCGTGAAAATCATTTAGTGACAGAGACTGTGGCTGATCTCAGATGAAGTCCCCATAGACAGCGCTTTGTCAAGTTTATTGGGATTTTCTTTTTTTGGAAAGGATAAAACTGTAAGTAATTTTACAACTTTGTAATGTCTGATATGTGTCTACATTTTTTTACTAGAATTAGGAATATTAGCGATTTAGTTTAATGAAAGTATACGCTTGCGTGAGATATTAATCATGAATTTTCTTTTAAAAATCCTTGGAGCAAGTTGATTTTATAATGTCATATTTCTTACTTTTTTAACTACAACTTGCACTTATGCAAGTCATCATCTTAAGTCGTTGTCATGTGCGAGCGAACAAACTTTTTAGAACCAAGAGGACAGCGTTTTTCTACCTCATAAACAAATCAAATTAATATGTTTTCAATAATTTACTGCATTATCTCAATAAACTGTTATCTTTCATATAAGAATATTGGAAACGTTTTCCAACTGAGAATCCCACTGAAATGATTATTCACTTTGATCTAAACTTTACATCCCGCTTGCTTCCGATCTTTGTGTGTCTAGATTCTAACTTGCTGATGAATGTTTACAAAGCACTATATGCTCAAGAATTCTGAATGTTTTATAGGCTCTGTTTTCTGCTCTCTCAAAGGTAAGGCCCAGTCACCGCTAATGAGTTCTGCCCTTATACGCTGCACAAAGAGCCCGAAAGCAGCGGCATGGAGAACCGGAGCCGCCGGCACCCTCAACAACCCAATGACAAGGCCGAAGAGACCTCGACTGGGCCCACATCCTCCATACCTCAGTCCCCTCTACTGTCTGGAGCCTCCTCTCTCATCTCTCTCACCCAGACAGAGGAGTTCTTTGACCTGATAGCCAGCTCGCAGAGCCGCAGACTGGACGACCAGAGAGCCAGTATAGGCGATCGGCTGGGCATCAGGATAGCGCAAAACAACGTGGGACACTTGTGCGAGGCATGCAGTCCACGGGAACCTAGTGACGAGTTTTTCAACATGCTCATAAAATATCAGGTAATGTGCCAGGTTAACGCTTTCATTCCTGTTGATGTGCATTTGTTTCTTTTATCGGATCATCATTGGTTTAAGGGAAGCTAATTGGGAATGTATCACCTCTCTCCTCCCCTTCAGTCCTCCAGAATCAATGACCAGAGATGCTCTTTACCGCCAACACCAGACGACCCGGATGAAGACTTCTTCAGCCTAATCCAGAAAGTGCAATCCAAACGGATGGATGAACAGCGGGTATCTTTTTATCCTGACGAAAAAGATGAGACAGACTCAAATCATAAGTCCAAAGCCTCTGAGGGATCAAGTTAGAGACCTTTTACGTTCACATCAGCCACGCAACGGTCTTAGACCCTCTGGATGTGCGTTTTGCGTGATCTTCAGAGGTTTGGTTTAGGCGAATAACGTAGGACAGTAGTAGAATTATTACAAAGTGATTCAATTCGTATTTTGCTGTCCCCGGATGTGAGCCTAAACCTCACAGGAGTGTCCGAAAGTGTTTGTGTTCCACACATTGTTCCATCATGTTTGTGCAGAAGTAAAACAACACCATGGAAAACGACGATTAACATACTTATGAAGGGTAAAGTTACTAATCGCTCTTACACAAAACAGTATAGATCGACGTGACAAACAAGCGTTGCGCATAATTCACGAGCAGGTGCGTGTCCGTTTAGCTCGAGTGGAAAGTATGTCTCAGCACATGCTGAATATGAAGTTAGTGATTCTCAGCAGATGGGTGAAATTGCATTCGGCATGACGATGGATTTCCGTGGTTGGGATCAGTCGGTGGTCTAATTCTGCCGTAATAAATAATATGAGAACTAAATACTAGTTAGCGGCAGTGTCCTTTCAAGGATGAGATCTAAAATTTGGTTAGTTTGTCTGAAAAAAGAATATACAGTAGGAGCACTGTTTAACATGCCGTTTTGCTGTTTTGAAATAAACATGATGTTTTAGTATGGTGTCCGTGTTGTCTTTTTAATAGCAAACGTATCTAGGTTGCATTGTAAAGGGTAAAATGGTTATTGCAATTATTATTATTCACCATTTATAATCTCAATTATTCTGTCAGGTAAAAAGTTTTTTTAAATGTATTACACTTAATACATGTACACAGTGTCACTCCACCACAAAAATGAAAAATGTCTGACCTTTTCATGATGATGACATTGTGGACTTGCTATTTACATTAATAATGTTATGCCTTATTAATCATGGCAGGCAGAAATGATTATTGTGATTAATGTGAGATCAATCATGCAGCCTTAAAAACTATGATGAAAATTAAACTAACCAAAAATGTCATAGTAACTGTAGTTGGTGTGTATTGTAAGCTCTTTATATATGAATGTGTCACAGTTTAATTGGTTTGATCTTATTTTGTGTACTATTGTAGTAACTGGTCTGATCATAGTATTTGGCTATAATCTATATATAGATTGTAGCCAAATAAATCTATATATATATATAGTCTTCAGTACAGTTTAGGTCCACAAAAGCATTTTTCTCTTTGAAATCCATCCCACAGCCCTATAAATAAGGCTCAATAAAGCATAAAAAACGTCCATTCTTGAATGTGTTTTATGTTATTAAAATTATTAAAATTGACAGAATTACACAGTAATTCACTTTGAAACTAAAAGTAATCAACATATTGGATTAAAAAGTCTCAATTTGTTGAGTGACATTATGAAGAGACAAAAATAAGATGACCAATGCATTACTGTGGATGGAAATGAGTAAAGACATTATTTAAAGGGACAGTTCACCCAATAATGACAATTATTTCATGTTTATCAAAATGTGAATATTGCCCTTTCCTCTGTAGAACACACAAAAAAAAAAAGTCCATACAATGGACAGTTTTGTGTCCATAAAATGGAAGTCAGTGGGGTTCAGTGTTGTTTGGTTCCCGACATTCTTCAAAATATCTTCTTTTGTGTTCTGCACAGAAAGAAAGTCATACATGAATGACGAAGTAAATCATGAAAGGATTATCATTTTTGTTTAATAAAAAGGAAACACAAAAATTCAAATTCACATTTCATGTCCAGTTTTTTTCTCATTTGGTAATTAGCCGTGTAATAAGCGGGATAATGTTCAGGCTGTTATCTCGAAATAAGCCCCTTCAGTGTGATACAACGCCTTTCTTTCGCGGTTGTTATCTGTGATAACATCCTGCTGCCTGTACATGATCCCTTACTTAAACACAACTATGTGTATTTATGTCCTATTTAATAATGTAATATTTTTTATGCTTATTTAATACATTATAAAATGTAATTTTTAGGGCTGCACAACGATTACCTGCAACTGATTATTTCTAGAATAAAAGTTTTTGTTTACATAATATATGTGGGTGTTTTGTGTTTGATAACTATTTATCTATAAACACACACACATGCATGTACTGTACATACTTAAGAAATATTAACATGTGTATATCGATTTTTAAATAATATATATATAGATTTTTTTCAAATTATACATGCAAGTGTGTGCATTTAAACAGTACACCCACTAATATTATGTATGCCTAAACTAAAACTTTTAGTCTGCAAACGATTAGTTGCAACGAATCATTGTGCAGCCCTACATTTGTATTATTATTATATTATATTCATTTTTACAGCCCTAATATTTTACTCTATAGTAGTCATTTATCTTTTGGGAAATATCTACAAGTACCCTCAGTAACCGATTGCACTCCCAGTTGGGAATTACAGGATCAGAGGATTACTCACAATGTTGAGGGTCACTTTGTGTGCAGTATTCATGAGCCTGACTTAAACTACTGTTGAATATAGAATCATCACCTGGAGGTCATTGGCAGCAAAGCGCAGCGGAGAAAAAAACTAATACGCTGGTCAGAGTCAGAGCAGCTGTTCAGAGGCTGAAGCGCAACAGATGAGCGCACACATACAGCTTCAGCTCCGCCGCTCTGGATATCCGACACGTTCAACAGCATGAACACAAACGACGCCAAGGAATACCTTTCCAAGCGGCAGATCCCTCACCTGTTTGAGGTAAGTCTTACAGCTTCAAAAAAGCTTTTATTTCTTGCACATATCAACAAAACAGAGCAAAACACATTAAGAATATTAACAATGTTCTCTCTGATTTCAAGGTCTGAGGATACAGGTATACACTTTTAGAAAATGTCATTTTGATTCTCCAGCTTGTCTAAGTTTGAATTTATGGATCGATATAAATGTTTCCTCTTGCATATCTGCTATCATCTATCATCAACAAATGTTAGAGGAAACCTCGCTGGAGCTTTAAATCTGATGAGGTCTGATAACATGAATTAATCAGAAAGTCTGTGTCCGTTTGCTTCGCACAATTACACGCCGAATTAGACACTTGAATGTGTCTCTATGGTGATTCTGAAGCAGGCTGCTGTAATTGCAAAACAGCAAGTCTCGAGCGCGTCCGCAGGAGGAAAGATTCTCATCAGACGGCTTCAACAAGTGCTTCTGCTTGTGTGGGAGACATGTAGTTGCATGCAAAAATTGCCGCATGCACGACGAACGCATATTTCTGATTCTTCTGTTTTAAAGGTAGCACGGCGCTTTGGGTCAAAACACATCTGCTCAGGCGGGGTGAAGGTTGTGAACGTGTCTCAACACATGACGAACACTTGTCACCAAGGCAACAAGCAATGCACTTTAAATTTACTTTACGTGACTCATCATAAGAAATCTGGCCAATGGATCTCAAAGGAAAGCAGACAAACATGCACAGACAAATTCAAGCATGCGCAGAACGTGCAGATAATACAGGAATGCAAGCCCTCAGGTTAAACTTCATGATATCATGTTTACACATTCTGTGACCGCATGTAATACAACAACATAAACTTGACGTCCACTTGCGGCCTCAGCAGTTTTTCTTTCAATTCAAACTCTCTTTAAATCATTGCTGTCTGTTGTGATACTGCAAGCCAAACCGGCCATTTGTTTTGTTTCTGTTTAAAAACCTGGTCCTTCATCCTGTATTCAGCAGCTGAATGTGTCCTGTTTGATACCTCTGAGGATTGACATGTAAATTCTCAAGCAGTTTTATTTGCATCAAAAGAAAAATGAACAGCTGTTTACAGGCTTGGATTTTCCATCCGCTCTTCTTCTGACTGAAGCTCTTATTGTTAAACTGATGACACGTGTGGGAAGAATAAAATAACAATTTGCAATTATTATTCCCCAACACAGAGAGAACTGCATTCATTCAGAGAACGAATTCATTTCTCTCTCTCGCATCGCCTTGTCATTTAAGAATCTTGAGTTCTCGTATGTTTATTATATAGCCATATATTGTCAATGCATATATAGCTGTATATTGAAAAATATTAGCACCAGTTTCCAATATATGAAAATGTATTATGTAAATATTGCATTATATTTCGCAGTATAGATTTCCACAAATATCAGTCCTTCCCAACAAAACTATGATATACGACAAACCAGTTTACATAACCTAATAGAGGTGCTCTAGAATTTCAGCCTAAAATCTTCCCGAATATCTTGAATATACTCTTAATGTCAATAATAAGCATTTTGTCATTCCAGAGCATGTTAACAGGGCTGATGTACCACAGACCTGAGGACCCTTTGGCGTTCTTGGAGAGTTGCCTGCAAAAAACACGAGACCTGGGGGGTCCCGAGCACGTGGCCTGGGACACTTTCATCACGCCGGATCGGAAACCACTCCCACCGATTTCTCCAGCACAGGGCAAAAACCTCCCTTGCAAACTGGGTAATTTAGTCCATTAACTTTCAATTTACTCTCTTTTAGAAATAAAAAAAAGTCGATGGCTACGTGGATGTATGTTAAGAGACACATCTGGATTTGAGATCAATTTAATTTAAGCACAGATACCACATGTTGCCATGTTATGTTTTTCACAAGCTTCAAAACTTAATTTGATAAATGTTTGTGTCATGTTGGCGGCAACCAAATAAAAAGGTTTTCATTTGGGCTATAAATCTGAAAGACGTCAGTAAAAAGGAAGGAAGGAAGAGCAAATTAAAGAAAGTTCAAGATGGCTCAAGTGTTTGAAAATTAGCCAAATGTCTCAATAAAAAAGGAGAAGCACACAGAGAGTTATGAATTATATGATATGACATCATTTAAATTGAAGCAAAGGGCCGTCTGGGGTCATACAAAAACAATGAAATGTCTTTTTTTATTTCATTAGATGGTGGCACTGGGCCTGGCCCAGGACCTTATCGGCGATATGACAGACTGCCACCAATTCAAGCGCAGTTCTCAATAGAAAGTGACTCCGACATGACAGAATCCTCCGGGCTCATTCAAGAGTATGACGTCTTTGACCCGTCCAAACCACGACCGCACATCATATTCATCATAGGTGAGTGGTCACCGCTCTCAGCTTTTTCTTCAGCTAATTCAGCAGTCGAAAATCATTAATTTATTCTTTTCTTTAATGCCGATATTATTTTTCAACTGGATGAAATGAAATTCAGCAGACTTGACTTGAATTAATTTGACATTAGCATTTTCATTATTCTTTGTCTGTGGTGTAAAATGGGATTTATTTCATATTCCTAGGGGGGCCAGGCAGCGGCAAGGGAACTCAGACGGCTAAAATTGCACATCACTATGATTTCCAGCACGTGTCAGTGGGAGAAATTTTAAGGAACCAGTTGTTGCATCACGCCCCCAGTGATCGCAAATGGGAACTAATTGCTCAGATTATTGCCAATGGAGAACTGGCACCTCAGGTTTGAATTTAAATGTCATTGAGTTCTTTTAAGTTTTATTCATGTGCTGAATTAGCTTGAGCTTTTCATGTTTCATTTAAGTGTTCGTCCATTTCATTCATTAACTTTAGTATTGCTATATAGTTTCATTTCTTTTATTTCAGTTAAAGTTTTCATTTATTTCCAGTTAATAATATTAACCGTTTATTGGTGTGGCAACATTTCTCATTTCCATTAATGTCTTTCAAATACTGTTAAGGCCTATATTTGATGTGGTTGTAAATAACACAAATGTTTTCATCATTCTATTTTTAGTTACAATAATGACCCTGTTTACAACTAGTACCGTTCTGCTTTTGTTGTTGTTTAAGGAGACGACTATTGAGGAGCTGAAACAACAGTTTATCAAGCACCAGGATGCCAAAGGATTCATTGTGGATGGATTTCCCAGAGAGATATCACAGGCGTTCACCTTCGAGGAGCAGGCAAGTTATTCAGGTTTTTTTAAGATGAGAGACATACTGTTTCGCTTTTGTCCTTTGACTTATTGTCTTACCATTAGACTAGGTCCTTAGATCAAGGGACTCGCTGATTAAAAGTTCCTTGTGAATTTTAGAGATACTGTAGGTCACCTGTGTATAGTCTGTTCCTGAAGCTCAAGTGGTATGTTGTGTATTCAGTGAGGAAGGCTTGGGTTCATATCATTTTATGGAAATTCACTGTTTGACAAAGTGGTTAATCTGCTCAATATGTGCGAGTGTTGTTATGTCATTATTGTGTTTTTACAATATGCATACCATTTTGTACGATTCCCTTCAAACAAATTCATACAAATAAACCACCTCACAAAATAGCATGCATACTGATCAAATGTAAAGTTGCTTTGGATAAAAACATCGGCCAAATGCATAAATGTAAATAGCCCAGTAAACAAGAACTTCAGACACATTAAACGTTTTTCTTTCAGATTGGCTCTCCGGATTTGGTGATCTTGCTCGCCTGCTCCAATCAACAACTCCGCCAGCGCTTAGAAAAAAGAGCCTCTCAACAGGGCCGTCCCGACGACAACACTCACGCGATCGAGAAGAGACTAGATACATTCAAACACAACATCTCGCTCATAGCCAAGTACTATCAGGAGAGAGGTCTTATCGTGAGGGTAAGATGGTGTTCAGCAAAACACTACCAGTTTTATGTTATGAAACATGATGACGTCACAAATGTGACGTTCTCTGCCAGGTGGATGCTGATCGAGATGAAGACGACATTTTCACAGACATCTGTGCCATGGTGAAAGAAAGTCTGTTCCCGAGCGACACACAAGCGGTAAGATACACCATGAGCTGCGTTTTAAAAATGAATGGTAAATAAGATTTGATGTCATACTGAAACAAGTTTTAATTTCTCCCTGCAGAGCAGTACTAAGGAGTTTTAAAGGAGCTTATCGATATTCATGCATTCAAACATCTTTCACCAGCCAAACATTCGTTTCCCATAATGTTTTATGAATAAACTTTCTCTTTCAATATTTACTAGCCCTCATGTCATTACAAACTTTAAATATATTTTGTAGAATATCCAAACATTGAACCACTTTGGCATTAATTGTATGGACACCAAACCATGGAGACATCTCTCAAAATATCTTTATTTGTGTGTCACAGAATGAAGAGTCAGAATAAATGATTAAAAAAATCATACATTTTGCAACTCAACCCAGAGGAAAAAATAATCATATTCTCAAAAAGAATCTTATTTAAATGTTTAAAATCCATATTCTCACTAAAAGATTTGAGCTTCTGCGTCATGAGATGACTACAACATTAGAAACAGAATCAATGACAGATTAATTAGGTTTTTGTTGAACTTCACAGTATGACACACTGGACAGAGACAGAAAGAAAGTCGGCCCTGAGGCTGTGTTCTCTAATGGATGTTCAGTCCAGCTGTGCCACATTCACACTGTGGGATGTCAATGAATACTGACAGTCAGAGTATCTTTACTGACCGACCTCAAAGTGCCAAATCAAAGTTACGTAAAATACACTTACACCAAAGCAACCTAAACGCACTTATTTTAAGATTTAGAAAAATTAACATTACATTACATTACAGCCACTAGATGGCAGACTTTCATTTGCCAAAAGTCCTCATGTTGTTGAAAATGCTCAGGAACTTATTTAAGTAATGAGCTCTTAACCAACCGCAAGTAACTGCTTGTGTCATTTAAACGCATTAATGATACATTTCTCAGACATGGATGTTTAAAACTTATGTACTGTATATAGAAAAAATATGTATATTTTGCTTCAAAGACTAATCAATTTTGGTCACACTTCGGATCTCAGTTAAAAAGAATGCTTACAAGTGTCACAAGTGTCTTTTTTTGTGTTAAATGTCCTTAAAATAGAGTGAGTGGTATGTGCTGTTCTCAGAATAGACGTCTTATCACCAGTCAGGCGAGATATAGCTGTGTTATAGTGGCACCACGAAACTCCTTCTTGCGTAAAATTTCTAAGTTATGTTGCCATGTGCAATTTCAATTACTGCACCCACAGATATCATACAGCAAATGCACTTCTGTGTGTTGTTTTTTAAAAAGTATATTTTCTTTTTCAGAAATTTTTGGAGTTGAATAGAATAATGTCAATAAAGCTGTTGCTTCCAAGCTGATCTACTGCTCATCTCTCGAAAATCTGTTTTTCACTGAATTTGATGTCTCTACATAGAAAGGTGTTTATAGGAATAAGACATTACCAAGTGTTCCAGAAGGACAATTGGTAGAGATATGATAGTCTGCCAAATGCATACATGTAAATGACTGTGGAACAGTAAATAAGTATATAAAAGGTGAGGATGTCCTTACATGTTAAAGCAAAAGAAAAAGGTATAGATCACTTTAAGAATCTAAATTATTTCTCCTAGACATTAATGAAAATAAATGGAGAGCACATGGACAGTTTGCCTAAATTCAGATATCTTTCATGAGAAAAGGATCCTGAAATCTCACAATTGTCTCCATTAGAGTTTCAGAAGAGATGTCACAAACAGAGCTCAAACTTTTTCAAGTCTGCAATAAGGAAGTCAAAATTACTGAAGATCTCAATATGAAGATTCAAAATCAAATTTATCTAAATCCACACCTATATAGTCTACCTTCATAAAAACGGTCTCGATTGTCCCATTTATATTTAGCCTAAGCAATTTTGGGAGAAACATCTTAGACTAACTTGATACTTTAACTGATAGGTCCTACAAATCTCCAGAGCAACACAATTTGAGCAATAACATATTCCTCTAGGAAGCGTCTGTCATCATAATTCATCAATTGATAAAATGCTTCTTAGGGAGAATAATCTCACAGACTATTAATGATGTATGGTTATTTATTTCCAAGAGCATTCATTGGGTCTCATTGAAACTAGTGGTAGGTTTTGTCTTATCTAATGCTCAGAGGCATTACATTGGTATGAGCAGATCTCAAGTTTGTTCCAGTTCACTTCCCTATATAGCCCTGCAACTATTCCAGTCCTGATAACTTTTATCAGACACCTTAACATGTCAGTATAAAAGCTCAACAGTTGCTCTTACGACACACACTTCTCATACCATCTCCGCTCTCACACACAGCATTATGGCACCGAAAAAGATTGAACCCAAGAAACCAGAGCCGAAGAAACCAGAGCCGAAGAAAGAAGAGGCTCCAGCCCCGGCTGCCGCCCCTGCTCCGGTTCCCGAAACCCCCAAAGAGCCCGCGCTCGACATAAAGAGCATCCCGCTGGAATTCACCGCTGACCAGATTGAGGAATTCAGAGACGCCTTCACGCTCTTTGACGAGACGCCGACCGGCGAGATGAAGATCAGGTACGCTCAGTGCGGAGAAGTGATGAGGGCCCTCGGTCACAACCCTACCAATGCTGACGTCCTTACCGTCCTGGGAAAGCCCAAAGCGGAAGATATGAACACCAAACACCTGGACTTTGAGACTTTCCTACCCATGCTTCAACACATCTCTAGAGCCAAGGACCAGGGAACCTTCGAGGACTTTGTTGAAGGTTTGAGGGTCTTCGATAAAGAAGGGAACGGGACCGTAATGGGCGCCGAGCTCCGTCACGTCTTGGCAACG
This sequence comes from Triplophysa tibetana, assembly GCA_008369825.1. NCBI lineage: Eukaryota > Metazoa > Chordata > Actinopteri > Cypriniformes > Nemacheilidae > Triplophysa > Triplophysa tibetana. The sequence continues at coordinate 2,911,062 of CM017901.1, read as the reverse complement.
CTCGGGGAGAAGATGACAGAAGACGAGGTGGACCGTCTGATGGCCGGACAAGAAGACGCCAACGGCTGCATTAACTACACATCCTTCATCAAACACATCCTTTCTGGGTGAACTTAGGTTTGCAGTTTGAAAAAGGAACTTTAAACAGCAACAGTCAAAACACTGGAAAGAAAATATGTCTTGTCTGTGTGTGTTGGACAGCGTTGAATAAAAGTCATCCAAGTTTTGTTTCGTCTCAGTGTTTTTGTTCTGTTAATCCTGTTGTTGAGATGTCAAACTGAGGGACGGCTGGGATAGCGTTTGTAGGTTTGGAAGACTCATTCCATCCCATAAGAAAAGCCTTTCATATATCAGCTATTTCACCTAGACATCAAATGCAGAACGAACGTAAATTTCCAGCGTTTCGGGAAAAGAGGCAGAAATCTTTAGATACATATAGAGTTTCAGAAGAGATGTCAACAATGTCTCAAACTGAGCTCAGATTTGTCAAGTTTGCAATAAGATGTCGATATTATTGAAGATCTCAATATGCATTTCTCATCACATTTTCCTGAAACCAGATTATTTTCGCTCCATCTGAGACTTGACACTTGAAACACAACTGAGAACGGCATCAAATCTCCAGAGATTAAAGAGCAACAACACAGTAACAATATTATGTATTCAATTTGCATAACGATATATATGGATAGTCGACAAGCAAACCATAAATGTGTTCTATGGTGTGACAAATATAAAAAAAATATGAAAATAAAGATAAATCTCTTTAATGCCGTTTTATATTACAAATATAAATATAGAAATATATAATAAAGCAATATTTTATTAACAGTTTGTTTTCTAACTTTTTGCTGTCACACCATAGGACATATGGTACGGTTTATTAGTCAACTAACCATATCCATTTTAAAAACACCCAAAAACACCAAGAAATAATTACATTTTTTGTGATTTTACTTCTTACTTAACTTCTCTTACTTTTATTTCAATGCATGTTTTGTCTTAATGACCTAAAGTCATCTTAAAGAAACACTAGTCAAGATGAAGTCTGATCACCAGCACTATTTGATACGTTTCTGCTATATCTTATTTTCTTTCAGAAGATACATATCAAATTAATAAAGGCAGACCATCAGAGCCCATCCTTACACCGCCGCCTCGGGCAGTTCTGGGCCCCGCATTCAATTTCACTGTAATTAAGTTTAGGACATAGTGACTATAACATTGATTGGCTAAGTAGGGTACATGTTGTACTTCAATCTGTATAGATCAGTTTGTTATACTCCAGGGAGGGAGCGAGGGGGGGTTGTATTACTCACGTTATGAGAGCAGAGAGATGAAGGCGGCAGATTTGATGGCTTTAAACCTCTGAAAATACCTGAGCCCTTTCGCTCGTGGCTGTCCCACATCTTGTTCTTTTAAATCCACCTTTGATATAGGGATGCTGCGAAAAGCAAAGAATGTCAATTCGTATCATAACATTTGCATGGCCAAACGCTTCCAAATTCCATATGTTTGACTTTTTTGATATGTTCTCTGCATAACTGCACGCCATATTATATATAACTGTACTTAATGAGTGGTTTTGCTACTTAGAAGTATTGCCAAGCCTCGAGTGCTCGCGGATCCACACGATTCGCATTTTGCACGATTAGATCTGTTTATGGTTATGATGGCAGTCTTTTGCTTACAGCTTTGGCAGATTCTCAACCGCGCTGGATTTTTCCTATCACTGCTCGATCAGAGGAATAAAAACAGAGGAGCAGGTGAGTCCAAGGAAGGATTTGATTTCATTGTTTATGTGAGGAGAGTTTGTGTGTAGTGACAGGTAATGCCCTGGCAGGCCCGGACCGATACCGCAGCTGTACTTCCCCACTGTAACATCCTAAACAAAAACAGCCGTCCGTCAACAATACAAAAAATTTCTGTCTTCGCGCTCTCCCTGTCCATCAAACTACAAATGCATGCGAGAGCCCTACGAGTCATTTGTTATTAATACAGCCAAAATGAAAATTCCTACATCATTAACTCACCCTCATGTCATTCCAAACCTGTATGACTTTCTTTCTTCTGCAGAAAACGAAAAAAGATATTTTGAAGAAAGTTGATAGCCAAACAACACTGGCCCCCATAGACTTCCATTGTATGGACCACTAAGACATTTCTCAAAATATCTTCTCTTGTTTTGCACTTATGAAAGAGTCAAAATGACACGAGGTTGTATAAATGATGACCACATTTTTATTTTTGGGTGAACTACTCCTTTAACTTTTAGAATAGCAAGATATTATGTTGAACTCTTTAGGTCTCACATGAAGGTTGTTTTCTTTGGCTGCACCGTACCTGGATAAATCTTTTTTCATTCCTAAAAGAGACAAAATTTGGTGTATTTAAGAGAGGTACAGTCATTTTCATACATTCTTTCAGGATATAAAGACCCCTGACGGAGATAACAGTTGTAGCCGAGTGTGGATCCAAAGAAAACACCTGACTAACGACTCTTTTTGTCAAATCTCTTGGGCCTGCATGTGGATGTAGGTTCAGACTGGGACGTACAGTACATATGGCTCAAGAATTTACCAGAATCCTATGGCTTCTCTAAGGAGGTGTAACCGCAGTCGATTCCGGGGGTGGTTGGCGTGCGATCAAGGAAGCGTGGCCTCGGAGACTGAGCGTGATCACCTTTATTATCTCAAACAACAGTTTACTATTCATCGAAGTCCAGACGTATGTTTTTTTCCTTCAGTCTGGAGCTGGCGGGTTCAGCGAGAAAAAACAAAAGGATCCCTAAGCAAAGACCTCTTAAATCCGAGACGTTTTCCTCAGACGGCCCGAGGAGAGGAGTGAGGTGATTCGCAAATATCATTCTAAATGTCAGACAGCAGAGTCTTAAGGTAGACAAATCTCTAAAGCTTCACGTAGGAGAGGGACAGGAGATACAGGTTTAAGGGGTCAGGGTTTTCGAAATAGAAATGAAATTTGAAACAAAATGTATAGACTAAGCATTTATACTCAGCATTTTGCAGACCCCTTTAGCATATGAGGTATCAAACTCATTGAACTGCTAAACTATAGCATAGTATATTATAGGTTTGATACCTCATGCATATGTTATAAGTTTTTGCCAAATGCTTAAATATAAATGATTAAATATCATATATGAATCTGTACTGTATATATAATACAGACAAAAAAATATTTTCAAACACATATTTACGCATTTAAGCAGGTAATTTCTTCCTGTATGTATAAATGATCTTAAACTCAGCTTTGAAGTGCTTTACAAAATACACACTGTAAAAAGTGGCTTCGCAAAAATACAGTATAATGCCTTTCAATTCCCCAACAGACAAGCCAAAGAAAACATCAGGAGGAGTGAAGACTAAGCAGGAGACGGGGGAGACCACCTCCTCTGGCTGGCACATATTTAGACAAATATACACAAACACACACACATACAGAGAGAAAAACACACATACTGACACAGATGTTATTTGAACCAAAGACTGAGACACAAAGTATTCAAAAGAATATTGATTTTTTTTTCAATTAAATAAATGAAATTATATGAAAGAAGTTCACGTAGAGCTCGTAAATTCCGTACAGCCCATTCAGTTCTGAAGCCTGACTCCAACAAATAGCCGTAATGAATGTCTTTTGGGTCCTTTGACTGAGCGAATGGAAAACGAGAGGATGTTCGTAGCATACCTTAATCATTACCATTGAGGTATCTCTGTGTACCAGCCCTCAGATCTGCACTGAATCTTCTTCACGGATGGGGGATGGGTCACTAAAAGATGACATCATCGGCAAGAAGTGTGTGCTGTGCGTATGCGGAGATTGTGCAGTCCTGCAAAAAAAAGGACACATTCGCTCACAGGTGACCACGTGGGGACCGACCAACCGCCGGATTTTGCCATTTATTACATTCTACGAAAAAACGGCGTTTAAATGAGAAATATCACTTTGGTTGATATTGATGACCTGTTTAAATGGATGTGGGGACTTGCGACATCACTAGGGGGCATTATCGCCTGAGTACTGCTATACATCAATATACTCAGCATCTGATTTGTTCCCAAAGCAACATAAAATAAAATGGCACACAATATAAGTAATTGCGTTGGCAGGTGGTCTGAACCTCAAACAGCACTAAGTGGAAAGTGTGCAGTGCCAGAGCATCACTAGAGGGCATCAATGCCAAGAGATTTCTTCTTCAGTCTCATACATAACATCTGTGCAGTCCATATTCATTGTGTAACTTGTTGGTAACCATACATTCACATGTTTTTCTACATTAGTTCAGACATCTGGTAACCGCAACAAAAACCAGAAAGGGTTTATTGAACCAGGATGTCTAGTCAGGGTGCACTCAGTCCCCTTTCAGATTTACGGTTCACGGCAGACCTGATCGTGCCCTACATACAGTATAACTGTCATGTACTGTATAAGGAACTTGTTACGACTCTGGGGGTTGTCGTATTTATGAGTGAGAAGATAAAACCGAACCCTTTGGAAATTACGACCGGTCAAGGGATAAAAGCCACTCATAAATCCCACCTCGCCGCGCAAGGTGAGCAAGATTTCAATGACGCGCGGTGTTCAGAAAGAAAGCAAAAAAAAAACGTGAAGCCAGTCGGATCTCGAAGGAGGAGCTGGTGTCGCTCCTGTGGGGAGCGGGGCGGATCGGCAAGCTGACTTTATGTACAATGACATGGCCACAGGAACCTGCCAGAGTCCATTAAAATCTCCCCCAGTCGGGTGTCTCCTCTGCTTCTCTACGCATGGTCCTCCAGCTCAGCGCCAATGCACTCCGCTCCCAGAACAATCGATATGTAAGGTTAGCGTCCGGGACGGAACAGATTGTTCCAGCATGTTGTGCTATTTCAGCAGATTTGGATGGAGGTCAACGTCAGTTCTTGAGCAGATATGATTATATGAGTTTTCCGCTAAAATTGGATGAAATTATACCGTTTTGAGTGTCGGTTCATAACTTAAAGATACATTGTTTCTCTTTTTGATCAGGGGCCCACCGACAGCAAATGGCAGCTGAATATAGTTATTTGGATATAGTTAAGTAAATTAATGTTCGCCGGAGATCAAGAAGGGACCGCAGTGTTTATTTTACCCCATAAGCCGAACCATATGTGGACTTGCAGTATAGTAGGTGCTGTGTCCTCTGACATAACATCCCGCACAAGCCGGATTGATAAGCTACTATGATGTTGATGAAGGAAGCAAAAGAGAGTTTGGTTAAAAAAGCACATCCTCTTATAGGAAAAATGTCTTTAGTCTAAGTAAAAACAGCGTTCATTCCATAAAGCTGACCAATATGTTCCAGCAGACAGCACGCCGGAAAGTTTTCGGGAAAGTTTTCATGAATCGAGTGAATGTAGATGTCAGTCACAGTGTTATTTTTGTAATTTTATATTTTATTTCTGACATTAAGTTCTCTCTAATGAGTTGTTCTTCTATCACAAGTTTTAATATCTGTTCCTGGCCTCGCCTTTCCATCGCGCCTTGTAATTTACTCAAGCTCTAACAAGGAACGGGAAACACAGCTGTTAAGAAAACAGTCGTCTGTCTGTCTGTCATATTGTTTATTCAGTTTCATATTTCAGTTTCTATCAGTTTTTTAATGGGTAAGAGCCGGAAACCAACAAACGTTCAAAAGAGTTGGCGTGGAACCCGCCTAGAAACCTGAAGGATTTCGAAGGCATTCGAAAATTACGCAGTCTGAAGAAACAAGCAAATGCATCTGAAACACTTCACATACAGTATCTCAGATCTATGTGTCAATTTTTAGTTCAATGTTTACAAAACCTGGAGCCTGGCAAAAGTTTGTTCAAGCTCAAACGCTTGCTTGTCAGGATTCGCTGTGTACACTTGTTTTGGTCATAGCCTTCGGGGTGTGGGAGATGGGGACCCCCTGTTTTGATGTGCTTGTTTTGAACGTTCAAGTTGGGCAGGGCCAGAAAGCATTGATTTTAAAGTAAGACGTCCCACGTCTGAGCGGAGGGTTATGGGGAGAACAGGGCGCGAACAGAGGAATGGAGCACAGGGGTCAATACACATGGGGAGGGGGGTTATTGGAGGTGGGTGGTCTCATGAGAACGCCTGGCAAATTAGGATGCAATCTAAGAGTAACTATGGATACAACAACACATGCCCGGAGCATGCGTTGGAGCAACATTGACAACATCGCTCAATCTTCGCTCCAACGGCTCCTTCTGCGTGTGGTTAATGTATGGATTGAAGAAAAATAAGGAAAGCTATATCTTAATTATCACATTTACTCAGTGCAGAGTCTGAAAATCACATTCAGCTTTACAAAACACATTTGCGTAGACTATAAATAGATCAGTAAGACGCAATTTACAACGATAGTTTCATAGTTCACCCCATCTAACGGTGACAAAAAGATATTTTAATGCAGAAACCACTTTATATTCTGATGAAGACATATTTATGTGGAACATACAATGCAGAATCCATATCTGACAAAGATAAAGACAACGCTGTTATTCAAAGAGGTCAACTCGGATGTATGAGGTCACTGGACGAGTGGAGGAGGGGATCTGATGCATTTTGGGGGTTGGAAGGCGGTCGAGGTGGACGGTTAGGGATGTGACCACAAGATTAAGTAACTTAGTCCTATAGGAATAGTTCACCCAACAAAGAAAATCTTTTATCATTTACTCACCCTCAAATCTGTTTGACTCTCTTTCTTCTGACACAAACAAAGATATTTCGAAGAACCTTGTAAGCCAAAGAAAATTGGAACACATTGACTTCCATTGTATGGAAACCACTGAGACATTTCTAAAAATATCTTCTTTCATCTGCAGGTTTTGAACAACATGAGACCATGAAAACAACTCTGTTAATACTTTCAATTTGAGAAATAAAAAGCTACTGCTTCCTGTATGTCACCAAAAAAAATAAAACTGCTTTTTAACCTCTGGATAATTGCATGATATATCTTAACAGCATGGAAAATATCATGCACAAGCATGAAATATCACATTATGGAGTACAGAACATTAACAATGCGGAGGGACACACAAGCGCTTGTGGGGCGCAAGAAGGGCATGGATGTAATTTGTGGTGAAATGAATTCATTTATAGATGTAGACCTCTTCCCATTGGCTTTGTCAGCCGTGCACAGGAGAAACACATGAGATCATTGATTGACCTCTGTCGGGCTGGGTAAGCTATGATCTTTATATCTTCTCATCCTCATCATCTCGCACTGTTTTCATGGTAGCGGATTTAATTTTCCATTTAGAATAATCTAGATTTTAGTTATTTCTCTAATATTTGTTTGTGGGATCATATATGGAGCAGATCTAACTGTTAACAGAGTTTAATGTTCAAGAGCACGACAAAATCTGATCACTTCATTGACATATCCAAAGGAAGTTTTATTGCTCGGACGTTGCTCTTCCATAGCTCAGACGATTTTATGAAGTTCTAAGTTGTGTTTTCTCAATGTATCTACTTGGTCTCATGCCAAACAAACAAATGTGACAATTATGTAAATATAAAGAGCGTGGAGGTGTGAAAAAATAGATTGTAGAGGTGAATCATCTGGATTTGGGAAAATTTGATGAGAAATGTTTGAGTTCAAAGTGAGATCTTCGATAATATTGACTTTTCATTGCACACTTGACAAATCTGAGCTCAGTTTGTCCCATCGTTGAGATCTCTTGTAGAACTCCAATGAAGACATTTGTCAGATTTCTGGCTCTTGTCAGGAGAAATGTCTGAGACGTAGGAGACTTCCCGAATAATTTCCTTGTTGTGAATCATCTGTGACTTTTCCTTCTTGGGACGGCATGTGTCATGTACAATCTTCACACAACTTTAATAAACCTCCATATTGATCAAGTGAACTAACGAGGTAAAAGTGATGTTGTATTCATTTTTTCCTGATTTTCTTAACCTCCATTATATAGCATACCTCCAAGTTGAATGAAGGCCAAATCTGTCATCTATATGTCATCTATAACCCTGTTGTCATTTTAAACCTGCGTGAATTTCTTTTTTCTGCAAAACAAAAAAGATATTTTGAAAATGTTGGTAACCAAAAACCATTGGTCCCCACTGACTTCTATTGTATGGACACGAAACCAAGAAAGTTAATTGGGACAATGGTTTTATGTTACTACATATAAAAATATCTTCTTTTGTGTTCTGTAGAAGAAAGAAAATCACACAGCTTTGAAATGACAAGAGACGTGTAAATAATGACAGAATTTTAGGATTAAACGTAGGAATTTGTAGGAATTTGAAGGTGAACTATGAAGGACTCTCCATGAATAAACTCCACAATAACACTGTAACCTAAATTGTTTGTAATTTTAAAAACAAAGGCAGCACATCTGTCTCATGATCGTATTACATATCAATATCACTTTATTTACTTTATTTTATAAAAACCTTAATGTGCATTTGAGATAACCGTTTTATAAAAGCTATGTAAGCTATAAAATGCACTGTACCCCACTGCTTCTTGGGGCTTATTGCTTTATTTTGATAAAGTGAGAATGCTATTGTAAATAGTGTTGCGGTAGAAGTTACATAATAAGCCATGCTTGCACTACCATTGAAAAGTTTAAATCACTTGAGTGAAATATTTCATTATTGACCTTTTAAACTTTTAATCTAAAGACATATGCATAAACGTCTAATATTAGTTTTGTAGACAAAAAATAATAGTGCAAAACATTCATTTTTCATTACAGAACTAAAACTGTATTTAATTCAAATGTTTGAAAATGGATTACTTTGAAATAATAAATGAACAATAAGGGAACTCCATTAAAGCCCCGCTGTAATGCCTGGAACGCGCAGCATTATTTGATGTGTTGTTGACGTAATTTCAACTGAAAAATGCAGAGCGCACGTGACATATCAAGTGACCCCAGCGCCAATAAAAAGTAACCAATTGCGTTTCATTTAAGGCACACACTAGCTGTGTCTCGATTTGGAAGGCTGCATCCTACAGAGGTCTCATTTGAAGCCTGCTACGTCACTGATGCTGTCTTGTCTCATAAAAGTAGGTAGGACACTCCGTATGCACCCTTCTAAAGAACATGCCAAATTATACATGCCAAGTTTTATTTATATAATTATCTATATTTATATTTATTAGTAAATATATTTACTTGTCACAACATAATTCCCATTGTTCTATTTGTGTTCATCTATATAGTTTACAATTATTTTTGAAAAGTTGAAAAACGCTTATAAGTCACCTTTTAACAGTAGTGTATTCCCAAATATCCCATCACCTTAATATTTCCGCACCTTGTTAGTTTTTAAAGCCTTTCATGACATCAAGAAGATATTCTTACCTACTTTCCTTCTCACAAGCTCATCATGGCCAATTTATTAAGGGTTTCTAAGTTCAGTATGTCCTCCGTGGGTGGTAGGTCATTCATTGGCCCCTAGACACTAAAGCTCTTCCCCCCTCAAGCTTCTCAGTTAAATTTAACATATTCCCACCTTCTCTACTCAATTGAAAACACATCTGTTTACTCAGCGTTATTAAAATGTTTATACAGACTGACTCATTCTTATGATTGCAATTCATTTATGCCACATTTGTTGCTTCCTTTCTTCTGCCTCTTTTTTTCTGTCTTTGTTTCTATTTTTTATTTGGCAAACTTTTTTATTAACACTAATACCTGTAATGTGATCATTAGAGGTTCTCATTAAAGTGGACTAGGTTTGGGAAGCAGGCGAGTGGGGCGAGGAGGGAGTTTAAAGGTGAATTTAATAGCAAGGAGTGTAACAGTATCTCTTTCCTCACCCGGCACAAATGTTTCCTCACATTGCTGTGTTTGGGCTGCTGAGCTGAGATCCGCCTGTCTGCGACGGGAAAAGTGTTTATTTGAATTAAATGTCATTCATGTATATCCTTCATTTTCATGTGGTCTGTTTGATTTGAGAAATCAGGAGCTGTCTTGCACTAGTCTCAGCCTGTAGTCTTAAGTTCAGGTCTTTACAGTTTCCTATAGGTACACTTTCCAGGCCACAGGGGGGAACTCAGTTTGTGTAAATTGGCTGAGGGCCATCATGCAGTCTTCTTAGAGTTGGAAAAACAGACAAAGTCTGTCCTGCTCTTTACAAGGAGCGCTTGTTTGTTACCTTTGAGTATGAGCCTCATTAATACTAGCCACTTAAGTTCTCGTGGATTCTAACTTTAAAACAACATGGTTTCAAATTGAAAAAGTCTAGTTTCCATTCGCCAAATACATACATCTATAAAGTGGCGACATTAGGAAGAGATGTACTTTAGTGAGGTTACGCACAGAATCCTGACCATCTCCCCACACATTTTGTATTATGCATATAAAAAATAATAATAATAATAATCACACATTATGTTTAGGTGTGCTGCCCTCAACATACCTGTATTGACAAAACCTATGATCTTAAAGGGATTCTTCACCCAAAAATTTTAATTCTGTCTTCATTTAGTCACCTTTGAGTTTTTTTCAAATGTGTATACATTTCTTTGTTCTGATGAACACAGAGAAAGATATTTGGAATAATGCTTATAACCAAACAGATCTCAACACCCATTGACTACCATAGTAGGAAAAAAACAATGGTAGCCAAGAGTGCCCCAGAACTGTTTGCTGTCCTACATTTTTTAAAATATCTTCTTTTGTGTTCAATAGTTTGTCAATGGGTATTGAGATCTGTTTGGTTAAAAGCATTATTCCAAATATGGTTCTCTTTGTACATCAAAACAACGCAATTTATACACAACTCGAACGTTCGTAAATGATGACAGAATTAAAATTTTTGGGTGAAGTGTCCCTTAAATGACTGCGATTATTGATATTGTAATAAACTACACATATGATATGGTAAATAATTTAGCGGCAGTATCTGGTTAATCAGACAGTTGGGTGAACATCTGATACATATAGCACACTTAACTGGAAACACTTCAGCAGATTCAAAGTCGTCTTCTGATTGGTTGACATCAACAGCATTTCTTGGAGACGTGTGTGTCTCCTTCTTTGTGAAGTACGAAGTTGTCGTGTTTACCTCGGTTATGATGCCAACTAAACCCTAAATTTCTAAAAGTAGAGTAAGGGTAGAGTGAGCTGTTGGTTGCAATTCGCAACCTCACAACTAGATGCCGCTAAAATCTCCCCGTTTCTCCTTAAATTGTCCTTATGCTTTTACAGTGCCATCGATACCATTCTGTACTTTTTTGTGAGAGCTGTTTTCAAAATCAAAAATCGAAGGCATTAAACAAAGGGTTTCAATACATCATTCAATGTGTTGCCAATACTGTTGGGAAGCGTTTACTTGTCCTTGACCCAGTCCTTGGAAGTGAAGAACGCACCCTTTTCTGAAAGGGGTTGCTTTTTGTGGACATTGTTTTTGATCGTTCCCTGATGTCAATCCGGCAGGCAAATAAAAGACTGCCAGATTGATCAATAAGAGCTATTGACTGATGCTGGCGACTGACACAAGCTTCTTTGACATGCTAATGCATAGTAATAATCTACTTTGTGAGGATCCAAGGAGCAAGGGGTCAACTGTTAAAAGTTCATATATCCATATGAAAACAGTAAGACAAAGTTGCATTTTTTCTATTGCCACATGGCTCGTAAAATACAATGCCCATGTTTTCTACTACTGTAGCAAGCAACATGAAATATACATAAAACTGTTTTGAGGAGGTTATTTATTTAAATAAACATTTCAAATCACTTTTGCATCAGGGCAGTATTTTGCTTCAGGTCTATGCATTATTTTGTATGTTAAAGCGGGCGTAACACACGCGGTTTCTGCCAGTCTCATATTAATCTTGTGTACCTTTAGAGTAGTATTGCATACTTTGTATCTTTGAAGAGTATTTAGTTTGATCTGTAAGTATATTTCCGAAATCATACGTCACGTATGGGGTAAGCTGAACTAAAGCACGTGCGCACCTATCGCCAACAAAACAGACATCTGTTTCACTCACAGAATGAGGTTCATGTCCGGCGTCTTTTAGCGCTGGGACGACTCCATATATCAGTTTCAAACGATCTCCAAATCCAGCATTATATCCACAGTTTATCTAACATTCATAACCCAAATGAAGTTAACGAACAAACACCTGAACTTTGCGAATGTATGCTCTCTCTCTCTCTCTCTCCTGCACACAAATTAAAGTGACGTCTGCACATGCTCCTTCTCCAGCTCTCTTTTCTGCCGCGTTGGCGTGCCGCGTCTTTTTCCGGGAGAATTGTCCAATAAGGGACTAAAAAAAATTGTTATGAAACAGTTTTAGATGTTCGAAAATCACTTTTCGAAACCTGTACGATCGCTGGGGGAGTGCATCGAGCACAGAAATACTACGTAATACGCCCAACACATTTTTGGAAAGTTGACCATGTTAAGACAGCACGTTTAACATTGTAAAGAAGTCAGAATGCATGACACATCGTTGCAGTACCCCTTTAAACAAAAATTAGAGGATGAAGCATTCTCTCATCTTTCCTCATTCTATAGATGACTGCTTAGCTTACTTTTCCCGCTACGGTCGGCCTTTATGGTGAAAATCTGTAGTACAGTCAGTGCTGAGCACTATACATGAAAGGGATGTGTTTTGTAGGGAAGAATAACCTGTCACTCGCTCTTCAGGGTGACCTGAGGGAGACGGGCTGTAGATGTACTCATCAGGCTGTACCCAAGCTGTACAACTGTCACACAGAGGAACGCGTCCTGACTTGCGCGTTCCCTTACGTCTAACAGAGCAAAGGACATGGGTCCCTGAAGTGGGGACAGCTGATGCCCTCGAAGGGACAGTGTTATGTAAAGAACTGAAAAATTCATCTGTCCACATGAGGGGACTTTCACTCCAAACACCTGAAGCCGCTAGTTTTGCGCACACACAATCTAGGTCAGCTGGCACATATGGGATGCTACTCCAGATATGGTCAGAATTAATTTGTTTTTGTTCCTTAGATCTTATAGGTAGCATGGGTGCTATTTGTCTCACATAAAGCACGAGTGCAGGTTAAACAGTGAATCTGGACATCTAAGGTTTGTAATCAACATGACTGTATCAGCAGAAACAAACTGAGATTTTATTGCACGGCACCTACCAAAGCACACTATGCCAGTATGATGGGAGTATCAGAGACAGAATGGAGATAGGAAGCAGGCCTTCAGAGGAGGGATTTTCAGGAACTGGTCATGATCATACTGGTCTTCGTTATCAGCCTTCCTCCCCCGTGACTGAGACGGACTGGCCTGGATGTGACATAAAGCAGAGTATGTGTACACACAGAAGCTAGACACAAACACAAGGTTTACCCATGACTATATCATGCAACCCAACCACATATCACAGGTTTAAGTATCAGTGTGAGCATTATCTCATTGTGGCAACAGGTTTTGATTGTGTTTCTAAAAAGAAAGTCACTTGGGGCGTCCAGTGACACATTCCAGGGGTGAGTTTTGTTTTGTCACTTTGGGTTCGACAGTGCTGTGAACATACTATTGCTTAACTTCTTAACGTTAACATTTATTATTATTCATTAGGTTGGCTTTTATTTTGAGGTTCTTGTTTCCTGACCTCACACTTATTGTATTATTTTTCATTTTGGAATATAGTCTTGCATTTACATCTAATAAACATTAGGGTGTTAAATGATCTCATCCTATGTCTAAGCTAATTTTGCACAAATAGAAATTAGATTGAGAACAAATCTTTAACTTAAACTTATTTCATCGAAATAATTATTATGAGTAGTAAGATTTGATTTGTCTCCTGTTCAATCAATAGGATGATGTCACTTACTGTTCTTGCACTTTTCCCATCTTTCCTGCACAAATAAAAATCAAAACTGTCAACTTTGCAAAAGGAAACGGGTGGAGCAGTTGTTTGTCTCGATAGCTAAATATTGATTTAGATGTTGAGAGAAATCATTTGATTCATTAAAAGCTTTCATTGCTTCGAAACATCAATTACATAGACCCAGGCAAAGATCCAAGCCACTGGAAAATCATTCTGTTTTTGTCTCGTTTGGTCAGAGTGTGATTATGAAATTTTGCTATGAAATGTTGACATTATGCTGACAGAATATAAACCCTGTAATTTGTTCACTATTGGTATTGAACTAAGCTCTGGCCTACATCAGATCGTGGAAATACAGGTGGCTGTGTCCACCTTTGCAGAAAAATGAATAAAACGTTTCATGAAAGTACTTACTTACTTTCATATACTTTCTTACTTTACTGTATCAAACGTTTGAAGGGACACAAACTAGACCAAATAAATCGTAAAAGAAATCAATCAAAAATAAACAATATTAGAAATGACACTTGTTTATTATGATCAGTAGGACATGCCTAGACTTTGTTCGTCATGATTAACAACCAGTTATTTCACCAAAGACGTGTGACTTTCAAATTGTCACAGATATTTTTTACACTTTAACGAAGTGTCACAAATTTTGTATTTATATCCTTTAAATAGTTTAAATAATTACATATGTGTTGTTATTGATATAATTAAGTTAGTGAATTACCTCAGTTTGAAACAAATCCAGGGACGCGTCAACTAAATCACGTGGTCATAAATGGCGCAATCATTTTTTCCTCGACCACCGTATGCTGGATTCTCGGGGCAATTCGTAAAGAGATTCAGCTCAGTTTTAATTTATACTGCAGTATCCCTTCCCATAATTTCTTTCAAGAGAGAAAAAAAACGTCGTTAAAATTTCGCCGACGTAACGCGGCTGCTGTCTTCTCGCGATAGCCTTTAACACACCTGGTTCTGTAGTGATTAGTAAATATGGCAGCGGCGGATTTTTACACACTCGGATGACACACACAGCTCATATCTTCAAATTCCTGTAAGTGACCAGTATTCCACACGAAAACACGAAGCACACAGTAGATTGTAGTTTTTGTACTTTATGCTAATGCGTGTCCAGCTCTTTTGTTTACAAATACGACCGACTGACAACCGGAATTTACGAATTTGTGAACATTACGAAAATTATCCTTGATTTTACGACAGTAGTAGCTATAGTTCCCAATGTTTTAGTTTATAAGATATAGCTGTAGTGAAACAAGCAGCAAAACATTTACCATTGGTCCTGCTACATAACCATGGCTTATATTTGATTATGATATTGACTATGTGATACCTATTATTTGACTTAAATTGATGATAACTGTGAGAACTGTTTTTGCTTCTATGCACACAGATATCTGTTTTGATACTTCTGATCTGTTTAACGTGTTGTACAGTTTTATCTAGAGATGAACAATAAATTATCGGCCATATCTGTATCGGCCGATAAATGTATTTTTTAAAGTTAGTGGAATGGGACGATAGAAAAATATAGGACGATATATTATAGCCGATAAATCATAAATAATTTCCCCAGGTTAAACCAGGTGCCCCTGGCTCGCTTGGAAGAGGTGGGCCAGAGCAGGCTGTCACCGTAATAAAATCATTGACTGCGCACTTACACATGAAGGCGTGTGTCATCGCATCCAAAATTACTCGAGGTTTGTCAAACATAATCCAACGTGTGTAACGATAGGCTTTACGATAATAAAGTACGGGATGGTGATTTAATAGCATAATGAGCCGTTTACTTATGACAATGACATCATTTTAGCAGATCGGTCTGTGAAGCGCCCGCTTATAGTTAAACACCTCTAATAAGCCCCAAACTGAACATTCCAATGGATTCTGTTGTGCTGAGAGGGATCGCTTTGTTTACGTATGCTTGGATTCAGTCGCATCGTAACTATGAAAGCGTGCCTGGGTTTGGATGGTAATGAGCAATGTGAGCGCAGGCCAGCGGGAGAGTGGAGAGAGCAACCGTGATAAGTGAGAGTACACCCTTAGACTTGTGGCTATTACGAATTTTTTCCTGATTTGCTCTGGAAGAACATCTATAATTTGCTTATTAAAAAAAAATATACCAGAAAAGTTTGCAATTTAAACAATCATTAGCAAGTGTAAAGTAGGCTTGCATGATTTTGGGAAAAGGAGAACAAACGGTTACCTTGTTTTCTGCACGGAATGTTTTCAAATAAAAGCAGGTGTCCACGTTTTGCCTTTAAGTGGTGACTTAGGTATTTTATATTAAAGAGTAGGTAGCATATGTTTTTTTAAGGCCCTACTTTGGTTTATGGAGTGTCCAACAACAAGTTTATGTACATACAATGTGTTTAAACACTATAATGTCGTAATAATAGGCAGTTATTCGTACCTTCCTTCTTGACTGACTCTCAAATGATTTGTTCCGCGATTCATCTATCTAAGCCCCGCCTACCCACTAACCTTGTGTCATGTGATTGGTCAGATGGTGTAGTCTGTTGTTATTGGTCAAACGCGTTCATCATTTGTCGCAAATAGAACCCCACTACCATCATTACAGGATTACGGTTTACATGTGGTTGGATGTCATGTATATTATATGTGTAGCTAGAGATGGCGGCGATTTTGCCGTACCAATTTGAGCCCAAGTCTGACGAGGAAGCATCAGAAGACGCTCATCCACAACAAACTCCACCACCACTGGAGCAGGATGTTTGTCAGTGTCAAGTGACAACTCTTGTCATTAAAAACACCCAGTGTGACAACATGCATGTTGTGCTTTTGCTCATCAATGAAATAAAACATTATTTTTTTCTTAAAATACTGTTAATACGTTAGTAATACTATTATTTCGTCTTAACTGTGCGTTGTCATGGTACATAGACCATTTCAGAAAGTCGACGTTATGAAAAATGATTGTAGTATCACCCAAATATATCTATATAGGTGCACGTGCGGCAAATGTTTCATAATGCAAAGTTTATAGGCAGATAAACAAACTGTTACATCCCAGAAATAACGGTACATGCTAATGTTAGATTTATATGCATCAGCTAAACGCAGACATAAGGTACAAAAGTATTTCTTGAAGTTAAGACAAAAATGAATAGACACACTTACAGGTTGTGATTCGGTGGAGCTAACAGGTCCAAATGGAGTTGGTATTGCCCCTCTTTCAAGGATAGTCGTTTCACATACCCTGCAGTGAACACACCAAGATTATTAAACCAATCCTCGGTGAAATGATGCGCGCACACTTTAACCCTGGGGTTATACTTCTTTGGTATCGTTTGAAAAATGAATTGTAACCATTTTTCCCTCAGACGTTCTTCCTTTGGTAGTTGAAATAAGACGCACTTAGTGGCACACCGTAGAACACAGGTTCTAGACATGATACACACGCATCACGAACGAGTGACAGTGTTTGGGAGAGGAGAAATAAGTTCGCGTCAGTCTCAGCAAAACGTAGGCGGGGACTATGTATAGTGACGTAGATATGCGGGTGTACTAGTCCACGTCTCGTTTGTGTGATTCAGAGTCGACTCCCATTTTTACAAGCAAATAACTTTGTTTTTTATTGATCTTCGGACTTACAACTTGGCAGACAGCTTACTTTCAAACACGGCAACATAATAGACTGCATGAAATGTCATTTTCATGATCTCATGCTACTTACTTTTTAAAATCTAGATACGGTATATTGACCAATATATTGGTTATCGGCTTACAATGTTAAAGAATCATCCATTATCGTTATCGGCCAAAATGTACATATCGGTGCATCCCTAGTTTTATCCATCAAACTTTTTTTTTTGAATGTACAGTGTCCTTGGTTATTTAGTCGGCATCATTCTAAAAACATATACTGTGGACAGCTGAGATATAATCTCATTTAAATGAATACATTGTTCCACCAGTCGTTGAAAGATTTGCTTGCATTGGCTTAGGTACAGGGCTTTTCTTAATCTTGCTACCTATGAATTGATCTTTTCAATTGGGGAACACCTTGCTCTCCGTATGAAAAATACCTATATGACACCCTGTCTGCCTGTTTTACCCAGGTAAAAGAATATATAAATATTTCTGTGTTTTCTAAATAATAATATCCTTCTACAAAATGAGAACATTATGTGAAAATATATTCTTGATATCTTTAATACTGTCTGATTAAGGCTCTGTCAAAGATTAAAATTAATGATTGAAATAAAACTAGGATTTTTGCTCCTTTCTTAATTAGAATATCATATTGAATTTCACAGACAGGGTCACATATTCCTTCATTGGATCAAGAACAATAAGTGTTTAAACATCCCTATTAGTATGATGGGTTATCCTTAGAAAGGTACAATAAAAACCATGTGGAATTTCCCCACCACACCCAAACACACACACACTTGATATACGTAAGGGAGGAGATTAACATATCAAAGATAATGTAACGTAATGTAACCCCAATGACAGATGGGATACACTATCTGATCATCTTTAGTATTCATTTGTTTAACCACTGCCTGCATCTGCTCTCAGTTATACCAAGTGCTTAAAATACAGCAATACTGCTGAGGAATCATAAAAATATGGATTTTACATTTCACATTATTTCGTTTTATGTGTACAACTTGTTCTTTTATTGCGATGGAATATTATACCTCTTAATGGACCAGCAGTACAAATAGGACCATTTCTGGCATTAGGGAGTCTATGTTTAGTTGTTATTACCAAATAACATGTTTTAACTTCGATCTGATCCAGCCCTGTGTGCAGGTGCTTGAAAATTCTTGAAGGATTATTAATGCATGTCCAAATAAAATAGAACAGGTTATTCAAGCGACTAAAAAACTTTGATGTGTCGAGTATGCGTGAAATACATGACGGCATCCTTATGTCTCAGCATCAGCAGAGTGATTAAGTGATTGTTTAATTGCTCTTAGACGTTAACTTGTAGCGGGTCTCCAGGTAGGAGACAAGCCAGGATCAATTCAAATCAACTGACTCGCATTTCCTGATTGCAGATGAGAGAGCAGGCGGGAAGTGAGAACGGGGACATGCACGTCATCGATGACATCCTCAGCTGTCTACGCAGCCTGCTATTAATCACAATACGAGACCAGTGCTGCGCTGGATGATTTACATCTGACAGGAAGTACAGTAGTCAGACCTAAATCTCTTCAATCCCGAGCGTGTTATCAGAGTTTCCTTTTCAGCTAATTTGCTGATATTGTCGAAAGCTGTCGAGAAGAGACCATGAAGGGGCTCTCTAAATGTTTTCTTTGAATTATTTGTAAAGTTTAATTTCTTTAATGCAGCCCCTGCCCCACTCTTCCGTCACTGAGAGTCCCACTGAAAATGCTGAATGTAAAGGAGTGAGTCAGTATCCTGCATTCTGAAAGAAAAACCACAAGAGATGGATGAGAAAATAATAAGCGTATAATAATAAGACTGCACGAAACTTAAGGCATGTAGGGGAGATCGAAGGCAATTGTGAATTACAGACGGTGTGTTTGCTTATAGCATATATAGTATGTGTTGACAGTAATGATTCCTTTAAATTTAGCTCATTGAGAGACTATCAAAAAAAGAAAAATCCCACTGTACCTCACATGAGGACACATTTATTTTCAATGATCATTATTTGCCCTTTTAACACTAAGTTTAGTGGTATTTTTTTATTTGTATGTACAGTAACTATGTAAAGTAAAAATCTATTATAATTCATTTAAATTAAAATTAAATGTTATTCTCTGACAGATTATTTTCTTGATAATAAAATATATTGTTAATGTTAAGGATTCAAACTTTTTTCAACACTTTAATCCTATTACTCTCAAAAGTTTTTATTTTACGCTGACCTCATCGCTTGACAAAATCTTGTGTGGCGAAACTAAAGTGTTCTTAATACATTTAAATAATTCATTTTTACTACACGTTAAAATCTGATTCTCGTACACAGAGACTCCTCTGCTTAATTTTTTTATATCAAAATGAAATAAATATGATGGCACTTTAAAAAACTCTTTGTGTTATGATGAAATTTTCCTTAACTTTTCAAATTGTCTTCGTTGTTCTTTTTTGTTGCTGTTAACTTATTAGGTTGGTTTGACAGGTAACAAATTAGAATTTAGACCTGAGGCTTTACGCTTAATTGCACACACACCCCAGCAATGTGTATAGTTAAGGTGTCGCACGTCTCGGTCCCTCGGTACGTTTTTTTTCAAAGCAACTGACACAAGGTGCATTGGAGTGTCATTGTAATATCATCCTGAGGAAAGAGAGTGTTTTAGATATCCTGATGAATAAGTTGAAAGCAACTTTGAGGTAAGAACCTGCCGAATGAGGGGCTCTATAGCGGCTCTCCCCAGGTTTCCCGCTGGTCCTTTAGCACCAGTGCCCATTGATATTCAGCAGTATTGACGTCACATGTTTGCAAGGAGTCCCTCTGCAGCTGTGAGAACCAGAACACTGTGATCAGGAGCAGACGGTGGAGGAAGTGCATTCAGTCATTTTCCAGGCTCCCTCTGCTGACAGTCAATAAAGAAAAGCAATAAGAGGGCACACACAGGACTTTGGCTGGGGACAAACTCAAGTTTGTTTATGGATGACCTGTCACTCTTTTTCCAATGTGCTTCCCAAATTTAACAACATGAGCTTGGGTACCTTTTGTCGTTGTGTGCCAGTCTGGAAGCACAGGTTAAGAGTTGCTGTGGATGAAAAGGACAAAGAAAATCAAGTGTTTTTAACGCGCCTGACCATGTTTTTCTCTGATTTTCGAGAGTTCGTCATATTGCCGCTAGAGGGTTCTCGGCGCAGTGATGCGCAAAATAAAACCCCGTCCCGTTTCAGATACGCACCAGAATCAAAACGGCGGGCGCATTTTACCTGCGACTCCCGGTACGGTCAGAATGAAACCGACAATTACGCACCGTTTCTTCAGCAATGCAACGTCACGCATCACCGTTATCAGATCACATATTGCATCCGTGATCACTAAATAACGTGCATTTCAACTTTAATCTATGGACCCCAGTGCGCCCAGTTTTTTTCCAATGACTTCATTCAATGTGCTTACAGAGTTATGTGGATGAAATCACTGACATCATCTCAGATGTGTATTTACAAAGTATGGAAATGCGCATAAAAAAAAGGAAATGATTTTGACCTCCCCACACTGATTGATTACTTAGTCATCCCTGCAATTTAATGGGATCCATTCAATTGGGAAGGTGGAGCACTTGGAAGAATTAACATATTCCTTTCCCCCCTCAATCTGTGTCCAAGTGTCTTTGAAAGGGGCAAGGAAAGGGGGTCGTGGCTTAACATTATAAAAGAAAAAATAAGACAGCATTGCCGTCTTGGTTGGTGTTGAATACGCGTCTTGACAGGCTTTTGTAAAACTAAAAGACCGGGAAAGATCTCGGAGACGAGCGCTGTTTAGTATTTCCTCAAATCCCCTATCCATTGACCAAAATCTCTTTTCTCCACTTGAAAATGAAACTTTTGCCCATTTGCACTTGGCTTCTATGCCTTTTGGTTTTCATCGTGTGCTTGGGATCTGAGTGTGGGACTACACGGCGAAATTCAAGGTCCAAAAGAGACTTGGTACGCATCAGGGAAGCCAGAAGTACCTTCACAGGAGCCTGTGCCACACGCTTGCCTCGGGGCAAACGCTCACTTCCCGGGATAGATCGGCGCTGCCCTCGCCTGTCACAGGCGGGAGAAAGCACCCCAGGTCGGCGGAAAGCTGTTTACTTTACCGGCAGAGGAGACCAACTACGTTTGAAACCCAATTCAGAGGTGCCCAGGGGAAATTTTACCATGGAAATGTGGATAAAACCAGAGGGTGGCCAGCGCTCTCCGGCTGTTATCGCAGGTTTGTTTTTTGCTTCCTTTTACTTCCAGTTTATGCGCTGCAGAAATAATGTTTCATATAGTGCAATTGCAGCATGTGTCGTGGTTTATACAAATACACAGTGTGACAGATCACCTCCAGTGCAAGAATAGTTGCATGAATCGCATGGCGCCAACACTTCTTTATATCAGATTCGCTATGAGGTAATGCAAACATATACTAAGAATAGTTGGCCAATAATTGATCTGTGTGAGGGTGGCATATGGAGATGCGCCTTTGCTGTGGTTGTTTACCGATACTATCAAAAAGTCTCCTGGGTTTTGCATGCGGTCTTGGCAGATTATTGCCATGCAACTTTTGGTAGCTTTTTCATCCTTTAGTTGACATAACCCCCTTGATTTGCGTCAGAGTTTTTAGTTATACATATTTGGATGTAGTGCGCCCCGCATTTTTAGAGAGTTGCCATCCCCGATACCTTTAACGTTAAATAACTACATTTTAAAATCCATTCACGGAATCTCTAATGAATTGCAATCGATGACCAAAGTACCTCATAACCTATTTATTTGTTTGCCTATTGTTGACATTCATTTTTTTCTTAAATGACAAAATAATGCAATTTTATCATTTTCGTGGTGGCCGCGAAAATCATCACACACAAAATTAATAACTGCGTATGTTGAGATTGTATGTATGGTGCTGTGGGTGTCTGCGTTGAACTGTGTCAGAAATCGCTTAAACACATACGTCATCCTTTTTGATGCATATGTTACTGTGCGTTATACGTGTTCCTCTGCTCTGCAATAAATGTACATAATACAACCATCCCACGCAACACTACATTGCACGTAGACTATTTTTAATTCACAGGATGGTTGCTTATTTGAAATCTTATATTTAGTTTTATTCAAACGTATTTTGAAAATAAATGTTAATGTTTTCTGAGCGAATAACAAATCATTTTTTCAATTGATTGACTGATTTATTTGCTTTAAAAATCGAATGCGTATAACGCATTATTCTATAGAGGATGTAGTTGCGCGGTGGGCGTCTTTAGTTGATCGGTTGTTTTTTCCTCAAATAAATCTGTTACTTTTTCATGCCTTCTTCAGCCAACAGAGAGCGTAATACCCATGGACTCGATTTACGAGTCCTGCGTGCACCCCGTGAACCCCTACAGCAAGCAGATTTGTGGGAACAGAACACATATATTCACTAATCATTTGCACTTCCAATTATTTATGCTAAAATGCTTGGAGTTTACCGGGTATGGTGATAACTGAATTCTGTCTAGCTGTTGAAAGTGTATATTAAGATTTTCTCTTCAGCTGTAATTTAACAAACCCACTGGCTTCCTGTTTCCTAAACCTGTGGGTGCCACAGAAAACCTGTTCCACAAAATAAACCTACAGGTCACTGAAAGTCTTTATTACTGCTCAAATGAAACTGACAAAATAATGAAATATCCAAGGTAGATAAATCAACAACTAAATAAGGACAGCTGTTTGAGTAAAATACATGATACAGACATTTACAAGACGCTCCATTTAAGTCACAGCTCATTAAACCAGGGCATTCAAGATAATGTAATTATGTCAAGTTTGGACCATTGTCCTCAGATAAGCTTTACATCTTCACGCAGCAGCGTGATAATAGATTGATTGAATAAATCTTGTCAGTGAGTGATCTAAAATTAGTCCGCTGAACTGTCCTCAAAATTATCTTCTTACTCACAGTAACATTAAGAAGCAACGACATGGCGCTGGCACGGTTTATATACAGTAGCTTCTACTACGCATCAAATACTTCTGCTTAGCACATATAGTTTTTTTATGAAGTATTAAATGCTGTGACAATTTTCTGGGGACACCATTTTTACCAGTTATTAGATTTTAATAGTTAAGACAATAAATGTGAAGTCTTTGGTGTAGGGGAATAAAAAGAGAAAGCATTAAAATGAAAACCAGCAGTAAAATTAGTGCCTCGTCCATGTTTTGAGTGATTTTATTATTGCTGGCTCATTTTGAAATATTACACCCATTGCCACTTAAACATCATGGAATGAACTCGCCAGCGCAGATCAGAGTCAAGAGTATTAAGAGCGTCCAGAGAGTATTCGCATGCACCAAACCTGTTTTTTTTAACCTAGACAAATGCCTTTTTTTACTAGACATTTTACAACAGCCCTTTCCCATCTTTCATTTTTAGACGTTGGTTTGATTTTAAACAAATGTTCTCATCTAGCTTCTGGTTGTCTTAGAGGTTTCTGTGCAGTTTCGATCGGGATGGGATATTTTATGGCACTTTACAATAACTGAACAAGCACCTCGTAAAACTGTCAATAGCATCAGTTAGGGGTTTGTAATGATGGCCATAAACATTTAAATATTCAATTATCGTGTTACTGAAGAGGATGATTTATACTTGGTTGGTGTAGTGTTGACAAGTATTCTGTGTTTCTATAATGTTAATAAAAACTTTGTGGTGGGAGACTTCATAAGGGTGTGACATAATTTCTTATGAATTTTGAAAATGTTTTATCAAAATACGTTTGTCCTGACTATAATGCAAGTACAGTATCGGAAAAGTAGTCATTGTAAAAGTTTAGTCAGGAATGTCTATCTATACTTAACTATGCTAAATGTTCCAGCCTTCCAGAATTTGTAGATAACGGTCTGTTGACATTACAGGTGTGTGTCATTCTTTTTCTATGCAGTGCTGGCGTCTTTCATTTCGTAATGCTCCCTTTGTAGTGCTCTGTCCATGGTGCTGGATACTGAGATTGAATATTCTGAAAACGGGTGCTTTCTGAAAATATCATAAGGGATTACAGGGCGTGACAAATTTTGCATAAAGAGCCAGCCACAGTTTTCCTACCAAACACATTTTAACTTAATTCAAAGACTGGGCTGATTTTCGTTTTATTTTTTTGCCATGCAAGCAACATGTGTCTAAATTTGAACGGTGAATGGTTCATCGTACAGAAGATTTTGTAATTGTGTATTAATGAAACAGCATTACTGTTTGACCAAAACTTAATGCAGATAAGTGTCAACTTTACATATTGTAGTCCATTCATCCATTCATTCAACTCCTCTTCACCGAGCCCCTTGCATGTCTAAAGTTCAGCGTTGGCAAGAAATGTACCTGTTTGTTATTTCCCACTTAGTGGTCTCATTCCAGGATTTCACAGATTGTAATTTCCTCAGTTTTATGGCACAATTTATTTTTATAGATGCTGGCAGCGGTTTTGCTGGCAGCCCAGGAGTGAGAGGGAACTACGTGCTCCTGTGTGCTCTTTAGTACGGCGCTCCCGAATGAATGATTCCTTTTAAGTGGTCATTCCTAGCAGCCCAATGATTCCCATGCATTCAGCTTCACTGAAGAGGGCTTGAGAAGCTTGATCCAAAAGCCTTTCCTTGTTGAAGAAGGAAATGTGTAAATATCGAAACGATGTTGCATATCAGGTTTTGTGTGTGGTTGTAAATAGTAATATAGTAATATTTTCCTCTGCTACCTTGGTAACGTTTTACTGCTTCTTTGCCCTAATTGAGTTTCACTAATTACCCCTAAACGCACTTCTCACTGCTGAGGGAGAAGAGAATTCCTTGTAGTTACAGACTGTAACTAGGGCTTTACTCCCAGTTTTGATTCCAAGCGCAAGCTCAGCAACTAACAGGATCAAGCGGCGTTGCTGTGTAAATTTGTAGGACTTTTTGAATGAAATGTAAATTAAATGTTGAAATATGGAATATGCCTTATGTCTGATTTCCACAGCATCACAGCACAATATGAAATATCCTTTAAACAAGCGTTAATGCGCCTGATTTCGAAGGACACATGCCCATTAAATGTGAGAATACGTTTCCGTCTGTAGCCCACACAGTTTCCAACTGAAACAGGAAGAAAAGGGTTTTGAGCCCCTATCATAATAGGGAACGTGCGGAAAATGGGCCATTTTTTTATTTCAAACGTCTTTTACTGCTGAGGCACATTTAAAAAAAACAGGCTGAAAATTCTAGTAACCTTTGCTCTGTTGATACAAGACCACACTGTCTGGGCCTGATTGCTAGCAGATGCTTTCTTGAAGGCCTGCAGTCGCTGGACTGGACCCTCACAATGGTTTGATCATGGGAACCGTGTTGTTTTCCCCACTTTTTTGGACAAACCCATACAGTTTTTGGTCACACTACAGCCACATGCGGTCAATTTTGTCTGTTATGTTGCGTCAGCCAGTTTGCTGCGTCAAACAAATCAATATCTTTTAATTGTAATTAAAGGATAGCTCACTCTAAAGTACAATTTATTTCAAATTATTTATCTTCATGTCAGTCCAAATCTTTATGACTTTCTTCAGTGGAACAGGAAAGAAGATATTTTGAGAAATGTCTCAATGGGTTTTATTTTCATCGTGTTCAATGGGGCCAATGATGTTTGGTTACCAGCGTCCTTAAAAGTATCTTTTGTGTTCTCCAAAAGAAAGTCATGCAAGTTTGAAAAGACATAAAGGCAATGATCAAAGAATTGCTGAACATCATTCATTTTGGCCTTCTCCAAGTATGAAATGTATCTAACATGTGCCTTTTCACTTGCAGGACTCTACGATAAATGTTTCTACTCATCCAGCGATAGAGGGTGGTTGGTTGGTGTCAAAGCCATCAGCGACCAAGCCAATCGTGACCCTCGATTCTTCTTCTCCCTCAAGACAGACCGAGCCCACAAACTTACCACCATCACCTCCAACGCACCCTACGTTCCCAATCAATGGTCACACCTGGCTGTCACCTACAATGGCCTCTTTATGAAGCTATACGTTAATGGGGCGCAGGTCGCTATAAGCAGAGACCAATCTGGTGAGATTTTCAGCCCGCTTACGAAGAAGTGCAAGGTGCTGATGATCGGGGGCAATGCCTTAAACCACAACTACCGGGGAACAATGGAACACTTGAGCCTGTGGCGCAGGGCTCTGACCCAACGTGAAATCATCAGTTACATGGCTGGCAGGTACGGCAACTCCGACGACCTCTCTCAGCTGGTCATCCACGAGAACTTTGAGAACATGTCAAGAAGGTGGCTCACTATGAAAGACGGCAGCTTCCCCAGTTTGGAGTATTCGGACCGGAACTTGGCAGGTGACCTCAGCGGCTCTCTGGACACTGGACTGAAACCTCCGCCTTGTGGACAGACAGTGTGCGACAATGTGGAGGTGGTGACGAACTACTATCAGCTCTGGAGCTTCCGTAAACCCAAGACGGTGCGCTATCGTGTGATAAACATTTACGACGATGAGGGAAGGTGGCCGACAGTTACAGAGCACCAGATCAACCTTCAGCACCAGCACCTGAACAACGCGTTCTCCGTCTACAACATTACCTGGGAGCGCACACTCCACAATGTCTACAACTCGTCCTTGCGTAACCGCCTGGTACTGGCTAACTGTGACATCAGCAAAGTGGGCGACGAAGAATGCGATCTGGAATGTAACCACACCCTCACAGGCTTCGATGCCGGAGACTGTAGGAGGCAGACGGCGCGTTGTCCTGAATATAAGCAGGGAAATGGGGTTTGCGACCCGGAGTGTAACTGGGACAATTTCTATTATGATCGTGGAGACTGCTGCAACCCCAACATCACCGATGTCACGAAGACCTGCTTTAATCCCATGTCACCCCTCAGGTAATTCTCGAAAAACTCCTCTTATTGGGTACATATGAGTTGCTATATTCGTTTGTGGCCACGTAGATACAAGAATTATTGTTCAGGTGAAGCTCAGGGCTAGAAGTTCAAATTTATGGAAAGACTTAAGGGAACTCTAGGGCGCTGTCAATTTTGTTCTTTTGTGTGCGGCGTTCCGAAATCTCAATTTTGTGCTGTTAATATATTATGATGTGACATCCCAACAGCATCGTAAGTGCTGAACTGAAGTCAGAGTTCTGGAGCATGAATTTCTTGACATGGAGGCAGTTTGAGGGACCATTAAACACTATAAAGGATTAGACTCGGCCTTATGTTTCGGTGAGCTCCTCTGTACAAGTGAATTTTAGCCCTGGAAACTCACGTTTCACGTATCCCCGGAGTCCATTTTGGCATGCATTCAAAGTTCAGCAACCAATCACGGTTTACTCTGTGGGTGAAATAAACTACTCTCGTGGTGACCAGATGTGAAGACTGAGGAGATTCTAGACATAGTTCTTATTTTTTGTAAGCTTATAAATGTGATTTGATAGAGAGTAAGTGGGAATGGAAAGTATGTCCCCCTGGACAAGCCGAGAAGCCAATCACATCTTCGAGCAGAATCTCCAACACTATTACTTACAGCATTAGAGACCCTACTGGGAGTGCTGCTCGGGAAAAAGAACCCCCCAGAAATAAGTTGAGGTTGTGGGGGCATTGGATACTATTGGGTATTTGTTCTTTGGATGATGGGACAAACCAAAGTTTTCCACTCTTCTCTAAACCGTGCTCCTACTGAAAAGTGTAACATGTGTTCAGCACACGCTTCAATAAGAAACTGCTGATGGCCGTTTGTTGTGCTGCGTTTGGTTTTCATGTATTTAATCAGACCAAACAAGTGCATTTGAGGACAAGCAAGAGGCCGAGCCAGATTCGAAGGAGAGACGTGTCACGGTCCAAAATGAAAGTTTTATTGTCTGCAAACTGAAACCAAATATTTCGGTGGTTGTGTTAAGGTTTACGTGCGCAAGTCTGAAATCAGAAGTATTTCAATACAATAGGCATTTGTTGTCCTTCAAATGATCAGATTTGATTCAAGTTCGTAACCTTTTCGCAGTGTGGCACTGCTCGCAAATTGCATAATGTTGTTGCTTCTTGCTCTCTGCGGTTACAGGTCCCGAGTTCACGTCTTCGTTTTCGAGTTGCCGTGTTTACAGTTGTCCGTTTACTGTGTGTGTATTCGTGTGTGAGATAAGACTAGAGCGTGTGGTCAACCAGCGAGGGGAGAGCTCTCCAACTTGTTGCTTGTTTTGATTTGATTATGGTTTGTCTGGAGAGCTTTGCCGAGGGCTGGATAACAAAGTGATTTGACATTCCTTTTTGATTGTACAAGTATGCATGAACAAAGAGTTGTGCATTGAAAGAAAAATGAAATCAAATGCTGCGGTGGCTTTGTAATTGCCTAAGACTCCTGCAGATGTTGAAGTCGACTTTAAATTCAGCCGTTTTGAACAGACTTTTAATAACCCAAATTAATGCTCCAATCCATTATTTTTGGTAAAGAAATTAGATATTGAGCAAGTACCTATAAACCCTTATTACCATACCCCAGTTTGGAACAGTGAGCTTATAATACTGATCTAAAAGTAGTTTTCTGTGGGAAACTAGGGAGTTTGAATTCTTTGACATCAACCAATAGATAATAGAATAAATGCTAATAATCACGGAGCTACTTTTTATCATTGGCATATAGCCAGGCCTGAGCCGGTGTGAGATTTCTTTTATACCCTTAAGAAAAAGTACCATGGTTTCACAGTATATTTATAACACTAAAATTTATTATTTTCAAATATCTGCGTATAAAAACTACTTTTCAACTGGACACAATACGTTTTTTCACAACCAACATATATAACATGTATATCAGATAAAAAGATAGCCTTAAAATTAGAATATTCTTTCAAAAAATGTGTTCTTCTCAAATACATTATACTTAATATACAAAACATGGAATGACATGATTTTATTGTATTAAACACAGCTCATACCTTAGAAACGGTATCGCAGGACCCTTTTTGTGGTTTTGAACCCTTGACTCTTTCAAACCTCGGTATACCTTAAACCGGTTTTCACACATGCCTACAAATAGCTAGTACAGTGATGTTTATAGCTGCATTTGTACGGTTTCTAAAGAAAATGTGAACTTGTTTGCCCATGTAAACGTTGCCGTCAGAATGTTTGTGATGTTTTCCTGGGCATTGTTATACGGTTGCTGGGTGCTCTTGGTGGATGCTGTGGCATTGCTTTGCGCTTGCAAGTTTGTTTAGAGTGCTTGCAAGTTGGTTGTTGATTATTGCACAACAGGGGCCGGATTCACAAAACCGTTTTAAGACAAAGTAAGATTGTTCTTCAGATAAGTTATAAAAAGCTTATAAAAATGTTCCTTCTTAAGAAGTTCTCAAATATTTTCATAAGAATAAAACTATGTACTGATGCTTTGTAAATCAGTATTTGTGAAATAAAAAGAACTTCCTTAAGAAGATTTTCAGGAACATAAAACATTAAATTCTTAAATTACAGTTTAAGACAAAATAAAGCAGATAAGATTTTTCTTCGTAAGAATGTTTTGTGAATCCGCCCCCTGGTCTCCAGGATATTGTTGTTTCCTTGAAGTCCTGCTTTAGTTACTTCTACTTCTTCTTTTATAGACCATTTTATGTTGACTATAATGATAATGCAGATTTCATTTTTGGGTGTAGAATTTGGGACGAGGGCACTTTTAAAAGAAAAGTAACAACCATATTCAGCTGTGTACAAGGCCTTAAGTCCAATTTATGGCTCTGCTTCAGACCTATGCCGTTGACTACGCAGAGCCGCCTTACCATACGCCGTAGCTTGGCGCGCACCCCTCCAAAAATGTAACTACGCGTCCACAAGCGCTGTCATTGGTCTGTTTGAACACCTCTCTCAGGTCAAAAAACTCTGCGATTAGAGTAATGTTTACACAAACGCAATTCTGAATGAATTATCCAATTAAATTATTTGTGCTTCTGTACTTAACATCTCAAATCTGCAACAAAAGTGACTGTTTACTTGCCGCTATCACTGCTAATGCTTCTCAAAGGCGCTGCTTCTTCTTCGGCGCTTGTCTTTATTACACAAGCAACATGCGATTGGACACTGACGCCTAGTGGTCATTGCATGTCGATGCGGACAACGACGTACATTTACATTTAGTCATTTGGCAGACGCTTTTATCCAAAGCGACTTACAGTGCACTTATTACAGGTACAATCCCCTTGGAGCAGCATGGAGTAAAGTGTCTTGCTCAAGGACACACTGGTGGTGGCTGCTGGGATCGAACCTGCAACCTTTTGATTTACCAGTTCAGTGCTTTAACCCACTAGACCACCATCTCCTATAGACGTAGAAGTTTAAATGAAAATCGACAGGTAGCCCGACGCAACGTAAAAACACACTTTAGCCATTCTTGCTTTAGCACACTTGTAAGTGTTCACTGGTTGATTATTGCTCTGGCGGGTTTCCCAATCATGTATGTTTGCAGGGACATAAGTAAAAAAGTAAAGTATAAGTAAAAAAAATAATTGGTACCAAGGTGTCTGAGATTGTTTGTGTTCCTGGTGAGTTGCTGATGATGTCCATTATCGTTATTCATTTTCTGTATTTAAGCGGGTGCAAAATAGTGTTACTGCTGCAGAATATTATTTCGTTAGCAAACGTGTAACTACAATAAAGTTCTTTCCACCGATCAATTGCTTATCGTCAGTCTGCAAAAGATCAACAAGCTATTTTGCTTGCGGCCACTTTAAAACAAGATACGATTTCGATCTACGTCAGAGCGCCAAGACTCTCTCTCCAGCATGGTTGACATGGCGGCAGGAGCGATTTTTTTGAAGCTATCGACAGCGGCGGTGGGAACGCACAGTTCGAATCAGGGATTTCACATACCCGAATCTCAATGATGTTTAGCGTTCACTTAGGACCCGTTTTGTCGTGTATTAGCTTAAGGGGAACCCATTCATTATATAGGTATCTGTTCTAGCTCTGTGTAAAGTTCAATTTAAGCCACTAGGGTTGTAAAACTAAGCCAACTAAAAGCTGGTTAGTTTATAAACGATGTATACAGGAATAGCACCACCTACACAGATGTGACAGCCTAAAAAGAAAAGAGACTGTCAATCTATTTGCCCTTACACACATGCAATGCTGACAGAAACAAACACACACACACGCACACACAGGGACTCACAAGCATGAAAATACCCCTGGTGTTTAGAGGTAGTGTTGGATAAAGAGTTAAGCCCCTGGGACAGAAGGATTTCCTCTTTTTAAACTGAAGCAATTAAATGGCTCCTTAACACGAAACTGTGAGGGCAGTCCATTCATTTGTATCAGGAGTTTCTTTCAATGAGGAACCTTAACATGACTGGACACACATCACCTTATATAATTACAGATTTATATAAAGCAATATTAAGCAATATTAAGAGAACACTTATTATTTTCACTTTTTCTGAATTTACTATTATGGGTAAAATGATAAATTTGGTTTAATTCTGTGAACTACTAACAATATTTCTTTTCAGAAATTTCAAATAAAAATCCTGTTTCTATTTGCATTTATCTGCAAAACAAGTTCATATGTATTTTTAAGCAATAAAACGGTAACATTTGTAAATGTATTTAGGTCACCAATTCAAAAATGTTTTTTTATCTGATAATCTTGATTTTTATCAGTTTTCAATTCATTGGGTCTTGTCATGCAATAAGTCTTCCACATTGCTAGTGGATGACTTTGTCACTCTTGAGGTTTGATTTTGTTGAAATGTCAGAGACACTGGACTGGAATGACCACAATATATCTAGAACTGCTGATTTAATGAAAATTTGGAATGGTCTATTAATTTTTTCATATTCTGTATATTGCTGCTCTTTGCTCTCCTTCTGAAACCCTGGACCTGCATATTTTGTATTTTTTTGCTATAAGTCGTTATTACTAGTCATGCACCCTTTATGTTTGTGACTGGGTTTTTGCGAATATCTAACCAATTAAAAGCAATACAAAATACTACGATAAAACTGCCACCAACTACGTTACTTAACCTTACCTAAAAAATATGCAATGTTTCAATAGTAAAGGTCTTCCTACTCTTTCAAATGTGTCAAAAACCATTCATGACAATCCTGTACTGTAATGGCATGCTCTCATTCTGTAGGACGAGTGTCTTCAAAGGCGTCATAGCACACGGAATCGATCCTTTGAAATTGAAGAACAATTGTTGTATCATAAAATCGTTGTCACTGAATCGCCTCCACCAGACTAACAAGACGGTTTGATTTTGCTAAGTGGCAAAAATGTCTCGCTATGAGATGGAATAAACAGGTCCACATTTACACACAAATGAAGTCTAGTGAGTGATCAGAATCATGATGAGATACTAAATCTCAGCCTCTTTATTAGAACATTTGTATAATGACAATACGGAAGCTGTAAATAATAGATGATTTAGAAAACATGTTTGTAAAGATGACCATGATGAAGGTGTTTCATGTGGAAACATCCATATTGAGGTAGTACATTTGATTTCTTTCTCCAGAGGTTTACAGTGGAGGTCATTGTTTACCACTTTAATATTAACAGTATTTGTTTCCTATCCCGCGTTTTCCCTTATCTAGTACAGTATACCAAACGTTCGAACGTCCCCTTCCACCTGGAACGTCACGTAAGTATAACCCCCTCCTCCGTCCTGGCTGTTTTAATGGTTACTGTCTGTGAATTATATTTCTGTATAGGTCAGCTACAAATTACCCGGCGAGTCTGTGAACCTCACGCCCGGTTGTGCGTGATGCTAATTGTGTAGATGATTGATCACTCCTCTTATGTACTTGGAGCTGATGAAAAGATCCCTGAAAGGCTGAGAAAATTATAGGCCCGAACACTGCCATGCCAACCCGCCCCGAGCAAAGCCGAGCTCCGTACATCTGGATGTAAGACGTCTGTACTGATTCAGATGAATAATACATGTGTGTAAATGGATGAAGCCATAATCATGGATTTAATAGGCATTAAATATAAATGCATCAACACAGCTCTTGGAGCACTCCAAATGTGGCCAGGCTAAGCCGATTCGCAGCAATGTCATCCCATGACACAGGCCTGTACTGTACATTTTAAGTGGCTGTAAATGGATTTCCCTCTTTTAAGATATCCTGGGCCTATTGGTTTATTTTTGCTGTCTATTAAAGTGATTACTGTCTGTAAATTGAGCCGTTGCAAGCGCCACCCTTCTCGGATAAAGTTCATTGATTCCGAGAGGTGTTCTGCAATACTGTACATGTCCACTGGTGCCTGCATACTTTGGCTGGATCTGTGCATGCTTTGGCTCGCTTTCTATGTAGTAGGCCTAAGTCCACATCTGATTCGTTTTGTTTTGTAAGTGAGTCAATGGATTGAACTGATGTAAACTCAAATTAGGTGACTTTGACCTACAGTAGTGGAACTTTTAAAAAACAAGCTCCTTCTCTTTAGCCGAATTATTCGTCTTGCCATGAAACTTTCTGACCCTCTTTTCCCTTTTCTGTACAGCCAAAAGCCTGCCAAATATTTTCATAGGAAATAATGAAATTCCTGAAATTATTGGGAGGGAAACCTTATATTATCTCTCCGCTGTGCTGACTTCTATTCCTTTGAATGCTAACCATTGGTGCCTTCTGATAACATTTTCCTTTTTTTTCTTTCTTTGACATTATGGCATCATTACTGTTTTTCCACATTGGAAATATTCACATTTTTTACTTTTTAGACATTAATAAGGCAATAATTATGGAACCACATTTGTTTATTGTTAATAAATACTATAACGAGCTAGGCAGGACGAGAGCCGCGAGGGAACGATGCGACGCCGGTGATAATGAGTGTCAGCTGCACGTTGCACCGGTCTCGCATCTCTCACGGAGGAGATCGGAAGCAAAAAAAGACGAGCAACAGGAGTGTACAATGAAAGAGGACCCGGCCTGGACTTTTTTATGTTTTGTTATGTTTGTGTGGCATTTTACTTTAGTTTTGTTTTTTGTTGAAAGTTTGGTTATTTGTGTGACGGTTCCCGCCTCCTTCCTTACTTGGAACACTGTTACAAATACGTTCAATGTTTTAATGTTAGTAAATCATTAGCAGTGACTTTATTGTTAAAGTGTTAAGAATACTTGTAATTATTTGACTAAATCCAGATGTTATTTCTGAGTTTAAAGAGGGCAATATCCTAATTCCGCTGTATCTAATGCAGCATGAATGTTTAATTTTTTTCTTTTTTTAACTTTTCACTTGACAAGTTTTAAAAAGTTGGAATTACTTGTAAAGCCAATTTGATTGTAGTTTAAAAAGTAAGACGGCAAAACTTTTTACAGTGTTGTCTTTAAAGTTATTGTTCTTGGTGTGAATTTTGAGTGAGGCAGGTAATGTGAGGTCGACACCACACACGATGTTTCCCCTCCATGATGCCTCTCATTGACAGCTGTGCTGGCTTGTAACGTAACCACCGCAACTAATCGTCAATTTACTGCCTCGAGAACATCACACGACCCTTCTCATGTCCGTTCATGTTCGTGAACTATACATCTCATGCCTTCACACAGTCAACATAGAATAGATAGAGTGCATGGTTTTCCCCAGAATTATAAATGTATTTGGAAAAATTTAGATCAAGAGTAAATCCTGTGAAAATATGAATTAACAGATCTTAAGACCTTAAAGTGATAGTTCATCTCAAAATGAAAATTCTGTCATCATTTACTTATCGTTGTCTCAAACTTGTAGACATTTATTTTAGTTGAAAAACATAGAAAGATATTTTGAAGGATGTTTGTAAACAGGCTGTTTTAGGATACCATTGTTACACATGGTAGGGAAAAAAATACTGTCAAAGTTGCCCAAAAACGGTTTGGTTCCTCAATTGTTCCCCCTGTGAACAGTAGCATTAAGAATTGTATACAGATTTGGAAAAACTTGAGGGTAAGAGAGTTTTTTAAATACAGATTGCATTTT
The DNA here is from genome assembly GCA_008369825.1 of Triplophysa tibetana. Taxonomy (NCBI): domain Eukaryota; kingdom Metazoa; phylum Chordata; class Actinopteri; order Cypriniformes; family Nemacheilidae; genus Triplophysa; species Triplophysa tibetana. Next base: position 2,875,617 of record CM017901.1, on the reverse strand, counting down.
GGGGTAAACTATTCCTTTAATATATCACTGTTTTGCATAACTATACAAACAATATTGTTTCGCTACGAAGTTTCCGGCACATTTTTTTGAACCCGCACAGATTTTGTATATGCTTGCAAAGAAGTTGCACGCAAACGTCTCTTCACTGAACCATCTCTCGTTCTTTCGTCTCAAGGTCTTTAGTGTTTCTCTTTTATGACAGCAAGACGGATGATTTTACAACACGTTGTGCCACGGTATCTGGCGTACAGGAAAATAAATGACGGGAAATGGTCATGCTGTCGCTTCCTGTCAAGTTTGAAGTTTATTGACTCTTTTGCTTAACAGTACTAAGATTGAATCATAGCAGAAAGTACATTTTAAAATAAACGAATATAATATATGAAAATAGAGGTTAATACATCAAAAAGCACTACAAAGCAACCCATATATTTCCATCATGTCTCTGGGTTTAGCAGCACGACAACATCTACTGCGTCGATTGGTCCTCGCTGTGAACATGCCAACAGATGTTGATGTTAGCGTGAGGAACGAGGCTTTTCCCTCCGGTTTGAATGCAGGCGGCGGGCGTTTACCGCGCTCGCAAGCGTCAGAAGTAGGGGTTTCGAGAACGCTTGGATTGCTTTTCACATTTTTCAAAGGGCGAATGTTTTGAGAGAATTGTGTGGGGGCCTCCCATGAAGACCGAAGAGGTTAGCGCGGAGGCGACGTGAAATACTATACGTCTGCTTAACTATGAATATATGTATGGTAACATGCTGTTGTACTTATGGAAATGCATGTCTCCAGCAAGCCAACATTTATCACACTGGAGAGGCTTGTCTTTGTTTGACTCGCATGACAGTTAACACTGCGGGGGAAAGGGATTGCATGGGAATAACATGCCCAGTGTGTTTGAGGGGAAATAATAAGCATTTTAAAGGGGCCGTGTTTGGAACGATCCGAATGACACAATGCATTCCTAACTAGACAGGGCCGGTGACCTCTGACCCCAGAGCTGACTGCGGAGCGGGGCTCAGGTTTCCTTCCAAATACAAACTCCCTGTGCGACAGCCGGACCAGGGCCGTTAAATAACACAACACTGCGTCTCTCGACAAACATTGACACATGCTCGTGTACGCACAAACGCTCTCCGTTTATTTACTGTATGGGCTTTTCCCATCAATCATGAGGCCACTGTGGGAACAGTTCACCCAAAAATGACAATTTCGTCAGTATTTAGCCCTATTTGTCCTCTTGTCCTTCAAAACCGGTATGAGTATTTGATTTCTGTAGAAAACAATAGACGATATTTCGAGGTATGGGTGCCAATGTTGTTTTGCTTCTTTAAATTAACTTGTTTTGTGGATAAGGGGTGAATAAAATCATTTTCTTTTTTGGGTGGACTATCCTTTCAAAAGTGTCAAACTCTACCACGCTCCAAAAATAGACGCCAAATTATTCCTTATTTTCTTAGAAACCACTAGAACTACATCAGTACAATTTGTGAACCAGAATATTGAAAAGATTGAATGTTCTTTGATTTGGATTGTTAACCCTAAATAAACCCCAATCACAATCTGTTTAAGTGTTGTAAAGAGAACCGGATTTTCTGTTTTTAGGGCTTACATGGATGTGAAGGAGTTGAAAGAAGTTTTGAATTTGGATGGCTCCACACACTTGAACATCTTTTTTGCTAACTCGACTGATGAAGACCTGGCGGGTGTGGCAACGTGGCCCTGGGATAAAGAAGCCTTGACACATTTAGGTAAGACCAATTACATAAACCACTTTAATTTTAAGCCTTTCTTTTTTCAAATACGAAATGGTTATCAGTTCTTACCAGAACCTATGACAATGCCAACACTATGAGTGTTTGCTAGAGCAAAGCATGCTTCAGAAGATTTGTATCGTCCTTTTGGAAGTGATTTATATTCTGCTTAAGATTCCTGCTTTCTGTTTGGTTTATTTTTCGAGGTGGCATCGTGCTAAACCCTTTATTCTACGGTACGTTTGGCCATACGCACACCATGATCCATGAAATTGGCCATAGCCTCGGACTCTACCATGTCTTCAGGGGAATCTCTGAGGTGGAGTCCTGCAACGACGCTTGCTTGGAGACCGAACCATCTCTTGAGACAGGAGATCTGTGCGCAGATACCAACCCCACACCCAAGTACAAATACTGCAGAGACCCCGAGCCAGGCAACGACACCTGCGGCAGACGACACTTTAAAAACACTCCCTTCAACAACTACATGAGCTATGCTGGTGAGACTAACACGAGCAGATACACGGCGAGACCCAGATGTATTTGGACACTTAGGGTAAACTTAAAAAAAACATGAATGAAACAAATGATGCTTGACGTTTTCTCAGAACCGAGTTTAGTCAGTAACCCTCATGTTCACGCAGGTGTCCGGACAGACTAAACACAGGTGTAGTTCGTCACATTAACTATGGACGTGTTCCTGACTCGGAGTCAGACTACCAGAAAGTATCTTTAAACAGTGTCCTGAACAAACGTCTTTTTGTAAAACGTTTGCATGGCAAAAGCATGATGCTTTATTTTATATTTTGGTAACGCATTAATATTCATACATTTTAGGAGGAACTCGAGTATCCAAATGCTTTTTAGGACCAACATATACAAGACTCGGGCAAGAGCTTAAGCAAATGGATAGATATACAGAGACACGCAAGCATTCACACATTAATACTCTGAATTCTCATATCTGTTTTGTTTTTGTTCTCTTAAAGATGACGGCTGCACAGACTCATTTACCTTGAACCAGGTTGCTCGGATGCACTGTTACCTTGATCTCATCTATCCGTCTTGGAGACCCGGAAGTAAACTAGCTCCAGTTCCTCTGCCTCCTCGCATCACGGCGCAGGACCAAGGCTCGCTCACGCTGGAGTGGTTCCCTACCCTCACGGGACATTACTTTGACAGGTGAACTGGGGGCTCAAGCTTTTGTTAGATCACATGTGTCACATTAATGATGATGTTGATCAATGTAGAGAAGAGAAACCTGTTGCATGCATTTCAATTAGATGCTATTCACCAGAAGGTTTTCACCATACTGACAGGTCAGATGTGAATATTTAGTGGTTTAAATACCCCTGTGAATTCTTTTTAACGCAAAGTTTATCATAGGTAAGTGAATTGTCACTTCCACAATCGAATTTTCACATCCATAACCGTTCATGTTACTCCTAAATTGGCAAATAGTAAAAAAACGATTTTATCTTCTATGTAAGGCCTTCCCTTCTCAATTTCTTGGGTAAAATTACTTCGTTTGTACACAAATCCTTCAAACTATGTTGTCTGCGAAATATGTGTATCCTTTTTGTCACATCCATAACGCAATCCTTTTTGAATCTTATAAAAAAGAAAATTTCTTCATAGACTGATATTTTATTGATGTCTGGACTCCATCATTGGAGGTTTGGTAAACTGATTATTTAATATATTGGTAATAAATGAATTATCTAAGAATTTACATTTCAAGTTTTGACTGAAATGTCACAGCCCTATCATTTGCAGTCATTTAGCAGACGCTTTTATCCAAAGCTACTTACATATGGTCCGTCGAGCAATAAGCGATATGTCATACAGGAGCAATAATACAATAGTTGCTAAGTTTTATATAAAACAAAGTTACTAGTTTCAACAAAAGCTAAACCATACCTGTTGAGAGAAAGAGAGAGGATAGTGTTTTTTTCTTCATTTGACTGAAATGGTTTTCCTCTTTAAGTAGAACGTTAAAACTTTCAATTTAAAATGTTTATGGTGTTGCTGTTTCTAAGCTGCTACCTTGGCTGTCTGTTGATTTCCTAGAGAAGTGGGATCAGTTTGTGACCGATGTACGGAGGTAGGCGTGCTCTTGCAGTTTGCTTCCAACTCGTCCTCGCCCCGACCCTGCGCCCCCTCTGGCCACTGGAGCCCCCGTGAGGCAGAAGGTACGATGGTGTAACCCTCAATCTGAACAGACATTTCACATTCAATGATTATCCGCAAACCCCGCCATAGGTGCAATTATGCGGTACATGGTGTGCTTTTGAGATCAGCGTTTTTAAGAACAGCCCGACCATTCCAGAAAAACCAAAGATACTTTTAAACAACCTGACTCTTTATTGATTTACCTCTGTCAGCTATCTTGGATGTTATTACGGTGAATTCTGTAGACGAAGGAACAAAACTATAACACCATTAAAAATTATGATCGCATTACACCATCTCATTGGGTACGCTGAGGCCCGCTTGGCTGAATCGTTTTAGGAGTTTTCCTATTTGGATTCGAGCTGACTGCTTTGGCACAGCGTAAGAGACCTGTTTCTGTTGACACTTGGAAATATTGTTTAATTGGTGAGTGCCTTTCAAAACCATTAATGTGTGGTTTTATTGAGGCGGATAAATGATTAAAGCATTGCACCCAACGCAGGTTGCCAAGTGAGTCTAATATTGGACGGAACAGGCAGGCAATCTATGAGGAGACGAACCGAAACGTGCGGAAAAAATTAGTCATAGGGGTTGACATAAATTGTGATTTTCTCATGTGTTTATTTTAAGGTCTGAAAAATGTGGACATATGAAGGGATTGGTCCATAGAGCATTATGCGCATAAGTGGATGTTTTATACCACAGGGAGTGAGTCATGTTTTCCTGTACTGTATCAGTGTCGCTGCCTTCGTAGGTCGACCCTTGATCCGGCGTCGCAGAACGACGCCAAACTTCAGACTTTCCGAAGAATCCCATCTAAAACAACAGCTTGCTTAAATAAGAAGAAGCATCCTAAACTAACCTCAAGATGCTTTGGCAGTGGTGACACATGCTCAAATCAAAATGTTGAAAACAACATCACAGACCAACATTCCAAAGGCTGGCTGTTTTTGTTCAATAGCTTAATCACTTAATTTGGGTCGGTTTTAAAAAGGGTGAGTCAGACGGAGTGACTCAGGTGGGTAAGGCTATAAGCGCACGCTTGTGTCCCCCAAAGCCAAGTTGGCCCAGCGGCGGCTACACACAAGTCAGCTGAGAGAGGCATACCTAGGCTTGCCATGGCCACAAAGTTTTAACTATGCTTTGCATTTGGATGGCTTCCCTGCTGTAACTCCACTGCCCGGGCCATCTTTCCACTGTTTACAATCGGATACAAAACCTGACTTTGACAACCTGCAGCTGGTTTGAACCGCTGCCTTTCACCGGCCGCAGAAAATCACCTGCCTGCAGCAGCAACACGTCTCTGTCCTCAATTATCCCTTTTAAACTTGGCCAACCTCTCTCCCCGGTGTCCTAAGTTGACTTTTTGGATATGGCGGAGTAAGCGTTATGGAATCGCTGCCATTATTATGTTGCCGGAATTCGAGGAACAAATGTGTGGACGAGAGATGATGCGCAAAGTTAACTCGGTTTGCCATGCAAATTACCCTGTGGTCGCTCGTGTTCACGAGAAGGATGCCAAAGTTGATTGAAAACATGAAGAATTATGAGACACAGAACCAGGAATGTCAGGAATGGCGTGCGTCTCCGTCCACCTCAACAGTCTATACGATGCCAGACGTTGAGTTTTACTGTGGACTACTGAGTGAAGCTGGCAGAAGTATCCAAAGTTTTGGTGCCCTTTTACGTGTCAAATCATGTTTGAGTTTTTGCCTTTTCATTTCTGTTAACTTGGAAAAGTTCACCTAAACATGAAATCTTTTTATCTGGTTAGTTTTATGACATCAGCCAAAAATCTGTCATTTTTCATGTATGACTCTTTCTTCTGTAAAACACAAAAGCTATTTTGAGAAACAGTGGGAGACAATGAGGGTCATTGTTGTTCGGTTACTAACGAGCTTCAGAATATCTTCTTCGGTGTTCTGCAGAAGAAAGAAAGTCATAGAGGTTTGAAATGACATGAGGGTAAATGTAATGGAGAATTGTCTTTTTTGCATGAACTATCCCTTTGAAAACCTACATTTGATCTAGATTAGTCCAGTCCCCCTACCCCTCTCTCCATCTAATATTTCTCCTCATATTCTCATAAGTAAGCAACTGATGTACATGGGGGACCTCCGTAGGAGACATTCTGCAAAAATGTGTGCATTTGATATAGTGGAATAGCATCCAGTCTCAGAACATCCCAGTTTATTTTGGCCCACGGATTGATTAGCAAATACCGCTGCAGAACAACGGTGATATCCGACTCTGCTCAGCTAATCAAACTTGTGAAGAGGTTACCTAGATGTTTGTCTGAGGTCAACCAAATAAACAAAACCAAAATGTTCCTGCATTTTTTCCATTTGTCTTGTAACTTGCAGTTAGACAACAAATGATGCTTGACTGAGGTCAACCAAAATAAACGCCAAGGCAGGTTTTTCCACACATTCTGTTCCATTTGTCATCTAACCTGTCAGATAAAATGTCATTATAGTGCAGTTACAGTGACCCCGAAAAGTATTTGGAAACCGACGTCACAATTAGAAATGTATTTGTCAACGTCTTTTCAACTTCTCCAAATGGAAAAGAAATTCATGTTGCCTGAATCAAACTGAATATGATCTTTATTTTAAGCAGCAATCCATGACAGTTGTTTTGTTAAACATGACAAAAAATTGTAAAAAAATAAAAAGTGTTCAAATGTCTCTCTTACTTTGATTCACAATGGCTTACTGTATAATATAATATAACGTTGATCAGATTTATGTTTTTTTTTTGTATTTTTATTATTGCTGTAATTGGCAGTTTGAGGTCATTTGACTTCAACAAACGTAAAGATAGGTGCATAAAGTAGCTGCAGTTTTATTTTCAAACAGAGGTGGCGATAGAGACAAAAGTTACGAATTTCATCTTTGAAATGGCTAAAATCTTTAGTTATTAGTCACTACTGTTTCTCTCATTTACAGCTCAGTTTCTTTGCAGCTTTAATGGGGCATCACTGGCAAACTCAATCCCTCTCGGGGCCGCTTCCCCTTCAACGCCTCACAATGACCTCTTGACAGTAGGCTATCTTAAAAGAAACAACAGCCTAGTGACCTCCCGCCACCTCACTGAAGGACATCATTTAGCCCTCTTAGAAATTGTTAGTTTGCATTTCAAATGTCACTTACTTGATTCATTTACTTGATTTCCGTATATCACACTTCAATCCTATTTATATTGTGAAGGTTCATTTTATATTTATCTGTAAATATTTAGTGGTGATTGCTAAGGGGAGTATCAATAGCATTATTAAGTCCAGTTCACACCACAACGATAACTATAACTAGCCTACAATAACCATTAACGCCAACCGACATTAACCTTATGCTAACCTCGCAAACCGTCTTTGGCCAATGAATCGCCATCAATATAGCAATTTTGTTAATGTGTGTTTTATAATTTATGATATTATTGTATGTGAAGTGATAATCATTGTTTTTAATATCATGATTATTTTCAATACCGGGATATTGTGACCTTCCTAATAGTAATAGATGTAGTTATTGTTCTAGCATTGTGATAGCAGGGTCTTGTTATAGGTAGCATTTCATACGTTCTCAATGGTGGTATGGTAGCGAAGTACAGTCAGCAGAAATCAATTTACTTGAACTGAAAACATCTGAGTTAATAAATCCGGTTCAGTCAAGCTGAAATAATCTAAACTCTAATTTGCCATCTTCCCTAGGTCCACCAGATGTTGAGCAGGTCTGTGAACCGAGTGTCCGCACTTGGAGCCCCAACGCAGGTCTAGACTCCAGCAGCGTTGGTTCCGCATCTTGCCAACCCCAGGGCTGCATGCTCCAGCTCGAATTTGCCTATCCAATGGTTCCTGACTCCCTCACTGTTTGGGTCACCTTCTGTTCTCCAGAGGAGAGTGAACTTCCCGCGATCCAAGACATCCTTCTCTTGACACTCAGTGGTAACAACATCTCATTGGGTCCACAGTACGTGTTTTGCGACACTCCATTAACGCTCAAGCTTGTCGTGGAGGAGGAGGTGTACGGGGTGCAGTTCTTCACCATGGAGCAGCACCTGGAAATCGATGCCATATTGCTGGCGTCAAAGCCGGACAGCCCTATGTGTCAAAAGTGTCATCCTCTAGGCTATCGTCTGATTCGCCAGCCACCGTTCCCACACTCAGCACATGGCCTGATCCTTCGAGAACCCATTCTGAGATACGTGGACAGGTAAGGATTATAAACATTGGTCTTCTGTTTTAAATGGTTTGATGTGGAAATCAAGCCTTACGTTTAGAAAGTGTCACCAAAGGGGAATTATTGCTGTTACACATGTTTAAATTTAAAAAAGCATTTCAAAATGTTTTATTCATTTACAGTACACTGGCACAGGATTTCTTTGCTTTAGTCCTGAGTTTGTTTTTGGTTTCCCCTGCGAGTCTCTTATGCAATTCCTGCTGTTTGTTGATGTTCTTTGGCACAGCGTAGATGTCTCGGGTACAATGTGTGAGGTCTTCAGACATACCCTTTACTCCTTGGACTCGGGGGTTGGGGTCAGCTCAAAGAATTTCACAGCCAGCTCGTTGTCATCTGAGAGATACATGTCGAAAGGCTCTCAGGCAGTTTAACTTCATGGAATGCTAATAAATTCAGAGGAATCACAAAATAATGGGAAGCCGCTTGAAGGGACCTTACATGTCTTTGATGACAGGACAAACATAAGATAGACGGATGAATGGATGTAAAGCAGGTAGCTTAGTGATCTCAGAAGTCCGAATTGTTCTGTCAGAAAGATGATTTTTTCAGAAGTGTTCCTGATTTGTGGCCATGGGATGCCCCCTCTCTGCACTTCAGAATGTCTTGAATTAGTTCTGCTTTTTCTGGTTAAGATTCCACATCTTCTGAGAAGCATTGGACACAATGCACTGAAAGGGGTGCTCATTGGGGTGAAAGACAAGACTACGTTGGTTTTTATACTGTATTTTAGAGCTGTCACAATATCAGATTTCAACTACACGGTTATTATGGCCAATCGAATTCGCTGTGGATTTATTACCACGCTATGGAGCAGAATGTTTTTTTTTTTTTAATCATGCCATAAGTCAAATTCATCTTTCATTTTGTTTACTTTGAGTAAACGACAGTTTGTAACCATTGTGACACTTAAGGCCATGTTCACACTGACTTATTTTTCTGCTAGCGTATGTTTAACATTATAATCCATATATAATTACATACAATAGATTAAACCGTGTTTTAAAAAAAATCCTGAACCCCTTTTAAAGCGCCAACGCCAATGCAGCTAAGAGCATCTTTAGAGGTTGAAAAAAGTTAAACTTTTATGAAAAAAACTGCCATATTACAAGCACCTTTTACACAGCTAACCAATGACAGAGACAAGTTGTTTCCATAACAACATACGAGAAACGTGACTGGTCGAGAAGGCTCAAGCTCTGAAAAATAAAAAGCCTGTTGGAGCATAGTTTTGTATAAATGTACATTTTATTTTCACCTTCAATAACTTCTGATTGCATTTCTAGCGAGAAAAATGTATTGAAGTTTATAAATACTGTATGTGATTGGTTATTGTAAAGACTATTGCTATGCTGCTTATGAGGCCTGTCTCTCTATGCCTGCCTTTGTGCAAAATGCTTTCTTTGAACATTGTCGGCTGCTATTTGTAACCACAACGTTGCAAGCAGGGTTTTTTTTTTCTAAAAAAGCGCCATTGTCAACTTTTTCTTGTCAAAAAAGAAGTCAAGTGTGAACACCGCCTAAGGCAATATTTTAATAGGTGCTGAATAGTTTGCGATATTTCAATATATGTTGAATTTACAAGATATCATTATCATTTTATCTAATGGTTATTGTCAAAACTGTTATATTGTATATTGTGATGCATCGAAATGAAACTTCTGTTCCGAAACCGATACTGAAATTTTCTCTCTGCTTCCCAAAGCACTAATTGACAAGAGCCGTCATAGAGTTCGATCGTTTACGTTGGTAAATGTGTTTCCATGAAGTCATATTAATTAAATATTACGTCGATTAATATACATCTTTAGTTTGATCGAAGTAAAAATATCCTTAAATGAAGTTTTTGGAATGTGTATTTTGGTCAATAACGGTTGTCCCACCCTGCAGTGCATTCTGGGTATTTCATTTAAGTTTTTATTTACTGACCTGTAACAGTCATGAAGTTTAAAGAATAAAGACCCGGGTTTAAGGTCCTTATTAAAAACCATGGAAAACTTGTGCTGTATTGAGCATGCATTATTTTCTTTAGGCCAAATGGGTCTCTTATTATGCATAAATGAAGACTTTAGTCATTTAGAAGACAGGCATTGTCATAGTTTCCTTTTGTGTGCAATTTGGGTTGGGCTTTTGTCTCCACAGCTTCTGAATGGTGGGCCCTCCAAGAGTGTGCGGCTACACCTCAGTCGGCAGACTGCCAAACTTTGTGCATTAGCTTTCACAAAATAAATTGACTCAGTAGATATAAACAGGGCCCCATGTGTGAACCCACTGAACTCCTGTGTCCTCACACTGGCCTGTGGAGGAAGTCTTTTTTTGTTTCCGAGATGTTGGCGAGATGTTGGAAAGTACAGTAGATACACTGAGAGCGGCTGTAGCCATATGTTATTGCCATGCACAGAGCCGTTCGAGAATGAATGTGCAGGTTTAAAAAATCCCTGCAATTCATCTCTTTTAGAAAGAAAACTAATCCAAACACATCTTTGCAGGATTAAAAAAAAGTGCTAATTAGCAGACAAATCCAAACATACATTAAAGCCGTGTTTAGTTTGTAGTAGTGCTGTCCAAGGGTGTTTGAGGGGTGTCGAGATTCATCCGCTTACAACTTCATCTGCTCAGATAGATTGTGTGGTTTTAAAATGAAAAGGTTTGCTTTACACGTTAAAGCTGCACAGCTGCGTGAGAAAATGTGTCTGTGTTTAAACGGGCCCATACTGTTCTTGGACCAGCCCTTGCTGTGGCTAACAGTTTTAAACAAGTTTTAAATGGCATAAGTGCTACAGTATGAGGATTACAGGAGAACCTAAACTTTAGTAAATATCTTAAATATTTTAAGGTAATTTTGCAGTTAGACTTTGCTTGATTTTGTGAGCGCAATTGCAATTTCTATCTAACTCATGCTATCCCTTTTTATAAAGGGTACAAAAATAAATATTATTTTATTTTATTTTTTTCAGGTTGATGTCATGTTATGTAGTTTTATGGGCTTTCAAAGATTAATCTCGAATTCACATTAATACATATTTAGGAAATATTTACATGTATTTATTTATTCTTACTAATAATTTAAATCATTTATAAATGTTTATTCATTTTTCGATTTTTCTTAAATACTGTGTATGCATGTATGTGCATGTGTTAATAAATAAAAAAATAATAGTACAATAATGCACAGTACACAGATATATATTATGTAAACACAAACTTTTCTTCTGGATGCGATCAATCGCGATTAACCATTTGACAGCCCAAGTATTTTTATTTATTATCTTTTAGTATCAGCAAAATGTTTATTGATCAACATGCGTCATTTTATATTTGATATGAATATTTTTTTGCCATTTAGATACAATAAACAGCATAATATATTGATCATGTTTGAAACCTACTGGTTAACACACCATTTAGCCCAGGTTAACTGTATTCCAGTAGCATGTTTCTCTTTATTTCACACGGCGTATGGCGAGCAGCACTTGATGTATCGGTTTGAATTGCGGTCGGACCAAACATCTGTGGTTTGGTGGATTTTACGAGCAGTTGTGTTGTTGTGTTTCGTCGTTTGCTTGATGACATGAACTCTGATTTCGATTTCAAACAAATTATTTCCACTCGTTTGATGTAATGAAGCTTTCAGGTCTGCTGTCGTCTTTCTCCTCTTAAACGCTTGGAGCAGACGCCAGCTGCAAAGTGGAGATGCGTTTCTTTGATTTCTTTTAAAGGAATTTACAAAATACTATAATAAGACTTTTACAGCATCTGGTGTGAAAGAGAGGTCTGATACCAGACGACTGTAGAGCTCATTCACATACAGAAATGGTTTGTGTACTTCTTTCGTCTGGATTGTTTGTTTTTAAGTCCAGGTGGGTTGAAGATCAGACAACTTATTTTCTATTATTTTGCCCAATAATGGAATTCAACTTCTCCGACTCTATGTCATTACAAATGAGTTTTGATTTGATATGCGAGCAAAAGAAATGGATCTGAGAATTTTTTTATGAATTCTCCAGGATCATCCGATTTAAATTGCCCATTTAGAAATGTAAAAAATTGGGGCCAGGGATTTGTTTCACTGGAATTTGGGTACCAGTGAGGTAGAGTCATCTGTTTTTAATCTTGCACAGACCTGACTAGAAGGGTCAGATGGAGGTAGGAAATCTCTAGTGTTTTTAGGGAATGTGGGAAGGAAACGAAAATTGCAACAGAAGCTCGTGATAAAGCCCTGCGAGCATTGACGGAAACAAACCGATTTAGCAAAACTGGTCTGCGGTTTTGGCCGCTTTAGTGTCTGACTACCTTCTTGTTTCGTTGCCAAGCTTTTTCCTGTACCCTGTCACTGTCATCGCTCTCACCATATTGGTTTCATGAGCTAATAAGAGTGAAAGGCCGGTGGCTCTAGCGTTTTCCCACAGCATAGCCTACCGCGGGGTATCCCACTCTGGAAAAGCGATGATGTCATGAGCTACCACAAATTCCAACACGGAGGCTTGAATAATATTGTTATCGTCTCCAAAACCAAACACAGGAAGGTGGTCTGACAGATGTCAGTGTGTTCGTTCGGCATACATGTTCCTTTTTTCTCTCTGCTAATAGTTTTTCAAGGAATTGTTGTGCGTGTGACCATGACGCTTCATTTAAAAGTCTTCTTAAATTCCTGCGTTTTACTGTGCGTTCTTTCTTTGTCAGGTCAAAGTATCTTATTATGTTTTGACGTTTATAGCCCGTCTGGTTTTTATGTTTTTGTTAATTGTTAGTATTGAGGTTAATGTGTTAGTGTCGAGGGTTAATGGCTGTCCAATGTAAATGCTTTCATTTAAGAGAATTTGAGACTATTTAAACTTGTGTGATGCAAAAATTTCTTGAACATTTGATCTGTAGTTGTTTGTCAAATTTATTAGTAAACGAAAACATCAAACAAGGGATCAAACAAATCAAACGCGTAAAAAAATAGCGTAAAATAAACGTTAGGCTCATTTCCGGCAGCTGGGGTGCCTTATACATTTTTTTATTAAAATGATTATAAAATCACACATTTTTCGTGTTATTTTAACCCAACTTTTAAATTTCCAGTTATTTCTATAATTGAACTTTTTTTAGGCATCTGAAGATAATATCCAAAAATGAAATCTCTGTTAGTAAAATGTTTTTTTTTAATTGCCAATTTTGACAGTACAAAGTATTTCTCAAGACAATTGTACTTTTTAAGAGAACTTTCAAACCTTTTTTGTGCACACAGCATTTTTTTTACCTTTTCAATTTTTTTAGAATCAAATTTTTACACTTTAACAGGAATATGAATTTGAGTCAAGAGGTTGTTTATTCAAAGTGAAAGAACTAAAGAAAGGACATTTCTGATGAGAAACTTTATATAAAACATCCAAATTGTACTTTGTTCTGGTCATAGACTTCCTATCTCAAAGTTTATTTATAAGAACGATCTCACCGGAGCGTAATTAGTCATGCTCAAAGCTCCAGTTGCTCAAATAAATAATTAAGATTTCACAAACAAACATCCGTACCACAAATTCGTAATGTGGCCGCAAGACATTGATGGCTAAATTGATACTTGCTCGACTCAACAGGCAAAATATTCCTTCCTCTCTGTGTAAGCGCAGCCAACGGTCTACCTCAGGAGTCACTGTGGCTGTTAAGGATAGCAGCAGTACTCTTTTAGCTTTGCTGTGCCTCTCCACAACAAACATGTCTTAGAAAAACACAGCCACAAGACCACATCGCGGGCCAACAACTTCCAGCTTTTGCCTTCGGCGTTGGCTCAGACTCCGGCTAAGCAGAGCTCTGCAGTTCTCACACAACTGCGGCTACCCATATTCGACTGTTTGGGAAGTCTGGAGCTGGAGAACTCCGCCGGGTTTGGAGTTTCGGGCCGTAGCTAACCGAGACGAATGTACCTGAACTAGCTATGAGGCTTTCTGCAAGCTGCAAGAACTATTCCTTCAGGCGGAAAGTCACAGCTGTGAAAAGGATCTGAAGAGCATGTGCCTACATAGGTTTAAGGGCTGAGAACTTTTTCAGATGTTTTTGTTAACCACAGCTCTGTAAGTAGTGGGGATGATAGTAGGAAGAGGTTATTTATATACATGAAGAACAATTCTGAAGCCATAGAGAAGCTTTTTGTGAAGTTATTATTGGCTAGTTAAATATCGATCTTCTATTGGTCACGCGTCATCGCGCGATAGGAATTTGCAAGGTCAGAGGTTACCAAACTTGAACTTTGGAACGCAGTGAATTGCAATCGTTTTTCGCAGACCACCCCATGATTCAAAAACTTAAAAATGTATTTGAGGATAGCTAAATATGTATCTTGTATATTTTCGCTGTCCTTTTGAAACCTTGTATGTCCACATTTTCAGGAAATACTTTATATTGGTTAGATATTGGCATAACCCAGTGACAAACATAAAGGGGACTGTAAATCACAAAATGTGAAATGTCCCAGTGGTTTTGTGTCCATACAATGGAAGCCAATGGGGTCCAGTGTTGTTAGGTACAAGACGTTCTTCAAAGTATCTTCTTGAAATATGTCAACTCTCTCGTGTTTGGGTTGCAGGGATGTGAAGCCTGATGAGACATACACCTACCACATTCTGACAGTGTCTAAACAAGCAGAGAGCGAGCCATCTCCTCCTCTCTCACACCAGTTGGGTTCACCTTACTGTGGGGATGGAATAATCCAAAAGTAAGACGAGGATTTATACAGCATTAAAATCATACTGACATGTTTATTGTTTTAGTATGAGCATGTGTGCAGTTATGTATTAGAACTGATCTGTGTCTTGTCTAGCATTAATATGTTTACACTGTTATCCAATTAAATAAATATTATACTTACATTTTCAGTAAGTGTTTTCTTCTTCCCATCAGTGGATTTTTTTACTTGTTTGTTTGTTTGTTTCCTTTACTTTACCAGGAAGAGACTTATTGAGATTAAAAATCTCTTTTTCAAGAGTGTCCTGGCCAAGATAGGCAGCAGTACAATCAAACACACAAACAGACATAAAATACACTCAAATAATATTAACATAAAACAACTGAAAACAGCAATCCTTTAAAGTCAACCATAATCCATAACACATGAGGCAAAACATCAGATGTGGGTGCCTAAGTTAACATCCTCTCAACAGCTTCCAATGTGACTAGCTTATTAAGTTTCACTTGCTAAAATGGATTTGTTATATTATTTAATCAGCCTACTTTGGCCAAAACTCCTGACGTTGTCCTTAATGCCTTTCAGATATCTCGGAGAACAATGTGACGACATGAACTTCGTCAACGGAGACGGATGCTCAAACCAGTGCAGGAAAGAACCAT
The DNA here is from genome assembly GCA_008369825.1 of Triplophysa tibetana. NCBI lineage: Eukaryota > Metazoa > Chordata > Actinopteri > Cypriniformes > Nemacheilidae > Triplophysa > Triplophysa tibetana. The sequence continues at coordinate 2,860,133 of CM017901.1, read as the reverse complement.
CGTTCAACTGCGTCGGTATGTGTCCATCACCTCCGATAGAAATTTTCTTGTGAATTAAACAGAAACACACTTTCAGCTAGAAAGTATATCAGCGGATTGATGTTTTGCTTCAGTCGCATTCAGCAGAAAGGCTCATTACGTCTGTGTTCTATTGATGTCTGGCCATCAATTTCACGGTGTGGGCCTGTCATCGGCGTTACACAGTGTCCTACAATGACGAAGTCTGAAGGGCCGGGAAAGTTCTGTTGAACTATCTCTTTATTGTCCAAAACTTGTTAGGCGCTTGTGATGTTAATGGAGTGCTTTAAGTTGCGAGCTAATCGGTTCTGTCAAAACAACCGGCCGCATAATTGGAGCCTCTCACGGGCGTTTAAGTCCCCTCACAAAAGACTTTACTCTTTGCTGTAGAGCTTTAAATTGGCCTAACGAGCGCTAGCGGGTCTTTGTCGCGCCTCTTCCTGTTAGCGATAATGCACCAATCACCTTTTATTCGCGACGTGTGGACGGAAAGCGGGAGCCGAGTAAAAAGACGAGGGGAAAAAAGAGGGAGACCGAAGAGAGCAGATAAGAAGGCCTTTTGAAGTTGGTCCACATTCATCCGCTTTGACCTCCAGAACACCTCTGGAAGTCCGACGTCGCCCTGGATTAATTGGAAGGTCCTCTTTTTATTTTTTGGAGTAGGTTCAATGAGTTTATCCTTCACTGCTTTAGAAATAACGTCCAACGATATTTAGCACATTCTTCTTGGATGTCTGCGCTCCCGGTGTGGCTTTCAAATTCGATCTTTTTTAGCCTAAAAGAGCAGAGCGTTTGACAATAATAAAAGATGTTTCACCTCATCGTGGTGCTTCTTTTGTACGACTTGCATTTATGTTGAACGAGTCCCAAGGCAAGCCACTGATCAAGGGGATCAAAGATCACCGATTACATCACCCCGATATTTTCCAGCGCGCTGTTTCAATCGTATCAAGAGAAGTGGACGGAGTAATTCGATGTTTATAAAAGCAGCGTGTTTTTAGTACAGGAAGTGATACGGCAAGGTGCAGCCTTGATCCTGCTGCCCTTCGCGCACGGCGGCATCCTGTGGAGCTCGAGGATGGCTTTGATTTTATATAGGCACCACATGCAGATATTGTTGAAAAACTATCTGAAATAAAAAGAATAAGTGCATGTCTCGCAAATATGTTTCCTGTTAGCTTTGATTGGCACCCTGTTGATAAAAAGGACAGTCTGTACAGGTGACAGTCAAACACATTTTTTCCGTATTGTCAGCTACACGTGGCTGTTTTGCTGACACCTCTGGGTCCCGGCGGAGACAGGAAGGGGACACACCAGGACATAAAATTAAGAACCTTCCTTTAAACCCCCCATTAAAAAGAAGATGGAGGCAAAAAGCCTTTTTAGCTGTCAATGGCAGGATGAGAGTAATTCGGATGATCGGTTTACGGTTTGTGTGTCTGTGGTGCTGATAAAAAATGTACAGTCATAAAGTTGATCAATCTTTCATTATTGATGAGGATTTATGACTGTCCTTATATGATGCCAGTAAAAACTGAGTAAAAATAGACCCTACGATAATCCTGTCAAGCGGTGACATGTGAAACAATAACTTTAATGACACAAAATAGAATGTACTGTACTCAACTAAATTAAAACAAATGTTTAAAAAGTGTTTTTTAAGTTTAATAAATGGTTGTCAATAAAAAAATTGAGGTTATCTATCGTTTGTGAGATTAATTTAAAAGATGCTGTCCATAATGAATTTGAGCTCTGGAATGGTTTGACTGATAGACTTTTACTGTAGGGGAATTCATTTAAAGGCTTGGATACAGATATAAAAACAACATGCATTTTCTTTGTCAATTTTTTATGTAAATTGTTTTACTAACTATCTGCCAAAATAAGTCTTTTTAATTTCAACAAATCAGTTCAGTTTTGGCTAAATGCTTCCATAAAGAACCTTTTACATCAAAACAAACTTTAACAAAATGTTCTATAAAGTAAAAAAAGGTTCTCTATAGATTATAAAAAAGAAAGAAATTGTTCTTTTTATGTCCGTGGGTAACCACATATGATTCTTCTACGGCCACTTACGTTTACAAATGTGTTGTTTCTTCCAGCACAACAGCCTCTCAGTTAAAGCATTTGATATTTCAGTAGCTCAGTGTTTGAAGTTCTCAAATCTCATCTCTGTCTCCCTCCTCTGAAGATGAGCCCAGCTTATGTTACTTTTACGATGGTGATGGTGTGTGCGAGGACTTTGAGAGGGAAACGAGTGTACGGGACTGTGGGCTTTTTACGCCGAGCGGCTTCCTGGATCAGTGGGCTACAGAGGTGGAGGTGTCCGGTGAGGAGAAGGTCCACTGTCCTGCAGAGGTGGCGGTTGGATATCCTGCAGTGACAAAGGTGAGATCACATCCACGTGTCTGTTCATGAGCATACCTGCACGTGTGCACATACAGCCTCTGTGTTGATTTGACAAGTTAATAAAAACAATACAATAATACATGGATGTTGAAGAGAAAACGTCTGACACCCGCTGATGTAAGCAAAGCAAAGACATACCAAAGAATATTTACAGAGGACGTCTAATGTTTTTCTCCAGAACTCTGACTTAAGTAATATTTCTTGCATCAAGCCATCAAAACTAAAATATGATCAAATACAATACATATTAAATGAAATATTACATTTTATATTATAAAGTATAATATATTGGTTCGCCATGTTTTTGAGTTCATTGATGACTTCATTGGATTTCTTGAAGCTGTCAAGTTTTCTTTTGGGTTTTCCCTCGCTAAATTTTATGTAAAGGTTTTGTCTTTTTGGGGGGGGCAATGAATCACCCAAAAAATGTGCAAGAATGAGTTTTTTTCCAGTTTAATTCCTTTTGCAAAATTAGTGTTCTTCAATGATGAATCTTGATTAATTGCATCCAGAAAAAAAGTTTGTGTTTATTTAACATGTATGTCTGTGCACAGTGCATACTATTTTGTATATATAAACAAATACACACACATGTATATATTAAGATATAATTTAAATGATATAGTAACATGAATTTATATTTTTCTTAAATATATACAATTGTGTTTATAAATACAAAATGAATATGCACAGTGCGCAGACAAATATTATTATAAACAGAAACTTTTATTCTGGATGCGATTAATCTTTATAAATTGCAACCTACCATGTTGAAGTGTTGACCAAACACTGACACTTAATTATATGCAATATTATAATATGTCTATTATGAGTATTAACACATAGTAATAATCACATGTATTCATATCACGATTATTGACAATTCTGGTCCATTTTGACACCCCTATATTGTGTGTGTATAGATTTAGTCAAACTAAAAAAAAAATTCAAGAACACTTTTGCCCCTGAGTGACACTTTTGGCTCACAGAGAAGTCTCCGATGTGAAATCTAACTGTTATCTCAACTATTAAACGGGGCCGAGTCGTTCAGTTTTCCACATCAGATGCCTGAGACGTGTTCCGCGTGTTCCGTCCAGGACAGATTTGAGGCATTGCCCCCACCATTCACACATGGAAACACTAAAGAACTGGCTCTTTTTGAGAGACATCTAAAAAACCCATGTTGTTTTACTCCCTGGATATTTCAACATGATACATTTGTAATTTTACAGTTTTACTGGCCCCGCTCCTCCTCCTCTCCTCCATTCCGTGATGTTTGTGGAGCGCGAGTCTCCTGTGCCCAAAATTGTGAACGCTCCTGAATTAATCATGTCCCAGAACTATTCCTATCACGCTGTGCGCAACCCAAGGATTTATGGCACTGAGAAATGGCCATTTTTCACAGTTGAGCCTAAACCTCATTGTTGCTAGAATACGTGAATTGTGGGTTGCAATGGGAAACATCGGCACGTAGGTTACGACGACTTTGAATAGTAACTCGCTGCGATCGCCAATGTGCCTTAACGTGGAAATCGTTTTACTTTCGCATTGTGATGTTTTATTTTACAAGAATGTAAATCTAGGCCCTGTGTTTTTCTCCAGTCTCTGGATTGGAAACAGACTTGGGGCTTAAGTGAAACCATTTGCGATCAATGTTGGCGCTTTATCGGATTGACTAATGCCGCCTTCGGCTATCGCATGGCACTAAGGTGCAGAACTGACGGTCCGGGCTCATGCACAGTAGTGCGCTCAAATCGATGATGTCACTGAGGTTACTGTGGCATTCTGGGGGATGGGGGGGTTATCTCAGATGATGGCAGAAAGCAATGTTTTTAATCTCCTCTCTTGTCTGACTCTAGTTCTCTCATTCTCACTCCTAAGCATTACATCAGAATTCTCTAGTTTTGCTGCTAATTTTGTAACCGTTTCATTCAAATTTTATGAGGCATTTAGAGATGAAAAAGATGTTATGAATCCCCGTAGCAGCAGTCAGCTCTCTGTCCCTGCGGGGAAGTCTTGGAGTAGTGAATGAAGTGAATTGCCAGTCTCTGAATCTAAATCATGTAATATTACATCACCGCTAGATCTATGAAATTCGGGATGATTCCTCGTTTTTCTGCTCTTCCAAACAAAGATATATGCTAGTTTCTGTCCAGAAAGATTATTTACATACTAAGACCTGCAAAAATGTTTTTTGAGTTCAGTAAATGAATCAACTGGATTATTTTGAAGGGACGATTCATTCATTCACCCTCATGTCGTTTCAAACCTTCTTTCTTCTGCAGAACACAAAAGAAGATAATTTGAAGAATGTTGTTAACCAAACAACATTGCACCCCATTGACATCCTTTGTACAGTCACAAAACCACTGAGACATTTCTTAAAATATCTTCTTTTTTGTTCCACAGAAAAAATATACGGAATGACATGAGGGTGAATAAATAGAAGAATTTTACATTTTTGATTAACTGTCTCTTTCAAGCTCTACAGAGACAAAAGCTAAACTCAATCATCTTCATTAATAGTTCACCCCGAAATGAAAATTATGTCATCATTTACTCACCTTCTTGTCATTTTAAACCTCTTTGACTTTCTTTCTTCTGCAAAGCACAAAATAAGCTATTTTGAAGAAACCAACCGTCTGTCCCCGTTCACTTCTATTGTATGGACACAAAACCAATGCAAGTCAATGGGGACCAATTGTTTTCTGTTACCTACATTCTTCAAAATATCTTCTTTTGTGTCTTGCCAAAGAAATAAAGTCATAGAGGTTTGATGAGATAAATGATGACATAATTTTCATTTTGGGGTGAACTACTCCTTTAATTCAAGAGGGGGAGATTATTATTAACAGATATAGCAATTGTATGTACTCATCAGTGCTTGTTTTTATGATGTATTTAATTGACATCATTTGTAGTCAGTGCATGAAGAAGTATAAACTCTGGAGGTTAAACCATGATTTAAGTGTCTCGAGCAGAAATAGGGTCAATATAAAGGCCAGACAGCTGCAAGCACACCTGCACCGCTGACCGAGCAGAAAACTGCGTGCTCCCTCCTAAATAAGTGACGTGCATCGTGCAGAGGTGGCTCACAGCCTAACCGTTTCCATCACTGCCCCGAGCTGTTGTCACACACACAAACACATCATTAGTGTCGTTCATCCTGTTAGGTAGCATGCAGCTCTGTAGTGTCACCTAGCGTTGCAACATCGTCACCCCACAGTCGGGTTCAGGAGGTTCAAAGCGAGGGCCCCTGTCAGATCGCTCCGCGGCGTAATGAAATACACTGCATGGGATTCGCATTGAATCAAGTTTGGGAGATTTGGACTCGGAGTTAGATGTCCAATTATATTAAAAGGAGTCTAGGAAGGCATTTAGGTCAGCAATTTTTTCAAACGAGCTATTTAAAAAAAGCTTTTTGATGAAGGACTAGTTAGGACTAACTAAGGACTTTAAGTTTAGCAGTAAAAAATGTTTCATTGAAAAGTATCGAGTGTCTATTTGCTGTAGTTTGTCCCACATGATTAAGGTACTGAAAGAATAATTGTCATTCTGAGCTTTTTCTTCGGCGAGATGAGTTCAGAAAAAAACACCGGCCGCTGGCTTTCATTTCTCTCCAAGCTGACCGTCCCCGAAGGCTTGAACGATTGGTTGAGTTCACGCTTGCACAGAGAGCCAATCTCTTTCTTTATACGTGTGTAACTCAGAAACATTGCACTCAACAGTCTCCAAAGGACAGGCCAGTTCTGATCCCGCTGCGGTTTGCTCTCGAGAAGAGAGTAGGTCAGTTCCCCTGCTCGGCCGGATTTCGCTGGCTTTCAGGCTGATCTGGAGTGGCACTTTAACCCGGCCACTTGGAGGCTAATTTTGCGCTTCCAGATGGTCTAAATTACCTTTTGATAGCAGATTGCACATTGGCAACCTCGTCATTACTTTCTTTTAGTGCCTTTAGTTGTTTATAATCCATTTGAAGGATCTGCTGTTATACCGGTTTCCATCAGAAACCGAAGGAAGAGTTTTAATGTTTGTTCAGCAAAGCATTGGCCATATTTAGCCGTTTTGCTCCAGTCACATTTAATTCTGATGTTTTCAAACTGTCTGAAGTTATTAAAATGGTCATATTGTTTGTGTATGTTCACTCAGAGCTGTCAATCGAAGGTGTTTGATCTGTCGCACGGCGTGTCTCAGTACGCTTGGTTTCCTTGCGAGGAGTCTCAACATGACACCTGGTCTTCACATTTTTGGCTTAAGGTAAGATATGGTCATGTCATGTTTGGGACTGGGTTTGATACTGTTATGTTAAAGTATATTTATGTGATTCTGGCTCAGTTATGTGATCGGAGATGTATATTCATTGCACACAAATAAATTGTTGGAAAACATCACATGGTTTGCTGTTTGGTAAAGTCTAAGTCACAATTTATGTGCTAAAACTAAATGTCACTTGAATTGTTTTTGTTTCTTACAAGGCCTATTATGCCCATCCTATGGTAGCTGCCGCTGTCATCATCCACCTGGCTGCTGATGGGACGGCTGACATCGACCAGAGACAGCACAACATCACCGTTCAGCTGGTGGACACCAAAGAGCAAACCCACTCTCTCGGTTAGTCTGAACCCATCCCGCTAATGCATTTTTGCTATTTTGACAGTAACTTTGGAAAAAATTGGAATAGGCTATTTTGTGTTTGTTGATTTCAAGCAGAGATTCCCGATCTTTTCCGATAAAAGGCCAAAAATGAAACCGTTGGCTGAAAGTAAATGTTAAATTACATTGAACCGTATTATATTGTGGGTTATAAATCTCTTCATTATTACCTGTTCGTGGTGTCACTAAGCACACTGTACTGCATTTTAAAATACAGTAAATCAAATATACACTACAATATATACATAAAAGGGCCAGAAATTCAAGATTCAATTTACATTTTAACCCCCCAAAAAATATTTTAGTTAATGACATTCTTTTTCCTCTTTTAATGAAAGACAAGGCGGGCCAAATCAAAGGTCCCTATGGGCCAACTTTGGTCTCCGGACCCTAGTTTGGGCATCTCTGAATTTCAGGAACAGTCAGCCAAAATAAAAAAGTTTTTTAAATTCTGATGCATAAAGCAAATGCTGTACATCGAATCTGTGCTGCTGTTTCCTGCAGTGATTTATGTTGTGTAATGATCGGATGGTTTTAGGGGACTTGAGACTGAGTTGCCGGAACAATCCGCTGGTGATTCCCGTGAGTCACGACCTGAGCGTGGCCTTCTACCGCACCAAGGCCATTATAGTGAGCTTTGGCTCTCCTCTGGTGGCCATCTCAGGTGTGGGCTTGCGCTCCTTCCAGTATTTTGACCCCATCACTATCAGCGGCTGTCAGAGCAATGAAATCTACAACCCCATGGGCCAAAGGTGAGAAGATAAATCTGCAACTCGCGTCAGTGTACAGACCTGAATGTCTTTTTTTTTTACTTTTTCAAGTCATCTCATATCTCATGTAAGTGATATCAAATACATATATTTGTAAAACCTATTATTAATTTAGGTGAAAAAAATGATTTTCTTTTATTTAAATGCTTACCTTATCATGCAGAGAAATCATGCAAGATTTTTCAAACTGCCCTGTGTCTGCCATTGGTCAGCCAAACAAAAAATCCCACCCCGAACTATCTCCATTCGTTGAGACAACATTGCTGTCATACTTTTCCCTGCATATTAAAATGATATTGGAGAAAGTGCTTTAACACATAGAATTTACATACTTAAATACTTTAATAACAATTCCAATCTCAAGAGTGTTATTTGAAAGCACTTGAAAATTATTGGAATATGAACGTTTGTGCCCCCGTAGGATTGTCTAAGTTGTCAGGATGAGGTACCAGAACCATAACCTTTGCAATTGTCACTATCCCTCAGTTGCGTCCATTACTCTTGCGATGCCATCGAATGTCAAAAGCCAACGGTCACCAACGCAGAGATGAAGTGCAACAGTCCGGGATACTTCAACGGAGCGCGTTGCAGCATCACCTGCAACCGAGGATACACGCTGAAGATCCACAGAGACGATGACATCATCAAAACACAGGTAGCCACTCGCATAGCCATTGAGAAGGAGAGTTGCGTCAACTCCGTTGATTCCAATGGAACCGTTTTTTTCAGCAATGGTGGTTCACGGAGGCTCTCGATAGTTCCCAGATGTTACAAGTAACGCATGAAGCTGCGGCTAAAAAGACCGATTGTGACAAACTTTTAATACATTTAAAGACGAGAGTCAGTTAATGAATAAGAAAATGAAGAAAATTTAAAGAGAAAAAGGCTCCATGAATTTGAACTTCCATTGTCACAACTCTCTCTCAACAGCTCTGGCCACTCGTTCATTCACTACTTTTTAAATGCGTATCAGTTGCTGATGTGTATTCGCGCTCGCTCTGTCCGTGTGGGTTTATTTCCAGCAATAAAATCAGCGTTTTATTGCGTTTTCGTAGAGAAGTGCGAAACACACAATCACACACAGTAAACACACATTGGCCTATATTAGATGAAACACTAGTCATCGACTCATGCCCTGACCACATATGGAGCAAGTAGCGCTAAAGATTTATGGCTCACATAGGGTTTGTTAGACGGTAAGTGAACAGTCACAATAGCTGGCGCTCAGGCCAGCGGTCTGTCCTGGAACGGCCCATGTGGCTCAAATTAAAGGACAACCTGAAGATTTTTCATACGCACACTCGTGCCCTGCCCTCGGACTGGAAGTTTTTCTGTTGTTTTTATTGTAATAGCTAGAAAAACAGTTCAAATGAATAATAAACTCAACAGTCAGTTGTGAGTGACGGAAAGGAAGTTCCAGCCTCCGGAAATCACCGTCTGGGAAACATGAATATACAGATAGTTTTTCACAGTGCATGGCATGAAACAGGCAAGGTTTTGACATAATGTTTATTTAGTCACATTGGTTGGAAAACTATGTCTAAATAGCGCTTGTTTTGTGTGTTTATTAAACCAATGACTCTTGTTCGGTCGTGTATCATTTACACATTGGTTTATTTGATTTATGCCACGGTCACACTTGACTTTTCGTTCCATTGACTTTTATTCATATGCATGCAAATGCGTCAGACCGGGAACTCGAGCCCTGTCTGAAGATATTTCGCTGCATTGCAAAGTTCCCTTTTGGTGATCTCTGACCTGCGAATTCGAGTCACTTAAATGCATGACACCTATAGAAGTCAAAACTTCACAGCATGACCTATCGGTAAAAAAAATTAAAAGATGGACGATTCGTTCCCGTCCATTTTGCAGCACCGCCCTAACAAATTTCGCATGCTGAGATCGCACCACCACATGGGTGTCTATATAGGGACAGAATTTGAGGGGAATTGCCACCAAATGGGTTAAAAGGTATTTGATATTTGAATTTTTACATACACATTATCACATTTATCATAAGGGTTCATTATGACGGTTTATAGTAACATATTTATCAAATTGTCTTAAAAGTATAGTTCACCCCCCAAAAATCATTCATTCACTCATTTATTCACCCATGTGTCATTTAAGACATGTAAACTTTCTTTCTTCCGTGAAACACAAAAGAAAAAATTTTAAGAAATTTCTTGGTGGTTTTGTGTCCATACAATGAAAGTCAACGGGGTCTATTGTTGTCTGGTTACTGACGTTCTTCAAAATATCTTTTTTGTTTTCTGAAGAAAAAAGAAGGGTTAACTATCTCAGTGTTTAAAAAAAGAATAATACACTATATTTGATCTTATTTTTTATCGAAAAATATACCCCAATAAAAGTATAAATGACCCTTGAAAATCAAATCCGAGGCCAAATATTACTCATGTACTCCTACGTGTGCACATTGGTCCGGTTGTGTCTTGGTGCAAGAGTGTGCGTCTTGCACATCTGTTAATTGCGATCGCATTTTCTGGTTCACTGCTGGCTGAACGTGTCAAGAAAGTGTCTGTGTGTAGTCGCTCAGGATGCAATTTGTTCGAGTCTATTAGACGTCAAAACTGTCCACGTTCAACCTCCACCGCACTCCCTGGGGCGTTGTGTAAGAGACGGCCACGGATCAGTGGCGCTGTGGATCTGTGGACCTTACTTAGAAACAAGCACAGATTACTGCAACCCTTTGACCCCAGAGCCCCACACAGAAGATCAGCGGCGGCGGTGACATTCATTCACTTGACTGAGCACTTTTGTCTCACAAAGAACGTTTGATGTTCTGGCCCTTCAAAACATCTTTGGTCAGTTTTCCTTGGTCTTCACATTAATGCATCCTGCAACTTTTGCAGTATCTATATTTTCTGGGATTTCCATGAGGTCGATTTTGCTAATGCCAAGCTCTACCGGTTAAGAGCCAAGCAAGCTTTCATTTTCTTGGAGATATTGACAAGAGAAGAACAAGGGATTAAAAAAAAAGTGCAGAAGTAGAAAAAAGTTACAAGGCTAAAGTGTACTTTGTAAGCACATGAGGTCTACTGTATGTTGGGTGGATTCTGTGCCAGCGGCCGCTGTTGACTGAGAAGCTTGGCCCGCGAGTTATTACGCATTTGGAAAGAAAGGCAGCAGACAGCTTTTCTCTGCTTTTGGGAGGGCTCCGCTTATTTAACAGCCGTGTACTTTGGGGTCCCTGCAGGGGGGTTCAGGGTCCGTTGGGGAAATGTCTAGTCCGGTTATGTAAGGTAAGAGTGAAATAAAGAGTTTTTTTTAAGATGGCCTGCAGGAACTGTAGAAGCTGTAGATACAGTACACAGCAGTGCATTGTAAAAGTAAAATGAAACTGTCCGGTGTTCACAAAACATGTTAATGCTTGTAATCTAATCTGATTATGATAGTCTGAAAAAACATAGACAAAGCAGTATTTAGATTTGTTGTGGTCAGTGTTTAAAACAGAATATAGAAAAACTTTGTCTGAAAGACTTTTCAATGTCTACCTGTAGTAACTTGGTTGTATTCTCGGCTGTTGAAATAAGCCTGTTGAGTTTTCCATAGTTATATTTGTGCATAAAACAAATATAAAATGTATACTAATTAATATTGCACATTTTTTTCACTATAGAATTCCATTATGTAAGATTCCTTAAGAACATTGTATAGTGCAAATACTTTCAGTAATTCATTATATTAAAGTTGCTGTGTTTATTTAAGAGTTCAGGAGAATAACTATTTTTATACAGTTTTGTTAAATATTATTAATGTAGTTATTTTACACTAATGCAAAATAAAAGGTGAAGATTTTGTACTGTTAAGTAACCACCGAGCAGATTAAACCATCAAAAGATGTATGGTACAAAATGAAAAAAAACTATCTATTTGACAAAATTATTTGGAAAAAGGGAAAACTACTGTGTTTTGTTTTGTAAGGATTTGTTTTTCTTATGTACAGTAAATGCATAGAAACACTTTAAGCTTGCAAAATGTCTATAATGATAATTTTATCAGTTATAAATATTTTGTTGATTTTGCTCTTTAGGATGATGGCAGTATTTTTTCTGTACCTTGACTCAATCTTTGCGGTAGAGTTGTGAGGTATCAAAATTAAAGAAATGTCGCAAATACATACAGTATATCGGCATAGTTTGCAATAACAAGGGATGTACTGATATCAGAATCGTTGTCAGGCCTGATACTAAGCACGTGTACTCGTACTCGTAAAAAAGCACCGATACCAAAGACCCATACCTCATGTGACCGAACTGACAGATTTTTTTTTTGCGAAATTTGCTTTTAAAGTTTCTGACAAGCACATCAATTTATTTTTTTTAAGGTGGAGGTCAGTGCCTATCCTAGACGTCTGGGGGCCTATGCAAACCTTTGTGAGGGGCCCTAGTCATAATAGTTCAAATAAGATCATAACTGTAAACTACAAGAAATAAAATGATAAATCAATTAACACATTTAAACGAATTAAAACTGAAAGACGAAAAACCTTAAACTGACAGGAATAACAATTAAGTATAAATTAAATTCACATTTTGATCTTCATCTATATAATCCTTTACCTCAAGGAACACATGACTCTGGAACCATCTGGCTTTTTACTAATCAAATGTGATAAACAAAAATACAACATGATACAAATATTTTACTCAAGAATGCCAAGCATTCAAAAACAATTATTCTCTAAATGTGATGACACAAAAATGACATATTATAACGGGGAAACGCAATACATTGTGCATTATAGCCGATACTCACATGAACATTGTGCGGCTGCTTTTGTCACCAAGTCATTCCCTTTCAATGCTATTGAAGTTAGAATATTAATGTGTATGTAACTTTGAAGACGGTCCCTAAATTCACGACAATCGAACGTCCAGACAAACCAACTGTTTTGTAAATATGTACGTGCGTAAGTTGACAAAACTAAATAGGACTTCTTAAATACTACAAAAACACATGCCTTCTAGTTCTTGTTCTTTTGCTTCACGCTGTTGCCGTTTTTTCCGCTACATACGGATAGCTTCATTTTGAAGCCATATGTTAGACGCATCCTCACATTACGGCATGTGATCCCCTGCGCGCACTGCATGATGTCCTAGTATGTCGCAGTAATTAAATAAATTAAGTATTAAAAGGAATTTTCCAAATGATTCCTGTAAAGTTTTTAATAGAACACTCCGAAGGCAGAAGGCTGAGTCCGCGTCTAGTTTACATTATAGTGTTTTTTATTCGGTACTCAAGGAGGCCCCCTGGTGGTGCTGGGGCCCTACTCAACTTGTGGAGTTTGCCTATTGGTAGAATCAGCTCTGGGTGGAGTTGTTTGTTATTATGAAGCGATTTTTATTAATCCCGCTGTGTTGTGATAAGGTATAGGCATCGGCACAGGCATCGGTATCGGCGAGTACCAAAAAAAAAACGGTACTCGTACTCGTTCTTTAAGATAACTGAATGATTTTTATGGATAGTCAGTGTTTTAGGTGGATGCAGATGTGGGAACTCTCTTTCTTTCCCTGAATGTTAAAACATGCATTTGCTTAAGTAATTTTTCATTTTTAATATAATTTAAATCGACTTTACGTGAAGCCTTATCGCATTGCATATTGCATTTAGCAAGGTATCACATTTTCCTTCACGATCATGCAGCCTTACTTGATGTTTTTGTGTATTTGCCAAGTCTCCTTACACTCTTCTCATCGTGAGCTTCCGATTACACTCCAAACACAACACATCATTAATATTTCACTTTATTTAGTTTCGTAGTTGTACTTTCTCAAAACTAGGTGTGAGAAAGTGTTGCTATGTACACACACTAATGACTAAAATTAATGAAACTTTATTTGCCTAATGATTGTAAACGTGTACTTGATGTTACCTTCATATCCCCTTTTTACACACTGTTCCAACACACTTGCCAGTTTCAAGGTCTACCTACAAAGCGTACCCGCGTTCCTGTTAATACGAAAAGCAAATTGACACGTTTCGCTCGCGTGTGCTGTAGAGGAGAAATGACGCAGTGTGTGGGAGCCGTTGGCCCTTTACAGAGGAAAAGTGCTGATCCCAGCACAGTCATTACAGCTTATCAACCATCTCCAGGGAGCTAATAATGTGCGCTCCCAAAGACTCCAGTCGGAGACAAATTAGCCATTTCAACATAAACCTGTTACGGTAACATCATCGTGAAGGTGCCAAAACAATCCTCTTTAAAACAGACATAGATCTGCGTTTCTTAGGTTACCGGCCATGTCATGCGTCCAGGTTTCTGATCGGAGGACCGTTTAGGGAGAAGATAACCACGGCAACAAGCACCACAGTGTCTTGTCTGTGTGACCTCAGCTTCCTGGCCTTGTTTTTGCCAAGGTGTTATTGAAAGCAGAACATGTCCTAAAATCGCTGTTAGACAAACAACATTTCAACACAGCGGAGGGAAACTGAGACTTTGAGGTTTGCTTTCCCCCCCTGTTTTTCTAGCGCTCGTGAGTTTGTGTGAGCACGGAGAGGGAGGCGGAGCGGGGCGGGGGTGCACATGAAGGTCCAACAGATGCATCTGTGTTGAATTAGGCACAGTAGTCAGTGGTAGTTAAATACTCACTGGAGGAGGAATCAACAGCTGTAAAGTTTTAAAAGAAGGAAACTCCACACGCAGACACCACCTCCACCCCCCTCCGAAATTTGCCACCCCCTAGTGGGCGGCAGTCCCCCTTTCCGACGAGCCGTTTCCCCTCGGTGGAGTCAAGGTGTCGCTTCCAGGTGGGAATGGTGTGCGTGTGTGTGTGTTTGACGCGTGTACCGGACCGAGATTACGTAGCGTACAGGTGGGTCCCCGGCCCCCCTTGCATGTGTGTGTGTTTCTCCTGTTTAACCACAACAGTTTATGTTTTCCTTTTCAGCCAACACCCCCCACGACTGTGGTCAGTCATTTTATGATTCCTGTAATGCAGCCAGTGCTGGCTAATAAACCGCACGTCTGAACTGTCATTCAGCTTTGAAATGGGTTCGAGAGAGTCAGAGAGGTCCGGGGAGAGAAAGTGAGATGACACTTTTATGTACTTCTGTAGCCTCTTGCAAGCTTTTATGAAGAAGGCAGGTATGCACAATAACACGCTTTTCGGCGTTGTTATGATAAGTGACACCGCTCTCTCTGACCCTAGAGGGAGATGTTGAGTAGGTTGTTGACCGCCATTTAGTTTAGGTTTAATTGAGACAGTGTGTCCGTTATATTTCAGCAGTCACATGATGAGATGGAACCTAGCCTTTAAATGTTTTTTTGCTTTGTTCAAGCTGTTACTTTTTTGTTTGTTTTGTTTCATTTCCTCTTGTTCTTTTTCTCAGCTCACCTTTTCATATTCAAACATTTTTGTTCATCTGTTTTTTATGTAAACAAAGTTTTTAAGAGACTTCAAATATTTGTATGCGTTTCATTTTGTAAATCGTTTTTCTTCAGATAGGCTTACTTAAAATAATGACCTTGTTTGTTTCCAGATATTTCAAATAATCACCTTTTTTGTTTTGTAAATGTTTACAAATACTTCAAATACTCACCCCTGATGTTTTTTGTTTGTTTTGTTTTGTAAATGTTTTTTCAGATACTTCAAATGATCACTTTAAATGTTTTATTTTTTCCCGGATGCTTAACTCAAATGTTCACCTCAAATGTTTTTATTTTGTTCTGCTGTTTTTTGTTTTGTTTTGTCAGATATTCACCTCAAATATTCAAGACTCACACTTTCATGGTGAGCTGTTTTCAATAAGAGCTTCAGCGCAAGAGAAGGAAGAGGCAAGGAAAGGGGGAAAAAAGTGTTTTGTAACTGCGTCTGGATTGCATTTCAAATGCTTCCCGCTGCTTCGCTCAGTTTTAGGTGCTGGTACACAACATGTACGTTTCCTCAGAGGGTACAGAACATTAGACAAACACTGGATTCTAAAGGCTCACTACACTCCAGCCCCTTCAAATTTGCCATTTCATAAAAGCCGTAAAGAGAAGAGGGTCAGGGAAGCAATGTTTTGTGGATGCAAGTTAAAAAATATTTGCCATAATAATCCGTGCCTTGCCAGCAAAAACTGTTTGGCTACACAGAAACTGGTTCAATAAACCTCACTGACATCTTTGTGGGTAAGCCGCCTTTCATCGCTTGTCACAAACAAATGGATAGATCTGTGGAGACGAGAATGTTTTACTCTTTGCTTCATTGAAACAGTCTGGACTCTAAGCCCACCTATGGCCCGCGTCCAAGCCGCCGGGTATGGTTCATGTTAAACTTCACTTTTTACTTAATGCTTTATACCACACGCAAAAAGTAAAACAATCCAGTAAACCACACATTTAGATCACAATACTTATTTTGGCTCAGAAAAGTCTTGGTTTGCTTTCGTGCTGTAAAAGCATCAGTCTTTTAACGCAGTTCACACGCTTAGATTCATCGATGAACTCGCGGTGCCGTTTTGTTCCTGGTGACAAATTGACGTCTGTTGTTTCTGCTTTGTACACACAAAAGTTTGGTCAGTCGGTTAGATGCTGGCGCTGTATGGTTTTGTAGACAACTTGATTTTATTATAAGCAGTGATTCTTGTATTTTGTATAATAGGTCAGAGAATCTACACGGCTCAGGAAACAAAATTACTCATTTCTAGAAGGCTGAAATAGAATTGAGAGGGCATTTAATAACCAACAAATCAGGATTGTTCACTGTTAAGAGAATGCCTTTTAAATTCTAAATTAAATTAATTTAATTCTTTTCTTTTTTTGTTCCAAAAGCAATTAAAATTCGAATATAGGACAACAAAAATTTATTATATTTTTATATTTTATATTAAAAAATTAATAGTTAATTTCCAAAAAGAGTCATGTTTTTTAACTGTGCATTCCTATTAATATCACTTAAACTGCAGTTGGTTTGTTTTGATTTAAGCCATAATAACTAACACAATACAACACAATAAAAACATCATAACATAATAAAAAATATGATTTTTAGAAAAGAAATTTTGCAGAAGTAAAATGTAGGCCTACATGTTTTCCAGTTTTGCAGTCTTTTTCTGACGTGTTTTTGATCATATTTGAAAAATACATGAAAATCTCTAAAAACAGTAAAATGGTTTTCTTTACATTTTTTTACAGTGTATATATTTTTACAATAATTTATATATTAGTTTTATGTATCAAAAATATAATTTATTATAAATTAATAAATATGTAGTTTTAACAGGTATTTTTTTTATGAAATATTAAATATTTTAATCTCTTTTAATCTATAAAAAGAATCAGTAAAGAATTTAAATTACATTAATTGTTTTTTTTATTCTACGCAGCAAGGATACAATTTCCCTGTAAACTCTCTTTTTTAAGTTTTGATGTCAGTGTTTGTGGAGGTATTTGATAGCAAGCACGGTGGATGTGAATAAATTAATCTTATAATTGTGCTTTTTAGAAAACTACAATTCAGAAATTCCACAAAAAGTCTTGACAAGCATCACACAGGTCTAAAATGACCTCGGACTCATACTGCCTTCTGAGAGATTTGTTAGATCCGAACCGTTTATTATTAAGACATTAATTGAGCTTCTTTATTATTTATTTATATTATTTGACAAAGTTTGATCTGATGGCCTGTTGAGTTCAAGTGGTTGCGGTACAAAGTGAATCTATGTTTTCCCTCTCAACAGTCTGAATCCACAGTGACCCTCATCTGTGCCGATGGTAAATGGAACAAGCAGGTGACCTGTGAACCCGTAGACTGCGGGCGGCCCGACAAGTACCACGTGCACCCCGCCATCTTTGAGTTCACAGAGGGTACCACCTACGGCAAGAAGTGCACTTTCCAGTGCCGGGAGCCGGCTCAGCTCGTGGGTACGTAGACTGTAGCGGATCCTAAACAACAAGCCCCTTGGGATTGAGAGGTCCACCCTATAAATGCCACAACTGCTTCGAATCAAGCTAAAAACTCAATGCACTTTGAGGAAACGGTGCTGTACACGAATATGTCACCTCTGGAATTGCATTTTATAAATCAATTAGAACCTCAATATTAGCTAAAAGATTTAACATGAACATCTCTGCAGGTAGTAACAATGTTCTGACGTGCATGGAGGATGGAATGTGGTCGTTCCCTGAGGCTCTGTGTGAGCTCCGCTGTCCCATCCCTCCTCCTGTACCCAATGCTTTCCTTCAAACCAAGCGCTGCAATGCCACAGACCTCAAAGTCGGTTCCTTCTGCAAGTACAAGTGCAAGCCTGGCTACCACGCGCCCCACATCGACAAATCCAATAGGTGAGAGACCCCTGAACTAACTTTTATTTGCAGTATGTGTGCCATAGAGTATTTGTAAAGGCTGTGTCCTTGCTTCAAAACATGGAAAATTGTGTGGAGTTATTATTGACCTTTTTTATAAAAAAAATGAAAGAGAATGCTTCTGAATGATCCGTCTGTGTCACAGGATGGTTCCTTTCACATATCACAGACGTGCGTTTAAGCGTCAGTGTACCGAGGATGGAACCTGGCAGCCGGGTGAGTGCGTGGCCGTCACTTGCGAGTCGCCTCCCGCCATCTTTCACGGCACCTACAAGTGCACGAACGGCTTTCAGTTCAACAGCGACTGCTGGATCGACTGCGACAGGTCCAACCACACGGTGAGACAGCACAGCCGCTGCAAGCAGGTCTGTCGCATTCTCTTTCTCCTCTCACTTTCTGTCTCCCACCGGCGAGATGTCAGCTCCATCGCTGTGCTTACTGCTCATCACGTGCCCTCTTAAACATCACGGTGTCATCTTTTCTGGCTTTAACTAGCAGCATGACTTACAGAAAGGAGTCTTGCGTGTGTTGTTTCAGTGCGCTCCATGTCTTTACTAACACTACCCTTCATTAAGAATACAGTATGAGCTTGAGCTCAATCATTGGGCAACATTTTCTTGGTATTTGCTGTGGCGTGGAAAAGGGGTTGCCATGTTCAAAAGAAAGGGCACCCATTAACAACGCAGCTAAAATGTTTTTTCTAAAATATTAGATGAAAGAAAATCTAAATCGAGACAGATCATTCAAAAATAGATTTAATTGAATAAACACCCATTATCTTCATGACAATTGCCATTCTTACAAAATGTACATTCTGAATCATATTTAATACAATATTTAATATTTTTAATGTTATGCTTTTAACATATTAAAAATGAATAAATTATATAAATAATCTATACATTTATAAATTATGTCAATATATAAATCAATATTTTGTAATAATGTCAGTTTACATTAACAAAATGAGTATTTTTTTAATGCATTATTTTAGATCTAATTTATTAACTAGCTGTCTTGATATTAATTATGTGTTTATCAAATAAGGCCCCACAACTTATGGACTATTTTAAGCATATTATATTATATACAATTTTAGATATAATACAATATATAAATTACATTAATAAAAGCTATTCCATTGTATAAATATTAATACACAGTTTTAAAGAAATCGTGTAAGTATGCAGTGTGAAGGACAATTTTGTTGTCAGTTGACATTAACAAATGTTTATTAATTATCAATTTTATGTCTATTTATTAATTATATGTTTAAATATTAATGAAATGATTTTCAAATAAGGCCTCAGAACTTATGGAATAAAATGTTTATGTATTATTCCTATTAAACAACATATATTCATTTTATTTGCAGTATATTATTCATTTATTTGTTCTATATAACAATAACATGTTAAATGAGCCAATGGATATAGGCACCTGGCATATATGAAGCTGGCAAGGACAAAACATTCATCATCACATTAGGATCATTCTAGATTAATTATTTGTACCTACACCCTCTCCCCGAACTAATATCTTCATTTCAGCCTGCTGCTAACGGTAACATGTTGATCAAAGACCATCACCGCTGCAGACCCATCCTAAAAAACATCAATTATCAATCAAAATTGTTTCATTGTTTTGCTAAAATAATGCAAAAATATGTTTTTATTGCACGTTTTCTACTCTCTTGTTCATGAAACGTTTTACACTCGGAGCAGCGTTGTGACAAAAGCTGCTGGTCACATACCTCCTCTGCAGCACTGAGGAGGCCCGTGGTCTGTTTCCTAAACCCCCAGAATGAAGTGTTCTGGTCCATGCTTTAAAAGGGACAAACAGAACCATGCGCTCCCAATCGGGGGCCTCCCCCCTTTTGAAGATGCTTGCTTTATATATCAAATTAATTTGTTGTCCAGTGCGATTGGTTACGCTTCTGTCCCTCAAGAACATTGATGAAAACATTGGATTTTTGTTCCAGGGTCCTTCCACCAACATGATCAGATGTCGAAAGGACGGAAACTGGACCGGCTCATTGCGTCTCTGCCCCAACCTGACGGGACAATGTTCTCTACCGCAGAATCTCAGCCCTGCCATCCATCTCAACTGCAAGAGCGGACACCGGATAGGTCTCTGTCTATTTGCACTCAGTACTAGTTCATCACTGTATGAGATTACAAAAGCTGCAATGTTTATTTTGTAAAAGTTTAGACCGTGACTATCAGCACACAACGGCTGATTGTATACTCATCTGTGCTGGTCAACAGGAGAGGAGTGCGAGGTGTCCTGCCGAGATGCCAGCAGCAGCGTGATTCTCCTGCCCGGCAACTTGACCGTCCAAGCCCTGATGAAAGACCACTGGTGGAACCCGCCCAAAGTTACGGTGCGTGCGACGTTTGGGTGGGCTCACTTTACATCACTGTTGTAAATGTTTTTGTCTTCGGAGTTGTGGTCTCGCTTTCCAAATTTTCGTATATCTTTGGCCGATGTCACACACAGGATAAATATTTGAGGCCGGTTAATAATACGAGTCGAATCTTCCAACGTGTTTATAATTCAGTACCTGTATGTAACACTGTGTCGTGTTGTTTAATGCCGGCGTGACGTAGCTTCTACGAAACCATCTATAAAAAGCAGGGTTGTACCGTAAACACTTGAGGAGGTCAAAATAAACCTTTGTGATGTAAACGCACTCCGGTCGCCGTAAGCATTGTGATTAATACTCGGATTAAGAAATGGAAATGACGGGGCGGTTTTAAAATCCAGTGTATCATCGTGTTTACCTGACCGAAATAGAGCTCTGACCAGACCACACACACACTCACGCTTACACTGGTGACTTTTGCTACAGTACTTCTAATGATAGAATGTTCATTTTCTGTTGCACTATTCCTTTAAGGCGCATTTCACAATCAGCCTCTGTTGAGGAAGCATTCGTAACAATATAAGCAAACACAAACAAACATATTTATCAAGCCGTGCCAGCGATGCATACGGCTTATTTCCCTGTCTCGTTTCCTCTGAGCGTCTGAGACTGGACATGAAGTGCTTCCAAAATACCGGGTGTTGATGAATGAATATACAAACCAAATGTTATTTTCCCCCTGAGTCCCCGCTTCGATTCAAAACAGCCCAACCGCAGAACTGGACAAAAGAAGTGGTTATCGACCAAAGAATGCTTAACATGACAGCATTCTGAACTGCTTTTGAACCATTGTCATATTCCAGATGGTGGTCTCCGTCCGTCATTCGTTGGATGACAGTAAATGGCCGGGGGTTGTTTTTCTCGCTGTAACAGTTTGAACGGCTCTTTCCTTTCACTCTCACGCTCCTCAGAGAAAAGGTACGATTTTATCGCAGTAGCAGAGAAGCCTTCGCTGACGGGAGCAGACCGCGAAACGCCACGTGACTCCGGGGCCACTTAATTCGGATGACTCATTTCAAGTCATGGAAAGAGACAAAAACGTGCCCGATTCTTCCATATCTTTATGGAAACTGGTGATTTCACACAACATCTGTAGCGCAAACAAGAAAACTGCGGCTAGGATCACATGGGCCGCGCAGGTCTCAAGGAATATCCATTTCCGTCTTCACTATGTCATCGATTTATATATGGACTCCTGAATGACACTTTCGGGTGACGTCATGCCCGCGAGCGGTTATGAGGTCGTCTGGCTTTTTCATTCCATATTTGCATTTCTTCTTCTAGTGTTGTGGAGATTCTTTGGTGCAGTCTGATTGCTTCTCGTTCTTTTTTCAATGTGGTTTGCGCCATGTGGTTCTTTGCTTGATTATTTAGACTGCGTGTGGAACTTTAGGAAGCACAAACAAATCTACCTCCTGTGTCTGGGAGCAGAGGAGACGTACATATCCCCATATTTATCTGCTGCAAATAAAGCAGTTACTGTAATTTTGAGGACGACATTTCTGAGTAATTTTCTGACCTTTGCTTTACTGTGTACAGACTTGAGGGAGAGCATCTAATGTTAGGGTTGTCAGGATACCATCAATATATTATACTATACAATACCAGGTGAAGTATCATGATATCAAGTGGCATCGCCATGCTGTGCGATGTTGTGGTAATTCATCATTTAGATCTACAAAATGAACCACAATGTACGAAAACAGATAAAACCTTTTGAATGACTGCTTTATTAAGAAGAATAAATAACTGGTTATATGAAAAACTGAAGATTAATCATACAACCCTCATGAAGCAATTAACAAGAAAACATACTGCAGTTCACTTTAGCAAACTGTAGTGTACTTAGATATATTACAGTATACCTTTTTTAATATATTTACAGTATTTTGTCGTTTATTCATTTTATAAACTGTAGTAAATTCTCGTTGTAAGATATTCTTGTTGTAAAACTCAAAAATACAATACTGCTACAACATTTGACTACAGTAGATGCTATATGAGTATACTGCAACATTTTTACAGCGGGAACTAATTCAATGCGTGACGTTCATCTATAGACGGTTTCATCGGATGCATCCAACATCCGGAAGTTAACATCCGGCTTGTGCTTGGTTATTATTGGTGGTGGATGAGGAGATTCCGATGTAAAGTGCTTTGAGTACCCAGAAAAGCGCTATATAAATGTAATGAATTATTATTATATTACAACCATTAATTTTACATTTAATTTATATTATATATTAAATTCCTTTATGACTTATCGCTTTATCGCTCCCTGAACTCTCTGTAAGTTCCATCCATCCATTTTCTTCCGCTTATCCGGGGCCGGGTTGCGGGGGCAGCAATCTAAGCAGGGATGCCCAGACTTCCCTCTCCCTAGACACTTCCTCTAGCTCTTCCGGGGGGACACCGAGGCATTCCCAGGCCAGCCGGGATACATAGTCCCTCCAGCGTATCCTAGGTCTCCCCGGGGTCTTCTCCCGGTGGGACATGCCCGGAACACCTTCCCGGGAAGGCGTCCAGGGGGCATCCGTAAAAGATGCCCTAGCCACCTCAACTGGCCCCTCTCGATGTGGAGGAGCAGCGGATCTACTCTGAGCTCCTCCCGAGTGACCGAGCTTCTCACCCTATCTCTAAGGGATTGCCCGGCCACCCTGCGGAGAAAGCTCATTTCGGCCGCATGTATCCGGGATCTTGTCCTTTCGGTCATTACCCACAGCTCATGAACTTCGCCTTGAGGCTCAGCTCCTTCTTCACCACGACAGACCGCTATAGCAACCGCATTACTGCAGAAGCTGCACCGATCCGTCTGTCAACCTTCCGTTCCATCCTTCCCTCACTCGTGAACAAGACCCCCAGATACTTGAACTCCTCCACTTGAGGCAGGGACTCTCCACCTACCTGAAGTGGGCAAGCCATGACCTCAGATTTGGAGGTGCTGATTCTCATACCAGACGCTTCACACTCGGCTGCAAACCGTCCCAGTGCATGTTGAAGGTCCTGGTCTGATGGGGCCAGCATGACGACATCATCCGCAAAGAGCAGAGATGAAATCATGTGGTCCCCAAACCCGACGCCCTCCGGCCCCTGGCTGCGCCTAGAAATCTGTCCATAAAAATTATGAACAGAACCGGCGACAAAGGGCAGCCCTGCCGGAGTCAAACATGCACCGGAAATAAGTCTGACTTACTGCCGGTAATGCGAACCAAGCTCCTGCTTCGGTCGTACAGGGACCGGATATCCCTTAGCAAAGGGTCCCGAATCCCATACTCCCGGAGCACCCTCCACAAGATGCCGCGAGGGACACAGTCGAATGCCTTCTCCAAATCAACAAAACACATGTGGATTGGTTGGGCAAACTCCCATGAACCCTCCAGCACTCTGGAGAGGGTATAGCGCTGGTCCAGTGTTCCACGACCGGGACGAAAACCACATTGTTCCTCCTGGATCCGAGGTTCTACCATCGGTCGGATTCTCCTCTCCAGTACCCTGGCATAGACTTTCCCGGGGAGGCTAAGAAGTGTGATCCCCGATAGTTGGAGCACACCCTCCGGTCCCCCTTCTAAAAAAGAGGGACCACCACCCCGGTCTGACAGTCCAAGGGCACTGTCCCCGACCGCCACGCGGTGCTGCAGAGGCGTGTCAGCCAAGACAGCCCCACAACATCCAGAGACTTGAGGTACTCAGGGCGGATTTCATCCACCCCCGGTGCCCTGCCACCGAGGAGCTTCTTGACCACCTCGGTGACTTCAGCCCGGGTGATGGACCAGTCCGCCTCCGAGACCTCAGCCTCTGCCTCCTCAATGGAGGACGTGACGGCGGGGTTGAAGAGATCCTCGAAGTATTCCTTCCACCGCCCGATGATATCCCCGGTCAAGGTCAAAAGCTGCCCCCCTCCACTGTAACCAGCGTTGGTAGGGCACTGCTTCCCCCTCCTGGGGCGCCGGACGGTTTGCCAGAATCTCTTCGAGGCCGACCGATAGTCTTTCTCCATGGCCTCACCAAACTCCTCCCAGGCCCAAGTTTTTACCTCCCCAACCACCCGGGCTGCAGTCCGCTTGGCCTGTCGGTACCTGTCAGCTGCCTCGGGAGTCCCACAAGCCAGCCTGGCCCGATAGGACTCCTTCTTCAGCTTGACGGCATCCCTTAATTCCGGTGTCCACCACCGGGTTCGGGGATTGCCGCCTCGACAGGCACCGGAGACCTTACGGCCACAGCTCCGAGTGGCCGCGTTGACAATGGAGGTGGAGAACATGGTCAACTCGGACTCAAAATTTCCAGACTCCCTCGGGATCTGGTCGAAGCTCTGCCGGAGGTGGAAGTTGAAGATCTCTCTGACAGGGGATTCGGCCAAACGTTCCCAACAGACCCTCACAGTACGTTTGGGTCTGCCGAGTCTGTCCAGCTTCCTCCTCCGCCATCGGATCCAACTCACCACCAGGTTGTGATCAGTTGACAGCTCCGCCCCTCTCTTCACCCGAGTGTCCAAGACATGCGGCCTTAGGTCAGATGAAACAACCACAAAGTCGATTATCGACCTCCGGCCAAGGGTGTCCTGGTGCCATGTGCACTGATGGACACCCTTATGCTTGAACATGGTGTTCGTTATGGCCAAGCTGTAACTAGCACAGAAGTCCAATAACTGAACACCACTCGGGTGTCCCTGTCGTTGCCCATATGGGCGTTGAAGTCCCCCAGCAGAACGACGGAGTCCCCAGTAGGGGCACTTTCCAGTACCCTTCCCAGAGTCTCCAAGAAGGCCGGGCACTCTACACTGCCGTTTGGCCCATAGGCGCACACGACAGTGAGAGACCTATCCCAGACCCGAAGGCGCAGGGAAGCGAATCTCTCTTTAACCGGGGTAAACTCCAACACATGGTGGCTGAGCTGGGGGGCTATAAGCAAACCCAAACCAGCCCTCCGCCTTTCACCATGGGCAACTCCAGAGTGGTGAAGAGTCCATCCTCCCTCGAGGAGTGTGGTTCCAGAGCCCAAGCTGTGCGTAGAGGTGATCCCGACTATCTCTAGTCGGAATCTCTGAACCTCACGCACAATCTCAGGCTCCTTCCCCGTCAGAGAGGTGACGTTCCATGTCCCTAGAGCTAGATTCCGCGTCCAGGGATCGGGTTGTCGAGGCCCCCGCCTTCAACTGCCGCCCGATCCACTTTGCACCATGCGCTCGCATACGAGCCCCACCACCCGGCCAGGCTCCAGGGTGGGGCCCCGGCTGCGCCATGCCGGGCGACGTCACGGTCCTCCAAATTTTTGGCTTCATAAGGGATTTTGAACCGCTCTTAGTCTGACCTGTCGCCTAGGACCTGTTTGCCTTGGGAGACCCTACCAGGGGCATATAGCCCCAGACAACATAGCTCCTAGGGTCTTTCGGGTACTCAAACCCCTCTACCACTGTAAGGTGGCAGTTCAAGGAGGGGTCTCTGTAAGTTGCTTTGGATAAAAGCATCTGCTAAATTCTTTAATGTAAATGCGAATGCAAATATTAATATTCATTTATATTCCTATTTTATCATAAATGAATTGTATTAACCTTAAAAGTGGGGTAA
Organism: Triplophysa tibetana; assembly: GCA_008369825.1. NCBI lineage: Eukaryota > Metazoa > Chordata > Actinopteri > Cypriniformes > Nemacheilidae > Triplophysa > Triplophysa tibetana. The sequence goes on along the minus strand of CM017901.1, from coordinate 2,833,988 downwards.
CACACGCAGTTTCTGCAAATCTCATAAAAATCTTGAGAATCTATTCTGTAGTATTGCATACATCGTATCTTCGAAGAGTATTTAGTTTGATCAAATTTATAAAAGAGAGATCAGTCGTACAATTATTTCCGGAAAAAGACGAGCTGCTAGAGGCGTGCAGGGGGACAGAACTAAAACACGTGCACACAATACATTTACATTTAGGCATTTGGCAGATGCTTTATCCTATACATTTTACACAGGTATTTGCAATCCCCTGGGTTCGAAGCCACATCCTTGCTCTTACCACTGAGCTACAGGAAAGCAATTCAATACAATATCACATTAATCCCTTTGTGTTGTTTACTTTATGCACATACGCACCGATTGCCAGCAAAACACAGACATATGACTTAGTTTGACTTACTGCGTGCAGTTCAAGTCAGGCATCTTTTAGCGCTAGGACCGTGCCGTCTATCAATTTCAAACAATCTCCAAATCCAGCGTTATTTCTACCGTTTATAAAACATTTATCACTAAAATGCAGTGAGCAAACAAACACAGCTTAACTTCCGTCAGCTAAGTGAAGCGGCATTGATGGGCGTAACGCATGGGCGTGCTCTTTCTCTTACGCTAACGCGAGGTCTTTCGTTCGGTGGATGGCGCATGCTTTTCCGGGAGAATGCCCAATACGGGAAATAGGATTCCTGTTATGACTGTATCCAGACTTACCAAAAACTTTCTGAAACAATTTAGAGTGCTGGGGGAGTGTATCAAGCACAGAAATACTACGTCCAACTCGTTTTTTAACAAGTTGACCATGTTATTGAACCTGAAGCCAGTATGTTTTACAGTGTAAAGAAGTCAGAATGCATGAAGTACGATGTTACCTCGTCTTTAAACTAAAACAACTCAACAGTTATTTATTCTTTCATTTATTATTTATTTATTCTTTGCGATAGTCTATCAGAAGTTATGCTTAGTTTTTTTTATGTTGTTGCAACTGAAACCGTCTATAGAAAAATATTATTTTAAATGTGTAACTAAAATGGCCAGTAGGTATTGGCATTTTTACAGAGTCACTGAATTATTCAGTTGATTTATTCAAGAACGAAGCATGCGTTCTCAATTAATGGCTTATTTGAAACATCAACTTGTCCAAATCATTCAAAACACTAAATTGGTTAGGAACAAAATATTTTGCGTCCTTAAAAGGCACAACAGAAAGACGAAGGCACTTAAAATGTTTTTATTAAATGCTTTCGCAAACATAAATGTTCAAACAAAAACTTTAATGCGCATATCGTCACAGTCCGTACCGAACCTTCAATGTCCAAATTCTGTGTGCAAACTGTGTTGTCAAAGTTGACAATCACATTTTCATTTTCATTTTGCAACACCCAGTGACAAACCTAAAGGGTGTCTAATAATAATGACTCATGACAAAAAATAAATTAACGCAACACGGAGATGTGAGTTTTTTGCACGGCATGCACATGTTGTTAACCTCATTCTTCGTAACTTAACGTGTTTTGAACGCAGCCTCCAGGAGATGTTGCGTCTTGACCATGTATTGAGAAACATGTAAAAGGCCTTAAAAAGGAGAAGGCGTCTGCGATCAGATAGTATAAAAGTCTATTTAATAAAAAAAAACGTCGCCCCGTGCAGCCTGGGCCTGTGGAGGAACTATAAAAACAAGCAGAAGTTCAGGAGCAGGTTTAAATTAGGCCTTGAGTGAACAACCCGCTCAGGCCCTTAGTGTGACATTGAATACTAAGTGTGCGGATGGCCACAGTTGGCCAGAAGTGCAAATGCCTGTTTTCTTAGAAATGTTCTGTTTACTCTGAGCCTTTCCATTCGCCGTTGAATCTGGAGTTCCCCCAGACCGCGTCATTTCACCTCTCCAAACATCCACTCTACCTGTGTTAAACCTATACCGGGGAACATTCCTGGAGTTTAATGACTCCCTTCCTTCAAACCTAGTTATTCCCAGACGAATCAATAAAGCCTTCATTGAATTCATCTCTCAATTGAAGCACTGGTTTTAAAAACTGAGATTATTAACGCATAACTTTCTCTCCGTCGTATAGAATATGGTATGCACCATGGGACTCAAGTGGTACCCCAACCCAGAGGCTCTCCATTGCATCAAGGGATGTGAGGTAAGACCGACCACATATTCTATTTACTTCTCATTTTTCACCATTTGTGTCTGCACACCACCATCAGAACCATTTGCGATCGTCAGAGTTAATCTTTCAGACGTAGCTCTGAGCTCCACGCAGTCATGGAGGTCTGGCAGAGGTTTTTCTCTGGAACCTGATCTTGAGCAGTTGTTTCTGCCATCTTCTCACAATCTTTGAAGTCAGATACATAAATAAACACGCTGTGCTTGGTGTCTTCCTCTCTTTCGCTCCGTGGACCAGTCTAGCCCGATCTGAGTCAGGTTTAACAAGGCCAACAAAAGCAGACAAGGGGGATTTGTTACCACCTTTGTTTTGTTTTTAAGGCTAATTTGTGTTCTTTAGCGTTTTAGAGGAACTAGAGGATATCACATTCCTGAAGAAGGAATGAAAAAACAGAGACTGTGTCCTCTCACAGATGGAGTTTTTTGAGGAAGTGCTAATGTTAGCGTAAAATATTTATCGAGAACAATGTACTGTACGTTCGCCAAAGAAAAGACTGAACCGACATTTCTAGATGTTTTTCTATTTGAGCATCTTTTGATTTGTAGAACATTTTGTTCTTGCATTTCGACAACACTCTTCGCCGTATCTAAAAACACAAACATGATATTGAGCGCACTTTTCTATGTTTAAAATATAAAGAAAGTAAAGCATAAAATGGCAATAAGAAGTACAGTGAAAGTAAAATACGTGCCATTTCTGTACTTTTGTACCATAATATTGGATTATTCTTTGGCACAGATTAGCTCTCTTTCAGACATTCACGAGAAGTTGTAAAGTCCCATTTTTGAATGAATTTGAGTGAATGAATCAGTTGATTCAGGCCTCACAACTGAATGATTCATTCACAAATCGGAATGATCAGGTTCTCCAGTTCACTGAATGAATGTTCGCCCAAAAATAAAAGTTATGTATTCACCCTCATGTCATTCATATGACTCTTTGTTCTACAAAACTCACAAAAAACGATATTTTGAGAAATGTCTCTTCGGTTTTGTGTCCAAACAAAGGAAGTCAATGGGGGCCAAAATATCTCTGCAATCTTGCAATATTATGGCAGCGAGGTGACCAGTCCATTTTTTTGTAAATCTGGGCCAAACCTGCAGACTTTTGAGCCCACCTCATCCTGACCCAGTTTCAATGGGTGGTAATTAGTCGCCCTCTGAAAGCATTTGGGTCGGGCCGGAGAGATGATTTCAAACTGCAAAAGGTCACAGGTGTGTTGTGCAACCTTCTGTGCCTGTCAGGATGGAAATGTGTAGTAACTCCTGAGGGAGACACATAGAAGTTTAATAGGGCTTTGGTTTCCCCATTAAAAGCAGCCTCCTCCATCCACAGGCCCAGGAATACTAGCTCAATTTTTCCAGGGCAACATAATTGCAAAAGACTCGAGTCTGTGCGTCTATTTTTACACGCCGGTGGATGTATGCAAGTGTGAATAGTTGTCTCTATCTTTCTTTTTGAGTTTGTATTCGTTCACGGATGGATGGGGTTTATGGTGGAGCACATCGTTATTTGGCGTCGAGCCAAACTGTGATTGCGAAGATTATTAAAATAATAAGGGAAGTTGTTTAGGTTTACATGTTCTGTTTTTGCCTTTAGCCTTTCATGGGGGACAACTACTGCGACGCCATCAACAACCGAGCATTCTGCAACTACGATGGTGGAGACTGTTGTCATTCAACTGTCAAAACCAAAAAGGTAAGTAGTTTATCTATAAAATCATTAATAACGAACAACAGCAGTGAAAATGCTATGCTCTTGTAAATACATTTACTTGTATATAACTTCTACTTTTATGTGTAATTACATATAAACATTATAATTGTTAGCATGAATGCAAGATAATAATGGTTTAAAATGTAGGCTGGCGGGACTTATCACATAGAATACTGTTTACCAGTTTGACGTCATTTGACTTGAATACACATAAAGGAACCTGCAATGTAATGTTTCAAACAGAGATGGCGATAGAGAGGCAAAGTTATGGGTCGCAAATGTAAAATTGTTATGGAAAGATAATAACATGCTAAATTAAAAAATATAAACTGATTTGGTTTCGAAGCACATATTTTACCACGTATTTATACATTTGAGATGAATATACATTACATTCAAGTATATGTATATCTATTTATATTGCGTATTATCTATATTTATGAATGTGTATAGTTTGCAAAATATAGTTCAGTTTAATTGTAGTTGTATTCATATTTTGTATTATCTTTTATTTTGATAATTTTAGTTCTTTATAGTTATTTTACCAGAAGTGTTTTATTAGTTTTAGTAAACTACAAAATCTTTACCTAAGGCACTCTAAAATGGCAGTTGTGATATACAATACTTATGAATATCTGTAAATAAATTCATAAAACACCTCAAAAGAAACTCTACGACGATGTGCTGTACTTACAATATCCAATGATTGTATGAAGTAAATGAAGTTGTCTGAATGAATTGTTTCCCCAGCAGCAGCCAAATATATATGATATAGTAGCTGGACCTCTTCTTCACTCGCAGACATGACGTAAACACACAAGAACGAATGACAAACCTAACATTTACCACTAAATCTGATCCGACAGTTAAGAATATAAATCTTTATCGTGAACTTATTGTAGTAAATCTGGGCATGGCAAGAATGTGGTTTTACGTGGTATTTTGCTCATTTTTCACCAAAATAATACTCTGAGAAGTGTAGTACAGCATATAAACTGAAGTGTGTAATTGCTATTATTATTATAGATTTATATTGTTAGGCAAGGCAATACATCTTGTGTTGTAATTACTTCATGGAGCCGAAACCTTTAAGGGCACCCACGCTATCCACCATGCATTGTAGGCATTGCAGATGAAGCGTTTTGTTTTGTTTTCCAAATCCATGGCAACAAATGGTAGCATATATATTTCCATATGTACTTTCACCGCACTTCAGAAGATATGCACATATTTCATCTTGAGCGGTAAAGATCCTGAGCTCCATAAAGGCTTGTGTTCGCTTCTCTTTAAAATAACTTGTCATCTTCCGCCCTCTTTCACTTGATCCTCCGTTGCTTTTTCCTTGAGCAAGTTTCCCTGGCTGCCAGAAAAAGTACGGCTCTCTTTTGACAGACCAAGAATGAAGTAACTTCTCCAAAATTACAACAGCGAACCCTGGAAGCATGCTGGACCGCTTCGCCATTGCGCTGTGCCAAAAACAAAAAGACTGGCGTGTGTGATGACGCATTTCCCGGCAGAATACACGGCTTGTTGTGAAAGCCTTAGAAACAACGTTTGGAAGTGGTCTGCTAACTTTGACAAAAACAGTTGTAGATCATATAGGAACTTGAGTGGGCCGTTTACACACCCCAGTGGATTACCAAAGCAAATACTACAACAAACTACCTGCTGTCAATGAACACACAATGTTTTTTCAAACTTAAGGATATGGAGTGGTTTGTCTATATGGTAACTATAACACCAAATTTGTATGAATTTATATACATGTTGGCACCCTCCAACTCCCTAGAACATTTAGTAGTATTTAATACGCACTTTAATATTAACATGCCATTAATACCAGTGTAAACTCTGTCCAGATGTGACTTTTTCAACATTTTTGTGTGAATTAAAATGTGTTTGTATCACCTGAAAGCAATTTAAACCGTGTAGCTGTTAAAAATCATAAAAATAACCTTAAAGTGGTCACAAAGATCTAAGTTTGTCAGGTCATCCCGAATAGCGCCGAGATGATGTTTTGATTCATAAAGTTTGATGGTTTATTGGATTTAGGAAACACAGAATTTGGTGTACCTACTGAAAGGCTTTTTCTGAAGATCTTTGCACTGCGTGTGTTTTAGTGCTCTCAGGGCGAAACTGTTTGCATTGTTTGGTTGGAAGGACGGCGTGTTTTTCAATCCAATGTTCCAATAAGTCATAGTATACATTGCTTGTGTTTGTCAGCCAAGGTGTTTTTCTCCCAAATGCGCCATCAATAGCGGATCGCCGCCCTGGAAAAACCAGCCAGGGCTGCGAGCAGACAGAAGAGCAACATTGACACAAAGCATCCTGTTGGTTTGTTGGGCTTGAAGATGACCAGGTTTTGAATCTGTGCCGGGAATGATGAGGTCTTCCGTTTTGGGGGGTGAAGTCATGGGGGAAGAAGTGAATTCGGTGATGCGTTAAGTGGAAAGAGATGATAAACAATCCTTTCCGAGTTGAACCCAAGTTTAAACCTAGAGTGAAGTTGTCTGCAGGAAGATTTCTACATTTTATCTCAAAAAGACAAACTTTTTAATAAGCTTCATTACGTTCCCCAAATGAAACCTTGTGGTTGCTGACCTGCGGATATTTCCAGAAACGATTGGAGGAATCGCAGACTGTCTGCTGACTGGTCCGATGACATCACCATTTAGAAGGTCACATGTTTTCAGAACATTCCGTGGTTGCAAGGTTTGCCAAATGAAAGGTGCCCTGACAGCTCAGCTTACTGTCAAAGTCTAACTGCGGAAATCTCGCGCTTCCTTCTTTCAAGCCTGTGTCAGCTTCAGTGTTTGAGTCTTGTGAAATGCTGAAATAGTGTAAAGCATTGTTTATTTACAGTGTACGCACAGTGCCGGTTCTTAGACATTTATACTTAATTGTAAAGAGCAGACATTAATGCTTAAAATTATACAAATCTACCTCTTGTATATTTAAAACAAAGGCATACGTTTCAAAAATCGCCAGGTGTTGAGAAACCCGTGCAACAGCGCACAGAAGGTTTTCCACGAAAGATTTTTGTTTTGCTTTTGTTTGTTTTCCCTGGAAGCTGTTCAGGGATGACCGAGGGCAGCGAAAACATTGTGAAGACGCACACGGTCAATAACTGGAGAAGTGTTGGTTGGCTGAAATGAGGAGCGTGGCGGTGGAGGGAATGTTGTCAGCCAGAGTTTGTAGGCTTCATGAATGGACTAGATTTACAGTTGGGAAAATCCCCCACGGTGTTTGGGGACACCGAAAAGGGAAAGCCTGTGTGTTTCACAGGGCAATGAGAGGCCATTCCCCACCACCCCCAGCTCGGCTTAAACAAGAGACCTCTTGTTGCTCTAGCCGTATGTAGTTTTCACTACGCTCGCCTGGATTTAAGCAGAAGCTGTGTTTACATGCACTCATTTTCGTCAGTCCATATGATTTCATTTACGAAAGCAAAGTTTATGTATTGTACATCTTAAACAAAGCACTCGATTCTGATGGTTGTTTATGACTGTATGGATATTCTGATTAAAATGACTGGGAAAGCACATAGCGTCTGCGGTCGGGTTTGCGCTATATCTCTCTTCATCAATTTGCACAAAAGAATAAAAGGTATCTTGATTTAATATTTTTAAGATATTTTAGATACCTAAAAGCATATTAAAAGTTTGTATATATAAAGCTTTAGTTATTTTTCTTATTGAGCAGAATGTTGCAGGTCTATGCCAACCCCTTCAACCCGATCGAAATTTAATTGAATATGATGTGTTTCTTAAAATAGTACTTTAACACATGCAGGTAAAATAAATATGTTTAAGTGGTGTGAGGTAAACAATGGTCCACATGTCATGATTTTTCATAAACTTTTTATGCTATTTTTTAATATGATCGTGATATGATTTTGTATATATTATATAATATATGTGAATATAAGTATTCTACTTTTAAATAAATATAAATATTTAATATTATAAGTGTTTACGTGTCATATTTGTATAACTACATATTCTGGGTGCTGTCTTAGTAACTGCTAATAATCATTTTTGTGACGTGGTGACTCCAGGTTGTGTGGTTAAAATCAATGTAGTTTATCTAAAACCTTAATCTCTTTCATTGAAAAGGAAGTTGAGATGCCGTAGATTGCAATAACAGATCATTGGCATGCTGAATGTGTGATCTAATTTCCTTGAGCTCAACCCACTTTGATGTTTCTTCTGCGGCAGGTGATTCCGTTTCCAATGTCATGTGACGTTCGAGGAGACTGTGCATGTCGAGACCCCAACGCCCAGGAAAACAACAAAGGATTCCGTCACCGGTTTATCGGCTGAGCTTCGAGCCCCCTCGGTGGCACCCAGGGGCCTGATGGGAAATCATTCCTCAACATGCTGCTTATCAGAGGGTCTCTCCACTCACACCACACTCCACCATACCAGCAATCATGCCCTTGTTTCCTTATCCAACAACAATCTATGAGGGTATGACACCCAAACTCAAAAAATGAATGGACCACCAAACTGGGATAAAAAAAGTGGAAGTTTTATGAACGTATCCAATGGTAATAGCAACTGTAGATGTCGTCAAACTTGGGCTTAGACTAGCCTGTGCTGAAAGTTTCGTTCCTTTATGTTTGCTTTAATTGACCATTATTTGTAAACCGCAACCATGGCAATGTTTTCATGTGCAGCCAGAGGAAAAAAGGAGAGAAAAAGGAAAAATCTATCGGGAACAAAACGAATATTTCAATTCAGACGAATATGAAAAATGGAACTTTGATAATATTTGCCGCATAATTTTTGACCTCTGGGACCACCTAGCTGACTGTTTATCCATTCGCTGTGTCTTTTCATGTCAAGAGTTCTGTTTTGGGGCATTTTTAGAACACAATGTAATATGAAATCCAAAAATGAGACGCAAATAGCTCGCACTCTTCCAAATGTTTGGGCTGCTCTTACAACCGTAACGAAAATCTAGTTGGCGACCTCAGCGCCTCTATGAGAAGCAGAGGGATGATGGGAATGTTTCACGGGACTAGATGTACGAGTGCAGCTGCTGTGGCCCTAAATCACAAAAACTCGTAGATCAGCGAGAAATGAAGCCGAAAAATCATCAGAGGAGGTGTTGATCCTGTGAGTTACAACCCCAGTTGCTGTTCGCTTTGCTAGTTTTGAGTGGACAGTTTGTTGTTTAATGTGCTGTCTGATAGATTGTACCTCAAAATGTATCTCTACAGGATATCACACCGCTTTAAAGACAAATACAATATGGTTAAAGCTGCTATTACACAGTTAAAGGGACAGTTCATGCAAAAAAAATCATTATTCATTCACCCTCGTCAGTGAGTGCCAATGTTCTTTGGTTACCGACATACTTCAACATATTTTCTTTTGTGTCCCGTAGATGAAAGAAAGTCAAACAGGTTTGGAATTTTATGATGGTGAGTAAATGATGGAAGGAAGACCATTTTTGGGGTTAACTTTTCCTTTATATAATTTGGACTACGTTTGGCATTACGTTTTTTATTTAGCCAATGAACTTAATGCCAAAGGAAGATTGGACAGAGTATGTGAGAATGGCTGAGCATAATAACTATCCCAATCCAGATCCATTCCGGTTTTCCCACCGCCCATTTGACCTCAAGATGGCTTTACTATTTGAAAATAAAAGACAAAACAAGCATTTAAATAAGCAGGAGAACCAATGTTTATATTATGAACATATATCTTGTTATTTTATTGTGTAGAAATCGTGAGTGGGGAAGTACAAAGTAAAAAAAGTTGAGATCCACTGCAAGTAGAAACCCATATACAGGAATTCCATAAAATATTTGTAAATCCAAGTTAATTCCGTTCCTCACATCTTGGCATCCATTCATTCATATCAAGTTTTGAAAGCAACGTAACATCCAACTGCAGTTTGTTCGGCCGATCAGATTTGAAATGCAACCAAATTTTCCCGCCCATCCAAATACAATAATAGGAGAATGCTTTCCTGTAGCTCAGTGGTAAGAGCATCGTGTTAACAACGCAAGGTTCTGGGTTCGATCCAAGGGGATTGCAAATACCTATGTAAAATGTATAGGATAAAGCAATGTAAGTCGCTTTTGATAAAAGTGTCTGCCAAATGCCTAAATGTAAATGTAAACTTAGAAAGAGCTCGACCCCAAGAACTGGAAAAAAGAGTCATTTTGATCACGGTAGAAGTCGAGAGACAAAACTACGTTTAGAACTTCTTCAAAATAGTCAGTCAGCATTTTTCTCATTCATGATCCGAAGTACTGTAGTCACAAAGTTGACCAAAATGAATCAATAAAAAATTACATTTTGTTATTTATAACTCATTATACCCACACAAACAACATCATTACTGGATAAGTGTAAAACGTGTGTAGTTTCACCACAGCGCGCAATTACAGTATAATTGCACACATTATGTTTTTTATAGAACTAGAATGCCCAGTGTTAAAGTGGTTCTTACCGTCCCTAGTCTGATCCGGCGTACTGTTAACGCTCATTAGCTTATAATATCCACACATCGCTCCAAAACAAACCATTTGTAGATATATGAGAAACTGCGAACAGGCTTCGGAGCCTTTATCACCGGCTCCCTTGGCTCTGAACGTAAATCTTAACGCCATCCTCCTCCAGAGAATACATTAAATATGAAGTGAAAAGCAACAACAGCTGTTGTGTTGTTTTACAGCGAGGCCATTTATCCGACCAAGAATCGGTCGTGCCAGAAGTTATTTCAACGCGATTAACGTCTTACAATAAATGTTTCAAATACTATGTTTTGCAGGAACTTCTGTGTGCGTATGTAAAAAATGTCTGTAGCGATCAGTGTTTCCATCGTTGACCACAGTTGCTGCACTTGTCGTTTTATTGACGAAATAGGAATGAAAAGAGAGAAACGTTTACCATAATAAGCTGCTATGGTCAGACAGGTAATAGTTAATTGTAGAATTAGTGTCTTAGCATCATGGAATAGTACTTTATACTGTGGTGCTTTTTGTTTTGGTAATGGATTCTGTTTGCTACCTTTGGCTGAAAGCTTAAAAAAATGAAGACGGTCAATAAAAACACCATTCAAAAGAAAAACCTGCGAGAGCCACCTTCAGTGTAAAGATCATGTCGTATTTAATCTGCATAGACGTCTTCGTTGCTAGTATGTAACTGTATGTTATTGCATAGTAAATGCTGAAATACTGCTGCTTTAATACACACATCACTTGGATAGAGTGCCTAGAACAAATACAGTATATATGTGCAATCCTGTGAAGCAGTAAACAACCGGTTTCAATCTTCACTTAAGTACGGTAGCTTAACGTAGTTCCACGTGTAGATGTATCGTACGCAAACGGCCGTCTCCTTTTCTATCCTTTTTCCCTGGAAATGTCTCTCTTAAAGCCATGAAAAACAAATTGGATGTTTGGTGAACCCGTTTGAAGAGAAACCGTTCAACAGTCTACTGTAAACTAAACAGGATCTTTTTTTGCTGTACTGTACCTCATGCCTGTAATGTTTGCTGCTTATTCAGTATTTTAGTAATTTAAATCTCTTAGCAATATACGATGTTGTAAATAATATAATTATTTATTAAAAACGTCTTTTTTTGTTTATTTATATTTACACGGTTCATCTAAGTTATTTTTATATGTCTCCAGTGTTATTTAGTGTGATCAAAAGTCTTGTTTTCTTGCTGGTAGAAAGTAAAGGTCTGGTTGTAGCGCAAACAGGCAAACGTTTTATGGCCACTCGACTTGTACGAGAGTAATAAATAAGTCTTTGATGCACAAGGAAAACGTTATAGAAACGTCACCTTTGGAAAGTTGTACAAAGCCTTCCTTTGCTGTATTTACTTCCACCCGTGTTTTACATTCCATATGTTTGTATATTCTGGCGAAATTGGTCGGCGAGCTCCCGTTTCCAGTCGGCCAGTAGATACGTTGAAGAGGTCTTGTGGTTTTGTGTAAATAGTAGAATAGGTGGGAGAAGCTGAAAGACCGCTTGTGGCGGCTAAAGTTCGGCCACGTATTGAAGAGCCTCGTGTATAGATTCGGAATCTCCAGAAAGAGGCTTCGTCACGTTCATCCATTCAGACCTCAACGAACCATGTCCTGTTTTATATAAGTGATTGTGATTTTGGAAGGTTTATACGTTCAGATTTCACGTGTGTTGTGCTTGCCGTGTGTAGAACAAAACTTTGCATTCTCAGACGGTTTCAAGCATAGAAAAGGTTTTCATTTCATATAGCTGACATTGTTAAACGTCCACGCGTCAGTTCAGCATGTTTTTATCAGGTCCGATAGCCTGAACTTTACAGTTGCATGATCAAAACAGTGTTCCCAGACCTTTGTTGTGTAAAATTTTGATGGTGTGCTACTTCTGTCAGTAGTATAGGAGAATTAGATGTATTTATCCTAAAGTTTATCGCGGCAAGAGATATAACTTATCCAAAACCTTAATTTTGTTGTTTTCATTTTTTTCCAAACCTTCATATCAAATATGTTATATATTATTTCTTACAGTATATATTTTTTCACGAGAGTGTTCTTTGTTCGTCTTTTTTAATTGACCTGCTCCGTATTATACGTCATGGTTTGGTCTACATATTCTTCTGCGACTGCACTGACATAAAACTCAAGACCAGACATTATACGACCTGACCTGTTTTTCCTTCTCTGTGTTTCTGAAAAGCGACCCTGCGCAGGGTTCAGTTTTTACACTGATGGTTTCCATAATAAGCACTGGTTCGAATCAATAAACCCACTTCTCTCTGTATACACACTTTATGCACTGTTTAGGGCACTTACCACAATCCTGTTGTGATAACCCATTGGTTTTTACCATTTGTCAATTTTCATGAGTATCTTGTGAGCATTTTGCCACTGTTGTCTGTTTTTATATATGTATCTATATATATATATAATAATGTGATGTTTGTCACAGAGCAGACTAGCGTACTGTATATTTTCATGAACTCCTCAAGCATTATTACAGTAAAATACATCGTTGTTATTTTTCCTGATATGTATTATTTAGCAAATAAACACTGGTTAAATAAATGTGACTGCGCCTCTTGTGTTTAACTGGTGTGTGACTTGCACATTTTCGTTTTGTTAAACTTGTTTGAATAGTTGGTTTTGTTATTTTACACTCGTGTTTTATTTAAGTATAAGCATGCTCTCAGATGTTTCTCCTTAAGTTGCTTAGAAGAAATTACTGTTGTTAAGACAATTGTTTTCCGTATCTTTTTCTCAGGAGAAAAGAAAAAAGAAAATCATTTAATCTTAGTTATAATTGAAAATGAAAGAAGTCCTCTGTGGTTTTCTTTCTCAGGTGTTGTTAACTAACCTTTGGGACTTTTTTTAGATATGAGTGAATTCTAAAGGTTACCAAAAGAAACTTTGTAAAAGAAACCGATTTTCACATGTAAAATGTACAGTTTTTGTATTGCTTTGAAAATGAAGCATGACGATGACTCATCTTGTACTTATTACAGTGGGCTAAATCATGGTTTTATTAGGCTATGATGTAAACTGAAGTGTAATGACCATAAAAACAATATTATATTATAAAATGTAAACTTTTTCAAACCAGTTAATGGGCTTGCAATGATCTTAATAAAAACCATTCATCTTGGCACTGGTGTATAATAAGAACTTTAGACTCTGCATTAATACAGATAGGGTAGAGACGGAGTCATGTTGTGGAACTGAGATCACTGGTGCCCAGTGTAAAATCTTCATTGGGAGCAATAGTCTGTGTTACAAACAACAGCTGTTTGCATTTATCTCAAGGCAAGAAAGAGATGTGAGCCAAGATTGACACCAAGGTCATGCGATAAACTCCAATTACTCCATCCACTTATTTAAGCAAAGGAAAAATGTGTAGAAAAGAACAGTGGGTTTCTTTTGAAACTCTCTGCCCCTAGGTTGATGCTGTGTGGCAGAATACCGAGTAAAACAAAGCTGATTTTTACAGAAACACATTATGTACACTTACATTCCTGAACATTCCCATCAGTACAGAAGTGTGATTTACTAATAAAATAATATTTCACTTTGACGTCTTATGCTAAAGTTATATATAACCTTAATACATAAGCTATTGTGAATTTAGAATGGGCTGTCATTTTTAACAACATTATTTATTTATCTTGATGAACTGTATGAATCAAGAAAGAGCAAGTACTTGCTTGTTGAAAAGATTTTGTCAGAGTACCCAAAATGATTGCAGGTATGAGAGCTATTTTTAGTCTAGTTGTTCTCAAACTGTACAACCGGATATTAAAAACAAATATATAGATTCTGAAAAATCTGACCTATTCTAGACTATTCATTTTTCAACTGATCCTAAATCTCGACTACATGTAAAAACATTAGTATTGTGTTGGTTAAACAGAATATTTTCTCATTTTCTTTGCAATATTAAAGTTTCTCCACTTTCAGTTTTTTGCAAATAAAGCCTTCAACTTATAATTGATGACATATTCCCTGAATGATAATAGCAATACAATAAATCAATAAGCACTAGATAATTATTATATTAATAAATAATTGTGTTGTATGCATGTGATTGGGCTGTCATAATATCACACTACTATATAAAAACATCAAAATATTTAATTTAACAATATTATTGTAATATCTATTGAAATGAAAAGTGTTATCAGTAATGCTTGTGAATTTAGGGAGAGAGAGAGAGTTTGCAAAATGACTACCAAATCAATTGCAGTATTAACAATATTATTAATTAGAGTTATTTACATCACAGTTATTGTCAATACCAGTATATTGAGACACCACTATTTGAAATGTCTCATTTAATTAAAGGTGGCACGTGATCCATAAAGTTTGAGAACTATTGATTCAGACAAACTTGAGATTAGCTTCCTACATAGTGAAATGTTTCTGCTAAGACTTCAGACACAGAAAGAGCTTAACCGGCCCAACAGTGTCCAATTTACACTGCACTGGAAATAACAGTCACACTGCATAACTTTTCCATCGACCGTTGTCAGTCAGTTCAACACATTTCTCCAGGCCACATCGTCCAACTGGGTTTGTGTTTGCCTGCAATCGCTCTCCGAGTAGGCAGTAAAATGGCTCGAGTGAGCCAGCTGTGGCTTTGTGGTCTCAGAGCAGCCAGTTTATTCCCGGCCTCGCAAGGTCACTCAAAGGACCAGCTACAGCTGACAGGACGTCTATGATCCGAGCGGGTGTCCTTCTCTCTCACTCTGGGATTTTCCCTTCCGCAAAAGAGGAAACACTGAAGAACAGATCAGTTTTGGAAGCGCTCGTGACCTCAGGCGATGGCGGGGGTGAGCAACTTCACAGAGTAGCTTGTTATTTTTCAGCACTATTCTGAGCTTCTTCAGAGCTCTGGAGAAACTGCATCTAAAGACCAGCGGTTAGAGTAAAAATATAAATGCTGTAAACAAGCGTATACAGGATATGAGAATAAATAGCTGGTTGTTATTTGACTTTTGTTGCTAATTGGAACCTCATGATGATCTTAGATCTTCTGCACGCGATCATGTCAAGTTCTAGCCTGTACAGGTGTTACGGTGAGTGAACATCTTACTGGATAGTCCTCCCAAAAATGACAATTCCCTCACCAGTTGCTCACCCTCATGTCATTTGAAACTTGTTTGACTTTCCTTCTTCTGTAAAATACAAAAGGAGATATTTTGAAGAATGTTGGTAACTGAAGCCATTTACTTTTGTACAGACCACATAACCAATGAAGGTTTATGTGTACCAGTGTTGTTTGGTTAGCAACATTCTTCAAAATGAAAAATTTAAAGAATGTAAGAATGTTAAATATGAAATGGAATGTATATGAAATATGAAAAGAAATGTTACACAAATAAAAATGTTTTAAAGTCTCCCTGTGGTCGAAAATATTATCCCTTAAAAATAATCGTAGACCATCAAAACTGTATATTTAAAAGTTTTTTTCTTGTGAAAATATTTTTCCTGCTTTACAAAAGGTTGAATGTAACTCTACATCTCAGCTTCAGTAAGTATACGCAGATATATCAATATGCAAATTACTCACGCCCCGTTCATACCACCAGAAACTAGCAGCGACAGAGCAACGCGATCTCAATAGATGTGTTCGACTTGATTCGCCGCCGCATGATCTGACGGGTGGAAGACATCAAAGTACCGCGAAAGCAATTCGAAGAACCATAAAAAGATTGCTTTCAAGTCGCTCTTGCGCTACTTTTTTGTCATTCGCCAGTCGGATCTTGCGGCAACGCATCAAGTCGAACAAGCCTATTCATTTCAATGGAGAGCTGGCGACTTACTGTGACATGGGTGACAGCGACCGCTGGCGACAGAAAGTGGGAGTGTCCAGCGATGGAAGTCAAGTGACAAAAGTTGAGAATTGTTCAACTTTATGCAAATGATGAGTGACCATTGCGAGCGACAACCAAGAGATGGAAAGCAGTGGAGTTTATTTAATCAAAAAAGTTGCAGTCAAGTCGGACACATGAAAAAAGTTGAACACCTGCTGCTTGCCATAGTGATGTTCACGCTGTATTTCCCTTCAAAGCGCCAATGATTAGGATTAGATCGATTTGTCCGATAAACAAAGTAAATAAAAAAAGTAGCGACCTTAAACTCTTCATATTGTGTATGTTATGTGCTGCTTAACACTGTGTGCCTAAAAATAATGTGAACATAAGCATATATTATTAAATTACCAACGGAGTTGAATCAGTGTAAGTTTCATTTTCATTTTATAAAACAACAAAAAATAACAAATTATGATTAAACAAACAGAGTTTTAGTTGTTTTAAAAGCATGAATTAATAAGTATAAGTTGAACTGAAGGTGTTAGAATAAACCCGAAGCGCACGTGATCGTTGTTATGCATTGTCTGTTGGTTTCCCTTGTTTTTCCCACTTGGACTACATCTCCCATCATCCTCCACGTTCCCTCACCAGTCCCTCATGTGCACTACACCTGCCTGTCATCAGCTTCATCACTGGACTGCTTATATTCTCTGCCCTTTCCATTGTTCAGTGTCTTTTCTACGGTTTACATTGTTTTGCATGCTGAATTCTTAGATGTTGGATTACTTGTGTTTATTCCTGTGTTTCTTTTGGACGTTTATTAAAAGTGTTATTTTGGCAATTCTCCCTCGTCTCTCGTTCCTGGCAGTTGCGTAACAGTTGTCAATGTTAGTTGTATTTAAAGTTTTTTCTTAACAAACCATGTTTGTAATAAATGATGAAAATGCATTCAACACAGTTTAAACAGTCAATTGAACCATGTTTTATATATAATAATACTGACAAAAACATTTTGTTCTGCAATTCATGAATCAACATGGTAACAGATATGTATTTTATTATTAAAGCGGCGATGAATTAAGGCCTCAATTTAAACCAGAGCTTTTATTATATAAGAGGGAATCGTATTCAAGCATCCTGTAAGTGTCCTGGAATGCACCTTTCTATGAGGACATTGATAGGTTAAACACCTTCTCCACAGAAAAATATCTACAACTACTTCTCCAGCCCAGCCACTATTTTACGCATGACAATTCTGAAGTAACACAAGTTGGAAACAGATAGAGCGAGAAAGCAATAAACATGCCTTTAAAGATCGCAAAATATTGTGGAGTCAGTGCCTGGTTGTGGAAGAACATTGTCGCTCCATAACCTTCCTTTGGATTCTTATATTATTCATTTTTAATATTTTTTTTATTTTTATTTTTTCTAAGAGGTTCCAGCTCACGTGAGTAAAAAATTACCGCGGATTCCTTCATGATTAAGACACAGGTCAACAATGGATTTGCTTAGAGACTGAAATTAAAAAGCAGTGCTGTGCCGTCAATATTGGATCCAATAGGAATGGTGCAGCAATCTTATGCGAGTACAACATTTTTGTACTATCCATCACTTTTGCTTTGTCAGAGATCGGTTGATATGCTCTGAGCACTATTTAAACCAGATTAGTATTACCTGGTCATTTACTCTAGTCATTTGTAATACTTGCAGAGGTTGTCTGTAATCTTAAATTATGCGAATCGACCATGTCTGTAATTTGTAAAGTAAAAATTCCCGTACAAGTGACCTACCATATTTTGATGAACACAGAGGTCCTGTGATAATATTAGTCCCATGTGAATCGGGATCTCTATGATTTTAGCAGATCATATATATTATTATATTCCACCTTTTGCAAATAAGGGAGGCTGTTTTGAAGTGTTTTGGTATCATTTCAGGTGCAGGGTCATATCCATAAGTTACCAGGAGTCTCCCGTTTGTTTATTTATCTTCTGTCCGGTTCGCGCTCACGGGGCTCAAATGTTGACAGATACGGACATCATACAACTATGGGCAATACAAACTATACGCAAAGCCTTGCCGTCACATCCGGGAAATAAATCTGTAAATGTGAGTAAAATCACAGGCTTCATTTATCCCGTGCGAATGCGCCACATGAAATACAGATTTGGGGAGGTCATTTATAAATCACACGAGGTCCCCAGATAAAACTTATCCTGTGCGAATAGGGCAAATGTGTAACCTAACGTTATCTCTAACCAAATTCACAGAAGGCTCCAACTAAGTTTACTATGCAAACTTTTATCCAATCATAGCATTCAAAACAGATCATTTGTGGAGCCGGCCTCAAAACAGGGGTAGAAAATAGCCTATTACTTATTGATTTGGATGTTTTTGAATGTAAAAGCCATGCAAACGTCATAAGTATACCTCATACAACAATATAAAACAATTAATAAGCCCAGTTCATCAAACCTTTAATTTAGTATATGTATCGACATGGTTGTTATTTGTTATTCCATTGTTATTATTTTATGCTTATACACTTTGTGACTCCTCCTTGTCTGTGAAAGGTGCTATATAAATACATTTTACTTACTTACATTGATTGAATGTTAAAGATTTTAACATGGTTGATTGAGAACTCGAAGCCTTTTAATTATTGTCTTTTGTTATTTATTTTTAGTTTATAGTTGCCGCCAGTGTAGTGTAGCTCGGTCAAGAACGCTCCCACTATGTACCCAAACTCTTTAAATCAATATTAATTTGTGGATTTGTGGTTTGTGGATAATCCCGCAAGGTGACTTGTAATATAGCTATGATAGACTCAACTGTGTGTCATTTCTTTTTATAAACCACGAACAGTTAATAATGCCACTTGTGCTGTACAGGAAAAAAGTCAAACAGGGGACTTGAGCTTGACCGGGCGATGACACGACCCACTCAATTCAAATGGGCACAAACCCTCTCACCGAGTGGGTTAGAAGTCTTTGTTCTACAGCGTTTTGACCCCCATTTGGCAGGAAGCCCAGATGTTTCGAGCGGCTGGTGTAGATGGAGGACGCTGAGAGAAATTATATATCCCATTCTGGAACAGCATGTTAGATTCTTGTCATCATTATGTGGAAACATTGATCCTTTGAGGCGCTCTCTTAAATTAATGCACATAGCCTAATGAATATATAAACCCTCTGTGTATTTCTTAACGGTTATAAAGGCCGTAAAAATGAAAAGCGTACCAGAAGAAAAAACCCAGGCCCCATTTTGTCTATGTAATGTAACGTTTGTAGTACACAATGAACCCAGGCACTATATGTGTAGTTTTATGGGGCCTTATGCTTACACCCACAGAACTCACCGCTGCTGAGAAATAGCCCGAGTACAACGCAGGTCTGCTGCGAGGATTCAAACGGATTCTGTTACTTTACTTTCCAAAATGCTCCTGGCACCCAATGAAGACACAGTGCCATTATCCCGCATACTTGCTTAAATAGTTCTCTCCGTATGATGTCAGCATTAATGTTGAAGTGAGCTCTAGAATCTCAGATTTTTCCAGCATCATGACCACCTTGTCACTCTTAATCTCTTTACAGACACACTCTGAAATGCATCACTCCCTGACAGACCCGAATGTCAAATTTCTTCCAGATTGTTGTGGTAACAGCAGGAGCTATAGATGAAGATTGAATCATTAAAACCTCCTTTGACATGTTTTAGAGATATTCTGAATGGGGATCACTTATAGCGATTTCTTATTCCCACATCCGTTGCCTCTCTTTAAAATCACAAACATGAAACAATGGCGAAGCGAGAGACGCGGCATACCTCACATTAAGACTTGGCTTTAATTTATTAATGAAACCTGCTCAAGGATTTCGATCATTATATTTAATGATGCTGTTTTGTCTCACATTATGATGCCATAAAAGTGGGCCCGAAACGCCTTTGATTGAAACATTGACATCTGGATTTAGGTCTTTTTCACGGCAAAGTGTTTTCTGATCCAATAAAAAAGTGTCATGAGTGAGAACGGACTCAACTGTGGGAAAAATAACAATCTTTATTCAGATCAAGAACACACGTTTGAAAGTCCAACAGATAATCCAACGGCATCTATCGGTGAGGTTGTGAATTGTAACCAATGCTCACTCCGCCCCTGCCTTTTAAAGCACTATAATAACTGACACTAACAATGATGTCGTCACGTTTTTGCTTCTTTTCCCAAGAAGATATCGTATTTACAAAACAAGCCCTGTAGAGCAGTTTGTCCGTTTAGGGCTAACTTACCGTAGAAACAGCATGGCGAATATAATGGGACCCACGGTCAATGTAGATAGAAATAGCTCATTACAAGGTAACGACTACTAATACTAAATTTGGGAAGAAATGCAGTTAAAATTGGTGCAAAGTGAAAAAATATATATTTTATGTCTAGATAAAAATACATGGAGTATAACATCAAAGGTTTTCATTCACTTATCTGTTCATATGTTTTCCACATTTTATAATAATAACGAACTCATCAAAATTATGAAAAAACAACAACAAAAGGAACTATGGGAATTGTGTTGTAACCCCTTTTATCAAACATGTTACATTTGATCATATTTAGTGAAGTCATCTTTTGACCAGAATTTGCAGCAGTCTTTTCTTGTTATTTTATCAAGCAGCTTTTCGAGGTCTCTAAAATGCTCTTTAACCCATTTTAAAGGAGTTCCCATCTATATTCTGTGCTCCCATTGGCTGTTCTTCATTATTCTGTCAAAATGATCCTTTTCAAAAACATTTATTTACAACAAAATTTTAGTATTGTCAAGTAAAAAACACATTTTTGTCTACTAATTCAAACGGTTTCTTTTTAATAATGACAAAGATTTCACTCCGGCTGATATCGTGTAATTTTAAGGAATTATGACATTGTGTAAAAATAATCATCATCATGAATGAATGCTCTTGTGATGCACGCGCATATGAACCACATCATTTTCATACCCCTATTTCAACCATCTTATTTTCTGGCGTTTATTGACATATTCAAGACAGAGTTGTTACTTGGAGGACATGTGACCCGAGAGATCCATAAGCTCCAGAGTTGTAAGAGAGCATTTTCTTTGGATCTGTGCCTTACAAGTCACCAAAAATCACTTGGCTCCATAAATAACAATGAAGCAAATCTCAGTCCAGATTGCCTCGTCAAATCTCAACAGGATATTTCACATACTGTGTGTTCTGCTTTTCAATCAACTCTCTACTGTATAGCGAATGCTGATGCGACACTTCCAGCGCGTGCGTCCGCGTGCGTCTATACAAATCTGTTTGTCTGCATCTTCTGGATGAAAGGAAGGAGAGAAATTGGCAGCTTTGAGTCTTAAGTTTGTTTTTCCAGTAGGCTAACGTTACTTGGGTCGACTCCATTCGGCGGAGTGCACTCCGATAGCGCGCGCTGCCAAAAAAGCTTTTGAATGCTGTTTGACTGTCACTCTTATCGACGCTATGACATCACGCGATAGACGAAATATGACTGCGCTGATCCGAGGTCAGCCGGGTGAACATTTCTCCAGCCGTTTGGAAGGCAGCAGGAAAAGTTAACAGCTCCTGCAGGAGTGAAGAAACAAGTAGATTGACGTGTTAATAATGTTTGAATCGGGTGACTCGAGGAGGGCATTGAGTCCGCGCCAGCGCGAAAAAGTTTTGTGAAGTCACGCACGCTGTCGGCTGAAGAGGTGCGATACACAGATGTTTCAAATTATGGCGGAGTTTTGTTTGGGAGTGAAAAATGTTCAGGTAACCAGGAAATTCTCCTTTTGCTTTTTTATTGGAAACCTTTTTGGTTTATTCTTACGAGAAAGCTGGAGGTGACTTTCTTTTACAGCTCTGTCAAATGTGTCATTTTGCTCAGGGTTTGGTTACCAAATAGACGGAATGTTTTAGGGTCTATCGATTTATTTTTACAGATGTGATTAAAGGAGGATTATATGTAGATTCAAGCTCCCCTTTGTTATATTATAACCAACTTTAAAGGAATAGTTCGACCAAACTTTTTCACGGGGTGGTTAATTTTGGCTACTTTGTCCGATCTCATTCGTACAGTTTAGTGCGATTTCCCCCTGTAGCACACATACATCTGTCTGACGTCTATTTAACGTGTGCATTTACATCTTACAGACATCTACAATACATAGTTTGCTCATCTGCAACACGTCTTGGAGATGTCTGCTGTCAGACGTTATATAGACATCTTGAAGTCGTCTGTTAGATGTTTATGATTTAGAATGGATGTAAATCTGCTCTTTCTAAGATGTTTTGCAGATGTTTTTACACAGCAAATCTCAAGATCTTTAGGAGACGTATTACAGACATTCAGACGTCTCCAAGACGTATCGCAGATGAGCAAACGACGTATTTCAGATGTCTGTAAGATGTAAATGCAGACGTCAAATAGACGTAAGCCAGATGGATTGTGCTATCTGGGTTGCCTCTGCGCCAGTGACTTTAGGTTTAGGGGTGGGGCTGATGTATTGCTTTTTTCAAGTTATCATATGTTTTTGTATGATCTTCAACCTATGAATTAGATTATCAGGATTTTGAAACCATGATTTTGTAACTCTAAAAAGCAAATCCATCCATCCATCAGAAACGTAATTTACGTATTAGGAAAATTATATTGTTATTGCAACAATCTAGTAAACATTGTCTTTAGGTGTGATGATGCAACATTATTTTGAATTTTGGAAACTATTTTACGATGTGGCAAATTCAAAGTAATTTGTACGATCTTACTCGTACATTTTAGTATGATTTGCTTTCGCACCATGCAGTGACGATAGCTTAGGTTTAGGTGTGCTGCTTCAGTATGTGATTTTTAATAATCTTTGGTTTTTGTACGATTCGCATCAGAAAAATTCTAACACAATTGCTCGCCAAAAAGGTAACTATTTTACGATGTGGCTTATTTGCTTTCATGCCAGTGACGTTAGTTCTTCAATATTGCTTTTTTCTGGTAATTGTATGTTTTGTATGATTCACGACATACAAATTCTTACGAATGAGCCACCTCGTGAAATCGTAACGAATTTGTGAGATCAGGTAGGATGTATAAGATTCCCAGGACTCATAGACAGGTAACGTCCAAGCAAAGGCCCAAATCACAAAATGAGAGTGAAATCACTTTGGTGTGAAACCAACCGGGCCTATAAGTAGGCAGACCAAAACCTTTTCGATTCACCTACATAATGAGTGAGGTTAGAGGTCACGAGTACACCATAACTCGACTCTCTTGTACTACGCACTTACCGTATACATATCCATAACATATACAACTGTCATCGAAATGTTTAACTTAAATATTTTAATCAACTGTTCCTTTAAACAAGGTCAGTCCATACATACTGGAGCAGTATAAATGTATCCGCTCAGTCTGATTATGTATGTATTATGGACAGGGTCGTGTTTGAGGTTTGGGGTGAACTATGCCTTCAGGTTTACATTTCGACATACATATACAGTCGCAGCACATTTTTCAATGTCTCATAGCCTGGAACGACCCTTTCATGAGAGCCTTGATGAAACCCGCTCACTGAGATTGCTTTTCACTCGCAAATCTGCCAAAAGTGTGTTGGTTCCTCTCATGCAGGCGTTTTGCTTACAGTCCGACATCTGGACACAATATTACAGTTTACCTTAAGACCACACAAGACAATATCCTTTAGCTTTCTGTTACACAGATAAGAACAACAGAATTCAATATATCAGTTGACAAATCCAATCGTCAGAATGAAAATCCTAAAAGGACACGACAAAAGACAAATTTATACACCCGTACAGTTTTACAGAAATTATCCGTGGTTTAACTATAGAAAAGATGATAATACAAATGTGCCTAAACACATACATTTTAACTAGAATAAACACAGTATTGAATGTGTATTACTTAGAATATTATATATTTTAAACAGGCAAGGACTTTGCCTATTTGACTAACATTACAAAGCAATTATTGTGATGAAAAAGGGGAAAAGAATTTGCCTGGCAGTCTATTAAACTGACCGATTAGTAACCGACTGGCATCTAAATTGTTTTGTTTTCTCAGAACAGAATATTCTGTTTCTGTTATTTGTTTGTTCTCGGTCTCTTTGGACAGCGGCCTCGTTCTCGCACCGAAAGGCCCAGGAGTATTTCAATAAAACAGTACCACTTGCATCCACCTTTGGTCTCCCGCCCGCCAACGAGAGCGATGCGATGTGGAGTCAGAGGTCTGAAATGACCTCCGGAGGCACGGCGGATGTGCCAGCACGGTCGGCGGGCCTGTTTTTTTTGGACGGCTCCCTCAACGGTTATAACGTAAAAGCCACACTGTGGAATACATCATCAACATCTATGTTCCTTGGCTGTTCTTCGGCCCCAGGTTCGACACAGAGGAAGCGCAAGCCAGCCTCAGAAAAGAGGTTAAGCTGCCTACAATTGTCCATATTTTTCTAATCAATATGTGGCACCGTTTGAAGAATACTGACTTAGGCATGCTTTGGGGTGAATAATGCAAAATGAAAACTTTGGAGTATTTCAAACATTGGCAGATGTATTTGAGAGCCGAATAGTTACAGCGGGAAAAATGAAAGATATAATAGGAAACATTCGAGCTATTGAAAGAAGGCAGGCAAACAGAAGAACGGAATGAACGGTTCGGGTTTACTCACACAACTTGAGCGGCTGCCCAGATGTTTAAGCCATTAAATGATATATTTGGATTGACCAGGTTTCACCTTAAACGCTCTCCGGTGATATTCAAGAGTTTGTTTGACAGTGAAATAAATAACAACGCGAGATGAGATTGGGACCGATTGTAAACTTTGCACCGAATCTCTCTGTGTGAGCTGTGAATGTTTTCCACGCAGACTGCACTCCATCACTGTCTGACATAATAAAAGTCAAAACCCGCCAATCTGAACAGCTGCCAAATGACTCGATCAAAATTGTAAATTGATAAATTCTCTGTAGATGATGGAGTAATGGAGGGGAGGGAGAGGCATTTCTGCTCCCTTGCTCTCTCTAAACTAAAGCAAGCAAACAAATGCTTTGACGGTGACGTGAACTATAAGATACGTTTGATATTTATATTCATGATGGATGGAACGTCTTCCCAATGCATGATGGGATTTAAACCCCAAAAATATAAAAGTATATTTACATATTTTCAAGAGGACAAGAAAGCCAAATAAGTTTGAATAATTATTAGATAAAAGTACCACTAAAGAGCTTTTGTTCGATTTGTTGACCATTTCCATTGCAACAGGTAGGCAGGGAAGAACATATTGAGTGGCTCCTCCCCCTTTCGAAATAGCCAATAGAGTTTAGTTTACCTCACAGCCTGGAATCTAATGAGTGCAAAACGATGATATAAAAAATGTTCATCCATATTGATGAAAAAGAGAGACTGCACGTTTTGAATGCTTCTGAATCTTCTACATTTTGTCAGTTTTTTGGACCACAATAGTTACAAATAAAACAAACTAATACAAAAAGGCAAAAAAAACCTTTGGTTTATGGATCAATTTATGGCACAAGTTTCCTTTTAGGGGATTTTTTCAGCTGGCTAAATCTTGATTCTGATTTTGTTTCAGACAGATCTGTGATTGAGAAATTTTATGTTTTTTAAACTCAAACCTGTGTGAGGTTATACAAGATGGAGAGAAAAAGTTTGTGTTTACTTTAAGAGATGAAGAGTTTGGCTTAAAGCCCATTCTCCAATCTGCTGATGTCGAGACTTGGGATGAGGAAGAACCAAGATCCATTTTTAGCGATGAGTTCATTTTGTACGACTAAGGAGAAAAGAGCAAGAGTGCAGCCGGTTCACTGGCAGCCTGACACTGAATTTATGGTTTTGCGAGAGGTTGCATGTGTGTGTGTGTGTGTGTGTGTGTGTGTGTATGCATGTGTCACACATACCACCAAATAATAACGAAAGCTTCAATCTGGAACTT
The DNA here is from genome assembly GCA_008369825.1 of Triplophysa tibetana. Classification (NCBI taxonomy): domain Eukaryota; kingdom Metazoa; phylum Chordata; class Actinopteri; order Cypriniformes; family Nemacheilidae; genus Triplophysa; species Triplophysa tibetana. The sequence continues at coordinate 2,807,830 of CM017901.1, read as the reverse complement.
TTTGTTTACATTTTTCAAAGTCAGTTATTGAGCAAATAGCCCTGCAGAAAATATTAGTGTTAACAACTGTGTCAATACTTTATTCTGATTCACAGCGGTAAACTTATAATAATATTTCTAAGTTGAGATGTCAATTTGACATCATTTGATTTTAACATAAAGATAAGGACATAACCTGCATTTTAAAGTTTCAAACAGACATCGAAAGTGATGAAATTCAGCTTTAGTCACACGACTATTGAAGATTTAAACAATCTTCTGTTCAAACAATATAAGAATTTAAAGGTATAGTTCACAAAAATGACAATTTTTTATCATTTTCTCAGCGTCTTGTCATTAACAAACCTTGTATGTATTTCGTTCTACAGCAAACAACAGAAGATATTTTGTTTACCAAATTGTCCCCCAATGACTTCTATATGGACACCAATACACCCTGACATTTCTCAAGATATCTTCTTTTTTGGTCTATCCAAATAATGTCAGTTTTATATAACATATCTTCCTTTAAAATGCAGTCGGGTACTTTGTTTTTATCTATAGTTTTCTGTTGATTTCCTCATGTTAGTGGAAATGAAAATAATCTCTGCGTGTAAAGTGAGTGTAAAGTTGCACAAACTTCACTGAGAGAAACCTGAAGAAAATTCAACAAAAAACGTTTTAGCAGTTCCACTGAGTATCTGAATTTTACAGAACATCTCTCATAGAAGACAGAAGAGTTAATGTCACATTCTCTTCATATTGTTAGTCCTCAAACAGAGCCGTACACACACTCACAGAAGTGCAGAAATAAACACCCATCAGCATCCTCACATCAGTCCAAAAGTGTTTGAATAACAGCCGCACGCTTATAGCACCATCTATGGGTGAATGAGTGGCACAATCATCTCAATTGTGTGGTAAGACACACATATCCGAATCAGAAACTTATTAGGAACAAAAACACCCCAAATTGCCGCAAAGGGTTGGTAACAGCCTTCATTCACGATCTGCACATTGAGAAATTGTTAATAAATTGAGTTATTAAGTAGATTAATTCAACGACACGTATGTTCTTTTTTGCAGGTAAAATTGCCCCGAAAATCAAATCCAAAGTCTAGTTAATTTCTGACACCATTATAGTACTCGATGTTCCTTTAGAAACACCCTCATTTTCTGACAGAACGGCTCGATTTTCGTCCGTTTTGTGGCATTACTGGAAAGGGAATGAACTATTTGTTTGCAATAATAGAACACTTCACATCAACAAGTGCGTGAAAATGCATGAAATTGCCATAATCTTAAGCATTTAAACAGCACATAGCTACAACTTTTGGTAAATGTTTGGTATCCAGTCAGCATGGGCCTCATTTGTAAAATGTTGCGTGGAAACCCACATTTTATTTGACGAAGTGCGCACGTTTGATTCATAGAACGAACGTACGCACAGAAAACACGTGTACGCATCTCTATCAGATGTGAAATCTACAAATCGCAAATGATCGTGAAAATGCGCAGTTTCAGATCCCCGACTTTTAATGATGTCTAATTAATGTCATTTGAAAGTGCTCCTGTCAACGTCCAAATACTATTTCAAGAAGAAGGAATTGCTTATTTCCCAAAAACCTGCAGCACTCGGACAAGCGAAAGTGCGCACGCCTGCTCAGACCCCGATTCGGCGCTAAAGCAGAGTTCATTTTGCGCAAGTTTTTAAAATGAGGCCCCTGGTCTTGAGAACCAGTCTTTGAGGGGTCAGAAAAAACTTCCAACCATGTTGTTAAACACGCAGCTACTGCCAATCTCATATTAATCTTCATTGGGCTCACGCTGGGGGAGTGTATCGAGCACAGAAATACTACGTGATACGTCCAACTCGTTTTTTTGACAAGTTGACCATGTCAAGAATGAGAAGCCTGCACGTTTGACAGTGTAAATAAGTCAGAATGCATGAAACAATGGCACCACCCCTTTAAAGGGTACCTCTTTGAATGCATACTAGACTTATATTCAGGATTCACGTAAAGACATAATGTCCTTGTGAAGACATCTGGATTGCGTGTGATCATCTCATTGACCTCCTGCATGAGACAGTGGAACATTTCTAAGACCTTTATTGAAACTATTAAGTGGCCTTATTTGGCTCCCAGCATGAATAGTACACTTACAAGTATACTACTACTACCAATTCTTGGCACTGTACATCAAAAATACTTTAAGTATACTAAAATGATCTTGAAGTGCACTTATTTTTTGATCGAGGAATGTTTTTTTAATGTGTACGGCTGGACTGATTTTCAAGAAAACAAATGCTACAAAAATGTGCACTGACATCAAAGTGAAACATCTCATTGTTTATTTTTCAATCTGGGAAATCCAGAACTCTATAAGCGTCTATAGTTTATAAACTGTAATTCAGTGTAAGGTTAGAGGAAATAGCTCTTACAGCATTTGCAGATGCAATAATTGGGAAGCATGTCGAAGCATAAACCAGTTCACTGTCTGTGCCATAAACTGTGTGTACACTGAGTGGTTGTTTTTGCACTGAGGGAGTCGTGTGTGTGTGTGTGTGTGTGTGTATAGGGTAGGAACATTTGGAATGGTCGAGCGAAATCAAAGGCTTTCATTATACATTATGAAAAACATGGTTTCCACTTTCCTCTAATTATGTTGCTGTTTTCTTAAACATGGATAATTTCCTTTAATTTGTTTTTGTAGAACATTAGCCTTAAGTTTAAAGGAGAGCGTGTTCCACACCTTCAAAAACTCAACCCGAGCTATAGTAGAGGAAGCACTGTGGTCTGGCACCAGATGTTCTTCTTTCTTGAGGAATAATCACAGTGGGCGTTGAGTGAAACAGATTGTAATTTACCTTTTGCAGTAATTGTTTTTGTTTTAATTCTGATCGTATGCTCTGATGAAGAGCTGGGTGGCTCGAAACGTCACCAAGGGGGGAATATAATACATTTTATTTTTAGGGCCATAGCGTGCCGACATCCGTGGGAGTTTGGAAGATACTAATCTAACGTAACAACTTATGTTAAAAATGACAAATCGTTGCAAATGCCTGACACATTTGTTATGTACTTACAAGGTATCACACTTTAAAGGTGAGACTTTAATTGTGACAACGAAACAACACGAGTGGCATGTGCATGCAAGTGATTTGATGTTTCATCTTTTCATAGATCTCAACTTTTTTTGTCATTACTTGAAATGAACTGCTGGAGGTACAAAGTCAGCCATTCTAGCAGAAAAACTAAAGGTCATACAGCCACGTTTCTGCAAGTCCTACCAAACTGATTTTTGGCCAATATTTTTCTTTTGTTATCCTAAAAAACTTTATATTTTGATCTAGTATACCGATTTATTTAGATATTTAAGTTGACATGTTTTATGGTATTTTTTATAACATGAGCTAAACAGGAGTATAATTTATGTTATTATCAATTATGCATGCTCTTTTATTTCAACTAAACCTCTGTGTGCCTTTATGTAAATCATAGATTCTTCAACAAATGAGTTTCCTAAAAAGCGCATAAACATTTGAATTTAAAGATAAAGATCATTGGCTTTTTTCTGGAGTGTATTATTCTGGAGCTTTGCTGCCCCCTGGCGATGTTTAAAAGGATATATATTATTTTTATGATAGCCTTTTTATTTTTTACTAAAGAAATATAAAAATGTTGGACATAAATGTAGTGGATTTTTATTTGATCTGAATATGTTACAGATAAAGGCAGCAATGAGTGAAATATGAACCCACAAATAAATACAAGAAATAGTATTAGAGGAAGAAGGATTGGGTTGTTAGGATGACTGCAGGAGGAAACTGACACCATACTTGTCAAGCATTTGAGTTTCCATGGAGTTTGAATGGACACTCAAAACCAAAGACGTCTGTGAACAAAAACATGCTCCTCTACAGCAGCTATTCAATAGCAATCTGGGCTTTTATTCTTGTTTCTTAAGACGTGTGAGCAATAGACTAACTAATAGCATACAGCAACAAACAGAATCACAATAACTATTAGCCAATAAACCTCAACCTCTGTTATTTACAGAAATCACATTTTCATTTGAAACCACAAACCTGACTGATGTTATGGAAGGGCATTTATAAAACATGTACGTTCTGAAAACGATATATTGCACATTTAAAACACGATGGGGTTAGAGTCAGTCAGGGGAACCTATATGAAGAAAACGGTTTGTTACCATAAAGTAATATAGTAATAAAAATATGTTTTTCCAGAGTAATACTGAAGGACTATAAAAAAACATTGGTGTGCTTTAAGCCATATGTTATTCTCATTTCTACACATAACTGCTAATTTATCTTTTTAAGATAATAAAACATAGACATGTCATCTCTCATTCTGTACACACCGTTTGCCTTCCAGTTTAAAAAGACATGAATATAATCTCAACATAAAATTGTGATCCATCTGTGTAATAGTGTGAGTTCTCGGGTATACACTGAGGTCTATTTAGGAAGGGGAAGGTAACTGAAATAGCAAATTACCTCGGTAAAGCTAAACAAAACAGTACCAAATGTCTTCTTATCCACAATTCCCAACATGCATTGCACCTTCTACGAACAACAAGATGACCGACGCTTCATATTCCAATGTGTAGGGAGCACCGATGCATTGACCTCTGTCATAATGAAGACACGGACATGTTCAAAACAATTACATCACCATCTTATAGCCACAACCGTCCAACAGGGTGCAGCACTGAAGCATCCAAAAACAGTAAAAGATCCCCTTACGTTGAGCTCTCCAAGGTGCTCTGCATCAAACGGACAATGTGATTGTAGACACACCCCATGACTGCTCCTGAATCCAGCGATACTGATCTTAAAGTTTAAAGATGTACGGATGTTTTCAGAGATTTAACATGAATCTGTGGTAGAGCTTGGTCTCTTTTGGTCGGTCAGTTCCATGTAAATGTCGGAGCGGAGGAATCGAGGGTACGAGTCTCTTTCCATGAGTCCAAAGATTCTGCTCTGTGCCAGGTCGAAGCAGTCTGCACAGATGTTCTCCATGTTCTCCTTGATGTGCTCTCTAGTGTACGAGTCCAAGTTAACCTTTTGAAATAAAACGAGACTATTTCATCCAGGATTTATTTTCTGGGGCGTGTGATACCAAGAGTGAATTATTGCAAATGAATGACAAACTAATTCTGTTTCTTTTCTGAGCAATGAGTATGGAAAAGAAGTTTATTCAAGTGCGCTATGAGTGCACTTCTTTTTAAATAAAAATTTCTCAGTATTATACTTGAGGTTACATTGAAGTAGACTTGACCTACACTGAAAGTACTGAACAGTCTAAATATATTTGACCTATAGTTTTTTACATCAAAATATCCTTAAAGGTCGGTTACAGATATATTTCAAGTGTAAAAATGAATCCTTATTTAGAAATAAAGTAGCAACTTAAAGTGCAAAATTAATGAAAACGTACGATACTGTTGACATAAAAACCAGAAAACTAATAATTTACAAAGTGCACTTTCATAAACTACATAAAATATACTTCAAGTTAATTTTATTAAGTTCAACTATTTTTGAAGTAAATCTTAAGAGGTACAAGTTAAGTTAAAAACCTGACGTGTTTTTTACAGCTACATAAATAATTGTATTATCATTCTATCATTTTCTCTACAGGATTAGTTTTCAAAATGTGTTCAAGCTCACCTCTTTACAGGACTGTATGGAGATGTACTCTGTGAATATCTTCTTTGCTCTGGATGCCATTTTGGACAGCGATTTGATCCTCTTGAAGTCCCCACACGCCAGCCAGAAATCCAGATTCTCCTCACTAAACTCTGTTTGCAGGAAAAACCGAAACACCACCTGGCCATCTGAAGGACGGAGAGAAAAAACAAGATTTGGCATAAATTTGGAATTCAATGTGAATCCAAGCGCAGAAGTGAATTAACTGAATGACATCATTGAGGATGGAGATCTTACATTTGTGAGACAGCAGTGCGTCGAGTGAATCTGCCCATTTGAGCACTTCCTCTGGAGTCGGTCTATGAATGAGAGCAGACATAACATAACCGTGACTCACCCTAATGAGCCATTCAAATATAATTATAGCACATAAAATAGGCCATCGACTTACAACGTCACTGTTGTTTGGATTTAAACACTCAAAAGTTTCACATCAACTTCCGGATTATTCATATATTCAACATTTCACATGACAAGGAAGTTGAACGTCAGCAGATCCTTCAATTCAATTATCAGGCTTCATCTAACCTAATAAACAGTCATCATCTTCTTTAGTGAAGCTTGCGAGGGCTAACATTATTATCAAGATTACTCACTTCATGTGCTGATTCTTTTCAAAAAGAGCAGACAGATAACACTCATATGTGACCCTGGATCACAACACCAGTCTTAAGTAGCACAGGAACGTTTTTAGTAAAAGACAAAAATATATTGTATGGGTCAAAATTATCGATTTTTCTTTTATTCCGAAAATCATTAGGATATTAAGTAAAGATCATGTTCCATGAAGATATTTTGTAAATTTCCTACCTTGAATATATATGAAAAATATTTTTGTCATGGATGGCCTGCCACAGTGCCCCTGATTAACAATTTCATGGGCAATTTTCTCAATATTTTCTTCAAAATTTATGCAAAATTGACACTTTTGTTATTATTCATTCACTTGTGTTCTGCTGTCTTTGATCTTTGGAAGCAATGTGTGTTCTGTTTACTATTGGAGTGGATTGTGACACCCTTCTCAAACTTTAAAAGGACTAAAACATTATTATAATTTATGGCAATAACCGGGAAGCCTCACCATATAGCACACCACATAAATGCCATGGCGAAGACTTTTGCATAGGCTCTACCACTTACAGCTTCTTCAGAAAACGCTCCAAAGTACATTTGTATGTGTGTTCTAGAGCGAGAGCTCAGCTCTGCGGTCAGATCAGGTGAATGAGGAAACAATCACGTTGACTCACTTCTCTGACTTATGGACCTTCTCAAGCTTGCTGGCTGCATTGCTTCCATGTCTGTCGTTGGTCTTCTTCCGCAGGAAAGTCAGGCGATTTTTCATGTCTTTGGCCCTGTGAAAGGAAGACAGAAGTTTATTTGTGAACTCTTCACTTAAGTGAAGTTCACTCAACTTTCAAAATGCAGCTCAAAACATACCCGTTTCACATTTATTTGACTAACCAATAACATTCTATGTCTTGTGTCTTTAAAATAAAACCTGCAGTTCATTCTCTCTCTTGCTTACTTTATATGCTCGGATAAAAGCGTCTGCAAAATGAATAAATTTAGAGATTCGAAGTCGAGCTGAGAGCCTGACTGAAGAAGGAAAACTGATACAGGGTTTTTCCTGCATAGAGTAAATGTCGTGCAGCCTCAGACTCTCGCCAAAATTATGTCTTCACAAGAAATGCTGCGTGCCATTAACGTTCTCATTTGTAACTGCAGTTGCGTCAATACGCCACAGTAGTGGCGCTGTTTCGTACTCGGCTCACAGAGGCGCTAAAATGAGTCCCAGAACAAGAGGTGGCTGTGTTTCAAGGCTGGCCCAAAGTTAACTTCCGGACATTTGGTTATAATATAGCAATTTAACTAATATTTAACAGTTATAGATTCTCTGTGGGGGTCTACTAGAAGTTATGTTTGGGCCACATATTGTTTGTTTATGTTTTTACCACTGAAACGTCTATAAAATATAATATAAATGAGTAAATGTGAAATGTGCTGTACCATGTTATTGAGTTGTATGAGCTGTATGTTTTTTTAGGAGTTAGAAATTCCTGATGTAACCAAGTGTTTTGTTTCTTGTTTACAGAAATACAAAATAAAATGTGTAAAAAATTGTGGTTTGACTTACAGGTTTTTGGATTTCTTCTTCTTCAGACCACTTTTTCCCGTGTCACATTTACAGTTCGGCTTCCCACAAACCTACGGGAGATTTCTGTTTTAATATCATTACTAAAGTGCACATTGTAAAAGGCAGAAGCGATTATTTAAGTTTGTTCCTGTGTACAGAAAAGACACACACCCTCCGTCCGGTGAAGAGCAGACAGATCTGATGAACAGACCCTCCGTTCTTGGTCAGCTCTTTCCTCAGAGTCTGCGGTGAGGGAAGGGCCCAGCGCTCCTGAGGTTCTCGCTTGGCCTCGATGCAGTCGATGGCCTGATCGGAGATGAAGCGCGGAGAGCGCGGCTCCTGGAGCAAGCTGCCCTCGCTGTGCGTGCGTCTGTGGAGGGACCTCTGCACGCACAATCCCCCGTCCTGCTGGCCACCGGACGGTGATGCCTCCACCATGCTCCTCCTCTTCAGAAAGGCTTCGTCGCTGTCCGCTTCTTCGTCGTCTTCCTCATCCTCCTCGTCATCATCATCGGTTGAGGGTGAGGTCAAAGCGTCTGTGTTGAAGGAGCGATCCAGGCACAGTTTGGGAATGATGAGAGGGGATGATGAAGACGATGAAGATGTGGGTCGGGCGCCAACGCTGATGGTCTCCGAAGCGCTCTCGCCCTCCCCCTGCTCCCTCTTCTCCAGCTGCGACTCCTCCCTGCCTCCCTTCGCCTCCTTCCGTCGCTCTTTCCAGATCTCGGAGGTCTCCATGTAAGCAGGTTTGCAGGCGTCTCGTGAAGTCGGAGAGGTTTGGTTGGCGTCTACGGTGTTGCAGTGGAGGTCGGGGTAAGAGAGGCGCTGAGCTGGGGAGCTGCAGGTGGCTCTTCTCATGACGGGTGATGCAGACGGGCATGATGGAGAACACGGCTCAGACACACTGTGAGAGGCGAAGCCCAGTAGTCCCAGATCAGCCTGTTCAGCTGCTTTTGGTTCCAGCATCTGTCAAATTGATTTGACAAAGTTAGCAGATGGCTTTACATGTCAACAAAATCTGAGAAATCTGATGAGTTCTTGGTTGTGTTTTCTTTAAATACCAACTTCGTTTCAGACAATGTAGATTGTAATGCGAAAATGATTTGGATTTGGGTAAATGTGATGAGAAATGTCTCAGTTCATTCATATTGAGATTTTCAATAATATTGACTTTTGATTGCAGATTTGACAAATCTGAGCTCAGCTTGAGACCTCTTCTGAAACTCTAATGAAGACATTTGTGAGATGTCTGCCTCTCTTTCCCAAGAGAAATATCTGAGACGCATGAGACTTAAGCAAACATTTCCATTGGCTTTTCATTAAATCTTATTGATGTCTAGAAAAAACGATTTATATTAGATATTGAATCTCATCTGTGATTTTTCTTTCTAATGGGTGGTTGCCAAGATGTACATGGTGTCATCATTTGTCTAAAGATTTTTTAATCCGCCAGCACTTGAAAAGTAAAAATAACATCACGATTTATGTCCGCAGCACAAACAATGCGGGATGAGTTATGACAGAATAATAATTAGCATGAGTAATACTAAAAGTTCTTGCTATTCGATTAAATTACACTGCTATTAAGTCATCTAATAGCTTTAAATTGCTAATGAAACAAATACAATTACATAAAGGCTATTAAGTAAATGGAAAAAGCTATTCGTTAGAAAATTACAGTCAATGCCGAGACCCTTTCTAAACAAACCTCAATTATTAATACAGCTTTCATTCACATCATAAAAACAGCACATTAAGAGCAATGTGAAAACAAGCCTCCAGTATTCTAACTAACCCAAGAAAACATGCCAACACGGCAATACAGTGTTATTCTGGGTATTGCTGCACCAGGGAAAGCCACAAAAGAAGGGGCAGCAAGCCGGAAAAGAAAGAAAGATTCAATCAATGTGGATTTTTAAGTCTCTCAATCGTAGTGGAAAAGGTTAATGTATTCATGCACCCTGCACATCTAATAAGCTCATAAAGGAGTTTACTGGCGGTGCGACTGACTCACGCGTTCTCGTGCTCTTTAGCAAAGACACAGCGCTGGAAATCTGACAATACAAGATAAACACTAATTCTTTTCACAAAAGGCAAGAATGTGGAAGTACGCTCACTCACCCTAATCCTCAAATCAGACACATTTTGTCTTTGTTCAAATAAACAAGATACAAGACACAGTGTAACCTCACTAATGTTACAAAATTTCCATTACAAACAATTATTTCAAGCTCTTGCTCCAAAACATTACATTTAATCCGCCATACTTTCTTACTTCTCACTTATGCCAAACACTTCACAATGAAGACTTTAGGTATAAAAAAAAACTGTAAATGCATGAAACAAACCAGAACATAAAAGCACAAAAAGCAACCTCACCTCTACAAAGATCCAAAGCTTCTGCTCTACAAACATATAATATATTCATCCATCATACCAGCATGCATTACAACTGCCTTGTTCTCTCGCTCTCTCTCTCTTTCACGCTGTCACATGTGCGTGTCTGTTTGTGCTAGTCTGATGATGATGTCGCTGCACTCCCAATGTCACTCGCCCACCGAGCGGAGAAAGTGAGAGAGAGCATGAATAAGAAACAGAAGATGCAGGGAGAAAACATTATGTTTAAAGCTCTATGAGAGTCGAGTACCGAGCATCTTTATACATGTTTACGCTCTCATTGTCAACTGTGCATCTATCGAACGTTAATCTACAGAAAAAAATCTTGCAAAATGGAGCAACTTTAAGGCGAACGTCAAAAATATCAAAATAATATTCAAATAAATAAGTCAATTTTTAACCCTTCCCTTCGATCACCTGTTTTGCACAGCGCACAAATACCATACCGACTTTTTTGGGGGGAAATAGATAAATAAAATGAGTGAAAAAAATATTAATCGTGAGTAATCGAATCCAGAATAAAAGTTTGTGTTTACATAATATATGTCTGTGCACTGCGCATATTTATTTTTATTTATAAACACTAAGACATATGTGTATTTATATTTTTAGGAAATATGTACGTCTTTATTAATATTTATTAATAATTTAAATTATAAATAAATGTTATTATTTTTATATTTTACATTTCTCTTAAATATGTGCAGGTATGTTTGTGTTTATGATTACAAAATTAATAAGCACAGTACACAGACATATATTATGTAAACACAAACTTTTATTCTGGATGCTGCCCTATTCAGCCCTAAAAAGACAATATGGAATATTTAACTTTTGTTAAAAAAACATATAATTTATGTTTAGTTTAATTGCATTTTTCCTTCAACCGCTTATTTGAATACAACTTTGCATCATGAAATACAATAAGATACGTGGCTTGTTAGTACCAGTTCAAATCAACTTTAAAGAGAAAGCAAAATTAAAAGACATCTAAAGATGAAAAAATAGCTCTTGTGGTTCATGTAATTTTGCATATATTAAAAGGATCATTCATCCAAAAATGAAAATTCATCATTGACATCCATTGTTTGGACACAAAACCACAGAGACATTTCTCAAAATATCTTCTATTGTGTTCCACAGAAAAAAAAGAGACACATGAATGAATAAATGATGATGTTCGTATTCCAAGTGATACACGCTGTGTTTAAACGGAAGGCTGCGTGTGTGAGAGATGTTGTACCTGATCAGGCCCTATTCTGTCCCTCAGGGTGAGCTGCTTGTCAATATTGTCTCTTAAACACTGGACGACCCTCCTCTTCTGTTCCGCTGAAAAGGCCTCCAGACTGAACAAGCACTCGGTTCTCTTCAAGGATAGAAAGAGAGATCACGTAAGTGACATTGAGTGAGTGAATGTATGAAAAAATGTACGTACACAAAAGTACAGAAAAATGACTCATCAGGGTCTCATTTAATTGAGAAAAAAGGAACAAGGTTTATATAAACGCATGTTCGTCTCATAAAATAGTCTCTTGCAGAAGACGAGATGCAATTATGCATGTCACATGTTCATCTCAGAGAGAGGGTGTGTGTATGTGCGAGGTGTTGTCAGGGAGATGGGCAGATGGCTGTTTGCTCGAGTTAGCATGCAGTCACGTTTACTCTGGAGAGAAGGAGCAGCTTTAGGGATCTAACATGTGACGTAAACCCCGAGCTCGAGAGGCCTTCCACTTAACAGGTTTAGTAGTGTTTACTTCCTGTAAATGTTTACCGCAGGGCTTCCTGTCTGGTCACCGCTTTGGGAAACACATTCGGTGGCGTGTGATTTTAAGTGCGGTTAACAGTGTCAAGCGTGATTAAATCGTAACTTGTGGCCGTATTGGTGTGGGTGGGTGCTCGGATGCAGGATCTCACCTCTATCCAGTAGGAGACGTACAGCCGGAGTTTGTCTGCGGGAACTGGAAAGAAGGAGACAGAGGTGTGAATTTCTTCATCGTGAAGATCTCATGAAGGACTGCCAGGATGTTATTTTAACATTTCCTGACACGGGGGAGGCGAACACCCACATGTGACCTGACATAAAGTGTATGGTGCTCATATGTGGCATAATGAGTGACATCCCAATTTCACAGAAAACCAGAAGTACTACAAAAAACTCCATATGCTTTCAAAGGAACTATCAAAATGAATATTTATAAAAAGAATGTTTATCAAAAACTTTACCACGATTTGCATATAACAAATATTATATAACAAACTAATCCCACAAGAAATAAAGAGCGAGGAACGTGATGCAGGGCGTTTGGTGTAAACACAGCAGATGTGATCCTATTTTCCAGCCCTTGGACAAAAGTGGAAGTATAGGAACTGTGAAAAAAATATATAATATATAGAAATACAGATTTAAAAGTGAAAATTAATAATATGCTATACTAGAATTGATGGTATAATATTTTTAAACATAATTTATAAAATATAAAAAATATATGATCATTTACAAATAAAGGTTTTGATAAATAAATAATCTAATACTAATAATAATACTATTAGACAAATTCATCTTAATTTTGTTTGTGTTCATTTTGTAGGGGGTTTCCCAGCATCCCGTCTGATTAGCACAAAGCTACAATCAACAGTAAAGCAGATCGTTTTATCCACCCTGTAAAGAACTAAAAATATACTGTAGTTGTTACAATCAAAATATTCAATTAAATGAATCTGACATCACTAGGCTACACCAGTCACTTCCTAAGGTCAAATTAGACCACCTGAGCTGCGAATCAGCACTTTTGTACAGTATTCCTATCATTATGGGACAAAGGTCAACAGCAATAGTTATTTCTAAAACAGAGATGTTAAAAAAAGGCTGGTCGAAGATAGAAATGCCCTCTGAGCCACACGCCGCTGTATTTCTGTCTGCAGGAAGCTAAAGAATACACCGTTCCGCCCACTTTGCTTATAATGCACCATAACCGGAGACGTGAGCATTGTTCCCAGCAGACACACAGAGCAAGGAGCACTCTATTCTCATCACACACACACATTCACAGGCACACGCAAACACACATTCACGCAGTCCTATCGCCTCCTTCCTGACTGTCGCTACCGACACATGACAAATAACACAGGGTGGGACTCCTCAACATCCCCTTTACTCCAAACAATCAGAGCAGAGACATGATATACAGATGCTGCACTGATACAGACGGAGCGTTCCCACATCTTTCCACATGCAGTATGAACTCCCATGACTTTCTAGATGTTTCTCATTACTGGATAAAGATTTTTTTTTGTTATAGATTAAGAGATTGAACCATTTCTACAAGACACAATATTTTATAGCCCAAAAACAATATATCTGGGAAAAAAAGGTTTTCTATAACTATAGGTTAAGTAGATAGACAGACTGACAGAAAGACACAGATGTATGTTTTTACTTTGAAAGAAATTACATTAAACATACATTATGCTTTTTATTTCAATATATTTTATGTCGTTGTTTTTATCTTTAAGTGCATTAAAGATCAGTAGTTTCCCAGTTTTACTTCTGTGAAAGCAAGTACTTTATTTTTAATGTACACATGTATTTATGAAATGCAGTCAAGTAAAAAGTATGATTTATGCTTTATAATATAGTGAAGTAAAAGCACTCCAATAACGTACAGATACTTGAAAATAAAAATATGCTTCAGTATCATCCATTTCTATTAGATACAAGGAAAGACACAAACGTAGACAGACAAAACGAAAAACAAATATACAGACAGAAAAGACACGTATATGTGTAGTTGTCAAATAAACCATAAATGTGTCCTATTGTATGACATTTAAGAAAACAAACTGTTAAAAATATGTTTTATATTTATATTATTAATACTTTCTTTATCATATAAAATAACATAAGGGAGATTTATCTTTATTGTTAGTATATCACACCATAGGACACGTGCGTTTTTTTGGGTCAACTACCCATAGACAGACAGATAGCCAGAGATATCACATGACGTGAGTGTTTGTCTCTTACACAGAGTTAGTAAAGAACAGTAATGCGTACCGTCCTGGAGATGTATCTGATGGAGGTAGAGGGGACTCTGCAGGACATTACAGCGGCCCGGTTCATCTTCTCTGGTCAACAGAATCAGATCGGTGTAGATAAACACTGTGACCTGCAGGGGCCGATAAAGTCAACAATTAGTTCCACACTGAAACGTCCCTCTGTGACCTCCAATGTCACTCTCTCTCAGCTTCTGCCCTTCCCTTATAATGGATGACATGAGGCAAGACCTTCAAATATTTACACCTTTCATTTGAACTTCATAGCAGACAGCTAAAACCAACATCAATGTTAAAATTCAAAGCCTGGGAAAATTTTGTGATTGGTCACTTTTTGGCTGGACTATTGAGTTCTGTTGAGTCCTTAGTTGGTCCTCATCTCATTGTTGGACTAGGAACAATATTCTGCAGTGTGCTGTACCAATTTTTGTAACACTAGTTGGGTAAAATGAAGAAAAATATGGCAATGTATCATCTAGGCATAAAAAGTAAATTATATATTTTCCTATATGCAAAGACGTTTGCATCCTGTTTATGTTACAATAAGCCATGTCAAGGTGAAGTATGTCATTTCTACACTGTTAGCGTCAACGATTGGAAATGCAAAAACTACTAAAGCAATTTTACAAATACTGTGCCAACAGGTGCCCAGTCAATCTTCCTCCATTGGTCGAACCACTGTTGCTACAGTATGTCGGGCCATTCCAACAAACAGAGCAATGTTGAAAGACTCAACTTACGAACAGCTTTTTTATAGTTGTGGCATAAGAAAAAACATTGAATAAATTACCGCCGGCATCTTTAAGGTTACGATGAGGGCAGAGAAAGTGCTCTTTGATTCCCACACATGAAACGGTAGCAGGTCGAGGTTTGCTTTTATCGGCACCCACGGCCCAGGCTTGGATTTACGCCAACTTAATAACATCAGCCCATCTAAATCAGGGTGAAACACACACACTTGTTCCAGGACACTGGAGGAATGTGTTTGGTGATGAACGGCTCATCCTTCTTAAACACTCTGATCTTTAGAAACTCTTGACTGCATTACTCAAACACGTCTCCAAGTGAAATTGAGGTCAGCTGGCAAACGGACGGAGACCCGGCGAGACAGCACAAAAGACGGGACGCGCTCTGAAAGGGAATCGCTATAGATACGAAGTAGATTTGGGAGGCTATTGTGGAACTCTGAGATTTATCTTTGCACAATATTGCTCATGCTGAGGAAACCAGAGGTCACGTTATTCCCAAACTGCAGGTTTCTCTTAATCTCCAACTGAAAGAAGTACCGGGAGGAAGGTGTCTCCTTGCCCTCTGCGTCGAGCGCGTATTTTGTGTCAGGCATTACTGTCACAGAGATAAATATAATTCTCTGGTTCTCAAACCATCATTTAATGAAATGGATCTAATATAAAAGCTTGTGTTTCATCTAGCCGAAAACTGCAGCGGGGTGTCCAGACAAACAGGCTTTTAGAGAGGTATCTAGAGAATGGGCTAAAATCCTGAGCGAGCAAAAACATCAATTCTTTTGAAAGAGGACACCGATTCTTTACAGTTACAGGTCACCTTCAGATGAAGATATTACAAGAATCCTTTTAATGTAAAACAAGAGATGAGATTTAGACAGCATGTCCCAAACTAGATTACTGTAATTGGAGTAAGACTAGACCTTATAGAAGAGAACATAATCACAGGGGTAAATGTAGCTGAATTAGATCTTTTAAACATCTGGGTTCCCCCATCAAGCTCTATATAGAGCAAATGAAGAATACTGCATGTGATATCTTGTTTTTCAAAATATTGTCGCTCTCCTCCTGAATCCTTGGATGTCCAAATTCGCTATTTTTCAGGAAATGGAAAGAACACTTCACCACAGTTTTTAATCATTTAAAGTGAAAAGAGCTTTAAATACTTTTTATTGGTTAGATATTTGCAAAACCCAGTGACAAAGAAAGGGTGATAATAAGACTTGATAGCAAAACAAAAATCACTAAATATGGAGATATGAAGGTTCAGGAGGTCAGCAGCGATAATTTTAAGTCACATATGAAATCTCTTTTATATCTCAATTATTTCTCCTAGACAAGACATCTAATACGAATCCATGAACTCAAATATTTCTTATACATTGACCCAAATCCAGATTATTTTACCTCTACAATCTACTTTCATTTAACACCTACTTACTCTTCATGGATTTTAACAATTGTCTGATTTGTTTTCTGTTTTAGCATATTTAGGAGAAACTTCGGTAACACTACAGTATAGCAATTCTCACTTTTAACTAGTTGTTATTAGCATGACTATTATTGGCATATTGGCTGATTATTAGAATTTATAAATTGGGCTGTCAAACGATTAATCGCAATTAATCGCATTCATAATAAAAAGTTTGTCTTAACATAATATATGTCTATGTACTATGCATAATAATTTTCTATTCATAAATACAAACACATACACATGAATACATATTTAGGAAATATTTACATGTATTTATTTATATTTACCAATATTTGAAATTATATATAAATGTTTATTCATTTTTAGATTTTTCTTTAATATATGCCTGTATGTGTATGTGTTAGTAAATTCAAAATTAATATGAACAATACACAAATATATATTATATAAACACAAACTTTTATTCTGGGTGCGATTAATCGCGATTTAAAGTTTTTTTCCAGCCCTACTTATAAAGCACATATTCTGCATGACCTTATTCTACATCCCTAATCCTACCCAATACCTAAACCTAACAACTACCTTACTTACTATAAATAAGCAACAAGTAAAGAGTTTATAGGGGAAAAGTCGTATTTTATGGTGTGTTACCTTCAGAGAAATGTGTTTACTGTCGTGAAGAGTCATCTCCTCTGACAACATCAGGATTCTCTCAGGGCTGCAAAGATCCAATGGCTGAAACACAATTAAAGCCACAATATGTCTTTCGATTTAATCATGTGATTCAACAATAGTAAAATGGTATATGTCTAAAAAAGAGGTGAATGACACATTTACATTTACAGATATTCACAAATAATTTGAACCCATAAACTTTAACCAAAGATATTAATATTAACAAAATGCGTCACTGCCATTGAAATTAATGGGGAGGAACGCAGCGCTCAATATGGCGAAGCTTTGCGGATGCGTAGTATCTAAAGAAACCTGAAAATTCATGTTTTGTAAGCTCATTTTGATCATAAGAAACAAGGGATATGGTTCAGTTTAAACAGTTGTTTTTAAATATGTCTTTGAATTGGGATTTCCCTACATGATAACTGCCTGGAGGCATGTTGCAAAGATGGCCGCCGAGTGGTATGACTTCCCTAAACGGATTTTGTCTTTAATCCATAATAAGATGGCATATTCAACCACCTATTTAAATGTTTAATACGCTGCGCGAAACATTAAACTTAAATAATAACTAATATATGTAACTCAAATAGGTGAACAGATATTGAATGTACCTGTACAAAAACAGGAAAGATGAGAATCTTGGGTGCGAGGCTGACATATGTCCCATAGTTGGAGTGTGGGAGGTGGGACTGGACGATTGTGCAGTTCTGGTAGTTGGCATAGCTCTGTCTGTATGATGAGGGGGGCATCGTGGTAGGTTTACTGCTTATATTCCTGCATAATGTGGCTTGAGGCGGCAGCGCTCCATCCTGCAGGTATCCTGGGTTCTGCTGTTGCCCTCTGCTGGTATGAGTCTGATAGATCCGTCCTAAACATTGACAAACAATGTACCAAAATGCACCACGTTATTGAACATGATAAAACCATTATTGTTCAGATGAGCATTCTTTCAAATATTTTGGATACATCATGACATCCGCTACTTACCCATTACCATTGTATATATCACAATACCATAATATTAGCTGATACATCACTGTACCACAGTAAGTTAAAAAATAAACAGGAAATCTTACCGAGAGTTCCCAGCGTTCCGTTGGTGTCTGAATACACCGGCTGCAATATCTGCGATGTGTTGCACAATACAGTTATAATAACATTACATTTACATTTGCATTTATCCAAAGCAATTTACATTGCATCATACTATGCATTTGATTCTAATTATGAGCAATCCCTGGGATCGAACCCATGACCTTGGTGTGGTTAGCGAATGCTCTAACCACTGAGCTACCGGTACATGAAATATGAAACATTTCCTGGCTACGGTTTGGTCTTAAGGTGCAGACTTGTTCTTGGATGGCCAGTCTTTCAAACAAATTTCAGGTTTAAGGTTAAGGTTGGGGCAACAAAACTACATTTCAGTGCGGTTCATTTCAAGGAATGTGCACAGGAAATAAAATCACAGATCACCATAATATCTTAAATAACTTTTTACTTTTTAAGACAGCAATGAGATAACTTAGAGATTTAACAGACTTTTGCTCAATTCTTTTGTTCTTCTTTCCAAATAAAAAGTAATTTTTAAAAAATTTAAAGAAATTTAACATGACTCCTGTAGTTTTGTAAGAGATCTCAAAAATGTCGCAGATATTAGGTTAACAAACTTTTCTCATCTATCAACATAAATTGTATAGCTCATACCCTTTCTGACTTCTCGTAAATAACCAGAGATAGATCTGGAGATACCCGGAGATTTGTGAGTGTTCATCTGATGGACGCTTCTCTATCCCATGAGTACATATTAATGAATTTCTGGTAAATAAATGATGTTCAATACAGGTTGATGTTAGTAGGACTAACAGTAGTAGAAAGAGCTGCGGTCACATGATAATAAAACATGACAGATGCAGTACAACCAAAATCTATTCGTACTACCCCAACACATGCTATATAGAACGTACTGTTTTAACGGTCGTTAGTTTGGTACTTTATACTAAATCGTGAGTGTGTGTTGTATTTCAAATCTCTACCTGATTTCCAGGACTGACAGGCGAGAGGATGATGTAGTTGTCGCCGTTTGATGACGTCACACGGGTACCTTTGAGGGTCTGGGTTCGGGTTTTGTAATCGTTCTCCTCTCGCTTTCCAGTCCAAGTCCACAATGACTCTCCAACTCCGTTTCCTGTATTCTCAGGGCCACTTTCTTTCTTGCGGCGACCTGCTTTGTGATTGGTTGGTCGAGAGAGCAAAGGTGGGGTTTTGCTTTGTGTCTTTGCAGTAGAAGATACAGCGTCGAAACCAGAGGGTTTGTAGGAAGGCCTGTGGATGAGCCCCTCGTAGTACGGTTTCATGACCGGCACCGTCCTCCATACCACCACTGTGATCTCATTCCGACAATTCCTTCAAGGATAAAGATCAATAATACGTTCCCGTGTTACCATTACTGAACTACAACCATTCCAAAATAAAGTTTTTTTTTTTCATTCAAACCTGATGGCATGGGCCAGGTCCACACACTTCCAGTGTTCCACCGGCTGGCCATTCAGTTGCAATACAGTGTCGAGCTGCTGCAAACCGGCCTGGTGAGCTGGTCCATCTAAACAACACAAAGAAGGATGATCCAGAAAGTCAGACCTAAGTCAAGTGATGCCTTTTATCTCAACTCCTTCCTCCTATAACACTGAAAACAGAGGCTTGTATTTGATGCTTCTCCTAAAAATGATTCTGAAAGGTCGAAAATTACCTGGATCAACAGCTTGGACCCGTACAGGTGAGTCGGAGAAGATGGTGAAGCCAAAACCATCTTTTCCTCTCAAAATAGTCACCTGTGTGAGACAGGACAATCGCAAAGATGTTTTTAGAGATAAACCAATGATTTTGAATGAAAATGTGTCAAGGTCAAGCTCATTTCCAAACAAAGACTTAATCCAAAAGATTTCAGAGAAATGTATTACATCTTTCTTAGAAATTCCATTAAAAGATAATCGAAAGGAATCGTTTAAATGAAAAACAATGACCTCAAGGTTTACAGGAACGTCAGTAAAATAGTACTTAGTTCAGAGAATGGGAGTTCTTGTGAGTCAGAAACAAACAATCCCCTCGGACCGCTGCTGTACCCCAGCTGCACGAGGACAGAAAAACCACAACGGCAAACAGTCAGTGATATTAAAATCCTCGAGCCGAGACATGAGCCGAGGTTGCTGGGTGATCCGCCAGCTTTGCTCTTTCCCTGGCAAGCAAGGGAAATGACGGCTGCAGAAAAGCGCCGTGCCACCGACAAACAGCGGAGAAAGAATATTTGGACAGTAGAAGTTCAAAATGTCAACAGAACCTGGAGCCAAACTAAATAGGAAACGTAAGGGGAGGGGGGCACTTTCTCGCATTTAACATGACATTGACCGCACAACAACAAAGAGGCTTGTTTAGAGAGGAAAGAGAATGAAGAGAGAGAGAGCGATGACAGCTTTAGAACCCACCGTGCACATTCTTCTCTTTTGGATCCACATGGTCGCCCTCATTTACAAGCTCCATTAAATGTCGTGATGAAATAATGATCCAAATCAAACTCCCTTGAAACTATTTTCCCACTTTCGATGTTTGAAACAATGACGCTCACCTGGGTAAACTGGATGAACACTGGCTCTTCTTATGAGAATATTCATGTCTGTATAATATCGCATTCCAGCAAAATAAAAATAGTATTTATCATTGTCTTTTGCAGACTACGCTTTACGATGGACACGCTTTTAAACTGGTTACACGCTCTACAAAGTTTCTAAGGAAACATGATAAAATATCCTTGGAGAACAAAAAACAACGTGCATTACAATAGCAAATTGCACATTTTATATGGTCAATGGAAAAAAAAATTACTGTTAAGTGTCGGTTGTAAATGTAAAGGTCCTGTTTTTCATTCCCATGACAAGTATTTGAAGACATATGAAAATGAAGTTTCCCCTTAAAGGAAAAGTTCACCAAAAATGAAAATTCTGTCTTCATTTACTCACCCTCGAGTTGTTCGACACAGAGAAAGATATTCGGAGCAGCCAAACCAAACAGTTCTTGGCCACCATTAACAACCATATAAGGTGGAAAAAATATCCGGAAAGTGCCACAGAACTGTTTGCTTTCCTCCGTTCTTCAAAATATCTTCTTTTGTGTTCAACAAAAAGCTATTTTTCTTCTATGACTCGAGGGTGGGTAGACGATGACAGAACTTTTATTTTTGGGAGAACTTTCCCTTCAAATGCTTATTTAGGTCTGTTTATGGTTCCTCTGATCTATTCGGTGTCAAGACACTCCAGTTTACCTACAATGTGTCCTGATGTTCCAGAAATCTATGATTTACCGACTAAAAATGGTTAACATTCCTAATTTCGTTTAGTCTGTGTTCATTCTGTTGTTTTTACAACAATATAACATATTAAGTATGAGGTGTCCATGAGGGTTGAAGCACAACAGCTTTAAACCAAATCTGTGACACCTACATAATACAAAGCGGCCGTGCAACATAATCTTTTTTTTAACTAAATATACTACATTTTCTGACCTATTGTAATACTTTCCATCCTTGGGGACAAGGGTGAGTGGGCAATTCTCACAAAAAAAAGACACACCCTGTGTGTCTCGCTTTGTTTTATTAATTTATCTAGTCCTGTCAATCACAACACTATATGTGGCTGCATACCTCGTACCCCTTAACAAACCTATAATCGACCCCCCTCGCCCGTCAACCCCCATCACCACATCCACAAATCCACCTTTATCTTTGTTATTTCCCTTTACATATTAACTAGCTTGATTTACAAAGTAGACTTTATGGATTTAATGTTTGACTAAATCTGTTACGCTAACACCATCTGACATTAGATGAACTCCTGAACTGCATGATGTCATCCCACATAATATATTTTCCAACCCTAAACACCTTAAAAAAGACACACTGATGTTCAGTCAATCAGGGGCAACCTGAGGCAAGTCATTCCCAAAAAAAACATTGTATAGAGCCCAGACCTTTAAACACTCCGCCACACCACAACACTATAGACTCACACTTTTAAACCGCCGTTATAAAAAACTCAAAAGTTTCGCTCAACGTAATTCCTAAGACTAACCATAACAATTCAAAAGCACTTTCCAAAATCCATCAATCCAAAAGCAAATGAAACAAACCTGTGGCAGGTTTCGTTGGATGCACAGCCTGCACAGCCCGTGGATCGTATGCATAGCTCAACGCATATACATCCACCTACATCTAAGACGCTCTGGACGACTCCTGGTGCCTCGAATCAAAGTCAAGTCACACAGGTGATGAAGTTTCCTTCTCCGTTGCTCTTGTGCGGCTATGCATGCCCACTCATGGGAACAGCTCGGAGCAGAAGAATGACAGGAAACCACCTTCCAACCCCCCAGACAGTGGCCAGGCAGTATGTCTGCTCTCGATAAGCCAACATGTTTCCGGAGCAGCTCTCAACAGAAGCAGCTCTCGCTCTCTATGCGTAGACTGGGATTGAGTTTGCTCGGGTTTAGCGTAAACACAAACATTCATTGCGAGCCAGAGATGTTAAAGTGTGTTATAATGTTTGTTTAGTGAGACGTTGGACGTGCAGCCCGGCGTAAACATGGTGTATGGTTTTCCAGATATCTACAATTCCTAAATACACACAGACCAGTGCAGATCTGATGTGAAAGCACAATTGAGCAATTGCTTTTAGAAAATCGAAGCGTTCTTGTGGTTCAACTCGTCATGCTAGCAACGCTAAGGTCATGGGTTCGAATACCATACTGTACATTTTTATGTACAGTCAAATTATCCTTTTAGGTGAACTTATCCACACAGCTTAAGCAATTATTAAATGTAAGATTGCACATATTAATGAAATGTACAGCTTGAATATAAGCTACAAGACGTTTTAGATAAAAGTGTGTGGAAAATGTCAAACTGACCAGTCCATAGCCAAACAATATGTTTTATCTCTTATTTCATCATATCGTTACCAGTGCTCCCATTAAAACCAGTCATCACAGATAAGAAATTCTTAAAAGCTGCAAATTCTAATAAGTGCATTTTAGGAATAAAGAGGAAGGAAATGTGAGATTGAGTAGCAGGGTTTTTGACCGGCCTCCACCTGAGAAACCAGGGAGCCAGCAAGAGTGTCAGCGAGGTGGGAATCAAACAGGGATAAATCATTAACAGAGAGCGGGATCCAGCTTCCTATTACAGCCACTTTGTTAGCCTTTCCCGTTTCCCAGCTTTGTCTGAGGAGAACAGAGCGGGCGGAGAACAGTCCTGGGAAAAGTTGCTGGCTAAAGTGGATGGGAGGGTTTCTGGAGTGCGTGTGTGTCGGGAACGAGAGCTGTTGGCTGCATGCTGTCATGCAATATCCAAAAGTACATCCACACACCTCCCCATATTCCTACAGTCTGTCTCATCCATGCGCACTTGTATTCCAAAGCGACGGAGACTGTCATGTCTCTGATGGCTCCGCGCTGAAAAATCATCTGTTTAAGCTCTCTCTCTCTTTTTCTCTTTTTAAATCACACTACTTTAAAAAATATTTAGTTCAATCTCGCTTTATCTCATCGTATCTGATGGTTACAATGGCATCAAATCGTCTTGAGAACTCTTGACATAAAATAGCAAAATTAAATTGCAATTGCATTTAGAAATATTTCATAACAACAGATCTACAAAGAGAAATTCACAACATTTGAGTCCAAAATTACATCATACTGTAAAAAGAGAAAGTGCAGTTGTAGCATCAATATATAAATATACATATTCAACAAATGCAACTAAATAATATTAATGTGTTGTGATTGTTCATTTACTAATAGTAACTATAAATTCAAAAGCACTAAAATCTAAATGATTTGTAAAAAATATTAACATGTCGTCTTCGTAAATCAAAATATAAACATAATATTTTTAAAACAAACAGCTTCATGCAAAAGACTTGCAATCCTTCAAAAGTCAAAATGTCATGAAGCACACTTACTGTAAACGACTGCATGTTCTCCGGTCGCGTGCTCTCGGCTCCTGCCTCATAGTTGGACGGAGCGGCTTCTGCAAGATACACAAGAGAGTCCCACGAGTCCCAGGCAGACAGATTGCTCTTTGAGTACATGTTAGCCCCGGGTCGAGTTCTCTCGACCAGAACGCTGCTCGAGCTGAGCAGCGATGAGCAGCGGAACCCGGTCACAACTGTCTCTAGGCTTCAAATGAAAGTGACTCTGCACCATATGAGATGACCTAACCCCTCATCCCTGTGACCAAGGCTTACTGCCCTAGAAAAGCACGAGCGATCAAGAGAGAGAGCACGAAATCTAGTCCCCTAAAAGCATTGCCCCCTAACCACAGGCGACAGGCTCCCCCACTTTGTAACTATGGAGATTACGCTCCCGGGAAACAATGTCTTTTTAAACATTCTTCATAGAAACAGCATTCAAGGGAGACACAATACAGCTGGCTCTCTCTTGAAGTCAGCTCAGTCCCTTGACTCAAGCCCCCCCCCTCTCTCTATCATCTCTCTCTCTCTCTAATCAAACTTAATCTCGGCTGAATTTCTTAGACGGCACACGTGTCCTTCGGTCTCCGCGTTGGGAGCCAAATCCTTCTTGAACCAGAATTAAGATGAGCGCTTGAACGCAACGGACGAAAAGCGACCGCACGTTGGAATCGCCACTAAAATACCACGTTTCTTTATAAAGATCTTTATGAGCACTGGCTGTGGGAGGGGAGAAAGATCTCTAAAGTGGATTTAATCTGACTTGGACACGCCATGACGCTTTAGCCTTTTAATTCTCATCTTATTCCCACAGCTCATCAGTGCTGCTGCAAAGAGTGTTGGCCCCGGGCCCCTGTCTCTTTGTTACTTCTCTCTGCAGGGATGCTGTACATTTTAACACCAGGTCCTCTATATCCCGCTTATAAGTACAAGGCAATGCTTGTTAATTTAACAGCAGCTTTTTGTGAGAATTAAAAAAGCCCATTCTGTTTAGAGTCATAGCCGTGGTTCCGATCACCTCGCCGGATGCATACGCCAATTACTTTTACAATTTCTTCACAATTACTTTTAATTGGTCAAAAATGACATTAATATAAATTTAAACTGACCACATCAAAACTTACAGGTGAAGATAGAGTGTCACTCAGAATTTGTGCGGTTTCGCTTTATACCTAAAACCCATCGGTAAGTGACCATAACCCAGAAAATCTGAAAAAAAAGAGCAAGACAGCCAGACACAGAAACGCTTACCAGCTGTCTGTCTGATGCGACGTGCGGCCACCTTCAGATGTTTGCTCCGGCCCAGCTCTTCTCCCAGGAGATAATACCAACCTCTGATCTCCTGTCAGCAGATAATGTGAAAAATACAGACAGAGTAAGAACGACAGCCATGGGAAGAAACTGCTCTTTACTCGCTGGGTTCCTAATATCTGCAGACTTGTTCATACATCCCTCACAGAGAAGTATAAAGTCAGTCCCAGTGGTTGTGTGGTGATCTCAGAACTGTTATGTGTGTGTGTGTGTCTGAAACCTTTGACCCATCGCAGCTGATGCCCACATTGTCTCTCGCTCAGGCGCATGGCAGCACGTTATGTAAAACATCCATCGAGCCTTGATCTAATTTTTTCAGAACACATCAGCCTAAGAGAAAAGCTTCGCCGTCTTATTTCATAACCCGTAAACATAACACTCATAGATTTGCAAAACAACAAGAAGCACAGACGGTATATATCTTTGGTTTTCATGCAGAATAAAACCAGTATGCTAGTTTGTGATGCTCTTGATAATTGTGGGTCATTTTTTAAGCCTCAGTGAACAAGCTGCCGCTTCCCCCACTGTGTAATTAGAGAGGGGGATTCATTGAGGAGAGAAGGAAATCAAGAGGACCATTTTTGAAGAAAATAACAAGTTATTTTCGTCAGAATAAGGCTAGTTAAACTAAGCTGCCTTACAATTACGAGACCCTTAAGGTTAAATAATGAGTGTTATGATTCACAATCCAGTCCCTAATTGTCTACTTTTGATTTCCACTTGACCATAACGAATTCACTACATGTACTTAAGATGAAGTGTGTCATTTCAACATCACCTAACAAAATCATAAAAACTAGAGATGCACCGATACTAAATTTATTCACCAATTTCGATAGCCGATTATTCACACAGATAGAGTTGTTTATGCCGAGTTCCTGGAGATTGAATAAATCTTTCTTTACTTATTATTCATAGAATGACTATTAATATTGAACATCAAACTGGTGATGTTTCTCAACATTTTTTTTTACACAGAGCACAAATTCATTGCATTTATATATATTATATATCGGCCCTGATCATTGTTTATTTTCAAATTATCGGCCAAAAGTGTAAAAATTTGCTTTTGGTGAAAATAAAAATATATATCGGTGCATCTCTAAAAAAACAATATCGTTTTCTAGTTCAAACGTTGTCTGCCAATCTGGAGTCAAAGTAGTCGCGCCCCTAATTCACAGCAATTGCCCAAATCAAAGATTGGTATTTCAGGCTGGTTAGGATGCTTAAACAAAAAAGCGATGTTTTGATAGCACCACAAAGCCAATCAATGTAATATTTTTAGGGAGATCAACCTACAAGTTTCTTAGTTATAATTAAAAAGGAGGAAGACATTTTACACAGAGCATCTTATTATGTAATCCCTTTTTTAAAGTATAAGGATATTTGAACAAATCATTGTCAAAACACTGTGAAATGCATTATGGGTAGATGTGCGGCAAGCATAAGCTCATTGACTGCACAATATTTACCTTGGATGAGGTGATGAGAGAGCGGACACCAAAACTCATACAGCCCAGGAAATCACTTCGCCTGTGGGCAGAGTCAAACGCTTAAAAACAACAGGCAGGGGATTTCTGAACTCCTGATAAATTCTCCATGTATTAATATCAGTTCATCAGATCATGTGCGCTGCCCGGGGACACTGCTGGTAACCCAATAACATATTGATTTTCTGCTGATTGTGCCAATGCAGCATGTCACAAATAAAAACATACCAGTACATCAACATATGAAAAATTCATTTAAAAAATATCTACCTGGATGTCCGGTCGCGATTCCAGATTGTCACCACCAGCCTCTTCTTCTCATCATCTTCATCCACGTCTCTGGAACACAAAATCAACATTTCAAAAGCTCATCAATCAATGTCCAGCTTCCCCCAAAACACAATGGCATTGTCTTCCGAAGACTTAAAAGAGATTCGTCCGATTCACCTAAACAAAAGGCAGCCTCAGACCTGAACTCTCTGTCAGGTCGAAAAGCCAATAAGACCGATGAAGATATAGAGCCTGTCATTAAAGGACGTCAAAGAGCACAAAATGTTTAACATAATTGATTCATCCATAAGAAAACGTGACACTGCGTGCTTCCTCTTATAAAACCCAAAGAACATTGTGAACTATAAAAAAAGACTAATATCCCTCACATCATAAAGGTCTCGTTGAAAACCGGAGCCTTGCAGTCTAGAACGGTCCTGGTCTTCCATCGCTTACTGTGATCAATATCTTGAGCCATGGTTATCTACAATATACATATGACACATGTTAGCCAATGCAATAAAGTACATCAGTTTAACATTGCCGGAGAACATATTCATCCTAAACAGAGGGAAAATCAATCAACACTTGTATCTGGATGTGAGAGGACAGCTGCCAACACAACTGACACTTCACAAGGCCTGAAACCTGCTCAAGCTGACATGAAAATGGGTTCATTTGGAGGGCAGACATCCAAAGCGGATTAGAAGACAAATAATGACAAAAATAATATCGCATCATTGCATACTCGGACAAGGAAAGTTATTGCGGTCTCTCTTTACCGAGACAATATTAGTTTTGGTTGTATGCTCACTCACAAAATGCTTCAGAATCTTTTAAACAAACCGCTTTAATTGTGCTTAAAAGAGCCCACCTTGACATATGCGTCACATGGTCTGTACTCTCTTCCCATGAGTCCTCTGGCTTCCAAAACTGTGGAAACATGAGCGATGTTTACAATTATGTCAGTGATGCACGACTTGTCTACCAAAATTTCAATTGGACACATTGGAAACTGCTTGATCTAGAGCAAACAAACCGTTAAACCTCAAAGTACAAAGTTCGAAAACATATAATGCTTACTGTGAACGTAGAGCAGTCCATTTCCGGGTGTTACTGTTAGTTTCAGCTGACCTGAGATCAGAGGGAAAAAATCACGGCTTTGTATCCAAATAATGAGTATACCTGAAAGGTTACAACAAGTTTCATTCATTCAAATTACAGATATTGAACTTCCAAGACTTTTTATGATTTCTTTGATTTCCCTGAAAAAAGTTTAGTAGTCTTCCCAGAGGAGAGTCAAATTATTAGAGCATAACTTATTCAACAAAAACACCATCCTCAAAAACCAAACACCATGTGTCACCCGCTCTCACACACGTCAGCAAACCTCCGTTCACAAACAGGTCACAATGTGTAACATCGCTGCAAGACTTTTACAGATGTGATATCCAACCGCACGCAACACTTAACTGCTAAACGTTATTGAAGCTTCAACACACAGCAGCTCAATAAAGATCTGACTCACCACACGTTTGTAAAATAAGAGACGATCTCCGCCATTGGCTCAAACAGCTTAGTGTCATTTCTGTGCACGCTTACAGTCCATACAAGTATAAAAAGACTTAATTGATTATAAAACTCTATATGTGTAACACGTGAATTATCAGAAGGCTATTCATCTGATGGTTCATATGCTCAGAGCTGCCACGGTTCGTATGTTGCAACTGAAGAATAAAGGACAACAAAAGAAAAACAGGCATAAATTTCAACCGCCTTTTCATTTTGAATAGCTGATAAGAGAGGAGCAGCTGTGATTGGTCAGCGAGAGTGAAAGGGGTGTGTGGAGGGAGGCAGCGCGAGTCCACCTGCTGTGCAAGTAATAAACAAAACCTGTCACTTCTGCTGGTCTGAGTTGTGTGAAAATATTCTGAAGGTCTTTGCACATACAGTCTGAAGTTTTCGTATGCACTTTTTCGTATTTGGCTCTCCTTTGTACGGTGTCTCTGAATTGTTAAAAAGGCCGCTCAAAATGCTTGACGAATGCAAAAAGCACAAAGAATCGAACCCAGTCCGATTTTTTTTATGAAGGATGAAAATATCAGCGTGTAAATGTGATTGACACAACGTGAGATCATATTTATTTTTAACGCGAAATTTCAAACGATGTGTAATGGGCTTTAGACAGGACAATACTGCACTTCTTCTTTAGGATATTAAATCTCTATGTTTTTTATTACGGACTGTCCCGCCCTTGTTGGCAGAGACTATTTGCACTAGCTCTGCCCACCAATATGTGATTGGAATAGAGAAAGTGTAAGACAACACCACTTCAAAGAGCGACTCCAGTGGCGTAACGTGTTAAGTCTGTATAGCTTTGGCGCTGGAGCATTCTAATCCACCTCTCCCTGAATATGCTGTTTTACCTTTTTCTATCACATTATCATAAAGGCATTTACTTTCAATAAAATTGATGTAAGACTTAAAATTCATTTTTATTCATAAAGTTTAGGATTATGGTAAGGTTATGGGTGGGGTTTTTTTATCTCAAAAAGCTGCCATCATTTTAATCATTTTTACAAATATAATGATTTAAACCTTTTGCATAATGTTTAATGCACAACAATACGGAGGTGAAAATGGTAACGTTATCTGACACTATTTATAACTTCCAATAGCATCAAACTACTATTTCTACTTAATTCAAAGAAAATACAGCTATTTTTGGTTAGTGTAAATAGTATATAATAATAATAATAATACATTTATTTTATATAGCGTCATTAAAAGTTTCCTTCTCAAAGCGCTGAACAAAGAATCAAAGTAATACATCACACATTAATAAAGCAGCACAACAAAATAATTAAAAAAAACAAAGCAAAAGATCCAGTCAAATAAAAGCAGTTCTGAAATAAAATGTTTTAAGACGAGTTTTGAAAGTGGCTAGAGAGTTTGCCTCCCTGATGTTTATCGGGAGAGAGTTCTAGATCTTAGGAGCATAAGCAGAAAATGCGCTATCACCCATGGAGCGGAGCCGTGTCTTGGGCACATTTAAAAGACCATACTGAGAAGACCGTAGATTTCGACAAGGTTTGTAAGGAATTGAAAGATCAGACAGGTATTGAGGGGCCTTTATCGCTAAGAAATGCTGCTATTTTCACTTAGTCTAAATAGAACCTACTGCTATATAAGGTTAGTGTAAATAGCATCTTTATCACATAGCAGCTGCCTTTTTATTATTATTAGGGTTCGAGCCCGAAGGGCTAGAAACCTATTGTATTTGTATGTTTATTATTTATCATT
Organism: Triplophysa tibetana; assembly: GCA_008369825.1. NCBI lineage: Eukaryota > Metazoa > Chordata > Actinopteri > Cypriniformes > Nemacheilidae > Triplophysa > Triplophysa tibetana. The sequence goes on along the minus strand of CM017901.1, from coordinate 2,777,287 downwards.
CTGTTTGAGTGGAAGCTAGAAACATCGAAATGTCACATAAAGAAAGTATTTTCCTTGAATTTTAAATGTCTGTTGACGGACTTTAATCTTTATGAGTCATTTATTGACACAAGAAATTAAACACTCATTAATTGGCCAGCCCAACTCAGGCCACCACTGAATTCACTGGTTAACATACAGACAATACTCAAACTCAAAGTTTTATGATCCATCATGTGGTTGTGAATATTTTGCAACCCTCATCGAGAGCAAAAGCATGTTGGCTGCATAAAGTATTTGTGCTGAGCTGTCTCCTGATGTCCTCTGGGAGAAAGAAGCCATGGAAAATGCATGCAACCGACAGACAATGAAACAACAATAAACAGCTGGTGAAGAGCATCCAGTTTTACTCGACTTAATTCAGGAATTATCTCACTACAAAAATATGATAAAAATTATACACTTTGTTTCGGCTGCTTAATCTCAGATTTTAAGAGTTTGAAAGATATAAGATATAGAAATTCACAAATTTAAATAACAGTTTTGATATGTAAACTGAAGCTGTGGTTAAAGAGATGCCATTTTAGTAAGTGCCCCCTAGAGGTCTGTGAAGGTTCTGCAGGGGTTGATATATATACACAACTATTTTCATCGGTAAAATATATCTCTTTCAAAATATATTATTTGAAGTACTTTGATCTGTTGAATATTTCTGAAGGTATTAATGTTTGTTAAAGCAATGAATGCTAGGAAAAATTGTTAAAATCCAGATTTGTTATATTTGGGACCCTGGATCTAGATGGAGTTCCTGGATGTAAAAACCCCCACCTTTAACCTATTTCCTTGTGCAGAAAAAAGTCTTTACAGGAAGTGTGTCTTGTGATGAGAATTTCAACACTGCCATCTAGTGGTACATTGTGAACTGCAGCAGTAAATGTTTGTTATGCCGTCACAATCAGAATGGACTCAAGAACAATAAAGCAAACAACTGTGTGACATTGATGTCTATGTAACCTCGATAATGTCTGAAAAAGCTGATCACTTACCTTTTCCTGTAAAACCAGAGGGGTGAATCTTTCTCCTCTTTTTAGGGGCAGCTTCTGGATCAGTCTTGACTGTGGTTTTGACCACAGCAGCCACTTTAACCTGTGCAGATGAAGTCTGGCTCTCAGCTTTGCTCCAATCACTCCCACTTTCTCTATTGGTATTGAGGCTGCAGAAATAAAATAAAAACATCAATGATAAAACAATGCGAAGAAACTGCATTAATTATATAAAAAAACACATTTTACATGAATTATAAACAGTGGTATTGTCTACGTGATACGCAGGTATATGCCGAATAACCACTAGAAATTATCAAAGATTTCCGTTTACCCTCTTAAAAAAGCATGAGGATATGTCACAACATCATTATCTGTGCGAAGCACTGACATTTAGAGCATTGGTGCAACCGGGAAATATGAAACAAAAGGAGATCATGAAAGGCAATCATTTAATCTTCACTATTTCAGTGTTTTCGTAAGCCTGCCTCTGAAGCTACACCTTCTGCAGCGGTGTTACAGGAAATGAGCCCGAAATGGCCAATGCTATGCTGTACCCGGGGTCCCCCTCCCTCGTGAAAGCGTCCCGGGGTCGCATACTTTGTGTATATACCGGTGTATTATACTTTCTGTTGATAACTCACCCTCACTTTAACAACCACTGCATATTCTTAAATTAATGAATATATTTGTTATCATTACCATAACTGTAAGGGGATTATTGGCATATTAAATGGTATCTAACTGGCCAACTTCACAAACATTAGTTTGCATGGTGAATCATTAAATGAGGGAGAAAGGGAGAGTATATAGTATACTTATACTATAATGTATATAATTGTTTTAGATGATAAGAGATCAGAACTCCTGGCCAGCATTGTGAAAGTCAGGAAAGAGACACTGCCAGCAATTTATAAGTGCAACAGATAAATGATAAAAGTGCAGAAAATTATCATTGTTAATTATTATGATTAACGATCAATGTCAATAATAGGCGCAACTTGCACTCATACGTGAGACCAAGTGTGTGTAAACTAAAGACTAAAAATCTAGTTATTAGCGAAAAGTTTGATTTTAAGCATTTATTTCACTATGGCCTTAGTCAGTCAAAATCATACTAAATTACATTCTAAAGATTTACTTTCAATTATATTGGTTGCCCTGCTGAAAAAAACCCAAAACACAATAGATGCCAAAGACATTTTATTACATTTTGTAATAGAAAAGTGTGTGGTTTGTAATAGTATGTAATACTATTTTGTGGCAGGGTGGGTTTATTTAGAAATAATTTATCACAAATAAATGACTTTATAGCTGGGTTTTCTCATGGATCACAAATATGCATTGAAAATTACTGATAAAACCTGTGCTTTAAGGATTTTATACATATACCATCTAAGGCTAAATGTTTGACAGTGATTAATAAACCAGCAAGTCCCCCAAGCTGTCATAGGGAACTGTATCTTGCTTGCAATAAATCTTTCAGAATGCTCTTGATTACATAAAGAGGCACACTCTATGCATTCGTGAGTGTGGTGGTGCTCATGGGTTGTAGATCTGGGACGGGTGAGTAGGCCAGGGGGGGTCAGAGTATACTCACTATAAAAAACTAGACTACTGCTTATAAGCTATTACTTGACTGAGGAACTAGGATAAAGTTCATCAGTTTTATTTCAAAGCAATTACCAATAAACATAATAATAATAAGTTGGTACACAAGTACAGGCATAAAGATTCTATCACAGTCCTAAATGTTAGCAACAGTCCCGACTGTCTTTTAACTAAGTTAATGCATTATTATTTAGTTAAGCAGGATTATACTATTGGGTAATGTATTATTCCACTGGGCTGATATACAGAACTAATCAGATAACAGTTGGTATGGGTTGTTTTGATCTTTGCACGCGACATTAAACAGAAAATGTTCCATTCACATGCAGGTCTGTCACATGACGAATTGGTTTCTTACTTTACATGTTGGCTTGGTGCCAGCGGCCTTTTTTCCCTGACAGATCTGATGCGTCTCACTGAAGACCTCGTCCCTATAACCTCGTCTGTGAGGCTGGTTCTTTCTCTGCACGGCTTCTTTGATGACACTCCCTTAGGATGCGACAGATCCAGTAGCCAGAGGGATTCCCTGTGAAGTCTCTTCCTGTGGGCACAGCCAGAGGCGTTTATGTGTTTCACAAAGTTGATTCAGACATGAACACACCCGACAGGAGGTTTCAAAGTGATCTTTATCCACTGAATACAAAAGAATAAACACTACAGCAAAAGGAATTTAATAAAGAATTTAACAACCTTGAAAACGCTTCCAATGTATAAGTTATAAATATTAAGATGGTATGCTTCTTTAAATGATCTTACACACTAAAAGATGATAATTTGTTGAAGATTCGACAATATTTAAAGTATCGAATGCGTCATTGATTAAGTTAAATTAAAGCTTTGCCCATGAACTGAAAGCGATGACTTCTGACAGCCCAGCAGGAAACCACAAGATTACAAGGTCACAGTTCACTGAGAGCAAAAACACATCTTCTATATTTCTAGGCTGAAATCTTTTTTAGATAAAGATATGCTGGCATTTTATGCTTGTCATAAAGTAGAATCCAAAATTAATATTCACAGATGGCAATCTTACATAATATTTGCTTGTAATGCCCCTCAAGGTGATAAACCTAACAAAAAATAAGAGGATTATGGTAAACAATGAAACTATAAATTTGGTTAACGTATTTTTTTGACAAAGTTAATTGGCAAAAAAGGCACACAACACCATATCAAATCAAATCCCTTTATTGTCACTCAACCATATACAGGTGCAACAGAAGGTGAAAAACTTGGGTGCAGTTCCAACCAACATGGCAGTATGACAGACATTTTCTTGTACACATTTCTGTACAAGTTTTACACCAGAATACATGTGTTTTATTCTTATATAGAAAAACAGCATAGACAAACTAAATCAGTTATTTATATTTCGGTTCCCTTGTTTTGACTAAAGCGTTTATTATCTTGGATCTTGACTTAAAAAACGTTGAATGTTGAGTATAAATGTTTGCTCAAAATTTTAATCTCTATATTTATATCACCCCAAGTCCTTCCAAATCGATATAAAATTCTTTGTTCTGCTAACCACAGAGAAAGATATTCGGAAGATTGCTCGAACAGTTCTTGGCCATATTTGAATACCAGATGTTCAGTTGAACGCAAAAGGAGATATTTAGAAGAATGGAGGGCAGCACTCTTGCTTCCATTGTCATTTTTCCTACGGCCAAGAACTTTGTTCTGTGTTCATCATAACAAAGAAATTTACTTGAAACAACTCAAGAGATTTTATTGTTGGGTAAATTGTACCTTTAAATTCTTCACAAAATTGAGCTTCAGTTTACACTCCAAGCACAACATGCATACACTTTTTAAACTGTTTTTAATATTTGTAAATAAAGGGCAAAGATTTCCTTTTATTTATAGTTGGACATCCCTTCTGACTGACACACACTACTGCACTTAATGGAACATGTTAATAGTTAATGTGGTTAACTAGACAGAATGACTTCATACATCCACTAAATATTACCTTGTGATCCGTCAGTTAAAAAGAAACTCAAAGAAAGACTTTATAACATATTTTTGAGAAAATAACTGATTTAATTTGGGCGGATCCTGGTTTTACTTCAACATTTAATTTGTTTTGAATTCGATATTTTATTGACCTTTTTTTGCTAAACATTATGTAACGAAATAAATACGTAAATAATTAATACCTTTACTGTTTAGTTGCAGACTGTTGTTGTGCTGACAAAAATGTAAAATTGAAAAACTTAATCGCTCACTTCCTTCGATAAAGTAACTTATTAAATAAAGACTTTCAAATCATGTGTTCATTGGGGTTTTCTGGGCCATTTAACGTTAGTGTTTCAGCTAAGTTAGTTTCTAGCATGATTTTTAATTAAGAAACTTGTCCGAGTGTTCACCGTTATTGTTGTTGCTCAAAAGTGATCATAAACTATATCCATAACGTGACATTTTACCCAACTGTCTATAAGGAATTAAAAGAGATTCGTAAACGTATTTCTGAAAAGCTACAGCTGACTGGAGAAGCTTTAGAAGGCGTTTCCACGCGGACTCTTACACTTGAGGTGATTTACACTTACCTTTCTCGGATGTCCATATACCGTGTGTATTTTCTTTCATAGTCCATGTCTATTAACACAAATGTCCCGTTCTTATATCTGTTTTTGTACAAGCGTCCGAAACGTCCAGATGTGCCGCCGTAAACATTCAAACTCCAGAAACCCCCCGTCGGTTTTGCTGAGAGGAAAAGCGTGTTCGACGACTTCATGCGGCGCTGTGCAGACCGATCGGCGTGCAGCATCAAAGTACCGCGAGAAAGATTGGGAAAAACGACTTTTGGATTCCTCTCGCGGTACTTTGCGGTCATACGCCCATTCGTCTGCGTCGCTCCGCAAAAAGTCGAACACACCCGAAGATATCCGAAGCGTTCGCTGTGAGACAGATGGGGATGTATGCATGTTTTCAACCAATCCGAGAGCTGCATTTTAAACGCAGGGGAGTTTGAGGAAATATTCACAAATTTCCCAAACTTTAAAAGGATCCAGATGTTCCTTTGATGCGGGAGTAACTGTTTTCTAAAAATATTTATTTATATAAACTTTTATTCGTTGTGTTTACTTTTGGTATTTGACCCTATTTGTAGCATGGCGTTCTGCATCATTTAATACTGAAAATCTATTTCATACACTAAGTTCACAGGGTACAAGAAAGCGGTTACAGTAACTGTGGTACCGGATTGTTCTTTCTACTTTAACTATCATTGAAGACATCATCGTTGCCAGGTGTCTTGAAAGAATGAGCATTTTATTGAAAGAATGAGTCGTTTAGGACGACTGAAGACATTATTGTTGCCAGGTGTCTTGAAAGAATGAGTCCTTAAGGATTGTGAGCCAAGAAAGCTTCTTATATCAACTCTTTTCTTTAAGCAGAAATACTTTTTTCTCTTTTTGCATTTTGGTGTCTTTTCCCTTTATTAAAGAAAATAGTTACAATCCTTGTTGTTGTTGTTATTTTGCTAAAATAATCCTAAAGGCAGTGTTATTTAACAGTAGTGAAGAATCATACACAACCCTGTCGATCTACTTTAGTCAGTAATTGGGAATTGTCCTACACAATGACACTGTAGAAAGATGGAACAAATTAAGTGTTGTCACCAAACAAAGATGTAACTACACGAAGGATGTGTCCCATTATAATGTGAGAACACTTCAGCTTAGAGATAAATTATTTACATTTAGGCATTTGGCTTACATTGCTTTATCCTATACATTTTACATAGGTATTTGCTAATCCTCTGGGATCGTTGTAAACGCAATGCTCTTACCACTGAGCTACAGGAAAATTATCATGTTTAAAACCCTTTCCACATCAACGACTATTCACACAGATTTGAGAATTTAAGACCTGAGGTAGTTTAAATGTATAGTTTTTGTAAGAATGCACTCTTTAATGTTAATGCTCTTTTTGGGTTTTATGGTTCCATAAAGAAAAGTAACATCCACAGAATCTTGCTGTTGCACACAAAATTCTCAAAGGTTCTAGAGCTTCTTTTAAGAACCGTTGAATAAAAGTTATAGCCCTTTATTTTTAAGAGTTTATTATATAGTATACAGTTATTTATACAATTAAATGCAATTGTTTGCAAATGTTCAAGTTCCAATTAGTACAATTAAGTTATGGGGTTATTTTTTTATAAAATCTTTACTGTTCTAATATTTGACTAAAGGAGAGTGTTCTTTAATGCCCTGTATATTATGCAGCACCTCCCCCACACACATACACAAACTCACCAGTACTGCTCTGCTGTTGAGAAACCAAGTAGCGTACATTATGCAGTGTTGACCCACTTAACATAAATAAAGCCACATAGTGTCAGACATATACAACACACTACACCCTGATAGTCAAACATCACACTCAGCGTTCAGCTTCCCCAAAGCATTTTACCAATTCATATTAGTGCATACTCACACGAAACAACTACTTACAATTGTCGGCTTTGAAATATATTGTCAACAGTCAAACATGTTAATGGGGTGTTGGTGGTCTAAAGAAAATATAATATTTAGTTTGTTAGTTACCTCAAATGTTCTCTTTTGTTTAGGAGGCTGGTGGCTTTTCCAGCATGAACAGGAAATCTGTAGTTTGTGATGATATCTGCAGTCTACATCAGCTTGTTCATTGGTAATTTGGGAACTCCATTTCCTCTTCTCTCAACATCTAATTCCCAGAGTTCCTCGTCTGAATGAACTGGCCTTTTCAGGTCTGCGTGACATTCCAACCATGCAGAAGAATTAATTTGCAATGCTTTATAAAGAGATATGATATACCGCTGCATTAAAATTAAATGTGACAACATGCTAAGAATGGAAATTATAAAATAATTTCTCAAGAAGACTAAATAGTCTACGGTTGAGTGAATTATAAACAATTATTTATTTTAACTTTTTGTAGCGAAACGGGGCTTATATGTCTCACTTCCTACTTTTTACACTATAGGTTTATTATTGATGGTCAATTTCAGCATAGGATCATAATACCATTTAATTTTGGCTACGAAAGCTATTTAAGATTTCTAAGCAGAAATCTAAAGATTTACTATCCAGCTTTTGTACACACGTTGACATTTCGTGACAACAAACCCCTATTGAACCTTCATTACATTGGACATTGCCTTATGTATGTCAGTGAAGTTAAGTGTTTTCTAATATTTACACATTTTAGTTAGAAAGATGGAATTCACAAATAATTGTAATCATTTTTATAACCAAATCTATACAACTGACCTAAATACAGAACAAGAGGTATGCCATAACAAACAAAACAGAGTCAGCGCCTGTCACCCCTAAATAGTATAAAATACTGTATGCTATTGTAGTAAAGTTATAAAAACAAAAACAGCAAATAAATCACACATGAGCTCATTGTATCTTCCACACAGACACTTTAATATCATCACAAAGCATTGGCCAGTTTATAACACCAGACCACAATAAGATACAGATGGCAGCAGTAAGATTCACATTCACCCGTTCCATTTGATTTGGTGATGCCGGCAAACCCCTCCATATTTGTATATACACACATTAAACCATATACTTATATTTTTACAATCAGTTCATTTTCAATAGGATGACTTCTTTATCAACACTCAGTAAATGTACATGTTGACACACAGCAACAGAAGAACAAATCCCAGAGATGCACAACAGATATACAACAACACGTTAGTTTTCTCTCAAAACAGCTCCCATATTTACTCTCAAACTTTTGCTGGGGTCAAAAGGATGCATTTTTAACCTTCATCCGAGATCCATTTCATATCAACTATCCCTTGATTCAGACATCTTCTACGATTGCATAAAGAAATGAACAAACCACGCAAACTTCGAGCAAAATATTTTCACTAGTACTTTGATATGAGCATAATTACAAGTTTTCCTTCTTACCAGATATTTCATAATATATATATATCCTAATGTATATACAGTGCATTTCAGTCAAACATATCTTATTCGTTTGGGAAATACAAAGGCTTCTAGTGAACCGACACTTGACAAAACAAACATTTTGGGTTTCAAAGATTTTTTTCCATAGATAACACTTACACAAGGTACTACATGTTTCAACTATCAGGAGTTAAACTTCCGTGCGTCCACCGTCCTGTAGTGGTGAAGGGACACATACAGTACATACTGTAAGCTTATATAAGGCTTATACACCTCGAGTGACAGCTTAATATAGGACATGTTTACATTGTCTAGTGTGTAAACACAAACACCACACAGTATCTTCATATAATAAACAATGCAGTGACTTGAAATGTTGACATGCTGGGCATATCATTCAAGAACCTGTGACACGAATTTCTCTCGTATCCCTTGATTTCAGCCTTTACTTCCGCTGCTACACTTGATTTGCAGCGATTCTGACAGGCTCTGGGTCAGAGGAAAAACACAGAGAGAGAGAGAGGGAGGCGAAGGAGGAGGGGATTGGCTTTAAGAGTCAAACGACTGTTGCTGACTCTCGTTGTGAGACGGGCTTCCTTTGCTTGGACGGCTAAAAGACAGAAAACAGAGGAGCAAATAAAACAAGAGGGAGAAAAGTGGAATTGAAAGATTGGGATATTAGGAACAAGTGTGGCTAGGTCAACATCCTGTAGGAGGAATTTTTTATCTGTTTACTCTCAAAAAAGCACTTTGTGGTTATGACTAATGTAAATCAATCATGTATGGCTATATCTGATAAGAGAAAATACAAATATGAACATAAAAATATGATAAAATATTGCAGATTATGTAATTCTGCATTGTTGGTTAATAACAAAATCAATCAATAATATATATATATATATATATATACAATATATATATATTAATAAATATGTATAATAATTTGTTGGGGGAAAACTTGGTGACTTTCTTTTCTCCACTATCACAAGATGATTAAAAAAAGACTTTTTGCTCTAAAATGACAAAAAAGCATCCAAAATATATTCCATAATGAAATGTTTCATGTAACTTCTTATTATGTAACATAAAATATTACTCTATATTTCAGGCCTTCAGGAGTCTGTGACAGTGTTCAATAGTTGTTAAATCAAAACAGGGGACATGAAAGTCTTAAAAAATTCTAGTCGTTCCATGCAAAAACGCTTAAACACGTTTGGAATAAAATGAGGGTTGGTGCACACTGACACAATTTTCCTTCAAGATCAAGCTCAGCTCCACAATGAGGTCAAACCAATTCTTAGCACAATATAAAAATCTGGCCTTACAATAAAACAATACAGGAAGAAAATAAAATAGGACTTTATGGAAAGTGTGTGTAAAAAAAACATCTAGTAGTAGAATACTGTTTTATGAAAACATGCAGGGCCTCTTATTAAATTTCCAATGTCCAATTCTAGCATTCATGTGGATACACAATAAAGCGAACAGTGAAAATAGACTGGTTTACATCAACAACCCCCGTGCATTTCATAATTCATGTTCTTCATTCCAAAATACAAAGCATTTCTGCTGGTCAAAGAAATACAATGGCACCACATTTGTGGTCACGAGAACAGCTTTTAGGTCAATTTATGTGATCTAAAATACACAGATACTGTATATATACAATGTGGTAGGGTAACATACAGTTTACATCCTCTCAAGTAAACGTGATCATGTGTGTGTGTGTGTGTGTCAGTAGGGGGCAGTGGTGGTCTCTGCCGCTGATCTCCAGCGTTAACGCTCAGTGAGTGAGTCTCTGTTGGATCTGGTGGGGGAGGCAGGTGCTCTCCGACTTCAAAGATGACAAGAGACGGATTGATGGATGCAGACAGATGAACAGAGAGACAGACAACAGGGGAAGACACACAATTAGGAACAACACAAAACACACACACCGTATGCAGTCGTTACGAAAATCGACACTACATTAAAAATGAACGAGGAACATCATTGACCCTTCAATGAATCCAAAATAACACAAGCATGCTAGATGAATTATTCAAAGCTGATCATCATAACGTCTTACAAATCAACATTGTAAATATAACTATGTAAGGATGTCTCAAGAACACACATCAAACACACACACCATGAAAGAGTTATGAAAGGACAAATGTATTGGAAACACAAATCACACGCTGACCTTGAATCCATCGCTAGATTTACAATGTAAATGATTTAATGCTACACACATTAGAATATTTTTAGCCTCACATCTGTAATGATAATATTGGCTGTACACAGTTAAAAAAACATTAGAAAAATAAAATGTTCTGAAGAAAGCTAGTGTCCATGTAATGAGTGAATACATTTATAAATGGGATCAGGCAGAAGAGGAAGTGATGTCACACACGGACAATATGTATCAGACGTACCATTTGCGCATCTCCTCATTGATCACTGATAGAAATTCTGAAAGAATAACCGGAATCATTGTGGAAGGGGTTTAGTGGAACTGAGATCGAGGAGAACATGGATCGACAGCAATGGCAGGAGGTCTTACTCTATAAAATGTCTATGTTTGATTTTGTAAATTCTAAAACCCAGATGAGAGAATGATCTCACAAAGCTGATGCAGTGACGGTTAATAGTGGCCCCAAAAAGTATTTGGACACTTAAGTGATAAAGTGAACTTGATTCCAAAACCTTTTTATTTGAATTTATTACTTTATCAATGTATTTCCCTATATTTATTCAATCAATGTTTGCATATTTTTAAAAGCCTTTCCTGTTCTGTTATATAATCTATTAAGTTCAATTAGGGCGTTTGTTTAATGTCTTGTGTAAATCTGCACTGCACAGATGCACATTGTGAAAAGCGCTACGTTAATAAATGAAAAAATTAAATTGTAAATTGTATAGAGTCTCCGCTAAGCTTCTAACTGATGATGTATAACTTTATTTTTTAATAAATGAATTAATTAAAATATATGGCACTTTGTTTGATATCTTGTGATTCTAATGCAATGAATTCTTACATTTTTAAGTGTCCAAATATGAAGGATGCATGTGTTAAATATTCGCATTACATTTAGTCAATTTGAATGAATGTGAATTGTCACATGAATGGACGATGGAAAAAGATCCAGTGTTTTGCATGAATACAAGTTAAACTGCGAGCTGAGTATGAGTAATGGATTGTGAATGGAAAGAGACGAAGAACAAGCAGAATGTGAGATTGTTGCTGATCTTTTCTTTGTTGTGTTAAAGAACAGGGATTGTGTCACTGCGGGAGGGCTGTAAAGGTGCACATGGAGGGTAGTTTGTAGATCATTGCTCTCAACACCATTAGCAGTTGTATTACTCCCCACAGTTCACACATCTTTGCCACTATACGGTAGTCAGATTGAGAAATGTAATCAAACCAAACATTTCAAGCATCCTTTGTGTTTGTATAATAATTATAGAAATGCCATTCACACTATATATGTCTAAATGTTGTTCGATATCCATTACTGTAAAATCAGTGTTAAAGATAAAGTCCTCTACAGCTCACCTGGGTACACCTGGTGGGCCACGGTTGGGACGAGTGGGGACCTGGGGCGGGGGGCCACTGAAGGGGTCTGGGGAGGCTCCAGGTCTAGATGGTACTGGTGGTGCTCCAGCAGAGAGGGGACCTGGGGCGGTGCGACCCCCAGGGCGAGGGGGTCCGGGTGGGGCCCTGCGCTGGGGAGTCGGACTTGACATTGGAGATCTGTTAATGTAATGAAAAGACCATACATTAACAAACACATAAGATTAAAGACGGATCAAAATTTGCTTATTTTCAATAACACAGAATTGTTTAGAATTACAGAATTGACAATTTTCAATAAATTGTCAAATAAATTAATAAAAATTAAATAGGTCTCTCAGTGAAAAATAAAACTACATTTTAACATAATATTACAGTTTTCATTTAAAATAAACCCCAGAGAGAGCTTCTGTAAATGTACAATAAAACAACTTAAACATAGGTCGCATGTTGGAAGCTCAACCAATAGGATCAAATGAAAGAAAAACGAAAACTGTCCAACCCAATAAAAATCCTCTAATTTAAATTCCAATCTTAAAGCAAACTCTAAAATTCCATTAAACGACAATGAATTAAAGGCACAGTACCTGCGTCCTGACGGTCCTCCTTGTACCTGCAGCCAGGAGTCATCGACCGGCGGAGGCATGACGGTGGAGACGGTGGTGGTGCTGATGTCACCGATGATGTTGAGGGCCTCTTTGAGAGCGTGGTACATACGCAGCATCTCCTCTCGGTGCTGAGCCTGATCGGCCGACTCCTCCATCAGAGAGTTCTGATCTCCACATGAGTACAGGTTAGCCAGCAAGTCCGCGTGGATAAACTCCTTAGTCTGTGACCAGAGGAGAGATAAAGCGAAGATATAAATGTATGCTTTATCTTTCCTTAACATCAATGAGATTAAATGGGATGGAACGTGTCTTACGTTGTTGATCATGAGATGCATGATGGTCTTGGGCATGAGGTCCCGTACGGTCTTGTTGATGATGGCCATGTAGGAATCCACAAGGTTCCTGATGGTCTCCACCTGCCTCTCGAGCTGAGGATCCATAGAGTGAGTGAAGCCATCCGAGCTGTCCTCACTGCTGTCACTCTGATAAAGACATGCATGCAGATGTTTACACAAGAGAACAACACATGAGGATAAACACATACTACGAATGCTCAAATGACTACTTAGATTGTTTAACTATTATGATATGACTCCGTCCTCCAGTATGTGGCACTTTTTTTACTCATTGTATCTTTGTTTACATCCCTTACCACACGTATGAAATATGACATAACAGATAACTTACCTTTTCTTTATCCTGTAGATGTAGAGATGAACCATCAAAGAAAGGTTAGATATTAATAACATGAATAAGTTTGTTAACAGTGAGTTAATGGACGTGTGAAAGCGTTACAGCGCTGTAATGTGAATGTTAATGTTATGTATGAAACGTACGATGATGCGCTCTGGGTAAACGCCAGCACGCAGGAACGATGCTTTCCAGCTGTCCACCTCGTCCTGAGTGTCGCTGGCCAACTCCAGCTGTCTGTAGTCTTTATACACGTTCCTGAGACAACAGTGACATGTTTGTGATGTCATACAAAATAGCAACAATACTTTCATATTGATCCATGACATTAAAATCAGATTAATTTTTTTTTGTAAAAATAAAATACTAAATATACTAAAGAAATACTAATTAAATCATAAATAATTACTAAATATTTTTCAATTTTATTATTATACAAGTCACAATTTACACAATTTATGCAAAATGAAAAACAGGATTTTTATCTGCAATGAGTGTTCATTAAACATTTATATATTTTACACATTCTTCTTTATATTATATTAATTGATTTTATGATAGAATGAAGAATTTAACAGAATCTGGTACATTTATTACATTTAGATTCATTCATTTAGCAGATGGTGTTATCCAAAATGATTACAAATGTGAGAGATTTTATCCCTTCGTCTAAGTTCCCGTGGTTGGGTATCACTGCTTTAGTGAGTAAAATATTTCTTTCTAACCTCTGTTCAGTGTTAAAGAGAGCAAACACGTGCTTGCTGGACATGAAGCTCTTCTCAATGTCTCTCAGCTTTAGGTTGTCCAACGACAGCATGTACTTCTTCTCTTTCTCCTGCAGGGGGCGACAATAAGAATTCAAAATCAGGAGAAAAACAAACACTGTTAGATATGGCCCTGCATTGAAAAGCTATTAGAAAGCAAAATAGCTGAGCCAGGACTATATTTCCATGTCATGAAATAAAACGTCAGCCTAAATTAGATGTAACTATATGGAAATGGCAGTGGAAAAAATGTTCTTCAGAGGGCTCTGCTTCACATTTCTGTTTTCTGTATTCGGCATACAAAGGGCATGTTAAACAGTTCACATTTTTAACAATAAACATGCTATGTTTATAATAGTTTGGCTGTCACATGACTTAAGTGAATGCAGTTACAAATAAAAATAAATAAATAATTAAATATAGTTTCAAAATGTTTGAGTTTTGAAAATGTAAGTAAATAGTGTTTCAAGACAGAGATTCATCACACATTAGTAAAGTCCCATGCATTGCGGGATACAAAATATTATATACAAAATGATTTGCATTTATGCACATTTAGGTAAATATTTTAAGTATTAAATGAAGGATAAAAGTCAGGCAGGAGCTCGGACCTGCATTAATTTTATGAAGACTTTCCATATATATCTATGGAGATACTTTCAAGCAGAAAGTCGTTGGAGGGCAAGATGGTCTTAAAATCACCCCCGAGAAGGGTATTTCTGGAACAGCTTTAATATTGTACTCATCCAGATACTGGAAAGAGAGAGAGTGCATTGGCGCTAAAACTGTAGAGAGAGCTCATTTTTCTCTCTTCCTCAATGATGAATAAACTTAGATTTAATCCCCGGGTCAAATGTGTTCTGAACCGTAGAGCACGATCCACAAGGATCACGGATCATCTGCGATCCGTTTCTCCACTATTTCCGCATGTCATGAATACTCATGGTGAACCCAATTGCAGGCAGAGACGGGGAATAAGGGGTTAACAGGGGTTTATTTAACAATAAAGGACACTACAAAAACAGGCAAAACAAAAACCCACGAGGGGTAAAACAAGACAGGGTAATATATATAATTAAAGACAAGGACACTGACTACCTAAACTAAGAAAACAAACACTTGATACAAACACTAAACTGAACTAACTTACAAGACGCGGAAACAGGAACTCGGGAGACAAGGAACTTTGAACAGTTACAGCATGGTAGGGTATACATCCAGGGACATCAAACAATGAACGCGCACCAGACAATAAAACATGAGGACTCTTTATAGGGAGGGTAATTAACACAAACTAGGAAACAGGAGGGTAGAAACGATGACGCGACTCGGGGGGAGTATGGAAGGCCACAAGGGTCAAAAACATCTCTCTCCACATGAAACAAGAGATTCTGTATGGTTCCACCTCTAAACCAAGAAATACCTGACCAGGAGAGGTGAAACCATGACAGAACCCCCGCCTTAAGGTGCAGCAACCTGATGCTCATCAAAGGCACGAACAAGACAAGGCAGACTGGGACAAAGACAAGACTAAACAAAACATGGAAAACAAGACTAGGGGCAGACAGGCAAGAACAATAAATGGGTTGGGGTGGGACAATAAAAATAACAAACAAGGGAGGGGGGGTGGGGACAAAACAGAGTACAGAGGAAGTCCAGAATGGGTAGGGCTGGGTGGGGAAGTTCCAGCCCTTGGGGATGCGCCAGAGCGCGGAGCCCCAGAGGGCTTGACAGGGGAAGTCCTCGTGGGAACTGTCCTAGTCCCCTGCAGGACTGCCGGACCGGACACAGGCTGGAAGGCCGGCTGGAATGCCGGACCGGACACAGGCTGGAAGGCCGGCTGGAATGCCGGACCGGACACAGGCTGGAAGGCCGGGTGGAATGCCGGACCGGACACAGGCTGGAACGCCGGCTGGAATGGCGGACGGGACACCAGCTGGAAGGCCGGCTGGAATGCCGGCTGGAATGGCGGACGGGACACAGGCTGGGAGGCCGGCTGGAATGCCGGACGGGACACAGGCTGGAAGGCCGGCTGGAATGCCGGACGGGACACAGGCTGGAAGGCCGGCTGGAATGCCGGACGGGACACAGGCTGGAAAGCCGGCTGGAATGCCGGACGGGACACAGGCTGGAAGTCCGACTGGATCGTCGGCTGGACTGGAGGGCTAGGCTCCGGCTGGTCGGCCGGACTGGATACCGGCTGGACCGTCGGCTGGACTGGAGGGCTAGGCTCCGGCTGGTCGGCCGGACTGGATACCGGCTGGACGGCCGGAAAGTACATGGTCTGGGCGGCCGGCAGGAAGGCCGGCCGGACATGGCTTGACGGCGGACTGGATTCCGGCTGGAGAACTGGCGGCTGGGCAGCGCTCTCCGGCGCCGGTTTCTGGACCAGGCTTGGTGCCGGTTTCTGGACCGGGCTTGATGCCGGTTGCTCGTCCGGGCTTGGTGCCGGTTGCTCGACCGGGCTTGGTGCCGGTAGCTGGACCGGGCTTGGTGCCGGCTGATGCACCGGGCTTGATGCCGGCTGCTGGACCGGGCTTGGTTCCAGCTCCTGGACCGGGCTTGGTTCCGGCTCCCGGACCGGGCTTGGTTCCGGCTCCTGGACCGGGCTTGGTTCCGGCTCCTGGACCGGGCTTGGTTCCGGCTCCTGGACCGGGCTTGGTTCCGGCTCCTGGACCGGGCTTGGTTCCGGCTCCTGGGAGGAATCTGCGGCCGAGCTGGCCGCACGGACCGTCACCTCCCCACGGCGCCCCCCCAAAAAATATTTGGGGATAGACACCACCGGACTCGGGACCACCGGACTCTGGACCACCGGACTCTGGACCACCGGACTCGGGACCACCGGACTCGGGACCACCGGACTTGGGACTCGGCCCATAACCCCGACCTGCAGGGTACGACCCTCCGGGATAGCGACCAGCGGAGATGGATAACAGGATTGTACTGGGACCCTGGACTCCGACCTGTTCGTGGCATACCGCCACACGACATCGAAGTCCAACGGTATCAGCATCCTCATCTCCGCTGGCGACAGAGGATCCCTGAGGCCGCGGCTGAACAATACCGCCAACTCCGCCTCCCCAAAGACCAACTCCTCTGCGGCATCGAGGAATCTATCAACGTAGGTCCCCAGGTCATCGTCTCCTTGACGAATGCCGCAGAGGTGGCGTGCCTGGCGGGACCGCAAGCAGTTCACCTTGGCTGCCTGCTGGGTTCTGTTGGGCGCGTTCATTATGTCATGAATACTCATGGTAAACCCAATTGTAGGCAGAGACGGGGAATAAGGGGTTAACAGGGGTTTATTTAACAATAAAGGACAATACAGGGTAATATATATAATTAAAGACAAGGACACTGACTACCTAAACTAAGAACACAAACACTTGATACAAACACTAAACTGAACTAACTTACAAGACGCGGAAACAGGAACTCGGGAGACAAGGAACTTTGAACAGTTACAGCAAGGTAGGGTATACATCCAGGGACATCAAACAATGAACGCGCACCAGACAATGAAACATGAGGACTCTTTATAGGGAGGGTAATTAACACAAACTAGGAAACAGGAGGGAAGAAACGATGACGCGACTCGGGGAGAGTATGGAAGGCCACAAGGATCAAAACATCTCTCCCCACATGAAACAAGAGATTCTGTATGGTTCCACCTCTAAATCAAGAAATACCTGACAAGGAGAGGTAAACCATGACACCACAGGGGAGAGGAAATTTGCGTTGTAGAATCATTTGTCCGTTTAGGGATGCTGTACAAACTCAGCTCAACTTTATTTATATAGCGCTTTTTACAATTTTCATTGTTACAAAGCAGCTGTACATGAGACACATTGAATACAAGTAAAAAAACTAAAGGCATATGCCTGTAAAAACAAGAAAAAGGTGAAAACAACAAAGACAGACATACAAATGCTCCACACACACAATATGCAAACATACATACACACACAGATTGACATAGACGCACACACACACAGTGAAAGCACACATTGGCGATAAAGGAGAAAGAACCACAGGTCAAATATTAAACGGACTATAAATTCTTATATGCAATATTAATTATGTCTAATTTCTGAATTCTAAAGCAGCCCCCCCGGCCAGGCAGATAGTGCAAAACAATATGCAAACGGTGGTGAGGAACCCAAAACTCCCATCGAGAAAAAAAACCTCAGGAGAACCCAGGCCCAACCAAGGGATTCCAGTTCCCCTCTGGCAAAAGCTGCTGCCTCTGCACAAGCTCAACAGTGCTTGCACAACAAGGCTAAATAAAAAATCATAGATTTAAGATTATCATTAACAATCTAATAACATTTGAAATGTTGTAGGAAAATCAAAGTTGTCGCGTCCTTTATCCAGCTCTATCCTTTTAGCTCTTGTCAGGTCACCGCTTCCCATTCTCAGCTCTGCCATCAGGTCTGGGCATGAACTGCATCCTGCGGTAGAGACACGAGACTGGCTGAGAGTAGAGTACTGTTCTGCACTCTTTGATGCAACAAGTACATCATTTGTTGTTGGATATGTTCCTGGTTCCGGTTGATCTAAATAATGCAGCCTTGATCCTCTGAGGATTCATATTATGGAGGTGTAGTGTATGCAAGATTAAAAAGATGAGTCTTTAGTCTAGATTTAAACTGACAGAGTGTGTCTGCCTCCCGGACCGTGCAGAGAAGAATATTCCAAAGTTTAGGCGCTAGATAAGAAAAGGATCTACCACCTGCACCTGATTTTGAAATTCTAGGTATTACCAACTGACAGGACGCCTGAGAGCGTAATGTACGTTGAGGTCTGTAATACAATAGAAGTTCATTCAAATACTGCAGCGCTAGACCATGTAGGGCTTTATAGGTAATAAGCAAGATCTTAAAGTTAATGCGATGCTTTATAGGTAACCAGCGCAAGGTTGACAGAACCGGGGTTAAATGCTCATACTTTTTTGTACGTGTAAGAACTCGAGCTGCCGCGTTTTGAACAAGTTGCAGTTTTTGTAATAGGCCTGCAGGGCATCCACCTAGAAGTGCATTACAATAATCTAGTCTTGATGTCATGAATGCATGAATTAATTTCTCTGCATCTGACAGTGACAGCATATGACGTAGTTTAGATATATTCTTAAGATGGAAAAATGTAATTTTACAGGTGTTGGCGACATGGCTTTCAAATGACAGAGTACTATCGAATACAACGCCAAGATTCTTAGCTGATGACGAGGATTTTATGGAGCATCCGTCAATCGTTAAGCAGTATTCTTGGTTGTTACGTATAGCGGTTTTCGGTCCAGTAAGTAACACTTCTGTTTTGTCCGAGTTTAGTAGTAAAAAATTGTTACTCATCCACATTTTTAAGTCAACTATGCAATCCTTTATTCGATGAAACTGCTGGGTTTCATGAGGCTTCGAGGAAATATAAAGTTGAGTATCATCAGCATAACAGTGAAAGCTAATTCCGTGTCGCTTTATTATATCTCCTAGAGGTAGCATGTATAATGCGAAGAGCAGAGGGCCCAAAACTGAGCCCTGTGGTACACCGTATTGGACTTGTGATTTGCGGGACACCTCATTGTTTATTGCTAAAAATTGGAAACGGTCGAATAAATATGACTTAAACCATTTCAATGCTATTCCGTTAATGCCGACGTAATTTTCGAGTCTATGTAGAAGTATGCTGTGGTCAATGGTGTCAAATGCAGCACTGAGGTCTAGCAGCACCAATAACGAAATACAGCCACGGTCAGACGCTAAAAGCAGATCATTTGTAACTCTGATCAAAGCAGTCTCTGTACTGTGACATGCTCGAAATCCAGACTGGAATTCATCATTAATGTCATTCCTTTGGAGGAAGGAGCATAATTGAGTTGAAACTACTTTTTTCCAGAACTTTAGATATAAAAGGTGAATTCGATATAGGCCTGTAATTCCCTAGTTCTTTAGGGTCGAGTTTTTTTTTTTTAAAAGAGGCCTTATAACAGCCACCTTAAATGCTTTAGGCACATGTCCTAATGTCAGAGATGAGTTAATAATACTAAGAAGAGGATCTATAATTTCTGGGAGCATTTCTTTCAGTAGTTTTGTAGGTATAGGGTCTTGCATGCATGTTGTTGATTTAGATGATCTAATGATTTTAGACAGTTCATCGTGATCTACTGTAGAAAATAATTTCAATTTCTCCTTAGGGGTGCTGTAGTTAGTTTGTTCAGCGGGTTTCACTACAGGTTGCATTGTTATAATTTTTTCTCTTATATCTTGGATTTTACTAGTGAAGTGGTTCATAAATTCATCACTGTTATGCTGATAATCAGAATCTGACGTCGCTGACGACAAAACATGGCGGCGAATTCAATCTATGTAGGGCCGCACTGTGTGTAGATATAAACAGTTTATTCTAAATTATGAAAAACATAACCATTTTTTACATAAGAACTTTATACACATCTGAAAAAAATTGTTTTGTACATTATATTGCATTTCTGTCAACAGATCCTCCTAAAAACCCTGTATTGCTCCTTTAAGAACACTGCATGAAGCTGTGAACTAACGAATTTCTTGATTTGATTGGGTGACTACAATAAAGATGCTAACATACAGTATAGTAGTTTTTTAATAGTTAAATAGTTAATTACACACACCTTATACATTACTCACACACCAAAAGAGTCATTGTGTGATTTTTAGCGGCATCTAGTGTTAAAGTTGTGAATTGCAACCAACGACTCAGTCCAAACCTCCCTTTCGATGCACTACGGAGGGTGAATCAGCACTAAGATATTGTCATATTGTCGCTACTTTCCCGAATGAGATAATGTATTTCCGAAATTCACTCTGTTTGTCCGTTTACTGTAGGAGCAACATGATGAATTCTATTTAAGAGGACCCATGGTGTATGTAGATATAAAAAGGTCATTGCTCATAAAGCTCATGGTAATAAAAATATCACTTCATTATGTGTGGTCTTTATACACCTCTAAAGACATAGTTTTGTATATGATATTTCATTTCTGTCATTAGAACCTCCTAAATATTAAACACTGGACCTTTAAGGGTTAAGAAGTTCTTGTGTTGAGTATTTATTTCTCACTGGCAGCCTGCAGTATCAGAGCCAAAATTGATTTCAACGAAATCAGCTGTATTAAATGCTTTTAAGCCTTGAGGGGTTAATAAGGTATGATCAGCAATTGATGATTATCTCCTGTGCAAAATCTACACGATATGAAAGCCGGAGTAGGAGAGATGACATGATGCAGTGAGAAGGATGAGAAGAGGCAGTGAGGATTAAAACACTTTCAAGTTACCCATCAGAAGAGCATCAGACTTACAAACAACCAGAGCAATTAATCTTTAATACTAAATCTCATTAGTAAGACTGTGCGTTTACATGCACAGTTTTACTCCGGTTATGCCTAATAATCTGATAACAAGTTAGGTCAAACGGTTTTCTTTTATTGGGGAAAGCTCATAAACGGCTTAAGCAAAACCTGCTTTCCACAGGTATTTTTTGCCCATTACTCAAATTTTCCCGCTGCATTTTTAATTACTAAACAGACTATCTGCGATTACGTCACTGCACGCGAGAAACCCGGCAAGTCTCAAACTTCCATGTAAACGTGGTTTTCTGAATAAACGGTTTATTACTATGCATCTCAACTCGTGAAAACAGGTTTCCTTTATAAGCTGCTTATTGATAGATATCCGTTTATTTTTTGCATGTAAACACACTCGTTGATTCTGCTATAATGATGAGATGACTATGCATCAATATGACTATACATTCTCAGTTTCATGTCAATAGCACACAGGGGTCCAGGTTTAATTGTAAAATACACAGTTTATTGGTCATTATGTAGAAATATTTGAATCCTGTGATTGACCATTCATGCAAGAAAGGAACATGTTTTTGGGTAGCAATTTTAAAGTTTTAAACTCCAGCTAAGATCTTACATAAATTAAATAAATTACATCTAACTTTAAAAGAATTTGTAAGGACGCAAAATCCAGGATCACATGGTTATGTGAACTGTTTTTTTCTCTCTAGAAAGACTAGAATGATATTTTACTTCTATGTTAATGAAATTAGGCTGTTTTTAAATAATTTAATAATCGTGACAGACCTATTTCTAACTGAGGGTAACAAGTGTAAAAGGCCCAAAAACATCAACCAAATTCTTTGGTTCAACAATTTATCCTGAAATTTATGATCGTTTTCCTCCACGGTGTGATATCCAGTAATAACAGACTTTGGAGTGACTCCGAAGTCTGGGAAAACAAAAATGTTGAATTACACGCACAGAGGACGCCTGTCTGCACAATCCAGAACACAGTCATCTGCTTTTTTAAGTGAAAGATCATTTGACATTTCTGGCAGTTTTGTACCAAACCTGAAATTATGAATTATGATTCTAAGATTCGTATTGTATTCGTACCATATCAAATATTCCACAACAATTCCATGTCTTTTTTCTGTTAAACATAAAATAATTTATTAAAGCAAACAGTTCTGGGTCCCTTCTGACTTCCATTGTCATCTACAACTGTAGTCAATGGTGTTCAAGAACTGTTTGGTTATAAGCATCCTTCCAAATATCTTTCTCTGTGTCTGTGAAATTTATACAGATTTGGAACTCGAGGGTGAGTGAATTATAATTTTTTGGCTCAAAGGCCCTTTAAGGACCACAGACTCTCTTCAGAATCACTGCGCAAGGCAGACAACCATATTTCTTTGACCGAAAACGCAAAACTGCATCTCATTACAGAAAAAAGCCCATCCAAACTATGTGTTACAAAGATGAATGTCCTTACAGACCAGTGTAAGAAGAGCCCTTGACCCCAGGAACAGATCAAACGCTGTAAAGATGATTTATGTCTGCTGGTTAGGTCATCTACATGTCACAATCCCTCCTGCTTTGCAGAAGAACATTCAAGTTTCCTCCTGTGGCTTCACTTAAGTAACTTAAAGGGACAATAGGGTATTTGCATTGCACACGGTAAAAAATTACTTGGGATGTAACGATTCACTGTGAGCCAGTAAAAATCGTATGTGACGATTCAAGCCGGTTGAGATGTTATCTGAATCGCAATACATGATTTGAACAGCAGGTTTGCTCTGTTAACTACAAACTTTAAAAACGTGGATATGGTGAGATTCCTTAAATCTAAAAAAATTGCAAAGACTTAGTCTTAGTTTGTTTACATTAAAGAGACTTTTTTGTATATTTATTTTTTATAAAATTGCTGTTTAGTTTTGTTATTTGACAAAAATGAATTTTCTTTTACAAAAAAAGGCAGTTGCTCACTTCTTATTTGTCCTAACTAAAATGAATTGTGAATAAATCAGATCAGTATCGTGAATTGCATCGCATCGTGAGCTGAGTGAATCGTTACATCCCAAAAAATGACTTCAGCGCAATAAGAGCAGAAGTGGCTTGGCTGGCTGAGACTTTAGCAGAAGAACGTCATCGCCCCATAAGCATTTACCCCATTCACCTAAAAATTTAAATTCTGATATAATTTATTCATCCTATTGTTATTCAAAACCTGTATATGACTCTTTGTTCCGTGGTACACAAAAGAAGATCTTTTGAGATATTTTGTCATTAGGGAGCCAAAGAGATGACGGGTTTTTGTATGCCAACCCGGAAATTAGTGGTGCACGGGTTCCCTAGATCGAAAGCCCATAGACTTTTTTTCCTATAGACTTATGGAAAATCGCAAAAAGTAAGCTCTGTGTTCAACAATTGCACGTTTTGTCTAACAGGATAATCTTTACAAGTTGACACCACATTAGTTACTTTGGAAGCCGAAATACAATCGGCAGAAGTAAAAAGCTAACACAATGCTATCAACAAACTACATTTAAGGTCCCTCTAAATCAAAATCACCACCACCAAGCCTAGACAGCTCTTTCAAACTTTATCAAAAATGTGTTCCATGGTGATCATTTACTCCGTGAATAAATCCACATCTACGTTTTGAGAGATTTGTGCCCATGTTGCATTACACGTCTAACGTCCCCTCCAAAGGAAGAGGTCGATTTTAACAACTTGATAGCAACTGCAGTTTTTGAAAACTTGTTAGCAACCGCAGTATTTAAGACATTTTAAGGCTTTAAAAATCACAAGCGGGTTATAATTGGTGTGTTTTATGTCATAGAATAAAACGTGAAAATGTTTAGTGGTTTTGTTAACCGCAGACCTTATTTTGGTGATTTACCAAAAACCCATTTGAAAAACTCATAGACATTGGAGCGATAGAACCGGAAGTCCTAAATTGCTACCTCGCTTCTGGGTTTTGTATACAAAAATACATCCTCTCTGAGCCTCCCTATAGGGTTCAGTGTTGTTTGGTGATCAAAATTAAAAAAAAATATCTTCTTTTGTGTTCTGCAGAAGAAAGTAAGTCATACAGGTTCTGTTGACAGAATTTTTGCGTAAACTATCAGATTAACGTTTGTTGGTTATGTGTGTGTGTGTAAGCCAGTATAAAGAACTCTTTATCCAGTCCGTAGAGAGGAAGTCCGCTTCAGAAGAAATAGCTACATGAAGAGAGGTACAGACCACAGGACCGCACATCTGGAGATATTACAATTCCGTCTCCATGCCAAGAAACACCAGCCAGCCACCCCCCGCACACACACACACACACACACACACACAGATTCGCACACGCACGCACGCACACACATACACACATATACATACACAGATGCCAGAAATACATAAAAAAGCAAATGTTGAGTCTGACAGGTTTTCATCAGTGCCAGCACACTCTTTTTTGACCTCCGACCTTTCACTTCCTGTTTAACAAGCGAAGTAACATAAACCAAAGACGAATTGGAAAAAAGAAAAGCTTCGCCTCCTTCGCTCCCTCTCTTTTTCTAAAAAGGGAAAGTTAAAAGTCTGCCACGTCATTTTAGAAAAATCCACATTTAAAAACTACGGAATAACTGGATCTGGATTTGAGACATAATCCGAAAAAACAACATTTTTTACCTTTTGCAACATGTAAGCCTATGTAACTGTACACTTTTCCATTGATTTGAGAGGGATTTACGAGTTGACCGGCAAGGAAATACATCGCTTCTTACCACCCACATTCTTTGACTCCTACCACCATCAAACACTCGGTGGTTTTAAAGGTCCCACCTCTCAGCCTCCTCCCCCACTCACACACCGCTCTTTGGCATCTCACACACTCGGACGTCCAGCCGAAAGGAGCCAGAGCGACAGGACAGGAGAAGACAGGAGAAGAAACTCATTGATGGAGGATCTCAAAGGACAGTCGGAACATCAGATCGCAAATGCCAAATCTGATTGGCAAGGATGCCTTAAATGTGAGGTATTTCTATCTCTCTTTATTCGTCCCTTTGAAGTATTTTTAGTCACGTATGGTAGAAACGGATTGAGGGGTTAAAAGGAGGGACAATGATGAACTCTTTCCAAAAACGTATGAAAGCTAAGTCTAGGAACTCTAAATGGGAGATTTTGTATATATTAAGATGCTTAAATGTTTTTTTTCCAAACATATCTGAATACAGTATTTTTATTTAAATTATTACTTAAAACTTTTTAGTAATATTTACAGCACTATTGTGATAACTTCAATGATCAAATCTAAAGATGAACTCTCTTTCAGGATGAAAACTTCAAACAAAGACAAGAGCATTGAAGTAAAAACACTTTTAGGGATTTCCATGCATTAATATCACATCATCATCATCGCTCAAGACTCATCTCATCCTGTCTCCATGTGAAGCGTCATACCCACCCCGCTTGCCCAGTGTTCAGACTACCTGTTCAGGGCGTAGAGATTGTACAGTAGTCTGCACATTGGTTAGGCTGTGTGAGGGGTCAAACACATCGTCGCTTATGTACATCTATCCATGCAAACATCCATGCCGTCATCTGCAATGTAATGTGTGTATATGTGTGTGGGTAAGTAGCTATTTATCCAAAGACATGACCACTTCCTCATTTAAAAAAGATTGAAGAATAAATACAAATCTACTCTAGGATTTGGGTTAGTTAATAATAGTTTTATAGAAAAACTACTGACGTCTGTGTTATATCATTTTAAATAGCTAAATCAACTCATCTGTGAGGAAGAAAGAAAGAAAGGAAAGTTAGGCAGAAAGAACGAAAGAAAGAAAGAAAGAAAAGAAAAGAAAGTCGGAAAGAAAGAAAGTTAGACAGAAAGAAAGTAAGAAAGAAAGAAAGAAAGAAAGAAAGAAAGAAAGAAAGAAAGAAAAGAAAGAAAGAAAAGAAAGTTAGACAGAAAGAACATGATTTCTCATTTAAAAAGTTAAATCATCATATCTGTAAGAAAAAAAGAAAGAAATAATGAAAATAAATAAATAAGTAAGAAAAGAAAGAAAGAAAGAAAGAAAAGATTATAAAGAAAGTTAGACAGAAAGAAAGTAAGAAAGTAAGAAAGAAAGAAAGAAAGAAAGAAAGAAAGAAAGAATGAAAATGAATAAATAAATAAGAAAAGAAAAGAAAAAGAAAGAAAAGATTATAAAAAAAGTTAGACAGAAAGAAAGTAAGAAAGTAAGAAAGAAAGAAAGAATGAAAATGAATAAATAAATAAGTAAAAAAAGAAAGAAAGAAAGAAAGAAAAGATTATAAAAAAAGTTAGAAAGTAAGAAAGAAAGAAAGAAAAGAAAGAAAGATTAGAAAGAAAGAAAGTTAGACAGAATAAAAGTAAGAAAGAAAGAAAGAAAGAAAGAAAGAAAGAATGAATGAAGGAAGGAATGAATGAAATAAAGAACATGATATCTCATTTAAAAACTATATCAACTCATTTATGTGAAAGAACGAATGAAAGAAAGAAAGAAAATGATATCTAATCTAAATAGCTAAATCAATTCATCTGTTAGGAAGAAAGAAAGTTAGACAGAAAGGTAAGCAGAAAGAAAGAAAATAGACAGAAAGAAAGAAAGGAAGAACATGATATCTCATAAATAACTAAATCAACTCATTTCTGAGAAAGAAGAAAGAAAGAAAGAAAGAAAGAAAGGTAAATAACGAAAGAAAGAAAACTCAAAAAGATGTGATACTTTATAATGTTTGTACGATGGAAAATAAAAGCCATTTGGCTGTGTAAAATTCTCTCGGCTCGGACTCTTATTTCATCTTTTTGGAGCATGAGGAACTTATTTTGGCGGCGGCACAACATAGCTGCGGTTTTCAGAAACTATGAGATTAAATGAAAAACTATTAAATGCAAAAGAAGTCTTCTTTTGTTTTAAAAAGCCTTTCGCTGCATGCCTAAACTAACTCCAGCTCGAGCTTTTGGGAAGTGTTGGACCACAATCTGGTATGTATGGGTAATGAAAACCATATGCCATCTCCCCCACCCCCAAAGCAGCCCTCCCACCAGCCCCTGGTCTGCATCTCCTCATGCCTGCGGTCTGGACTGACAGTGGGGGTGGGGCGGGGGGGTCACGGCGGTACCGTAACACCTGTGCTTGATCAGACCATCGAGACGGCCAAATGCCTGGCCATTACTGAAATGAGAAACAGAACTACTGCAACGCTCATTTGTACTGGATGACCTCATCCGTCCTATTCCAACTCATTTAAACCTTCGCCTTTAAAAGAAGCTTTGATTCTGTGAGTTTATTAAATATAGCTTATCCCATGACATACGTAAAACTTAACTGGTGAAAAGCTTTAATACAGAGCGACCCGTGACGTGTGAGTTAAAAAGCATTGTGTAAACGTTCATGAAACAGCAGGCTCACCTCATCGTCTTTGTACCAGGACAGATTCTCAGCGGTCATGACGAACCAATATTCCTTTGCTCCACCTTTCATGATGCCGATGTTATTGATGGTCAGCCATCCCTTTCTGATCACCTAGACATAGACACAAGAGATGTAAGAGATAACATACAGTGCGACCGCCATTAATCGTCTATAAAGTTTTTTTAACCCTTTCATGCATGGTAATCAGTTTGGTGGGCATCTATAAAACACCATTTCTTGTGTACACATGGGTGGACATCTTAAAATATATCTGTTTGTAAGAAATTTTTCGTCCACTTAGAACAACAACTCGACTGAGGTTGTCATAATTCATGCATGAAGGGGTTAATACATAGACACAAATGGCTTGATTTAAATGAACTTTTTGTAAAAAGAAAGAAAGCTATGTAGAAAATTAGCTGACTTTAAAGTTTAGCGATCATTATATAAACAAAATCCACTGACACTTAACCAATCAGAATCAAGTATTCCAGGGTGCTGTGCAATGAAATGTAAATATAACGAGTTTCTATTGAAAACCTTGTTTATTTCATAGCTGTTTCCTGAAAGCATATTATTTCAGAAATAGGGCTGAATAGCATTCTTTATTAAGAAATAATGATCATAATGTGAAATAGCCCTGTTTTTCAAAAACACACTGCATTACAGCCCATAATAACCATCATAAAATGCTATTTTTCAATTTGCTATTTTTATTAAACTGTACATTGACAAGAGTGCATTAGCAAACACACACACAAGAGAGGATACGCTCTCTACACACTTACCATTATCTCATCCTGAGGTGCGTTTGGCATAGCAACAGTAAGAAAGCAAGAGATAAGTTCAAGACAGGTAATTATATGCTCAGAAAAGGCAACAGAGAAAACAGGCAAGATGAACAGAATACTAAAGTATAAGAAAGATAATAGCTTGAAGAGGAAACTTCACTCACACTTCTTCTTTTCACAATTTAAAAAAGCTGGAGGTTAGATAAAATAGGGTAAAACCTAACCGTTGGTTTAAATTGACCTAAGATCCATATCTGAGCCAACTATGAGTTCCATCCCAGAATATTTTGAGCATATACGTATGTACAGCCAAATTAAGAGATCCTTTCAGAATTATCTTCTTTTTTTCTGAATTTACTATTTATAGGTAGGTGTTTAGGTAAAATTATCATTTATGTTTCATTCTGTGAACTTCCTTACTAATATTTCTTCCAAATAAAAAAATGTAGTTCCTATTTGCATTTATTTTCAGAAAATGAAAATAACAGAAAATATGCTCTGTATTTTTCAGACCTCAAATACTGCAAAGAAAACACGTATGATAATGAATATTAATAATATGAATATGAATGTAATGTTTGTATAATATGAATTCAATATTTGCTCATGTATTTTGGAAAAGTTCAAACAAATTATGACACTCCTGAGGTCTGATTTTGTTAAAAGACGACAAATACTGGACTGAAATAGCCACAATACATCTAGACATGCTGATGACATGAAATGGTTTTGTAAATGTTTCCTCAGCTGTATTTATAAATAAAACAAATTTAAAGTATGAGCACTACATCACAAAAATCTTACAAATGTCACCTCCATTATCAATCATTCATGAGCATTGCAATGTAATTTAAGTTCAAGTGTGTTTTAAACTTAAGAGTACATTAAAACATGGATTTTAGTAACATTAAAAGTATTTTTTAGATTAGATTCAACTTTATTGTCATTACACATATACAAGTACAGTGTAACGAAATGTAGTTTAGGTCTAACCAGAAGTGCAATTAGCAAGTGCAGATATACAGTGTGAATAAATACAGAATACAATATTATGAAAATACTTTACATGTAATATGTACTATGAAAATATGACAGTCGGTGTGTACTATGAACAATATATACAGAAGGCTATATACTGTGAACATTAGTGTACAGGAGGTTATGAACAGATAACAATATAGACTATACAATAGTGCAAGTGACTTATGTGTGCATTAGTTACAGACATTAGCTATTAAAGTTACAGTGCAGTAGATGAGTTAATGTGGTTATTAAAGGTACAGTGCAGTACATGAGTTAATGCAGTTATTGAAGTTATGGTGCAATGCATGAGTAGATGCAGATATACAGTTCCGGTGCAGTAGATGAGTTAGTGCAGTTATTGAAGTTACAATGCAGTAGATGCGTTTGTAGTGGAGTAGGCGGGGCGAGACCTTGGTCCGAGGCCGTTGTCCGAGGCCGTTGTCCGTGAGGGGCGGCCGGCTGTTTATTTATGTTTATGTTATTTCGCCGGCGGTCGTCCGTGAGGGGCCGCCGGCTGTCTATGTTCTGTTATATTACTTTATTAAATGTTTTAAATGTTTGCCGGTTCCCGTCACCTTCCTTCCCTACTTTGAATCGTTCTACATTGGTGCCGAAACCCGGGAGGATGGAGAGACATGCTGTCGGAGAGTCCTCGCCGCCGAGTGGCCTCACGGTGCCGGAGAGTTCAGGCAGCGCGGACGAAGGGCGTCCGCCAGTGGCTGCCCGAAGCGGTGGCTCTGGGGAAACGGAAGTGCCGTTGCGGCCACCGTCAAAGCCTCGGTGGAACGGCGACCTGTGCTGCCGCGCCCCTGGGTTGAGGTGGGGTGGCTGTCGTCCAAGCGGGAGCGAGGGAGTTGCCGCCGTCCGCCAGAGGCCGGAGCCTGCGTCCGTCCGCCCAAGGGGGAGGAGCAGGGGACGGGGAACACGCCCCGCTAAAGGAGGAGCCACCGCCGGCCGCCAGGGGGCAGACGGTCGAGCCGTCCACCGAGGGCCCAGGGCAACCGCGAAGGAGAGTACTCCGGTTGGTTGAGGAACGAGCGGCAGCATGTCAGGGAACCGGACTATAATTATTTTTTTTCCCTCTCTCCCCTCTCTCTTTCCGGTCGCTCCGAGGGCTCCCGTCTCCGTTGTCTCGTCTCGTCGCTGCATACCCCCCGCCCCACCCCCCCCCAAGGGGGAGGGAGGATGCACAGTCGCGGGGGTACCCCCCGGCAAGTGAGGGGCGATGGGGGTATGTAGTGGAGTAGGCGGGGCGAGAGCATGGTCTGAGGCCGGCAAGTAATTGTTAATTGTTAATCAGTGGTGCGCGCACCGGCCTCGCATCACGTAGGAGATTGGGAGCATATAAAAGGAACGAGCGACCGGACCGTCGATGAGAGAGGACCGGGCCCGAACATGTTTTTGTATGTATTTATGTTTTATTTGCCGGCCGTTGTCCGTGAGGGGCGGCCGGTTCCTGCTCCTTCCTTCCCTACTTTGAATCGTTCTACAGCGTTAATGCGGTTATTAAGGTTACAGTGCAGTAGATGAGTTAATGCAGTTATTGAAGTTATAGTGCAATAGATGAGTAGATGCAGTTAGTTATGCGATAGATGCAGTAATGCAATAGATGAGTTACAGTGCAGTAGGTGAGTTAGTGGAGTTATTGAAGCTACAGTCCAGTTATTGAAGCTACAGTGCAGTAGATGAGTTAATGCAGTTATGAAAGTAGACCATTAGTGCAAATGAGCATTCAGTGTAATATTCCTGGTGTGCAAGTGAGCAGTATAGAGTGCAAATGATGCTATGTGTGTGTAAACAGTCCGGTAGAGCAGATAACATGAAGTACTGGTGTGTACAGTTCAGTCATGCATGGCAGCCCTGTAGTGCAATGTAAATAGTGTAATAGCAGCATTACAGTTAAAGTTATGAGGGGTAGTGGAATCAGTGGGGGGCACAGTTCAATAATGAAACAGTTCTGGGAAAAAAGCTGTTTCCTAGTCTGCTGGTTCTTACCCGGAGGCACCTGAAGCGCCTACCGGATGGCAGGAGAGTAAACAGTCTATGAGCGGGGTGAGAGGAGTCCTTGAGAATGCTGCGAGCTCGACGCAGACAGCGTTTCTTCTGGATGTCCTCAATGGAATGGAGTGTAGTTCCTGTGATGAGCTGGGCTGTTTTCACCACCCGCTGCAGTGCCTTGCGCTCAGCAACAGAACAGTTCCCGTATCAGACTGTGACACAGTTGTTCAGGATGCTCTCTATCGTGCAGCGATAGAAGTTCACCAGGATAGTTGAAGACAGTTGGTTCTTCTTCAGTGTCCTCAGAAAGAAGAGACGCTGGTGAGCCTTCTTGACCAGGCATGAGGTGTTGGTGGTCCAGGACAGGTCCTCCGAAATATGGGTCCCCAGGAACTTAAAACTGGAAACACGTTCAACAGCCATCCCGTTAATGTGGATGGGGTCGTGTGTGCCTCCTTTCGCCTTCCTGAAGTCCACGATGATCTCCTTTGTCTTGGAGGTATTAAGGAGCATGTTGTTGTTTGAGCACCATGTGGCCAGGTGCCGTACCTCCTCCCTGTAAGCAGTCTCATCGTTGTTGCTGATGAGACCAATCACTGTTGTATCGTCTGCAAACTTGATGAAGGAGTTAGATCCATTCACAGGCCTGCAGTCGAGAGTGAAAAGGGAGTAGAGAAAGGGGCTCAGTACGCAGCCCTGTGGTACACCAGTGTTGAGGGTGATGGTGGTGGAGCAGATGTGGCCTAACCTAACAAGCTGAGGCCTGTTCGTCAGGAAATCCATAATCCAGTTGCAGGTTGAATTGCTAATGCCTAGGTTTCCAAGTTTGATGATTAACTTGGAAGGGATGACGGTATTGAATGCAGAGCTGAAGTCTACAAACAGCATGCATGCATAAGTGTCCTTATTGTCCAGATGTGTGAGCACGGAGTGCAGCGCCATGGACACTGCATCATCTGTGCTCCTATTGCTACGGTAGGCAAACTGGTATGGGTCCAGTGTGGATGGTAGAGAGTCTTTTAGGTGTGACAGGACCAGCCGCTCAAAGCACTTCATAACAATGGGTGTGAGTGCTACAGGGCGGTAGTCGTTCAGTTATTTATTAACATTAAAAGAGTGCTATCACAGAAATAATTTCTGGGTTGAGGTGGGAAAGTCCAAGGTGTCTGGCACGCAGACTCAGTAAAGAGTTTCTCACCATGAGAGGCAACATTTGAAAATGACTTTCTTGTTTTCTCTCTGAAGGTAATGTAATTAAGTTCGGTGGACAGAGTCGTGACAGTTCCAAGTCTTTTTGTACAGTACCCGCCCCCTTGTTTCCCATAATCTTGGCCTTTGTGTTGATTCCCGTCACATGCCCGTTACCTACCCTATGTAATTATCCTTTGTTAGTCTCCCCTACTTCAAGGAGCTGTATGTAATAATTTTACTGTATTACATCAAAACAATACCTTAATATATTCGTAGATATTTAGGAAACATGCTAAGTTCATATATTGGTTTGTCCAAAAAAACACCATGAAATGTCCGTTCAGTGCGTCAATGTCTGTTTTTGTTTTGGTCTGTGTGACTCCGCCCACTGACGATTTACACACTAGTGTATTTCGACAGCTCGGTTGCCAGTTGGCGACAATTGAAGCGTATTACAGCAATGATTTTACAACTAACGAGGAGTAATATACAATTTTATAACGGTTATTTATTAGAGATAGCATTATGGCGCCTAAATGCAACCGGAAGACGCAACCTCTGAAACGAGCTCTATCTGCAAACAACAAAACAACTCCAAACGTATACATATGTGAGAGTTTATGCTTTCCATTACACCCCTGTAAGTGTCTGGCAGGAGGAGGGGCGGGAAAAAACACTCGCCAATTTTTTGAATTTCGACAGCGATAACACGCTCAACCGCTAGGTGTCAATGTCACATACAGCTCCTTTAAGGCCCTCTTGTTTCTTGTCCATTGCCGGTTCGTTTTGATTGATTCCCTGGTACCTTGTCCGTTTTGTTCCTGCCCAGTCCCTGTTATATACTGAGCCTTGTTGATTCAAGTTATTGTTCTTGTTATGCCGTCTTGCGGTCAGTGTTTGTTTTGTTGTTATTATTCTACCCGTGGTTCCTTGTTTATGCTGTTTACCCACTCGTGGGGTTTGTTTTATAAATAAAAGTCGTTTCGGTTAACCCTTTACTGTCTGCGTCTGGATTCTGTGCACACATCGTGACAATTTTCTATGCGCGTTTTGAATAACAGCAATGCTTAAAAATGTATGAGTACATCAGTTTATTCCTTTTGAACAATCAGCCACCGTCAAATCTTATAAAGGCACAGGTGGACGGAATGATAGAATATGATTCATATTGAATGTATTCATGTTTGAGTAAAGCTGCAAACATCTGTGAGGTTTGTGTGATGGGCGCATCCGTAGCATCCGTTCGCTCTTGTTTGTGTTTACCTGATTGCCAGCAGCTTTCTTCTTATTCATCTGACTGCTTCTCTGCTGGGCACTGAAGAGACGGACCAAATACAAGACATAAAGAAGAGAACGAAAGGAAGGAAATCTATCGTAACGTATGCACAAATCGACAAATAATTTCACACAAACATCAAACCAACAACCTTTATAATGCTAGCGACAGGAACGCGAATAATACAACTAAAAAGCGCAGGGCGACGTTCTTACTTCGCAAAACCGATGAAATCCTCATGATTGGTATTCACGTAGGCCAACTCAATGTCGATCAGCAACATGACCTAAAAAACATCAGAACACATTTAACCTCGCATTAGGTCCAATCGAAGTACATTTTGATAGTGTTGATGTGTTACGTTTGTTCGTCTGCACCTGATCTTTAGTGCGACTCTCACGATCGCGGATGTGCTGGGTGACAATCCTCTCCATCTCCTCTCTAAGCATAGGGTACTGAGCCAGCTGTCGCACAAAAACACACAGCGGATAAACCACAACCACTGACACAGAAAGATGAATTTTATCCTGAAGCAAATCCTTTTACCATTGGATTATTAGTTAAGGGATAGAGCTCATGAAAAGATAAAGCGGGTCACATCTAACCCCCAAACTGAACGAGACAGAAATGCATGAAAACAGTGTTAGCGGTTCAGTACGGCTTACCTTCTTGGTGCACTGCCTGACTGTATTAACCAGCTCGGTGATCACCAGGTCAACACATTTCTGGCACGGCTCTTTGATTTTGCCGATCTGCCGCTTTACGATGGTCTCGAAGGCCATGTCTGGAGTGAACAGACCGGTCCTGAAACATAACAGTTATTATGATTTCAAACATTTAATTAGCTCTGGTTAAAAAAATGCACACCTCCCATAAGGAAAAAACATTTTAATTTAGTTGTGATATTAAACTGCAGCTTCCACAGCTGACCAATCAAATACTCGTATTCAAGAGAGCCGTGTTATAACTTTGTTCTTGTTGTCATTTTGGTTTTGTTCCCATTTTTTTGTGCATCTTGAGAGCAGTTGTTCAGAATGTCACAGTGACATCGAAGTGAGTTTGATGTCAGAGCAGGTGAGTCACTCCTTTGTGTGTGTATGCATGTGTTTGTTTGAAACGCACATACCTAATACCGTGGATATTCTTGATGGCGTAACTAATCTCCTTACGCAACTCTTTCTCATCAAACTCCATCTAGGTATTGTTAAAAGACAGATATGATTCATTGAGATACAGCTTTAAAGGGGTCGAATACGTGTTTTTCTGTGTCTTTGGTGTGATATAAGTTGCCCATGCATGTATTAGACACAAAAGAAGCATTCTATCTAAAAGCGAATGCTCACCCAGACCTGCCTGAAACGCCTCGTGTAACCACACCCCCACAAATCTACGTCAGTTCAGGATATGAGTGGACTAAGACCGCCCAAATATATACGCAAGTATGGTGCACATTTCAGAGAGGCGGGGCAAAGAGTAGATAAAACATGCACGGTATGTGTCAAATATAGCCTTTTCGAACCTTAAATCGTGTATCAGATTTCCTTACAAACACAAAAACAAACAATAATATTCCTTTTAGCCGGTTCATGACCCTTTTAATCATACTAATAATATTTTTCATTTTTATAAAACATAGACGTACTTAAAACCTCTGTTTACCACAATCTACACACCTGTTTAGAAATACAGGGTCACTCAATTATTTTTCCCACATTTAAGTAAAAATATCAAAACTATGTATAGGACACATATGTAAATAAGAGACCATTCCAGAGATTTTAAGAGGTACTATTTAAAGGTATGTGATTAAGTAAAATGATCATTCTTGTTTCATTCTGTGAACTACTAACAATATTGTGACCAAATTTTATTCATTTAATCAATTTGGATTTATTTGCAGAAAATGAAAACTGGAGAAACAGGTGAAAATAACTAATAAATAATGATCTGTATTTTTTCAGACCTAAAATACTGCAACGAGTTCATGTTCACTTTTAAGCAATACAACAGTCATATTTCTACATGTATTTGGGAAAAGTTCAAAAATGATTTATTTATGTGATAACCTGGATTTTGTTATGCTGTCAGTCTTTCATATTGCTGTTGGATGACTGTACGTCACTCCTTAGGATTTATTTTATTGAAATTCAACAAATCTGAACCGGAAGGACCATAATACATCTAGAAATGCTGATTTGAAATGAAAACTTGGAATGGTCTCTTCATTTTTTCCACGGCTGTTTTTGATTATGGTTACATTTTATCCGTCTAGAATTTTATCACCCTGAGACGCTCTAGTTTTGAAGGATTTTCTACAGTCAAATTAGAAGAATGTAACTGAAATAACATGTTTGTTTTGTAATGATATAAACAAATAAGTTTGCACAATTGTTTTTTGTCTACAAAATGTATTTTGCTCTACCAAAATACATGTTATTTTCACAGAAACACTGCTCCGACATGCTGAAAATCACCTTAACCAGCTCAAAGGGAAAGCGCTCGTGGAAGATGCGATTGATCCTCGCGCCCCCAGACAGCTCCACCGTGTCCACCTGATCTCCCGAACCCTCGATGCGCTTCTCAAAATCCACAGCAAACTGCTGGACCATCCTTTAGAATCACAGAGGTTTTTACCAGTGACTCACAGGCGAACATTCTCACAGAAACACAGATGTGTGTGTATGTGTGCGTGGGCCGGGAATGCTAGAAACGCTTCAATGGGTGACACTTACTGCAGCAGAGCTTTGGTCTTGCGGGATGGATCATCGGGCCGGAAGTGTTTGTATTCCTCCACTTCTTTCTCAATGGACAGCAGCTGACTCTGCAGTTTGTTTCTCAGTCCGGGGAGAGTGTCACGGATGTGGTTAGTCAGTTGCTAGATGCATGTGGAGACCAATGGTTACCGGCCAACATTTATCGGTTGTTGATTGATTTTTAATAATTTGGAACCAACATTTCTACTGTTCTCAAATGATACGATATGAAACCCATCTAGTATCTCTACCTGATTGAGGACCTTCTGCAGGTATGGAGTACCCATGCGATCAGCCAGGTGTCGATAGGCTGGGTGGGTGAGAAAAAACTTCCTCTCTGCCGCCATAGCAGCCGTGATGTCCTTTTTACCATCAATATCTTTCTGACTGCGGTTCACCACCCCAACGTATCCTGCAGAGAGCATCACCACGACAGAGAGTTTCACGCCATCAGAACCGAACATGTTCAGCTCAAACACAGAACCACTCGTGTCCTAGATAAGGTGCTTTCAACTCCATTCCTGGAACCTGTTGTATCCGTTAGTTAGACATCTCAAGGTTTCTTCGGAAGTTTTGTGTGCATGTCAGTAAATAATAAAGGGGCGCAGGACAAGCACAGCGTACCAGTTACTTAAATCCATAGGTACACTTGATAGTGCATCAAAGGCTTTCAAAGCACAAATGTTCTTTACAGAAGCACGTTTCAAACATTACAGCCATTTTTTCGCTCCTGAATTCTTCGAAGTGTTTCTGTCTAAGTGCTCTTATACACAATTAATTGAAGAAATGGCCCATCTCTCTTTTTTGCTTTGAAATATTGCAAAAGCAATTTATATTCTCTTTGAAAGACCCGTTTTTTTAATGAGATTTGACATGTTTCTCCCCATCTCTTGGTGTTTGTTAGGGCGGGTGTAAATTGGTAAAAGATGGGTTTACAGACAGATAGGGATGTTACGATTCACCGGTTGAAAATAGATTATAATATGTGGCGCAGTACATGTTTTGAACAGCAGGGGCCGATGTATTAACTGCAAACTTTGGGAAATGTGGCCGCTATGCTGATATTTCTAAAATCAAATAAAAATAAAAGATTAATAGAGAGCTAAGGAAAAGCACAGACAAAGTCTAGGTTCTTTATATTAAAGAGACTTTTGAATTACGATTTTTTATTTTTATATGGATTTTTTTTTAATTGCAATTTAGATTTATTTGACATTAAAGATATTTCAGTTTTACAAAGAAATGTGCAGCATTTGAGAAATAAATAAAATAAAATAAAAGGGCAGTTGTTGGTTTCAAATTTTTCTCAACTCATTTTGCAAAGAAAATATTGTATCGTGAGATCAGTATCATGTATTGCATCTCATCATGAGCAGAGTGAATCATTACATCCCTACAGACAGATTTACAGCTGATCACATCAAGCTGACTCCACCTTCTTTATGATTTTGTGAGCATGATTTAATAGTTAATGTTGTTTTTTAATATGCAAGAAAATGGAAAAAAAATTATGTAGAACTTACATGTAAGTAGATACTCGTTTATGCTGTTTCCTTTTCTCTTTGTTCTAAAATAGGTAGGGTGTTTAAAGCGTGCCACTATTCTTAATGAAGTTAAATAAAATCTTATTTGTGATTACAAATTAGAAGCACTAAGACAAAGTCCAAAATGTATTATATATCTTTTATGTAATATTTAGTATTGCTTTAAGTAAATATAATAGGTGCAAACCAGAAAATGTGCAATAGATTTTCCTGAAAATTCACACAACTTATTTAATGTTAAACGCTGTTTTTTGTGGTTCAAATAAAGTACAAATTTTGGGACTTTGGATTGTTCATAACTCTGCTATTACAGAAATGTAAAGAACGGAGAGCTCTAAACTTCTCTACTGTAAATAATGACACTAAAATTTACCTCGACGTAGGGGAAGAAGTTTGTTCTCCAGGATGTCACGAGCGTCAGTTCCTTCATCCATCAGATCCAATTTAGTGATCACACCTATGCTTCTCATGCCTGGTTATAAACACATACAGATAAAAGTGTGATCACACTTATCAAAGCTGGAAGGTTTCATAACAGTCTCTCATAAAGGTAAGCCTCCAACCATGAACCACACCTGATCCTAAAACATCATCTGTTTCTGTTAGTATTACACAGTTGGATTTTAAAATGTGTTTATAGTAATCGATGGATGATAACATACCCTGAGGGTCCACCTCCTTGGCAATCTTGAGGGCATCTGAGTTGGCCAGGTCAGAGTTGGCAGGAGACACAGCCAGCAGAAGGCAGTTCTCTTTCGTCACAAACTGCATCAGCATGTCTCTGATCTGGGACTCTATATCAGCCGGCTGGTCACCGACGGGTACTTTGGTCATCCCAGGCAGATCCACGAGGGTGAGATTGAGAACTGGTGGAGAGAGAAAGAAGTGACTTGAGATTGCATGCAGGGCCTTCATGCACTTGTTTTTGTTTGGCCACCAGTAGCAGTTTTTTCTTTCTTTGTGCCCTAAAATGGGGGGGCGAACTGGGTTCCCAATATGATATAATCAATACATTTTTTTAATCATTTTGAAAAAGTAAGATTCATTTCCAAAACATTAACAATTTCCAATGTTTTTTAATGTAAAGACCACTTCACAAGATGTAAACAATGGACCGGTTTTATATATTTTTAAATCTTACACACATAATAGAATCTTTAAAATATTAGTTTACCATATTGATTCCTTTTAAAGTGTTGGTTATATTCTGTTCAAACATTTGTGCAGTTTTTCTGGACCAGCGTTATTTATGTTAGTGGTCTAACTTTGTATATTTACATTTACATTTAGTCATTTGGCAGACGCTTTTATCCAAAGCGACTTACAGTGCACTTATTACAGGGACAATCCCCCTGGAGCAACATGGAGTAAAGTGTCTTGCTCAAGGACACACTGGTGGTGGCTGCTGGGATCGAACCAGCAACCTTCTGATTACCAGTTCAGTGGTTTAACCCACTAGACCACCATCTCCACATATAGTATATATAGTATATAATATAACCCTCTGTATAAATGAATAAAAACTGAATATGTCTGCCATTGAAAAAGTAAAACTGTTTTTTTACATAAATTAAAAAAGTGAAAAAGAAATTTAGAAAAGAAAAAAATCCTTAGAGAGAACTTCTTAAACAGAAAAAAACAAAACATATGTGACCCTGGACAATAAAGTCGAAATTGACATTTATACATCATTTGGAAGCTAAATAACAGAAAAATCGATCATTTTCAATGCAAGTTTTGTGGTCCAGGGTCACATGATGTTGCATGTCACGTGTTGCCAGTGGCTCAGTACCGCGTCGCATCTGTTTTGACAATGTGAGATAACATCATACATAAAGAAAGACTTGCATATCAAAATTATGGTAACTGTTGAGTTACAGATAAACACTTTGAATATGAGAGGATCCGCACGCTGCAGTGTCACTCAGCACGGCTCTCTGTTTGTACATGTCTCTGAACACTGTGTGGCGCGCTTGAGCATGCATGGATATTTTCAGATAAAATATCATTTTAAATTGCGTCTTATGAAATTTGGACAAAAAACAGTCAATTGTGTTTTGTTTAAGCGTGATAATTTGACAACAATTGTTTTGGGCTTTAAGTTGTCTAGTTTTAATGGAAAAACCAGGGGGACCCCCCCAAGTTCATTTTTTTAGACTTTATGAGGTGTCCTTTAAGGCTAATGAGGGGTCCGGGACCTCCCCAGCCCCCCCTCAAATCGAACCCTAACCTGCTCAACACATAAAACTAAACAGACTTCATATTGTAGAAACTATGATGGTAAGTCATGTAGTGATATACCATGAGGTGAGTAAACCCGCAGGTTGATTGGGACCGGTGAGATGCCTTTATTCTGTCCGGTGAGGCGGTCGGTCTCTGCTTCAATCTCCTGACGGACCTCATCAAAATCAGTAAACTTCTTCCCCTTACACTGAAGGAACTCTGCATATTCTGAGAATACAAATAAAGAGTATTAAACAAGATTGCACTTCAAATAAATGCGCTTTTAACAACCATCAGTGTACAAAAGCAAGATTTTTACCAGTAGCGCAGTTGATGAGCTGAAGCACTAGGGGGCGCCGAGTGACAATACCAGATCCACGGGGCAGAAAATCCCTAAAAGAGAAGGAATTAAAAAAATTAGCTCATGTATTTACCTTCCAGTTGTTTAAGCCCTTTTTGTGGTTCGGTGAAACACAAAAGAAGATATTTTGAGAAATGTCTCAGTGGTTTTGTGTTTATACAATGGAAATCAATGGGGGTCAGTGTTGTTTGAATTCCAACGTTATTCTAAATATCTTCTTTTGTGATCTGTAAAAGAAAGAAAGTCATACAGGTATAAAAAAAATATTTGGCAGAAGAGCGTTAGATGCCATGATGATATCAGACATTGCTTTTATGAGTC
This sequence comes from Triplophysa tibetana, assembly GCA_008369825.1. Taxonomy (NCBI): domain Eukaryota; kingdom Metazoa; phylum Chordata; class Actinopteri; order Cypriniformes; family Nemacheilidae; genus Triplophysa; species Triplophysa tibetana. Next base: position 2,735,888 of record CM017901.1, on the reverse strand, counting down.
ATTGAGAGAAAAAACATAAATATTGTGAATACGAAAGTCTCAGTGATTCATCTCGAGATGGCTGTGTACGATCACACTAAACAGCCCATAGTGTAAACAGATGTACTGATATAATGAAAAAAAAGACCTGGTGCAATTGTAATTGCCTCTATGTGTCATAGCCTCTCTTGAAAAAGAAGCAAGAAGAGATGGCTGTAATTAAGAGAACTTGGAGAAAGACCTTCACACCGTGCGAGAAAAACACTGTGCGAGATCATTAAGGAAAGTGCTCAAAGACAAACCATGTAATTTCATTGCACCTTTGACCACAGCTGATCTGTAATGGGTTTTCAGAGTTTGGGTGTATCATTAAGCCTCAATAATGTAATCTTGTTTATTTTAGGTAGCTAATAGCCTGTATAATATAATCAAATGTGGTCTAGGAATATTATCAAATGAACCTGACAGCGTAACACGATAAAGCAATCATGATACTGATAGTACAGATCTAACAACTGTTATGATGATCATCTCTTATCGACCTTGAATGTTCTCACTTTGATTCTTCATAAACTGCTTCGTAAGTTTTTATTGAGGGGTGACGAGATGAAGTTAATGATGAAGTTATGTTTGTTGAACTGTAAGTTATATCCGACCCGGTTTGTTTTAAGGATGCTCTGAATGAATTAGTTGCTTTAGTCGTAGGTCGATATTCTCCTCACAGCACATTTCTGCAGAAGGAGGGCAAACCATTACTTTACAAATCGATTTGACTATAATTTAATAGATTGCTGTTGCAGTATTATATAACATAATTTAATATTAAATTATTATAAATATTAAAAATATTAAACTGATTTAACTGAAGAAATATATTAAACTGATATTTATGTTGTTGACATTTTGAAAAAGGGCCACACATACAGTGAAAAGATTCAAACATAAGCCTAATCAGAAAGCCTTTTCAGCACCTTAGCGACCGCTCAGCATCATCCTAGCAACGCCATAATACAACTTATGAAATATTGAAACAGTGAGATTTACATGAATTTTCATAGAAAAAAATGTCAAAAAACGGTTTTCATTTCATTTAAAGGCTACGAAAAACTAAGCAAAAATTTGTGTTTAAAAAAGGTCTCCTTATCTGATTCACAACAGTAAGTTTGTAATAATGGTTTATAATTTGAGCGGTGTTAAATTACGTGGTAAATGTCATTTTGCTTTGAAATAACTAGTCTTTAACACTTCAATGTGTGTTAAACTGCACCCAACCTCGACTTTTATATTGCTAACAGAGATGGCGATAGAGAGGCAAAAGTTGTAAATAGTGGCTTTCATTTTATTTTAGCAGCATTTTCTTTGGCTTCCTTTTGCAAAGAAGTGGAAACGCAACGACATCTTAGTTCTGTCAAGCCACCGTAGTCTTTCAAAAGAGAAGGAGGGCTAGAGTAAGCCGTTGATTGCAATTCGTAAACCTCACCACTTGATACCAATAAAATTGTTATGAATCTCACGGTAGAACCAGAGTGCAGGCAAGCACGAGACAAGATGGTAGGGGTAACAGGAATTTTAATATACAAAAAACAGGAACAAAACAAAAACCCACAATGGGGAAAACATGACAGGGTACTATAAACAAAAACAAGAACACGGACTGACTAGACTAATAAAACAAACACTTGATATCAATACTTACATCAACAAAACTAGACTTACTAACACGAAGTAAACAGGACTAGGCAGACAAGGAAACAGGATACAGTGACTAGGAAACAGGATACAGTGACTAGGAAACAGGATACAGTGACTAGGAAACAGGATACCGTGACTAGGAAACATCCACGTTAAACAAGGTATGGTATACAGCTTCACGCATACAAACACAAGTAACTAACCAGCACAGGACAAAGAAACAAGAGGATGTTTTATAGGGAGACAAACACAGGATAAGTAAATAGGGACCAGGTGACACAGATCAAACACTAAGGGGAAGCTAATTAACACAAACTAGGAAACAGGAGGGTAGGAACGATGACGCGACTCGGGGAGAGTATGGAAGGATTACAAGGTCAAAAACATCTCTCCCCACATGAAACAAAGGATTCTGTATGATTCCACCTCTAAACCAAGAAATACCTGACAAGGAGAGGTGAAACCATGACAAAAATGTCCACATTGCTCATTGAATAGAAACAAAAAAGCGAATTACTATTTTTTCTTCAAATTTAAATTAAAATTTCATTTTATAAAACATTCTTTAGTGCGCTGACCAAAGACGACTGTTGCCAGAAACGAAATGACCTACAGTCATTCCTTAATGTCTCCCAACATAGCCTCCATAAAAATACCTATTCAAGTTTTAGCACATCAGCCCTGAAGCAGAAATTTCCACTGCTATATGAACAGTCCATTTACTGACGCATGAGCATTCACATCTCCTTCTGACAAGCACTATAATGACAGTCATACGACAGCTGTGAAACCCCGGCTGCTTTCCACAGAACTGCACCATCACATAAATAATTATCACGTCATGACTGTTAGTCTAAGCAGGCATGGAGGGCACCATGCCACACGATGTTATGACAAACCATTGTCCTCGTTCACCGAGAACTCCTTTCTTGTAACAGCTGTGGGCATTGTACTAGCATTCAAAAGAGGGGTTTGTGACTGACCGGCTCGACCGATGCTTTCGTGTACTGTGTGGCGTGACCAATAATACAAAGTGAATTACAATGCAAATTCATGAGAGTGCATTAATAGTCATAATTTTATTGAATTATTTTATCATTTATTCATCCTTATGTCATTTCAAGCCTGCATGACTCTCAATCTTCTGCAGAACACAACATACTTTAAAGAACGTTGGTAACAAAAGTGTACTGGCCCCTATTGACTTTCATTGTATGAACACAAAACCACTAAGACGTTTCTCGAAATATCTTCTTTTGTGTTTAACATGCATAACAATAAATCATGTACAGGTTGTGAACGCTGTGAAGGTGAATTAATAATGACAGAATTATCATTTTTGGGAAACTCTTGCACCACTATTGTGTTTGTTTGTGCTTGCGAATGCAAAAACAAAGGAGCTTACAAAGCTCACAGTGTTCTGAGCTTGTTGAAATGGGAAGAGAAACCTGGGGCCCATATGATCCATGTGTGTAGCTTTACAATCATCCCACTGTTTTACAAATGCAAATGTTGGTGTGGGTAACGTGAGATTAAGGAAGAGATTTCCAAGACCCCCAGCCCCCACAAACTGAGTTTTTGAAGAACTGTCCTCGGTCCTGAAAACAAACAGTGATCATCTGCATGAAAGCCAGACACAAAACAAAAAAGAAGATAAAGGATACAAATGAGGAGGTTGGATGGAGATGTACCACATGTACAGTATACCATTTTAAACTTTGGTTACAATGATTTTCATAAGGCCCCACATAAAACACACTGTAATATTTACATTTACAACATGTTTTAATAAAGAAGTTGAACAGGGCTGTGCACAGGGGGTGGCCAGGTGGCTAGAGCCACTGCCCCTCTGCCCTCATCCTCTAAGGTGCCCCTCTCACCACCACCCCCTCTGCGGGCAGGCATCCATTCAAGATCCCCCTAAAAGACACTAAACATCCTCTGATTCCCCTTGTCTTTCCCGATCTCATACAGTGTAAATATCTCCACGTTTGCTGTAATCGGCACACTTTGTAAAAAATGACCTCAAAAGCTGACAGTTTGTCACACTGTAACTTCCCATGATCTACTTTCTTAGTTAAAACCAGTAATCTATAACATATAACATTTAAATGACATTGTATCAAGACCATATGAATAATAGCCCAGATAGCAGGAGAGCATGTGAAAATCATTGAATCATTTGTTAATGCATCAATATTAAGGTAAGGTCATGGGTTCGATCCAAGGGATTGCAAAATCTCAGAAACAAATGTATAGTATAATGCAATGTAAAAAAAAGCGTCTGTAAAATGCAAAAAGGTAAATATCGCTTTTGCACATGCAAACAATGTTAAAAATGTTTGTAATGTTGAAAAATGCCGTATTGGCCACGATAAATGTAAAGAGTTGTACCTTAACATGATACAACATAAAATATAGATTTGCATATTTACTGAGTGCTACAGTGTCATAAGTAGAAATACATTTCTAAGATCCTATTTTGTTTTCTCCCGCCCCAAAAGTGCCCCTTTTTTGTTTCGGCCGCTGCCCCTCATAATGTCTGTGCATGGCCCTGCTGCCCACAATGTATGTAGGCAGCTCGATTTAGAGCCTACCATGGCCTCAATCAAACGAGAGCAAACACAGAGAGAGAGAGAGAGAGAGAGAGAGAGAGAGAGAGAGAGAGAGAGAGAGAGAGAGAGAGAGAGAGAGAGAGAGAGAGAGAGAGAGAGAGAGAGAGAGAATCATTCTCTTACACTTTTTTATGTCGGGGGATGCCAAGCAATGATGTACAATACATGTCAAGATCAGACTGACAAAAGCTTTTATGCGGTTCAATAAATAAAACACTATACATAGGTTAGACATTGTCAAAAAGCTGCATTAAAATACATATCAAATGTACCTCACGCATATAAGACAGTAAAATGATGCACCTGTTAATATTTATCAGTACCTTTCTTGATCATATTAAGAATGCAGCAAATAGAAATATATACTTGTGCATCGCATTTAATAGTGAGTGATTCCTGTATATTGCAGAGAGAATAAATGATGCATTAACGTGAGATGTTATCAGTCACCGTGCATGCAACGTTAACGTTGCACATATTGACACTTACTTCCCGACGAAGTTCTCCAATACCGAGCTCTTCCCCGCACTCTGCCCACCGACCACGGCGATCTGAGGCAGGTCCAGGTTGGCATTTTGTCCGATGGAGGAGAAGGCGTCCTGCAGTTTGTTCACCAGAGGAATCAAGTCCTCCATTCCCCGGTTGCCCATCTTGTGGGATAAATGGGTAACGTTACTCTACAGTGGAAGAGAAAAACTCCCTCAAATGAACCCGAATGGACAGACCCCGCGATATCTGAATGCTGTCCCTCCCAGCGTAAATTTTTCTTTACAAATCGACATACGTTCTCGCTCCCACCCGCTGCCGCCTGTCTGTTCACCTCCACTATGATGATCCGCGGGAGGGATGCGATGATGTGCTACTTGCAGTACCAATGGAAGCCGTTGGGAGGCGCACAATTGAAAATTGTAGACAAATACCGTTATCTTGCTTAATTTGAATACTATGTATATTACTTATTTAACCAAGATCCTCATTTATTATCATAGTAGTTCGGACACAATTGATCCCAATTCGCTACACAGGATAGGAATTTGTTTGAAAATGTATTACGAGCAGCTCACCCTCCGAGCCACGTGAGGGCGCACCACGTGTAAATGAACTTCAGCGCAACATAGACAACAACGCCAGAGGAAGATTCACTTGGAGATTTAAACGCTGATGGAGTGAAAATAAATTTCTGTATTAAACGGTGAGCAGTTTTCCTACCAAGTTGTCTTTATTTGCAGACATCCCCGGAACGTTTGCTGTGTATTGCTAGATTCAATACAGACTATTGTAAGATTTTCGTCTGTCACGAACAGATGAATAACTTGCTCTTCAGTCTGAATGTAATGTTTTTGCTCTGCGTAAAGAACTGTTAAGGCTTGTTTGGTAGAAGTAGGATTGATTTACTATCTTCTACACCATGATACATTTATTAGATGTTTAGATGTATATATCAGAGAAATATTGAAGTTTATTTATGTAACATAGGACTTACAAATCGTGCAATTATTTCATATTCAGTTTACATCTCAGCATATCCAATACTAAAACTTAAGTCCATTATTATTTGTTTGCTGTCTCGGTTTTTTTGGACCCCAAAGCCAATTCAACTTTATTTATAATGCACACTTAAAACTATGTATTGCAATAGTGATTGCTTTATAAAGCAGCGCATCCTGGTTTTCCCAAAATATTTCAGTTTTTTGTAAGTGATTTTGGTGGTCACTAGAAACTTGATAGTTGTAAAAAATAGTATTGTGGAAAGCCTTTACTTGTTTCACCTATCTTTATGAATATCCTTAACTGTTCTAGAAACATTTTTCTCAAGATTGTTGGTTAAATGCCATGATGTCAGCTTGCTTAAATAGATGGACTTGCTCTAGGCTGCAAGCATACAGTATAATGTTTTCTGAAAGAAATGAAAACAGTTTGATTGTGTAGTCACTTATATAATATATACTAAGTGTAAAAGAGGAAATGGACACACGTGCAAGCTGAGAGATAGATTAAAGGGGATCGTGTTGGGACTGTTTGAAAAAATATTGCTGTGGCACAGTATGTATTAGTCATCATACTTCATTACTTTCTTGTATTCCCTAGAATTTTACAAACTCTGTGTTTTAAACAGACATCTGGTTATTGCATTGTGGATCTGGTCCATCACAGCAATAAGAAGAATGCTCAAATTGAATCAAGGGAAACATCCTAACCAGCAGCACAAGGAACCTGAAGCAGGCCCATCAGAGCCTCGTGGACCAGGAGCATCAACTGATTCTTCTCATCAGTCTCCTCAACAGATCGATGAACTACATGTGCTTCCTCACACACAGTAAAGAGCCATTATTGGTTTATGACTGGCAGAAAACGGTTTATTAGTCTCAACTGTCTGTCTATATTAATCTTCTTGGAATGAAAAATAATTGAATTACAATATTCATCAATTTTGCATTAGTTTTCAATTTTGACACATTTCTTCCTTCACCAACAGACCATCAGCACCGCATTCTCCCCCCACTCTCCCGTCAGTCAGACCACACACCTCACAGAACCACGTGAACCCAATTTCTGTGCCAAGACAGTCAGCATTCATCCATCCAATGCAAGGTAGAAGATTTGACTTTTTCATTCTGAATTTGCCCATTTACTTGTTTCCCTGCCTATGCAGAAAACCTCATTTAATAGGTGTAATGTTTTTATCTATTTTTATTGTAGGAGTCCCGTTAAGTCACTCCAAGCAGGTACCTAAAGCGTTTCCAGAGGGAGGGTTTAGGCAGTCTATTCTGGGACAGCCTCCCATAGGCTCACCTGTAAAAGATCTCTACAGAATCTTTTCACCTGGTCATTGTCCACATTTATGTGACTCTTACTTCAAAAGGGTACCTGTCATTTCTCTTTATGTACCCTTACACTAACAAAGGCGTAGTAGACTGTTCACAGCAGCAGAATTCTGGTTGTCCTGTTTACACCGAAAACAAAAACGTATTCAATGAAAATATTTGTTTGTGACATTATAGCTGATAAAAAGTGCTTAAACATTAAGTGTCTTTGTCTACATGATGATTAATAGTATGATTTTATATATAAATATTAAAGCTTTTGGTATTTGCTTTGTTTTAGCGTTTATTTCTGTGGATTGAGGAGAAAGAAGGTTGTTTCTTTAAATATATATTTTTTCATGTTTTTTTTTTCAGGACAGTCCTGTGCAGATTATAGACAAACAGGAAAATCATCTTAAAACAGCAGGAAAAAGTAATCAACCAGTTAGAAAATCAGACACAGATTCAGACACGGGAAAAGGTACCACTGGACCAATTCATTCTTCATTTCCGGAATATGGAGAGCCTCTTTTGAAAAAGCAGAGAGCTCTGAGGTAATCATGTTATGTGCTGCTTATTAAAAGTGCTGTGACTTCAAGATGTCGCGCTCTTATTTAAATCAGGGGTTTTCAAACGTTATGATGCCAAGGACCCAAATATGATTAACCTTTTCTGAGAGACCCCCTTTTCTAAAATATCTATAAATCTAAAAAAACCTGTGTAAAGAAACGTTACATTTTTCTTGGGATAAATAGTAAATAGAATATTATAAAGACAACGCATTGTTACTTAACCTAAATAGTCGGCCACAATTTCACTTTGAGTCAGAAAAAAGAAACTATAGTGAGAAAAACTCACTAGAAAGATTGAAATATAAAGAATTCCTTAAACCATCCATAACAATAAAAAGCAGATAAACACTGTGGATCACTTTTCACTTAATCTTTTTTTCTAGAAAATTTCTTGGGGACCCTTGCATCCATCTGTAGGCCCCCTGGGGGTCCCCGGACCCCAGTTTGAAAACCTTTTATTTAAATGAATATCTCTGTATATAGATTACAGGTAATGGTTTAATTCAAGACACTTATAAAACATCATTGTTTTTGACAGGGCAATTGAGCTGGGGGAGGAGTCTGCAAAAGAAGATCAAATACAGCAGCCACCAAAAGCAAACTTTGCTAAGATATTGGACTCTGAAGGTATACATTACAAATCCCGTACAGCACTCAATTTTTATCTCTTTAGTCTCAGACAGATAACAAACCCTTTGCAAATGTGTCACACCCTATGCTGTTTGAGTTAGACTTAACACTTTGCTGATAAGTCTAGCATCATTAATACCCTTCAGCAATTTTAATCATGAACATAGTTATTTTTCCCTAATAAAAGATGCAGAGGGTGAAAACACCAGTGTACTGCATGAAGACAACAGCGTGGATCAGGACAGAGCAGCAGGGGTAGAGTATCTCATCATCAATAATATATTTTTCTTTTTTTTGGCTCTGTATTCAACCCAGTACTTGATTTATTCCCAACACCTGGAATATTCTTTTAATTTTGAATATGTATTGATATATTCGGTAAATGATTTGAGTGTTGTGTTCCTCAGGTTCAAAGTGTTGGCACCTCACTTAAAGTGACCATTCAGCGCAGCAGTGAGAGTCGAGCCTTCAGCACTACATCTGAAGAAACGGATGTAGAGAAAGAGAAAGGCAAATTTACCTGCTACATTTGCAACGTTGCCTGTGCTGACCAGAAAGTAAGACATAACTGTGTGGAAATGAGACAAAGAGTCGTCATATAATGATATACAGTATGTTTACCATTTTCAAAATGTTGCGCCCGATGACATGTGTAGTTTAAACATAGTGTGTGAATTGACCTCTGCAGGGGTTTCTGACACACATGGTCAGTTTGGATCATCAGCAGCGTATGATGGAAGTCCAGCGTGCAAGTAACACCTGCATGGCCACACTGGTACCCCAAAGCCAAGAGTCTCTGCTGGGTAGTGACAGGTCAGTGGTGCTGTCAACATTTGATTTATTTCTAATCTTAAAGGTACAATACGTCATTTTTGCCGCTCTATCGCCATCTCTGTTTAAAACATAATATTGCAGGTCTCCTTATCTACTTGCCTTAAAAGTCTGTTGTGTAACTTTTGGAGGATCTATTGACCAAAATGCAATATAATATACATAACTATGTCTTCAGAGGTGAATGAAGACCTTACATAATGAAGCGTTACGTTTTTATTACCTTAGAATGAGATATTTCTATCTACATATATACGACATTTTCTTGTCAAATCACGTAAATTTCATTACCCTTAATTTGTAATAACGATTAAAAAATATGAATCGTTTTTACTCTAAACATCACATATACTGTCAATAAAGTACATTGTTCTTTCAGAAAGTTGTTAGAGAAAAAAATTCCAATACTGTTTTTGGTAACACGTTCTTTATCTTTGTTTTGTGACAGGGAGAGGAAGATGGGCCGCCAGCGCTGGTGTCCTACGTGTCAATGTCATTATTGTGGTGATCTTATAGAGCACAGACGGACAACAAAACACAAGGTGGTCTTCACTATAACAACTGAAAGAAAAATGACACATTTCAAACTTAGGGCATGTTGGGGCGGAGGTCCTTATAAAATGATTTTTTGTGTCCTCGAGCTCATTATTTACTATGTCCATTAACAAAGTAAAAGTTCAAACAATTGAGGTGATGGAATCCTTAATACTAAAAACTGAACTCGTTCTTCAGCTGGCCAAGATCTCTTCAAGACCCTTCTGTACAGTGTGTGAGCGCCATTTCAGAACTCCTCGAAAGTTTGTGGAGCACATGAAGTCTCCCGATCACAAACAGAGGGTTGAGGAGGTTTGTGTGTGCTATTTTAATCTAGATGTGCAAAGATATGTTAGATGACATGCATTTTTGAGCTCTTTGAATGTTGTTACAGCTCAGAGACGAGGGCGGCCCGGAGGTGATGGAGGAGTTAATAACAGTGGATGCTGTCGGTTGTTTCGAAGGGGAAGATGATTATGAAGAGGACAGAACTGAAGAAGAGATTCCGGTGCTTGAGAAGGTAAGTTGCCTGACTTCAGGTGCTAAAAACCTTGGTGTTATTCTACAAGAATGCTAAGTTTCTTCAATTTTGTTTACAGGATGCTGTTCATAAAGAGATTATTCCTGAGCAAGAAACTGGTTGTGAGGTATATGATCCAGATATACAGTACGGTGAGTGATGGATTTAAACCGCATTTATGGATTTTAACTTTTATTTTTCTTTAACTCATGTTTTTTGACCCTCAGGCACTAGTTTTGTGGTCCCTGTCGCTGGCTTTCTCTGTAAGCTGTGTCATAAGTTTTACCACTTTGAGTCTTCAGCACATGAAACCCACTGCAGGTCTTTTATGCACTTCCAGAACTTACAAGTGAGAAAAAATTCATTTGACTTTTGATTTAGTAACGACTTTGTGTCATGTTAACAAAGATTTGTAAACCTTACCAATTGAATTCAAATTTGTTTGTGTAAATAATGTTGGAAGTCTTTTAAAGGGCTTTTTAACATATTTTAGAAATACAACGCACTAAAAATGCAGAAGAAACCTCATAAGGACTCTGAGAGTAATGTCTCTCGCAGCAGTCCCACGGCGGACTCCCCAGAACTGGAGCTCATGGCTGGCTGCGCCGATGGGACTTTTGACAGGATCCAATCAGATCTCAACACATCACGCACTCGTCACGCAAGAAAGAAACAGCGATCTAAGAGACATCACAAATCCAAGACTCAATACTCGAAAAACTCTGTATCTCTTGTCAGGAAACATTTAGTGTGTTCTTCACACTTCAGCTCAGGGTCAAACCAGGAGTCGTATAAACAAGAATGCAAAAAGCCAGGGGTTCCAGTAATGTCCTTTAAGGCAATTGAAAAAGACAAAAGCTCTTATGACCCTGATTATTTTCCTATAGAGCACAAAACTGGGAACATAATGCACAGTTTGTGCCATGTTTCACAGTTAAACCCCAAAGAGAATTTTTCACAATCTGTGGAATTTAAAGAGACAGTCAGCAAAGATCAAGCAAAACAAACTCCTTATGTTCATAAAAGCCCCGTGAGAACTGTGAAGAATACCTGAAGAATGCAATACACTTAAAGTGCTACATAATAGAAATAATGCACACATTATATATTATTTATAAAATATATATTAATAGTGTATATTTATATATATTATTTATATGTTCTCTGCAATGCTAAATAAATGCTTTTAAAGCATGCTAGACTAGACCGCCAACAGGCACTTGGTGTAATGTAATTATTTTCTGAGCTAATGAAAAACAGGACTTGTATGTTGCTCTTTAGAGGCAGTTGTGATTTCTTTGCTATTTCAGTTTTATTTCTCAGGTAGTATGGACATATGTATGCCAAAAATTGTTATTTATATGTTTTGTAAAGTACAGATCAGACATCTGTCCTTTTTTGTGGTTTCCTGGCGTATTTTTAATTGCACATTCTTGTTTATTTATTTAATTTAATTAAATAATATTTTATTGTTTCTTTACATATTTAATGGTCTCTTAATTAATTTTTATTGTACATTATATACTGACACCAAGGCTTTAGCGCTCTGGCAAAAATAGTACACGTGGCATGCAGCTGCGTATGTGTCCTCCAGGGGGCGAGTGCGCAAACTGCAGGGCATTATGGGGCGGAGATGGGATTCTAGCGAACGCATACAGACGACGGCGAGGAAGGAAACTAGTAACACTCGCCAGTGGGCAAAGGGATCGATAAACATCACATAAAGACTCAAAAGTCACCCCATAGAGAGGAAACCGTGTCTCGGATTGTGGTGTCATGGCTCAAAATGATTTGATGAATAACGCGGAGGACGTGGCGGATCGGGTAAGAATTAAGGCCCCGCCAACTTACCTCAGAAAATCACTGAGGGTTGACTTTTAAACCGCCTGTTGTGTTTTCCTCCGAGCGAAGCTCATGAAAAGTGTTTGTTTTATTGTGACTTCAGGTCGTATTTGACTTGATGCAAAAGCATTTTGTTTCTCAGCGAACTTGCGTTGTGTTCGGATGAGGAAACTGAACTTCGCGCTAACGTAACTGTTACTCTGAAGAATTTAAATATACCGTTTTCTCCTGGCTTTGTTTATTTTAAATGCCATCTTGAGTGATATCTTAATCCCTCCATATGCTGGTTTCTAGTAACGTTAGTGTTTAGGGTATTCTCGAGTCAGCTCCATCTGCAAGTGTTGGTGTTACTATTTCGTTAGGCACATATTGTGAGAAAATGGTGTTGATCACGTCGAGGAAAGAAAAGACAAACGGAAAGTTACATGATGCATTTAAAATGCATTTGCATTAATTGAGTCTTGTTCATTTCTCACTTTTCAATATTTTTAAACGAGGACGAGGCCGTGCGTGTCATCATCTCTAAAGATATGAGATAAGATGCTTCGTCTTCTTATCAGTGTTATTTATTTAAGTCCTCTAAGAATGCGAAGACATCAATAAGATGCATATGCAGATGTCATTACATATGTACTGTTTGAAATAAGAGAGGGATGATTGTCAAAGACTATGTTTGATGGACTCGAATGTCATCTTGCTATTTTTGTATTTTGCCATAACATATGTTGCTTTAAATAATTTTTTTAGTCCATTGGTGCTCGGAAACATCTCCCTTTAGGCACACTGATAAGTAATAATGTGTTGACCGAGAGGCAGACATTGGCCCTGACGTCTCTTCCCATTCATTCGGTTTCACTTGGTACTTGTTGAATTGTGATTGGCTCATTCTCTTCTAAGTGCTGATGTGGATGGTTTGGGGGCGGGGCTTATCAGATGCCTGTATTAGGAGTGTTGTGTTAATGACAGGCATATGGAGGTGATATGATGAAAGCCTGGCACATTTTTTTATTAAATGGACCTTGTGGTAATCATAAAATCATTTTCTTTGCCCAAAAGTCAGTTGGTTTATTAGTATCTTGTTATTCCATTCAGATTTGTTTTATTGTGCTTTGCCCAATTTTGTTTAAAGCAACTTTACAGACATTATGTTTTTGCAGTAGCGAGTCAAAGGCATAAGGAAAATCTGTACAGAAATAACAAAAAGAAATGATGTTAAAACACAAAATATATAAAGTATTTATTAACATATGGTGTCATTGCATATTTATACAAGATCTTATATAACTTACTTTAAAATAATTGGGCAATTCCAAGAAAAATAATGTTTTCATCAACGTTTTTTATTACTACTAACAGCACAATTGTGAAAATTTGGTGGTTCAACAACCCATGTGAGGTCTCTACTTAAGTTTATAAAGCATTTGTTTTATTTTAAGTGCATGAGTCTTCATTGTCAGATAAGTGCCTTTTTCAGGATTGTCACATCCATAACGGTCCACAAGAAAATTAAAATAATGTAACTATTTTAATTTCTTTTATGTTCTATCAAAAGCCCTTCTCCATTTGTTGGGTATAATGGCCTCTTTTGACAATGTCCTTTTTGTCACATCCCATTTATAAAATAGACTGACCACGTTTACATGGACCGTGATCGAATAATTTGCCTTATTCTAAGTAAGCTATTAGTATATAGAAATATACCTTTCATGTTCCCGTTTTACATGTTACACTACATAGTTCGATTAATAGCATATGTCATAATGTCTCTAAGCGACGCCGTTCGACGTTCCCTTCATAATGTCATTTATCAACAAATAGTTTGTCACCTTCACATGCGACATCCGGAGGACGCAGACTTCGAAATGAGACACTGCTACAGTTGGCAAGGGTCTGTGGCACATTAAAAATACAAAAAAAATCAGATTTACTTTAACATGCAAACAGCAGCATAACGAAATGATCAACAACGGCACCTGCATTCACATATGATCACGTTCTCACGAACCAGCAGCGTTTTGGGTGATAGAGAAAAACTCAAATAATATAAGTTTCCCTTTAATAATGAATTGTCTCTTAGTGGATGCGCAAACAAGCATATCATTACATGCAAAAATCTTTACAAATTTAAACTCAAGAAATAGAAATGCACCAAAGTCTTCTTGTACCGACCTCCTTATAAGACTTTAACTAGTATTACTATGCACTTTTTGAGTTTACGTTTTCTAAAAAGTACTGCTCAGTGCTTACTACCATTGCTGCTATTATAAGCAGCCTATAATAAGGACCCTTGTGTTAGCTGGTATAGTCTGTGTCAGGGATCATTACAACATCCTGGTGCCTCTGTGCTTAACACCTGTTGCATGAGGCACGACTGAGGTGGTAAAGATTTATTGCTGGTGGAGTGCAGGGTTTACTGTTATTCAAATGCTGGAAATGTAGCCAATGTGCTCTTGAGTCTTGAGATCTGGCCACCTGTGTGTCTGAAAACAGAAATGAAAGTTGAACATTAAACAGCTTGATGTGCTGTGGAAGCCGAAGGGAGGTTACTCGTAACATTCACACAAGGAAAGTCATTGGCTTTTTATATTGTAAAATTTTATAATATGAAGAGACCATTTTCTGTTTCATTCTATGCCATTATAGAGAGGTGATTTCGTAAGTAAAGTGGAATTAAAATAGATTTCTTAATGCATAAATCTGAGCCACAGTTTTATCTCTTTGTTGTGTCTCAGTCGGCTCCTGAATGCTTGCCCAAGCTAAAAAGGTTCTGTACTTATAATCTTTGTAGAAAGCTGTAATTATTGTCTTCATACATACCGCAAACGTGTCATTTTATCATAACGACTGTTTCATGCCAAAGTCTAACGGTTTGAGACATAAACAGGTAGTCTCATGATAAGCGGACACACGGTCATCACTTTATCCGTTCTGTGGCGAAGGGTCTGTGAATGATAACTCTGCTCTTTCACTCATCTGCAGTTCCTTCGGGTGACAAAGCAGTACCTGCCTCACATAGCGCGCCTCTGTCTGATCAGCACCTTTCTGGAGGACGGCATCCGCATGTGGTTTCAGTGGAGCGAGCAGAGAGAATACATCGAGACGACGTGGGGATGCGGCTACTTCTTCGCATCACTCTTCGTTTTGATCAACTTACTCGGACAGCTGGGTAAGAATGATGCTGTAAGGGTGGAAAAATCTTCCCTTTTTAAGCATCATCTCTAAACTCTTATTTTATAAACAGGTGGCTGTATACTGATCCTAAGCAGGAATTTTGTCCAGTATGCCTGCTTTGGATTATTCGGTATCATCGCTTTGCAGGTGTGAGCTGAGTTTGGTTTCTTTAGTTAACATATTTAAATTCAAATTAAAGTCTGAATAACGTGTCTCCATCTCTTCCAGACGATAGCCTATAGCATTCTTTGGGACCCGAAATTTTTGATGAGGTGAGCTTCGGATATGATCATCCTCACGGTTGTTTTACTCTGATGATGTCATTGTCTTCTCTTTCTTGACGTTTACAGGAATTTGGCACTGGGTGGAGGTCTGTTGCTGCTGTTGGCCGAGTCTCGTTCTGAAGGCAGGAGTATGTTTGCTGGAGTTCCCACGATGAGAGAAAGCTCTCCCAAGCAGTACATGCAGCTGGGAGGCAGGGTCCTTCTGGTCCTCATGTTTATGACTCTGCTTCACTTTGATACAAGCTTTCTCTCGGTGAGCAGACCACCTCAGATAGAGCCAATATTTCAATACGAAATCAGCAAATCAAAATATGAAATTATATTGTGCTCACTTGGCATTAAAGTAACGGCAGGGTAGAGAAATGGCGGCGCTTTACAATAAAAGTCAGTTTCTTAATATTTTAAGAAGGTCTTAGCGTTTATATTGGCAGCTTGGTTTGTTTGTAGAAATATAGAATTTATTACTTTACAATAATTTCTAAAGAGCAAGATTCAATAATATGGTTTATCACAATGAATTATTTTCACTTTTATTACGTGAGCAGTTTAAAATACTGCAAATTTATATGGGTCCACTTACATATGAAAGTTTTTCTCTTGATGACACGCAAAAAATTAAGAGACGGTTTTAAAACTATTATATCTAATAAATCAACCATTTATAGGTATGTTACTACTAACAATATTTCTCCCAAAGTTCAAATAAAAATATTTTTCCATTATCAATTATTTGCAGAAAATTTAAATAACAGAAAAGATGCTCTGTAATTTTTCAGACCTCAAGTAAAGCAAAGAAAACAAGTTTCACTTTTAGCCAAAACAATAGGTAATGTTACATGCATTTAGGAAAGGTTCAACAATTAGTATAAATGTGATAACCTGGATTATTATCACAGTTTTTGTGTCTTGTCATGCTGTCAGTCTTTCACATTGTTGTTGGAGACTTTGTCACTTCTAATGTTTGATTTTGTTGAAATTCAACAGACACTCGACTGAAAGGCTGAATAAACGAAAATGTAGAATGGTCTCTTAATGTCTTCCATGGCTGTATTTATAAATATAACACAATATTGCGATACTACTATATACCGTGATAAGACCTTGCAATTATTTAAGTGTGAAAAAGAAAGATGCCCGCACACGTCTATGCTTTAATATAGATACAAATTTTCAAATTTGTTGTAGGGACACATTAACATTTATAGTCCGTCCTATCTGGGTTTATAACTGTGCTCAGAAAGTCAGATCTGCCATTTTATATGTTTGCAGAATTTTATTGCTGTGCTTTCAGCTGTTGGTGGAGGCTAATGCTTCCGTCTTTGTGTATAGTGCAGATGGTGTAGTGATTTTGTTGCTCAGGATGTGGACAGAATTTGTGTCAGTTGCATGATGATGCAAAGCGAAGTCAGCTCTGTCAAACCATAACCAGTATTGATTAAAATGTTCGATGTGTATTTACAACATTTATGTCTTACATATTTGGTCTTAAATATAAACCAGAAGCAAGATTTCTACTGATGTCTTGAAAGGATGTGAACATTGTGCATGCCTACATTGTAGTTACTCATTTTGGCCACTAGAGGCCAGACTTGGCTTTCAGATTTGCACAGCTGATTGGGTGTTCCTTCTTCCTGCGTTTTGCCCTTTTACTTTCTTTATCAAAGCTGATAAAAAAACGATTATTTTGGTTGTCCTAACGCACATTTGTGTTTGGTTTTAGATCTTGCAGAACCTGGTGGGTACAGCTCTCATTGTCCTCGTGGCCGTTGGTTTCAAAACCAAGCTGGCTGCCCTCACCCTGGTCATTTGGCTTTTGACAATCAACGTGTACTTCAATGCATTCTGGACCATTCCGGCCTACAAGCCCATGCACGACTTCCTCAAGTATGACTTCTTTCAAACCACATCGGTGATCGGAGGCCTTCTGCTGGTAGTAGCGCTAGGTCCAGGTGGAGTATCTATGGATGAGAAAAAGAAGGATTGGTGAGACCAGACTGAACTCGAAAGGCTCACTCGGTAGTTTTCCACAATAGTTTTTCTGTGCAGTTATCATACAATGCAGGTACACTACTTAGGGAGAACGAGCCAATTGAGGCGTGGCCTCATGAACACCCAAGGACCAAAAGAAAGACCCGCTCTCCACATGTCATGCACGGTCTGTGTTTCCATTCTACCTGCTTATGTCTACCAGCACTTTTAGACATTAGTTAATCCTATTTATTTTCTAAGGTTTGGGCTTCTGTTATTTGAAAACCCCCTTGAAAATCCGGTTCATCCACTTTATAAACGTGTTATATAAGGTTTGCAGCCATTAATGTAATAACAAATAATTCTCTTTCGTTTCTATCTGCCTTTTCGTCTGGGTGCCAACTGCAGTGAGCTCACCAAAGACTCATCGAAACACCAATGCTACTCGCAAATGTCGTTATGTACAATAACAATATGTTTCCAAGTTCAGTCTATCAAGAATCAGGAGTAAAACCACACACGATGGACCGTTGAAGTCATTGAAAATTGTGTTTCTGTATCATCAAGAAAATGGGTCAGGTGTTTGATATCATCCGGCTGGTCTTAAAATTGATGTCATCGTGTTGAAATTTGCTGCACACTGGTTAATTTTTATGGCTCACTGTGTAAATCTCTGCTGTCTCCCTATCAACAGGCCACAGGAGGAGTATTAATCAAAAACGTTCAATAGCATTTAAAAACTTGTAAAAAAAGTGTTCCAAGATCTTGCGGTATTGTAACGAATTGTTAGCTGTGTGTTTGCTGTCTGTTGTCAGGTCACTTTGAAGTTTACAAAAGGTGAATTATAGTGTGTCTCAAAACAAGCGGAAAAGTCAGGTTACAAAAATTAAAACCTGTGGTTTGTCAGACCACTATTGTTGCTCCTCTTTGTACAAAAAGAAATAACCGAAAAATATTGTTTTTCTAAATGTTTTAAATATTTGTTTTGACATATAAAGGGAAAAGAAAAACATGTCAGTTGTTTTTTATTTACGCTAAAGCGGGAACAAACAATACAAAACGGTGTCAGTTTTGAATTGACAAAAATGTTTGTGATATTCAGGAGTGCAGAACTTATCTGGTCTAAAACATATTTAAAGATTCAATTGAAGTATGCATGTGGATTCCACCGTGCCGTTTTATTTTTTAATTCTGGAAGTGCTATGACCGGTTTCATAAACCACTAGATAAATCTTTTCAAAAATGGTCATAACTTGTAAGTCAGTTACACAAAAAGGTTGCTAAAATCAAGCTAATTTGAATCCGAAGAGTAAGATAAATCTAAAATAATCCCTCGACAGTCAGTCAGTTCTTAAACGAACAGCTCAGCCAAAATTTGGAAAACTCTCTCATCTGTATACATTTATTTGTTATGATGAACACAGTGTGAGTGCTTATAACCAGAATGTTCTTGGCCACCATTGACTACCATAGTAGGAAAAATTGCTTTATGAATGTCTTTGCACTATTGAACGCAAATTAAGATATTTTGAAAAATGTAGTAAAGCAAACCGTTCCAGGTCACTTTTGTCATTTTTCCTACTATGGTAGTCAATGTCTATGCCACCACCTAGTCATCATAAGCTTCGTCACTGACCTTCATCTAAATACATAGGAAAACAGCTTTACCAAAGAGATGAAATAAGAAAAAATAAGTCCCTTCAAACATTCACCACAATTATATATTTTGCTGCCATTATTTGATTATTAATATCACAGATGTTATTTAATTGAGCATTAATTTATCGTCATTAAACATTAAAACTCATTTATTGTCACACGAGGAAAATGCTGTTGTATTTACTACAATAAATCATTAAGGAAATTCCTACTTTATATACTTATTAAACTTGACTATTATAACTACAGCATTTGCTACAGTTTATCACTTCACTATAGTTAATATAACAGAACACTATAGTATTCAGTTTCAAAGTCTACTAAATAGTATATTGTGGTATGATGCAATCTATAAGTATTAAAGTTATTTTTTTCATTTGCAGGAACTTTGTTGCAGTGCTAAGAAAGCAAAAAAGGTTTGTCTAAAAAGAGCTTGACAACCTATATATGTTTGATTTATGAGGCCAGCAGAAGTTTCACAGTAAGACTGTGATAACTTACTGTCAGCAAAGTAAAACGCAAAAAAAGATTAGGCCATGTGTGACCGTGCAAACCAGAATAAAGTCTCAAAATCTATTAGATAAGCATCAAAGTTTGATTTAAATATTTAACATGGTATTGACCAGTCAACATTACATAAATCAAGGATAAACTTCCATATATTGTTTCTTTAGGATGATTTAATGTAGTTGACAGGGTTTGCACAGGTAGGGTCACATATGAAGATTGATTTATTGCAATGGGGATACAGGAGGGATATTGTTTCAACAATTTTTTTGGAAACTGGTTGCCGAGGTTTGTAAAACAGGATTTGCTCGTTTGTTTGGGAACACTTAGTTTCTTTAGTGAGCGATTGACGGTGCTGTGTTCAGCCAGCAGAGGGCGCGCCAGGCATTTCTAATACTGCATCAAACTTTGGCTCGACGATTTCCCTCATTTTACACATTAACTCTCGTCGTCACGTTTCATTTAAATTCTTCAAATAAGGAACTGGATTTAATTTTGTTGCATGTCCCTAAGGCTAGAAACCGCGTCCAGGGATCAGGTTGTCGAGGCCCCCGACACGCTTAATATTGTAATATATTTGTATAATTAAATTATATAATGTAAAATATTTGTCGTCCTTTAGTATGACTCCTACCTAATGTCAAGTAGGCTATAACGTGCTGAACAGCTTATACATGCTGATACATACTCATATCGAAGATTCAAAGTCATTTTAGCGTTTTTTGATATTTTAAAATGTAACCACGTGAGGAGTGATGACGTAATCATGGTTTTTGGATGGGGTACGATGGCAAGGGCATGCAAGTTATAAAGGGCGACGAGACATGTTTTTAGTATAAAACTATTTTTATAAATAATATCGGTATCAACAGGTCTCTTGTATATTTCAAAGCCGTGCAGACTGCCAAGCACCACATAAATTTCCCAAAACACATAAGAAATCTAAAAAAAGAAATGAAATTCATGTTTGTTTTTTTATTAAAAGTGGAAGCTTTAATTTTGTAATCCTAAAGCAGTTGTCTTTATTAACAAATTCCCTTCAATATAGGACATCTTCCTCACACGGGTCTTGTCCTGTTTGACTTAGATTTTGCCCTCTGGCTGTTTTCCTCTCATCTTTTTGTTTTCCTTCTCTTTGAGCCCACGACGACTTCCTCAGCCTTGAGCCAAGCAGCGTTTACTCTCTTATTTGTAAACAAATACTGCCTTCGTTCTAGGCCACGGGTTTGAAAAGATGTTGTGGGGACAGCCGAGTTCAGTCGCGGGTCGATGGAGGTGGCGCAGGGCTCTGGTTTACCGTAGCGGCTCTCCTCATCACCGCATTAATGACTCTTCCTGTTAAAGATGTTCCCGTTTGCATATCGAAAGTCTTGTTCCCTCCGCAGGAAGTGTGGAAACTGTTAAAGATCAATGTAGCACTTTAAGAGCGTCAACCTCGGGCCACACTTTAAGTCGGCCTCTGCGGGGTCACCGTTCTGAAGATGAAGGTGAAGAGGTCGGTCTTTAAGTACCATCAAAAAGATGTTTCTTTGCCGTTTCGGCCTCTCCTTTGAGAAGCCGGAACACACAGACAGGGATTTGTCACCAGACACGGCCTCGATAATTTCCAATTTCATGGGAGCCGGAGAAGAGACCGTGATGGTCAGCCACAGCTGGACGTGTGTGTGTCCGCTGTGGGCCGGGCCATTGTTGAAGCCCCAGCCGCAGGCCACTGTGTGTGTGGGGGACACTTTCATTCCGAGCTCTCTGACAGCCAAATGTCACCATTAAGCATGCGCTGCAAAATCGAAGGCATTCATGAGCGACGCTCCTCATGAGCCATAAAAAGGGTCAGCGGTGAGGGTGACTCAAGTTCAGGAAGTCAAGTTGTGCCCAGATTCAATGGTGTCATGCTTGTTCTGCTCTTTGATGCGACGTGTGTGGAAATGTGGCTTCTTTCTCACACTTGTTAGCGCTGTCAATCATCCGAGGGATTCTGTGGTTAAACAGTTGTCTGTTCTGAATGCTGCCACTGTGAAATGTGTGATTTTGTTGACAGACCGTCAGATAATTTCATGGAGAAGTATGATCCGATCGCTCGAACCG
Organism: Triplophysa tibetana; assembly: GCA_008369825.1. Classification (NCBI taxonomy): domain Eukaryota; kingdom Metazoa; phylum Chordata; class Actinopteri; order Cypriniformes; family Nemacheilidae; genus Triplophysa; species Triplophysa tibetana. The sequence goes on along the minus strand of CM017901.1, from coordinate 2,714,195 downwards.
TGAAGCGCTTTCTTAAACGGTTCATTTTGGTTGTAGATGCCGATTGGTCGGTGTAGCTTTTCTGTCACGCTAAAATACACAATTCGTCTATGACATGAAACACATGTTCACCAATCTTCTGTCTGTGGTATCTGTACAAGAGAAGATATTTTGGAGAATGTTTGTAACCGAACAACGGCAGTACCCATGTAGAAGTCAATGGGGGACAATGTTGTTCTGATACCAACATTTCTCAAAATATCTTCTTCTGTGTTCTGCAGAAGAAAGTCACACAGGTTTGAAATGACCAGAGGGTGAATAAATGATAGAAACTTTAAACTTTCATACAACAGGAGTATCATAACGTTTTGAACAAAATGTAAAAAAGAGATTTACTTTTAAACATTAACAATTTTCAATAACATGTTTTTTATTTGTTAAAGAATTGACAACATTAAAGGTTTAATTTAACCTGTTGTACGTAAGTAAATTGATAAAAATGACTTTCTTTCTTCTGCAGAACATAAACAAAGATATTTTGAAGAACACTGGTAACCAAACAACAACAGCCCTCTTTGACTTTAATGGTATCGACTCATTGTTCTTTGTATAACCACAAAACCACTCAGAGATTTATCAGAAAATCTTCTTTTGTGTTCCGCAGAAGAAAGTCACACAGGTTTGAAATGACCAGGGGTGGATAAATGACAGAATCTTTATTTTTAGGGTGAATTATCCCTTTAAATTTCCATACAACAGTAGTATCATAACGCTTTGAACAAAATGTACAAAGAGAAAACCTAAGAGATTTATTTTTAAACATTAACAATTTTCAATTACGTCTTTTATTTGTTATAGAATTGACAACATTGAAGGTTTAATTTAACCTGTTGGATGTAAGTAAATTGATAAAAATGAAATGGCTTTGTCACTAGAAGATAAAACCAAGAATAGAATTTGGAAAGCTAATACATATACGTCACTTTATACTGTATATAAAAACATATGTTGGCGGCTAATTCAATAGGATTATAGTTTAAAAAATAATTCCTTCACATTCCAACCCCGTATGACTTTCTTTTCTGCATAACATAAACGAAGATATTTTGAAGAACGCTGGTAACCAAACAACACCGGCCCTCATTGACTTCCATGGTATCGACTCATTGTTCTTTGTATGAACACAAAACCACTCAGACATATTATCAGAAAATCTTCTTTTGTGATCGACTGAAGAAAGACTCATACACAGGTTTCTAATGACAGAAGGATGAGTAAATAATGGCAGAGTTTTTATTTTTTGGTGAACCATCCCGTTAATATTGCTTATGTGTAACAGGCTGTACTATTATTCAAATATAGTCAGTTAAATGCATCGCACATCGATCCACCTGTTGCCCGCTCCCTCGCTTCTCCAGGTCTGAGTTGATCAGTCCCGTTGAGATCTGTCAACATCAGCCACTCCAGGCTCTCATCACACTTCCTATAGCCTCTATCCCTGACATGAAATGCAACATTTGCTCTTATTGTCAGTGTTGGATAAACACAAGAGGCTCTTTGATCAAGGCAAGGGGAACCTGTTGGTGTTGTGGTTGAGGAGAGGAAAGAGAGGGAGGGGTGGATGCTGGGAATCATTGCCACGCAGGAAGCGAGGCCGATCTGCCGGTGATTTCTATTGTCTTCTGTTGTTTGATTGACATGATGCCAGGAGGCTCTCGCCTGAGGGACCGTCAGTTACTTCATCCACGAATTCCTCTGGAGGTCACGGGTTGGATCGAGGGAGGTTTGATATAAAGCGACCCCAAATGTATGTTTTATCATTGCGTTGGATCAAATATGTCCATATAAAAGACACTTTCATCATTTATTCACCCCATTCAAAACTGGTAAACGGGTCTTTCTTCAAAAGGAACACAAAAGAAGATATTTTGAGGAATGTCTGAGTGGGTTTCTGTTCAGCCAAAGTGAAAGTTAATAGGGGACACTGTCCAATATTAATCAAAATATTTTCTTTTGTGTTTTGCAGTAAAAAGTCATACAGGGTGAGTAATTGGCTTAATTTTTGGCTGAACTCCCGTATAGACGACCTGAAACTTTGCACATAACGCATGAGCATCTCCGTCGTTTTATTATAAACTTTTACTTTTTTTATTGATTTGTTTTTAGAGCTGTTCATTTAAAGTAAGCAACAGTTTATTCAAGTCACTCTGTCCCATCCTTTCTGGCCATATTTCAAACTGTCATTCCAACTTCTCTCCATCTCTTCCCCTGCCACCAGTTTCTTTTCTCTCCGCTCTTTGGGCCTCAATTGAAGAGCAATGAGGCAGCTAATGTGCCGAAAGATAGAAATTTACTTGCTTTAAGTTCATGCTGCAGACCTCTCTGAAAGAGAGCATTCAGCTCCCTGCCGCTCCACAATAAAAAGCGATTGAATAAAGCCTGCAAGCAGGTTCTTAGCGGCAACATGATGGTTCAGTTCACGGCCCATTTGCCTCCAATGCTCTCCTTTTTCTCCCCCGCATATTTTGATCTCTTCCCCTCTAGCCGAATGACATCTTTCGGCCGGACCCCCCTGCTGTGGAGGTTTAAATGAAATGCATTGATACAGCCACAAGAAGCAATTTGTCTCTTGAACTGTTTCGAGGATTTAAAGAGAGGAAAAGTGAGAGAGCGATTGAGAAGGTTTTGCATGACGTGACCTGTCTGCATTACCGTGCCCGGTGGATTGATTTTTCCACGTTAACGGTGAATACGCTCAAATAAGTTTTATCGTGTTCTTTTTTCTTTACTGAAGGAGTCATGTTTTTTGCATTCAAGTGGCAGGTGCACATGCTTGTAGAAAACATCTCTCTTCACATTCAAATTCAAGTTGAATCACTTGACGACGGCTCCAGGGACACACAACTTGAAGCAGAAAATGATTTTTCCCATTTTCCTCGCTGGCGAAATACTGTTGGGAAAAGCACCAATTGTTTACTCTTCGATAAAATGGCTTTAATTAAGGACAGAAATACGTTTCCTTTTTCCGATTAAGTATAGGTGACCTCACAAACTAAGTGGCACAAAGCTGTATTTAACCTCTTAGACCATGTCGGTCTACATGTCAAGCGTTCTTTGGCTCTCATTTACCCTTTCTCACCCCATCTCTCTCTCTTTCTCTCTCTATCAGCTCCAGCTGTGAATGTTTGTTCAGGTTGGGTGAAACCATCAAGGCAAGAAAATATCATTGCTGACTTCTGCGCTCGCTTGAACACCCGCCTCCCCCCCATTCAATTTTCTCAGACTTTTTTTTTTTTTTTTTCTCAACAACAGGCCCTGGATTTACCAACACTGGAAGCTTTTAGACACTGGGCTCCTATAGTCTTAATTAAAAATATCATGTATATTTCTAAGTTTATTACGTTTCTGAAGATTCTTTAAAAAAGGCAATATGCGAACTCTTTTGTGCGTGAGATTAGATAAGCTTGTTTCCATTTCTGGAACCTTCGTCAAACTTAATAATTGAACTGAATTTTCTTTATTCGTATGCACATGATATACAGAAAAACTTGACACATTTTAATCCACACTACATATGACAGTCATTTGTGGTTTGAAGGTTTTCCTTTTTCGCAAAGACAAAATTATACTCATTATAAAGCTCACGTTGAAAAAAACCCTGTAAGCGTTCACAAACAGCAACAACAAATGCGAAAGCATGCTAGGTTTAAAATGCTTAAAGCTTCAAAATAATACGTCACCCTACAAAAAGATGCATTTTATCCTGAAAAGCCTAGTTTTATTTCCTCTCTTCACATTCACGTTTTTGTTTCTCACTTCGTACTCTTAATTAACGCACGTCACAGCCGTAATGAGCAAACACAACCGGTGTGAATAGGTATTAGAACCGCCATTTAATAGCAGACACTCTTTTTGAAAGGACTCTGGCTGCATTCACGCAAAGGCCATGAATTCCTCGTGCTGGAAAGAAAGGACGCATGGCTATAATATTTTCTTCACGGCTCCATCTGCGGTAGCATTGTGCGTGCCTCCTGAAAGCGATAAAGAGAGAGATCGTGGCGATCCATATTGATAGACTGCGTGGCAGATTGCGTATGCCCGGCGCATTCACACCACCACTTCATTTATTTGAAGTTTTAATCTAATTATTAACTATTTTGGGGGATAATAAGCTTTGCTGCTGTAATAGGCCAATTGTACGCCTGAGCTCTTGTGCCGTTGAGAGCGCCGTACAGAGGCCGATCCGCGAGGAGGGGGGGTTTGGTCCGCTCACAAAAGCGCTTGTCCAAAAATATTTTGTCAAGTCTTTTACGCGCCATTCTTACAAAGAGGATGAGAAACACGCCTTTATAGGCTTGATTGGCAACTGCAAGCACACTAAATGCTAATGAAGCCCAGATGGATTGAAGATTAGCGCCATAGCGTTTTCTGCCCTCTTTCTCCGTGTCCACAAAAGTTCCAGTCTCGGCGAACAATCCCCCCCTCGTTCACCTCTGCAGTCTGCCACCCCTGTTCCCACTCCTAAGCCCTTTTATTGCTCATTTCGTACTATTAATAACCCGTCCAACGTCCCCCCTTCAGGCGGAGAGGCGGACGGTAATTAATTCATGGGAACCGGCCCCTTGATCTGGCCATAGGAGGGGGTCCGAGTGTGCGCAGGTGGGGGAACCGTCCTGCGTCCGTAGCCCCTGTAAAGTTCAGCGAACTTCTGTTTTCACTCAGAGTTATATAATCCTCTCGCTTTTAGGTATTCATAAGACGCTCACGCAGACCAGAACGCACGCATAGCTGTTATAAATGCACTGGGACACACGCACACGCTCAGGGCCTCTCCCTCCTTTTTAGACCCCGCTGCTGCATAGAGAGCTGGTGGGACAGAAGGTGCAGTGCGACAGGACAAAAGCAAGGCATGAAATTCAATTAGGAAAGGGTCTGCTCGAGATTTCACAGACTTCACAGAGGAGAATAGCTTTTGATATATTGGTACTCCCATTTACAGCCCATCTACGCATTGCTCTCATTAGTAATCACCCCAACTCCGGCCCTCTCTCTTTCTGTCGTTCCCTCGCTCTTTCGTACAGATTCTGGCTGTTTGCTAGTTGCGACAAATATTCTCTCTCTTGTTATTTTTGTCGGGCTAATACGTTTTTGCTAATGGTAAAAAAAGCCAACGGGAATCAAACTCACAAAGAGGTCATAACCTCTCTGTTTGGCCTGTTCCTGTACACCAGTTGATTCTTTCAGCTTTTTCGTACTTTAGGACAGTATTGTTTCTGCCATAACAAATTCTATGCTATACAAAAGTTTCGATGTTTGTAACACAAGTAGTGTGTCTTCATGGGATTTTCTTACTTTGTTTTTGTAAACAAACCAAGAGCACAGCAGGTTACTTATATTAATTATTTTTTTGTTCTTAATCCAACAGGAGTTCCTTGAAAGTGGTTTTGTAGGTTTATCCTGATCACATTGAAATTTGTAACTGTTTTACAAGGTGGCTACTTTGGTATGATGTCAAATCTACGATTATTAAAAAAAACCTAAATCTATTCGTCACTGATACAAAAGCATATTGTACCAAAACTGTTTTTATGCATCTTCTTCGTTTTCGCGAATCTTAATATGATGAGAATTTTGTGGTGTTTATTGAAGAAACGAGACCTTTACTTGTTTTGTAACTTACATTTTAAGGAGAAGCATAAATCAGATAAATACGTTGTACAGTTTGTTTGAATAGGTTAACACAACTTAAGACATTTTTTTACAAAAAATTCTGCTTTGAAATGCTTTAATAATGCCGCGTTTTGTAATTCCAACTTTTTATTTTCCGTCATAGTTACAATAACTATACAATTTTAACTCATTGCTATTTTGTTTAGTCAAATTTAATAAGTCACAGATGAATATTTTAATGCGTGCTGCTTTTGCATTTCATAAACATGCCTGTGATTGTGCTGTCATAAGTGCTTGATAAAGAAGCATATTTAAGAAAAGCTGATCTAGAGACAGCTCTTATAATTAAAAGTGGGGCGTGTCAACCGGCTAGTTAGTGCTGACAAATGAGGCTCCCTTAAGAAAGCTCTGTGAAGTTATGATCCCGGCCCACTTCTTTTGTTGTCCAGGGCCCATTGGGTAACTGATGACTGGGAAGTAATTAGTCCAGGGTTGAATGTTGGCAGGTACGGGCAGCTGTCCTTTGTATGGACGTCAGAGCGCGGCGTGTATGGACGGTAAAGGGAGAGAGTTTGTATACATTTGCGTGTGGGAGGGGCCCGTGGAAGGCGGAGGACAGTCTGAGCCCATCTGTTTGAGCGAACCCCCCCAGCTGCGGAGAAACCAGAAGGGCTTCCCGGGGTCCAACCTCATGCTTCTGCCCTCATGTGCAGACGTAGTGACATATAATTATTACAAATTGTAATCTAAATTGAATAGATCAGGGGACGTTGTCTCTTTTGGTCATGGCTTGTTAAGGTCCAAATATTAGGAATATGGCTCAATCATCTTTTCTGCTGTATACTTGCTTGTACATAGAAGGATGTCAAAAAGCATTGATAATACATGTACTTTGTGTATTTAGGGTGCCCGTATCTCCAACTTAGTGTTAAAACAACTGCAAGGAAAATTTGTTATAGAAATTTAATTTTTTTAAGGAACTTTATTTATTTTTGCAAAAATAACAGATCAACAGAATTTTCTAAAATTTCTTTTTTTTTTAGCATATTCATTCATTCATTCATTCAAGTAAATGTCAGTAATATGTTGAAAAAATATTTTGTACAAAAATAGCTTACTGTTTATTTTTCAATTTACCCTAAACACATTATAATAAGGTCAAATTATCAGATATTTTTAAAACACTTTCTGACACAGTCAATGAGGATCTTAAAGTTAGTAAAGTTGGAAGTAGTCCATTACTTAGACCTTTACTTTTAATTCTTGTTAAAGAATTTTTAAAGCGTCATGAAACCCCCCTTTTTCTGCTACTGTCGTTTTGAAAAATGCAGCTTAAATTAGCGTGAACGCTTTGAGAAGAAGAGTGGGGGAGTTGGAAGAGCACAAAAGAAAGTGATCCGATTTCATTCAATATATATTAGTCATTACACTAATTATACGTTAAAGCCAGAGCGGTATTACAGAAACCACGAAATGTAACAAGTATTTATTTTACATAAAATGTAAGTGTAACTGTTCTAATAACCGCATTTTAAGAGATAGAAAAGTCCTTTCAGTACCCCATTCCTGACACAGACTGCCTTCATGACTGAGTCCTAAAGTACGTTTGTCTCCATTTCTAAAAGCTTTCCAGAGTAAAACAAGTTTCCCAAATTTGCTACTGTTCCGGCGTTACTCGTATCCGAAACGAGCCGGCTTCAAACCTGCGATCGGTCCGAAGTGAGAGACGCGAGCTCTCTAGCGTTTGTCGCAGGGCCCAACCGTTTTTTCTCGATTGCATTCTGCAGGTCGGGCTTCTGTCAGTTTACAACAGCGCTTCAGTGGTCGGAAGTCCCCTCGTTCTGTTTGAGTCCCAAACGCGACCAATTGAGCTGTACTGGCCCACATGAGCTCCGGCCCATCGAGAGCTCCAAATGGCCATCCGCTCCTGTGTCTGTTCACAACAATTTCATCAACTGTCATGTATTTATCACTTTCTGTGGGGAAGCCATTCCCCCATATATATACCACATACAGTGTGTTTCACATGAAAATGTATATGCATATACAGTAATTAGGCTTATCGGAATATGTATGTTTGCAACTCCTGGTAAGTGTTCTGCTTTTTCTTCATGTGCCATGAACACGTATCTCTGAAGGGTCAGATAGAAACACCAGACGCTGTCATGAATAATTAGGAGAAATGTCTTCTCATTGAAAAAGAAAACACCGCCTCATAAATCATCATCTCACATAAATCATAAGACACAGGCGCTTCATCAATGTGCTATCGTACATGTCCAGTTGAGGATTTTAAACCCGGAAGGCAACAAAAAACACAAAATTAAGTTGTTTTCTCTACTGTAGTAACTGACAGTTGCTAAGATTGTGCAACACACCCAACTCTGTTAACATCTAAATAAATGTTGTTTAGTTTCTCATGACTTTTTAACTCCCAGTTAGTTTAAATTATACCATCCAAATATGAGGTGTATGGTCCAAAATAGAGAGAACACTAATATATGGCAATTTCAAACTTTTTAGAATTAGAGAATATGGATTTTATTTTAATATTTTATTTAAATTAATATATTTTAAAAAACTGCATAAAAACAATTGTCTCACAGAAAAATAAATCAAACGTTGTGTTCAGTTTTATCAGTGATGTTCTGCTGTTTTTGAAGTTTACATGTGTTGTCATTTTTTTGTGAACCCTCCTTTAATACATTTTTATTATACATTTGGGAAAAAGATCAAAAATGGGAGTTTTTCAAAGGTGGACATCATGTTTGGCAATTACTATGTTTTGGACTAATTGTAAAAATCCAGACACAAATATAATCAAAATGCCATTCATCCTTCCGTCGCCTCAGCCGGTTATAAACCCTGATCACATGTAGGTACATGTGATTGAAGCATGTCAAGTATCTCATTGCCATCTGTCTGTATCCCAGCAGAGCAGTTTGACCTGCAGTAAATGGGTTTGTATGTACGATCAGGCCATTAGAGATCGACTCAGACTCTTCTGCCTGATGTTTTGAAGGCAGTTTGAGGATGTCATATCCCTCATTAGCTCCATTTAACCACCGGCACATATCAATAACCATTTCATAAAATCTCTCCATTATTTACTTAATTGGATCAAACAATGTCTGTCTTTCAGTTACACTATTTGCAGAATTCCTAAATAACACTTTTTAATAAACTCATGTTACATTTGTCATTCTAAATGCCGACAAATTTCGTCCATTATATTGACAATACAGAATTAATCGTCTCTGCCGACAAATGAATGCTTTTCATGGCTTTGTGTGGTCTGTGTTTGAGTGTGTTTGTGCCTGGGTTGGATGCAGACGTGTGTGTGTTCATGTGTGATGGAGGGGGTCTTCTCTGGAGGACCACTCTGAGATAAAAGGGGTATGTCTAACTGCCAATTAAAAATTTTGCCATTAATACCAATTGCACCCAATTAGATGATGTTTTTTTTCAATATGGCAGATTTGGCCATTAGATGAGCTATAATCGATAAAAGGGTTCCGGCTGTCCATGTTATATTGCATATATTAATGCTGCTACTGAAAAAACTAAAGCTTTATATGAATATTTTAAGTCAAATAAATGTGATGAAGAGAGCTTGTCTGTAATTTATTTAGTATGTTCGCCACACAATATGTAATCATCATCTTCTTGCATGCAAAGGAAATCTATTCGCTCGGCATACTGGATTTATATTGATTTATCTCAGCATACTAAACAGAATAAATTATAGTTGTCCCCAGCAACCGATTTACCCCATCACTGTGCTAGTTTCATGTCCTTCACATCAATCTCTTTATTCTTTCTTTCTTCTCATAAAAGAACAACATTTTATCTTTGATCAATATTTCTGTGAATTTTATTTGAAAAGTAGCTGCGTAATAAACTGTATAATGTACTGTCATCTCTTTCAGCCTTTTTCAAATGGGGGGGCATAGCCTAGTAGGGGGGTCTTAAAATGACTTCAAGCGGGGCCGGATTATCTAATGGGCATTATGGGCACTGGCTTGGGCCCAAGTAAGGGGCAGAGGTGGGTAGTAACGCGCTACATTTACTTTGATACATTTACTTGAGTAACATTTAGGAAAATATGTATTTAGTTGGTACTTTTACTTTTACATTTTACTTTTACTCATTCTTGAGTCTATTTCTAATAGGAAATCTGTTCCTTTACTTCGTTACGCAGCATGACGTTCCAGCATGACGTTCCTTTCAAGGTTGTCGTCTCTTTTTACTGGGGCATTCCCGAGTGATTGATTCTTTTTTCAAAGCATTAATTGAACCATGGGCAAAACCTTCTGACTAGGTTCACGAATCAGTTCAAATAATTTGTTGAGCGATCTGAAGCGGCGGGTTTCCTCGTAGCGTGAAACTTAAGAACACGCAAAACACAATGAGCGTTGGATGAAGGTGATATTAATCTATATCTGTCAAACCAAAACTGCAAAAGAATCATATTGTTCGCCAGCAATGATAAAATGCCCACCATTTGCTCGCACAACCTGTTCGTCAAACAGGGCAACATGCGCGCGACTTGTTAGACACAGAGACGTGGGCTTGCGTAAATATACATATGAAGAACAGAATAGATGCCAATAATTAATTTTATATTGACATAATGTTGATTAGGTCTAACTGCCTTACTTTACAGATTCTTAAACAGACGCGAAACATAAGTATACCTATAATATCCGTTAATGCCATTTAACACATTACACGTTTACATAAGAATGTGAGTCGTGAGGTGCTTGCTACACAAATAAAGTTTAAAGTGTCTACAAGACACTTGTGCCCAGGGGCCCCCCAATTCTTTATCAGGGCCTGATTTATCGGGATAGTTCGTAATCATTTAGTCATCAACTCACCCTCATGTCATTCCAAATTTGTATGAGTTTCTTTTCCAGCAGAACACAAAGGAAGATATAACAACATTGTCCCTCATTAACTTCCATTGAATGGTTTCTTTTTCGAAATATCTTCTTTTGTGTTCTGCAGAAGAAGCAAACTCCTACAGATTTGGAATAGGGATGCACCGATCCGATACTCTGGATCGGAATTGGGGCCGATACGGGTCTTTCTGCCGGATCGGGTATCGGGCTGACGGGTTCCCTTTAATCCGAACCGTTGCAATACCCGTGGATGTTACTCTAAAGCTTCAAAAAGGACCAACTATCAGTAAATTACCATAAATGTTGTCATGCACTGTATTTGATGTCATGTAATTCGATAGCTTTATGCGAGAAAAAACCAATATAGCATAGTTAAAAAACTCTGACCTCCGCTGGTACGGTCATCAGTCAATCTCAATCCAGCATGCATGTGTCCGGGAACAGTCAGGATGTTACTCGTTCCAAAGTTTTCAATATTTTTCATAATCACTAGATAATAGACATTGCATTAAGCGCATCATTATGCGTCCTATAAGCATGACTTTAAATAACGTAGAAGCGAATGAATTAAGCGCATCATTTTGTGTCCAGGATGTGCATGAGCGAGTTTGGAGACTTTTATACTGTGATAGTTTTGTGTAATAAACAGAGATTTATTTGTTAATCATTTTGTAAGTATCTGTGCTTTATGAGACCACATTTTTGTTTTGTATGTTTTTTAAGTTTAATACAGCACTTAATTACATTTAAAAAAATCATACTTTTCTACTTTTAAAAGTAAAAATACTTAAGTAAAAGGAGAGTGGTAGATTTAAATGTACTCATGGATTAAAAGTTTAAAAACAACATTTATTTATGGACTGTAGTGGAGTAAGTATGATGTGCTTCATAATGTAGGGAAGTATTTTTTGTCCAAAGTACTCAAGTAGAGATATTTTAAAATGTACTTGAAAGTAAACATGCTTAAGAACTATCCACCTCTGGCAATAAAAGATCAAATATGCAACTCTACTTTGATCAAGAAAATCAGTGCTAGTATCGGATCAGGATCGGTATCGACCGATACGCAGAATTCAGGTATCGGAATCGGAAAGGAAAAAGTAGTATCGGTGCATCCCTAATTTTGGAATAACATGAAGCTGTATAAATGACGACATGTTAATTATATATTTTTTCGGGATCTATCCCTTTTGTAGCAATTATGAAAGGGGGGCTTTTAAATATTGTCAACAATAGGGGGATAGCCTTTAAGTTCTTAATGCAACTTTTAGGGCAATATTGACTAGCACATTATCCCCTCCTCATCAGAATCGCCCGCTGAAAGTTCTTCGGATGCTCTCTGGTTAACACAGTGCAGAAATGAGGCCCTTTCCCCTTCCTAGATGAGCCGAACCTAATTACTGGTTTAAGTTTCCCTCTCAAGTTCCCTCGATCCCTCCTTTCCTGACAGAGTCTCCCTGTCAGATCCACCCTACCTGACTGAGCATGTGACGGACGAGGTGCTATTAGGAAAGATGCAACTCGCAGATAATCGGCTCATATTAGGAGCACCTTTTTTCAGACTCACACACCTGTGGATGAACCAGGACCCTCCCTCTGCACATTCTCTCTTTCTTCCTTTTTCCCCTGCACTTTTTTCTTCTGTCAGGACAGCCAAACGGAGCGAAGAAAAACTATGTAAAGCAGGACTGGTCCTGGGGTGGGGTCAAAGGTGACCTTAAAGGCCTTAAGGTTTGGATGTGCCTCTCCTAAAGCTTTAGCTTTGTGGCCCTGAGGTTCTGAAGGGCGCTTGCGGAGGCCATAAGGCTGCCCTCTCCGTGAGATGAGACATGTACTGAAGTGGATAATGGAACTGAAGTGTGCTGGACAATTCTGCGCATTACGACCCTGAGAGCCGATCCTCGTCGCAGCACGCATAAATAAAGTGCAGTTAGTGCACTTAGCCCAGTAATTGTGGGTAAAACGTTACATCGGGGGTCCGAAAATGACATATTGCTCAGGTATGAGTTTGATGTCGGATGGAAACGGATTTATCATTTTTCAGAGGCTGTGTAAGTGCACTTAATAATATTTCCATCGTTTTAGCCCTAAAGAAATAAAAAGTGCTTTTGAAATATGTTTTAAATCATATAATCACATGAGAAGGGTCAAGTCGTATCGGCAGCCTAATAAAACAGATTTATTTTACAGAGTTTGGGTCGCCTCGTGGGGGCTGACGTGTTGAGGTCACATGACCAGCTGAAGGCTAAGCATACGTTTATCACAGTAACCCCCAGAACAAAAAAAGAAAACTTAATTAGTTCTGAAAAAAGTTTCTGAACACACTCTGGAAATAAAACCCTTTGTGATTCATGATGTTGCATGCACACAGGATAAATCAACACAATATCTGTTGCGATTCCGAAATTTTAATACACGTTATCGTGGGCGAAGGATATTACAGCGATACATATTCTAAATAATAAAAGCACTTTCAATTGAGTGACCAAATTCATCTTTCATTTTGTTTGTATTGCGTTTTCTCTATATTTTTTGGCCAAGTTTGTAATCATTGTGGATTTGAAAGAAAACATTTGAACAGGTGCTGGATTGTTTACGATATAATAAAATGTTTACCATATCACAATACCAATACCCATGACCTTTTGATACCGCGGTTATTGGCAACAGCGTTATATTGTGACACCTCCAATCAACATTAACCAAAAACGATGTAGTTTACTTTACTTTAGTTTTTGGTCTCCTCTAAAGAATAATGCAAAGTTCTAGAAGATGCAAAATCACGCTTAGCACCTCTTTTCCATAAACAAACACATAATGTTAATGAGAGCCTACGTTATTATTAGCATTGATATATTAATATCTTAATATTGCCGCCTTCATTTTGGCCATCGGCTGCCAGACACACAACCGCCTCCACTTTGTAACAAATGCAAAGAATGTGTCGTCTTTGTTGCCTTGCTTTCCTCTCCATTTGTCTAGAAAATAATCATCCCGGTGTCTATCTAATAAAGGAAAGTAAAATTTGGCTATGCGGTTTCTATTTTGCACACGGTGTAATGGAAACAAAACAAGGGAACAATGGACCGAATTTAGATAAGCACAAAGACATTAACGCATCAAGGTAACAGAAAGCAGAGAATTGTTTGTCGCACAAATAAAAGAAAACATTCATTACAATTTTTCAACACTCGCGCAACAAAACAGCGGTGTTCAATGAATCGGCCTTAGAAATGTCTCTCTTTTCAGGCCCGCCTAACAAATAAAGCGCCGGTAATTTGACAGAATTGTCATTTTAATGAGAGCGATTAATTATGGTGGCAGAAAGGGAAGGTTTGCTTTAGAAACATCAGAGCTGTGGGGATGGGCGAGTGTCTCGGTTAGACTCTATACAATATTTAAATACATTCATATCCTTCATTCACCGGAACAATACACCTCATACAGTTTCTTAGACGGTACGACATCAAGCCTGAAGTGCTATGAATGGTGGAGTTGGTGACCTTGGATAGAAAGATAAAAAACTGTATTTAAATACTTGATGTATGGCTTATTTAGTAGCTTACCTCATTTTCAACCAACCTTGATTTGGTAATAATACAGAGAGAAATGTAAGGAAAATAACAGCACAAAAAGAAAATATGTCAATGGGTACCGGAAGAAGATGTGTCTTAAGGTGAAGAGCTTTCAGAAATGCAGAGATACCACAACAACATCGCCGTGACAAATCTTCAATGGCCAGAATTAGGATCTTCAATGGAAAAAATGCAAGGTGCTGAACTTTATTTAAATATTTTCTTGAGTCAAGCACATGACATTTGATTGAGATTTTAGTCTTTCATTATGCTCACTGTGTTTCATTTAGGTATCGGATGATTCAAATCGTAGATTTTTCTCCTATGAATTGAAAAACCCCCAGAAACAATTCATTGTTATTATGACGAATGTGGAGGTATAAAATGTAAAATAATGTGTTTTTGGGGGGGGATGTTTGAGTTCATTCATATTGAGATCTTTAATAATATTGACTTCTGATTTCACACTTGAGCTCAGTTTGAGACATCATAACGGAGACATTTGTGATATTTGTGGCGCTTTCTCGCTGGAAAAATATCCGAGATGCGTGAAATGTTTCCATTTGCTCTCAATTTGATCTCATTGATGAAATAATTGAGATTTACATTTTATTTCTCATGAGCTGATACCTGCAGGCCTTCCTATCTTATCTTTTCTTCTCTTCAGCTCCCCTCTTACTTATTAAATGATCCCTTAACTCGCAGGAGGAGGGCCAATTAGGAGGCTGAATCTAGACGCATGCACTTCTGCATCACTGTGTGTGTGTGTGTGTGTGTGAATAGACATGATCGCATGCAAGTGTATCTGCACTCCTGTGGATGCATGTCTATTACCTCCCGAAAATCACTTCTGGAATCATCGACTGCTCTGTTGTCTAAAATCCTGTACATTTTTCATGGAAACTTAAAAAGCATCACTTTTATTTACCAGACATGTCTTCTTTTATCTATCTATTTGCTGGTCCCACATAACAACTAATGAAGACACAACAGTGCTGTGGATCTGTGTGTGTGTGTGTTGTTTTGAGGTGTGTGTGTGACTCAGAGAAGCATGCCAGACTCCCCCTGCGCAACACAACACACTGATTGGCAAATTGCCACGCATATCCGCTGCAGGCTGCGTCGCGAGTGGCAGGTAGAAATTGAAAAATGTGAAGCGTGCTTTGCCGCTGATTGCTCGAAAGATTGCCGCGTCTCTCCCGGTGGCTCGTTGTCTTTTTCCACATCAGGTTATTTCCCACTCCTTCCTTTCTGAACACATAACTAGCGGTAACTGAGGCCTGCGGTGACAGGCGCTCCATTGAACGCGATGGTGGCGCGCGCGCACCGCGCAAATGCTCGTGTCATGTTTGTCACCGTGTTTTCACGCGCGTGATGGGTGGAGAGAATACCGAACACAGCTGTTGTCATCCGCCGTGTCAGTCTCTAAATCGAGCCATCCGACAGACGACACATCCCGCCATTGATCTTGTCACTCACGCGCCGGTCTATTTGCCGTTTAAGCACCTCTCGGATTGAAAATCGCCCGAGTCTTCATCCGACTCCTGATCTCCGCTATTGTGCAGACGCCTGTCATCCGAGCCGCTAAGCCCATAAAGCCCTCGGTGGACATTGGCAGCCCCTAATTTGCCGAGATGGGCTCGCTCGCGAGAGTGCCGGGCTTTCTCCACAGCGGGTCTACCTTTTCTCACTCTATTAAAATTCGCCTCCTAATAAAAGCAAATTTGATAAACGCCTTTTCTACCTGTTCCATTACGGAGTCCCCGCTGTGCAGTCACACAAGAGGCTGAAAAGAGCCGTCTCCAAGTGAGTCAAACCACCAAGAGAGCAATTAAATGAGGTACACTTACCTTGCTCGCCCCTTTCTCTCTCCGTAAGCGCCTTTAAACGCTCATTTCAAACCCCACGCTGCTATTTCTTAGTTACCGGAAGGAAGAGAAATGTCTGACCGCACGCGCTACAACTTTTTTTAAAGGGGCCAACCATTAGGACAATTAACTGTGGTTTAACTACGTAGAGAACAAAAAGTGTCGTTTTGTAGATTTAAGAACACAGTAAACACAAATTAGTCATGGTTTTACTACGGTTACCATAGTTTAACCGTGATATTCGTGTGGTAAATTTCCATTAGGAATTTTGGTTAACGACTTTAGGAGGATAAATTGAAATCAAATCGAGCTTTAAATATTTATGAATATTTATTTATGTTATGGTATAAATAGAAAAGAATAGAATCGTTTTAATATAATTTAATATATATATGTATGCAATAACATATGACAGCATAATTCCGTTTAGCCATACTATTTAAAGCTGCTATTTGTAACAAAAAAGTTATTTTACAAGAACCATAAAACTTAAGTGTTCTACCTCTGATTCACGTTATAATTATTATCTATACCTTGAGCTGTTGGGTACAGTTTTGTGGGAGATGTAATTAGACTTTAACCCACACAAAGATAACTACAAAAAGTTGCAATTTAATGTCTCAATCAGAGATGGCGATAGAGAGGCAAATGTTATATATTGCAGCTTTAATAAACAAACAACAAGGGTCATTATGTGGATTTTTCTATTGACGTTTAGGGGCACATTTCATGGAACCTAGCAGCAAAGTTTCGATGGTTGTCGAGGCTGTAAATGATTTAGTGTATCTAATGAGCATCAAGACTTGCTAATTGATTGACTGATCACACTGGTTCATTCTCATGTCTGATTCATTGGCTTATTACTCTGGTGGTCTTGTTTTTTTTTAAACACACACTTCTAGGTGGACCCTCGGGCATATCTGTCCAAGGCTGTTTCTTATCTCTCCGATCTAATGAGAGTCTCTTCTCCATCATAGACCCGGGGTCCTTGAGAGCAGAACGGATGACTTGTTTGCAGACCTTCCATTTGGAACGATCTGGTGCAGAATTTGTTTGTTTCCCGCTTGGTTTCGAGTGCATCAGCTACTCGTATGACACAATGGAGGATGTAATTTTTTGGGAGGTGTAGAGTAGCGATTTGCCCCACTCTAGTGAGCCATCTTACACAAACCCTTTACACTCAACACAATGCACACGAACACATCGCACTTACATCACAACTCCACCTCCTTAAATCCCAACACAGCACTTACGACTTATTTTAGCCTCAAACGCAGAATGCACTCATTGACCCCGTCTGAAACACCACATGTCTGCAACATTCAGGCTGGGTGTAATTCTTCCCAAACGGTTATAAAAGGACGATTGAGTTGAATTTTTTGGCACTCAGTTGATTTTCCTAGTTAAATTTTCATTTGATTTACTTCCTCTTTGTGTTGTCCCCCCTCCTTTAACACTGCACCCTCCCCTTCCAGCAGGAGAGGTTTAATTGCAGGGTTCCAGGAGCACGTTGCCCCTGGATGCCGCGCGGCCGAACGGGGCCCTACCCTGTCATTTACTTGCGTCAAGCTCGGCTCAGCCATGGGGAAGCTGGAGATTTTCACGGCGGGTCCCGCAAGTAGAGTGGACTTGTCTGCCCCTCAGCGGGGCCGTAATGACAGATGCCTTTTAATGGCTGCACGGGGAGAAGAAGGGGGGGGGCGCGGGGGCGCCTGTCAATGTGAAGGGGATCATTTTTATCACCAATGTGTGACGTTTTTAATCGTTTTTCCTGATCTGCTCTCTTTTTTCTCTCGTTTGTGAGTGCGACAAGAGAGTTAATTTGTCTCTCGTTGCATGTGATTTGTCAATGGACGGAAATGAGGACAGTTCTTTCTCCATCGCCAAAGACAGATTAGAATAACTTTATCATGTCGTGGGAATCTGTGTGTGTATAGCCTTGAGTTTGAGGGATGATCTTAAAACAAATGATTAAGTGTAAAAGTATATATATATTTAAAACTATTAACTTACTTTTAAAAACCTAATATTAAAGAAACATTCGCATTAAAAAGTAATATTTATAATATATGAATACATTGAGTATAATTTAAATATTGCATATCATTTATTATCATTTAATTAAATTTAAGTTTTAATAAAACAGATTAAGGTTCAGATTATGTTTTTGAAGGTATAAAATATTTAACGTTTAAATAATTACATTTATATTAAATAAAGATGTAAAATAAATAAATCAATATTATTTATTTTTATTTTATGATTATTATTAATTGTAACACCAGTATATTTTTGTATAAACGAAATCATTAGTGTTAATGTATAACAGCTAAACATAAATTATACAAAGTTGAGATGACAAAAATGACATGTAATTATGAATATCAAATAAACTATTATTATTTATTCCATCCATGTATTATATGAATTTGATTATGATGAATAATAACATCAGTAATTCTTTGGTAGGTGTTGTTCTATGTGCAAGTGATGAAGGTGAAGAGTCATGCTCTGTTATCCTCAGGCAGTGTGTGTGTGTGAGAGAGAGAGAGGTACAGAACAGAAGGGGACAGATGGACACAGTGAAAGTCTCCATTGATAGGGTCCTGTCCTCAGGCTTCGGTCCAGCTGTCAGAGAGCACTGAGAGGGAGGGAAAGGTGAGCTTCACCTATTTGATAGGCAGACAAGTAACATATGTGTCAGAATTACTAAGCTTACACAGAGGTGACTCAGTGTTTGATAGCCGGCAAACCTGCCCCTGTGTAAATGATAGGCAGATTAAAGTGCATAATGACCATCTGATGGCCAGGGGATTATCTGCACCGGCACTGTGCTTCCCAACCAGGGGTATGTTTAGCTCGGGGGTCCCATAAGAAAAAAACCCAGATGAGACTCTTTAGTATCTCAGTTATGTCTTGTTAAAGACATTTAAGAGAATGGAGAGCAAAAGGAAACTTTGGCTTCAGTCTCATTAGCGTGTTTCTGCTGAGAAAAAGAGTCAACAAATGTCTCTATTAGAGTTTCAGAAGAGAGTCAATGTTATTAAAGATCTCAATATGAACTCAATTTACCCATATCCAGATGATGATTTCATCAACAGATTTCATCCAATATCTCATACATCTATATTAAAAGATGTGCATTACTGATTTGGGGATCACCGATGGGCTTGTGGGTGTTTGAAACACTACAAAGTTTGGGTAGTACTTTAATTGCATTTAGGAAATCTTAGCATGCGCACATAAACAGACATTACTAACAGTTTCAAGCGTGTTTTCACCTTGCTCAAGCTAACTTTGCGTCTCTTCAATCTTTTACTTCTGATGCAAAATAACAGGTTGGACTTTAGCAGGGATCATTGAGTTCCTTTCGTTTATTTAGAGCAATCACTCTTGGATAAACGCAGGCATGCAAACACCTCCTCGCACCTTCAGAAGCAGCAGGAGCCGAGTTTGCGGCGCTGAGGGCCCTTGTCAGGTAGCCTTCAGGTTCCCTCTGTGTTTATCACATCTCCTCTCTTCTTTGTCCCTCACGCTTCATCTCTGTCTTTTGATTTCTGCTCGGCTGCTCTCCAAAGGCTTTGACTGACGGTGTCACATTAGGCATGGGGAGACACGGGTGCTCGGGAGGGGGGGGGCGGAGGGGTGGGCGCTCTTTGGCGCAGTAGGTAGAAACTACCGTAATTATAGAGCGCAGACACAGTGAGGAGGAGAAAAAGAGCCGAACACGCAGCTCGCATTAAAAAAGAAAAGCACAAAAATAAAAGCAAGTGTGTTTTCATGCCGAAAGAAAAGAAAAGGGGGAAATAAGTGGAGTGCGAGGAAAGTAGGGGTTTGTAATGGGGGAAAGAGCTTAAACCGAAGGAGAATTGCCTGTTTTCAGATTGTAACTCTTTGTAGGGACCATGTTGTCTGCTGAGCGCATGTGTTTGTGGTGATGCACTCCTGTTTAGATTTGAATGCTTCACTTTGGGGAGTGAATATTACGGATGTTTCTTGTCTTCTGATAAAATCTGTATTTCTTGAAAAGTTTTTAAATGTTAATGCACTTGCCATCAACAATATGATTCTTTGGCATTTATTAAAGAAAAAAAAATTTCAAAATATTTTTTACAATACGTTGTCAGATATTTGTTGAAAGCTGTGCATTAATTTTATTATCTATTAAAGTGGCTGATCAATAGTGTAATGGGATTGGATGTACGCTCTGAATAAATGAAACCTCTCAGCACTGGCGGACCGAATCTGAAAGAGCAATCACATAGTGATCTTTATATCTTAAGATTTGACGTCTGCCTCATACTGTCTAAAGTATCTATATACAGTATCAGGTCACTAAACTAAAGGATGAGAAATGTCCACAGAACATCTTCACAATATTGATTAAGAAAACTGAGTGGATTGCTGCAACAAAAGAAACATTTCCTTTAAATGGGAATGAAAACGCTGTAAGTCGCAACGGCTTTTGTTATCATTAGTGCCTCTAAAAGCGCCTCTTTCTCAGTGCCTGAGAAGTTAATGTGATGTGAAGGACGTTCCATGTGGCTTTTATATCTGCTGTTCTCTCTCTGTGAGACATTTCATGTCAGGTAGATGAAGAAAGGTGCTACTTACCGTCAGGGGACACATGGGGGGAAATGGGGCCCTGGGTGAGACTATGAAAATGGGCCCCACTGGTGTAAAAAGGGTTGTAGAAAGATTCAAGTAGGGAAGGAAGGAGACGGGAACCGGCAAACATTTAAACATTTTAATAAAAATAATAACAGCTGGCGGCCCCTCACGGCCGACCGCCGGCGAACAAAACAAATCACAAAACAAAACACGGAAGTATATAAACAGCCGGCCGCCCCTCACGGACGACGGCCGGCAAATAAAACATACATACAACCTTAAAACATGTCCGGGCCCGGTCCTCTCTCATCGACGGTCCGGTCGCTCGTTCTCTTATATGCTCCCATCTCCTCCTTGATTCGAGCCCGGTGTGCGCACAGCTACCGCGGTCTCGCCCCGCCTACTCTACTACAATGGTCATAGCACGGCCACGTTTGACAAGTGAAAATAAAACACACTTTAATTTTTATAGTTCAACAACCATTGTAACAGAGCTACAGTAGAGTATTTATGAATACACACATGTAAATAAAGTATATTTCTATAAAATTTGACCACAGTTTAGTATTGTAAATGAAGATCATATTTTTTCATGTGGGTTGAATTATAGAGGGTGATGGACATTGTTCTGATTTTTTTATATTAGCTTATACATTAAACAATGTTAAGCAGAACATACTTTTATTTTGAGCTTACTTATCTTCCTCTGCTTTTCTCTTTTTAGCTCCTGAAAAGTACAGTTTTGATGCCATTCTTCGCCTAAACCTACCGCCGCAAAAAAAATATTCGAACAGGTTATAAAACATAAACAGCTTTCCACCTCAAACACATTACATTAATTCATGGTTATGTCCAACCTTGATTTTACAGTACTTTACACTCTTTTGTTACTGTTAGGCTTTGTTAAACATTGTGAATGCCGCCGCAGGTCAAAAAGATGAAGCGCTGAACTTTATTGAAGCCTCGCTTTTGTCACGGACATTGTGTGCTATCTTGTGATCGGCGGGTGTTATTTTATCTTTCCATCTCGCACAGGTCCAGGTCATGTTTAAAATATCATCAATTACCACTTCAGTCAAAACGGAGGTCCACCTCACATAAAAATTAAGTGCTTTGAAACCCACTACTTCTTCCTCGCACAATTATTGAAATCTCGCTCTCAGCCGTAAATAATAACCATCTCGCTTTAGTCATTTACTGCCGATAGACCCTCTCTCTCTTTCTGTGGAGGGTGGGCAGGTGCTACAGTGGGCAGGAGAAAGAATCATGTTGCATATATCTTTATGTATAAAGATGTGGGGTCAAGTCTGGTCGATAGGCAATCTCTCAGTTCTAGCGGAAGAGATGGGACTATTTGAGGCTGCAATGGCTCTGTTGTAGTGGAAGGAAAGGCTAATCTGTTGCAGATGGGTTTGGAGCCAGCAGGTGTGCTGGTCAGCTGGTCGTGAGACCTGTGTGGACATGAGCAAGAACAGAGAGGGCTACGGGGGGCGAGAGTTTCACACTTTCTCGTATGGTGCTTAAGGCTGGGATCTCTCACGTGACCTGGACTGTTGTTGAATTGTATTGTATTTGGCTTTCTGCTCCGATGGCTGGCTTTTCTCCTGTTTGATTCTTTAATATTCGCTCACATTTATATTCAATGTTCCTGCATTTCTGCCTCGGTTTTATATTCTTTTTATACCATCATGAATAGTGTCAGAGTTGCAAATTCTTTCTTTCTTTTTTCTTAAAACATTAATAAATTTTATATTTAAAATAAATAGAATAATTATATATTAGTGCTATATTCATGTTAAAATAGTTATAATTATGTTTAATATTGTTATGTAAATATGTTAAACATTTAATAAATGGTTCATTGGTAAACGATACCTTGGTTTTATTTCGAGTGATAAATACAGGTTAGTCATGTATTTAGTTTGATAGTACAAACTCTGGGAACTCTCTGGGAAACTATCATTTGGATTAGATGATAACCAAAAGTAACAAAAGGAGATGCAGAAAAGTTTTGAATGCATTATCAAAGGCTTTGATTTTAAGTGATATTAAGGTAGAACACGATATGAGCAATAATACTTGTTTGTTATTTCGCCATTAGACAATATTATGAAAGACTTGGAAATAATGATAATAATAATTCTAATCTAATAGGTTAGTTCCACAAGTAAAAAAAAAAAACTTGAAAAAACGTAATAAACTAACGAAAAACTAATAAATCACGTTAAGGTTATATTTATCACTATAAATTGATATAAATATTATTTAAAATCTTTTTGTCAGAGCCGATAGCCTTGTGGTTAGTGCTCCGACATATGGCGAGTTGTACTCGGGGCAACCCGAGTTCGAGTCCCGGCTCGTGGTCCTTTCCCGATCCCACTCCCCCTCTCGCCCACTTTGTTTTCCAGTTCTCTCATTGTTACTAAAATATAAATCAAGGCAAAAAACCCCAAAAATAAATCCTTTCTATTATTGTCCTACTTCCATAAGCCTATTTTGCAAGTTCCAAGAAGACAATTTTATTTCTTAGAGATTGCTCTATTAAATGAGATCTGATCAGTTATTTAATTTAATTTTAGTATCAACTTAGTCTTAGAATAGAATAAAATAGAGACAAATGAGTCAACCATTCAAACTCATGAAGAGTGAGGAGGGATAAAGTGAATGTTGATAGAGTTAAAATAATCTCGATTTGGACAATTGAGATGAGAAATGTTTGAGTTCATATTGAGATCTTGACAGAATCTGAGCTCAGTTTGAAACATTGTTGAGACTCCTTCTGAAACTCTAGTGGAGACATTTGTGAGACTTCTTACTCTTTTGCTCAGGAGAAATAACTGAGACAGGAAACCTGAGCAAAATTTTCCATTTACTTTCTTTTTAGTATCACGGATGGCAAAGAGAAATAATTGAGTAGTTTAAAAGATCTCCTATATGTATTTTATTCTTTCTTTGCCTCAACTAAAGACTGCTCAAAATGTGGAAAGCCAAGCTTTCATCCCCTGAGGTCTCCCATCTGGCTCATTAAGCTATAATTAGCTGTCTTCTTCAATCACTTTTAAAACGTATCCCTCCATTTAACCAATCTTACACTTACATTAGTAGTATGTTGTTATGAAGATCAGTTAAGCCACAACCCCGTAAATTACTGTGCCACGATTGCTAATTTAAGAAAATGATCTTCTAATAAAATCAAATCATTAAGCAGCACGGCGGCTCGACTGTATCACACGTTGAAGTGCACGTAAAACATTAAATGCAGTGCTGAACGTTGACTTTTGTAGAATTCTGGTGAAATGAAGGACTTTCCTTCGTTTCCGTGAGCGCCAAGCGATCGGTTTGGCTCTTTGGTTTCATGTTCCTGAAATGCCAGGGGCTGTGAGAAGTAGCCTACCTGTCAGTGGTGGGAGGTCAGATTAATGATGCTTGACTTGCGTCCATTATATCCCATTAATAACAGTACACGACCCTCTCAGCCTCCTGCGGGAGCCCTTAGACACTCATTAAGGTATGAGCTATTGTTTCAGAGGGAAGTACATTTAGGGTGATTTTTTTTCGTAGCTCCCGCTTTACGAACATTTTTTCAAGGTTTAATATATATATATATATATATATATATATATATACTGTATATCAGTTATCATTTTTTCTTCTGCATTAACAATGTATAAAATTTCTTGGTCATCTTCTGTATCACTGTTTTTATGAATCCTCTATAAATTCAAAGGGTCGCAAAAAAACCTACAAACCACCATTGAAGTGCTTTACATTTGCATTCAATTCATATTTCATTCCCATTGATATCATTCTCTTCCTCTCTTATCCCACCTCTCCTCTTCCGATTTGCCTCCATGTCCCGACATTCAATCTCTGACACTCAGGTATCCAGGTTCTGGTCTGATGACCTGCCCGCCGGATTCCGTGATGCCTTCAGAACAATACGTGCAGGCGCTCAATTACTAAATGAGGGCCGTAAAGTGTTTGGGGGGTGTAACCTAAGACCCGGATCTGTGTTGGTCTTCCTGGTAAGAGCACGAGAGTATTGTGATGCACGGTGGAGACATTAGTCACACTCTCTGCTCTTGCGTGACCAAAGGTGGGCTTCTCAAACAAGAGCAAACACTATAACAGCACTAATGATATGTTTTAGTGAGCTAAGGTATTCCATTGAGACTCACCTGTCCTGATGCTGTTCTGACAACTCTTAACTACAATTGCTTTTGTGTTTGTTATTAGACTTTTAAAAACATTAAGACTAATAAGAGAAAGAATACGAATAAAAACGACAAATAATAAGTCAGCAGATAGTTGAACAAGGTTTTTATTTGAGATTACAGATGTAGTTGTAAAGAGTTGTACAGCTTTGACTGTTCACGTAATTTAATAAAGAAGACGAGATAAAAGATGAAACAAGAAATAACGAAACACGCTGTATGTTATCTGGAAGACTATCTGTTCGTCCAAACAATGGTAGTCAGAAAGAAAGTATTGGAAAATGTTGTTTTTCTCTTCATTTCTCTGCCGACGCCAACATTAAACACTTCTGCCTTTATTTATTTATTTATTTTCTACATGGAGCACTATCTGTCTGAACAATCCATTTCCACCTCCATGTGCCAGAAAACCTTAGCAATAAGTGCAGAAAGTTTAAAATGGTTAAACCAAGGGTTGTTTCAGGCCATTTTGCGCTTCGCATTTTTATGAAAGGAAGTGCATTACTGTGCATTATCAAACGTTATGATGAGCACAAACACGGTCTGTTTAATGGCACTTCCTGGCTTCCTGAAATATTGATAACAGCCTAATTACCTGTCTTTAAGAAAACAGGAGAAATTTAAAAGGTGCTCGAGTAGCCTTTTCTCTCATCGTGTGTAAATGATGTTTGTTAGGAAAAATATCAACAACTAACTGTTGCTTCAAAAAAGAAACTCGTTAAAAATGATCTGAATGTAATAGAAAATATGCAAATCATAGTCATGTAAATCACATCCCAGATCTCAGTACTAAATTATTTCTTTATAATTTGTTTTATACTCAGAACTGCCGTTTTGTCCTTCTTCTCTCAGATTCCAAAGTAATGAGATTCTTATCAATCTTGTGCGAGACGTTAAAGCTTTAGTCCACACTTACCCTCCTGCTGGGACTTAATCTTCAGCCTCGACACAGTCGCAGAGAGCCCTTATAAACACCCGAGTGTAAGTCCAGTGTCAAGTATTGACCAGACGACGGTGAATAGAGATGAGTGTGTGAGGGGTGTCTAACCTCTCACCAGCTGCTCGGCTGTTCAATCGGTTTGGTCTCCGTAACACCCCGGGGTAACAATAATGCAACAGCAGCTTATCCCAATCAATACCTTCATCTCACTTTTGGGGGCTTTACTGCAGATTCCCCAGAGTGCGGTCGTCTGTTTGCAAGCACAATTATGAGGATGTTTGATCTGTTTTTGATGTTGTCGGGAATACATTTGCAAAACAAAACAATGCACTTATGCGGCACTTTTGTCATTTCAATGTGTAGTGCATTGAAAAAAGTATTTTGAGAGTAAGTGCGTTGTTGAGAAGTAAACAAAGATTTAGGTTTTTGCAGCTGTTTAGTTCTAACAGCTTAAAGAAATTGTTGAAAGATTTTGAAAAAGATTTATTAAAAGTGATAGTTCACCCCCCAAAAAAAGAAAATGTACCCTCTTTTAAACCTCTATGACTTTCTTTCTTCCGCAGATCACAAAATAGGATATGCTGAACAGCGCCAGCACCCATTCAGTTATGGACACAAAACCAATGCAACTGAGTGGGCGCCAGTTAACAACATTCTTCAAAATATCTTCTTTTGTGTCTTGCCGAAGAAAAAAAGTGAAACAGCTTTGAAATGAAGTGAGGGTGAGTAGATGACAACATTTTTTGTTTATTTTAATTCATCATAGTTTATTCTTTAAAGTCCTGGGAGAACTTAAAAAAGTAAGTAGACTGTCGATGGCAAGTGTTTGTGTTCTGCAGGGTTTACGTATGCGTGCCGCCTGCACAATTGTTAATCTAAGCGTTCAACGTATTTCTGTGCGGGACTTGGTGTTGACTCGATCGGCATGGCCTCTGCTCCTTCCAATTGTGTTGTGTCTGTGTAAAGAGGCCTCTGAAAGTGGAAAAGCATGGCCACTGGAGAGCCCTCCACACAAAACACGTCCACAAGAGCGTCTGAGAATGACACGCAGGTCACATATGACATCAGCTTCTAACTGCACTTCTGCGTTACCTCTCTTCATCGGAGTGGGCTAAAACAATCGTGACCAATAAGAAAAGCAAGCGCGTCCTTAATGGCTGCGGGCTTTTAAGGATTTGTGCGTTTCCAGATGGGACTCAGGCTCGTTGATGCACTGAAGTCAAACGTGTTCGGATGCGAGCGTCTGCGTGAGCATATGTGCATACATATCTGAGATTTTAAAGAGACAATGGTAAGCCAATTACGGCAAACAAACTCCTGAGGTTGAGACGTAACACATAATGACTCCACTTAAACGCCAGTTCTCTTGAAAATGGACGGGCTATTGTGAAACATATTGAGTTCAAGGATGAAAAGGCCTCCGTTGATAGAAACAGATGGGAAAGCGAAGAATGTTAATAGTCTGAAAGGAAGTAGTGGAGTGTTGGGAATAAGAAATAGAGATCTGAAGCATTAAAGGATGAATGGAGTGTCTGACACAGATAAAGCAACACATGAACTGCGCAACATGTCACCATGCAGTGGATGGGGAGCGATTTTCAGAAAGTTCATAAACAGTTTGATAATATTATAAAAGCTGAATGTTTTTTTTTCTCAGTGGGTGTGTTTTTTTCTTTCGTTCTCTTTCACCGCAGACTTTAAAATGTGTGTGTCTGCAAAAGAATAGAGAGGTAAAAGCAGACCCGGGTGGGGGAGGGATGCGGGTACACCAAAGGATCCCATGCACCGGCCCCCAAAAAAGGAAACATTAGGGAAACGTATGTAATTTTCACCACAGGGTTCTGGGTAATTGAGTCATTTAAAATACAGATACATAGATGAATAAAAGCTAAGGGGGAGTGTAATAAGACAGAAGAGGACCCTCGGAGATCCAATTGAGGATTTCTTACAGGAGCGGAAACTGTTTTCTTTCTTCTCCTCCGCAGAGCTTTTATGTGTTGTCATTTCAGACAGATACCTAGCTCAAGTAATTTTGTTTTCATTTGGATCCTTTTGTCACGCTCGCCTTTAGTAAAAAATGGAGGCAATTTGTCTCCGATGGCCTCTCGCCTTGGTGAAGATGCAGGTTTTGTTCTGAAAGGAAATATCATTTTTGCGACGTTTCTCGCCTCGGGAAGGTTTGATCATTTACCAAATGAGTCTGTAGACCAGCGCCACTATTGTTGAGGTTTATTTTTGAATAGCAGTTCTTGATTCTCTTGTCTTGGGTCTGTATGACCTCCTTTTGAATCTTGGATCACTGTTTAGTGAACAGATATAAATGACATAAGAGGATATAACCATATGATATAACTGATCACAAGGTTAAGAAGACTCCTCCTTTGTACATTTTGACTTTACGCAAATCAATGTCTTTCCAAATTGGACATACAGTATGCTGCCTTTGATGATGTTTATTAAGTGGTTTTTCAGAGTTCTATCAAGCCTTAGATAAATAGATGAAATAACAAGGAAATTAATGACAATTGTTGAAATCCATGATGAGTATGGAAGTGTGAAATAAATTTAGATTGTAGAGGTAAAATAATCTGGATTTGGGCAAATTTGATGAGAAATGTTTAAGTTCATATTAGATCTTTTATGAAACTCTAGGGAAGTGATTTGTGCGATTTCTGGTGGTTTTTCTCAGGAGAATTTATTAAGCCATTATCTTTATTATTAAAGAGATCTCATCAGATATTGTTAATATCACACCATTTTATTCATTTTATAATATCTGGTATTCTTGCGTTTTCCTAATGCAACAATTATACAGTATGTAAAACATAACAATTACAACATAACATTCATCATCATCAGGCCTAAGGGAGAGAAGACCCACCCATAACAATTACAATTTTAGTGAATTGTAGTGATGGCCCTGATAACATGAGAGTCACCTGTTTAAGGTTGCGATTACATGAACAGCCCAACCATGAAAGCACGACATCGCAGCGTGTAAGAAAAGACTCGATTTCTCCTTAACTCTGTATCATTTACTATCATTGAGTGAAATCGTACAAACCTTTTGATCTTAAGTCGTATGATTGAATCTCTAAAAGTATTTTGCATACAAAAATACAATTATTAAAATGGTAATTGTATGAATTATTATTTTTGAAATGCATGTGTTTGACTAAATAAGGAAGTAAAGTAGCCAATAAGAGTTCAGAATGAATGTGAGCACCTTCCAAACTGTTAAAAGCATCTCAGGGTGAGACCTGCTTGATGAAAGAGAACATTTTTGCAAATTCAAAAGTTGACTACACTAAAGATGATCAAATATAAACAAATTTGAGTTTCTCTGTTTTGATGAGTTTATTTTTATTTTTAAAAAAAAACATTGATTTCAGTGAGTGACCCTACACATTAACATTTTTGTGAATGCAATGACACCTGTTTGCTAGTGCAATTGTTTAATTTTTCCTAAACTCTTCTTTCGATCGAATAACAAAAACCCAATCGTGAGCATTTTAATTCGCCTGTCCTACTGTAAATATTTTTGCACTTCCAAGAGAACAGGCCAAAATAAATGACCATAACTCATTTTTGCCTCTCGCCGAACGGTCACGCAACCTTCTGTTAACTACAGCGATCTCTCTATATAGATAAGATATCAGCATGAGAGAGAGAGAGAGTAATTCGATATTCCACCAAACCTCACATTCACGCACACACACACATGCCGCTACAGTAAGAATGCATCTCTTATCTATCTTATCGCTCCAATCAGTGCCATCTGGACCTACAGGCCAGGTGTGTGACCAGGGCAGGTCTTGGGTCACCTCTGTCACTCGGAGGGGTCAGAGGAGGAGATGCATTGACTTCATTCACTCGGGTTCTGGGGTTAGATTTCGGACCGTTAGGGTGCGAGTCAGGCTTCCTCCGTGAGGATCACCTATCAGATGAGCTGAGAAGGGTATTGTGTAGGTGAAAGTGAATTCCATCCACCCGAAAAAGAAATTAGGAGACGCTGGGAGTATAAATCGATGCATCTTTTTAACCAGTGACAATATGTTTTTAAAATATGTTATTGCTGAAGAATTTGCTATTTCATTGCTCATGAAATTTGACATTTTAGATTAGTTTTGTTTCATTTAAGTGTCAACTTAGTTTCAGATGTTTCTCCTAAAATTGCTTTTGAGACTATTGTTCAAATCCATGAAGAGTGTATAAAAGAATCTAGATTTGGGTCAATTTGAGAGGAAATTATTGAGTTCATATTGACATCTCCGATAACGTTGGCTTTTGATCGCAGACTTGACAAATCTGTGCTCGGTCTGTGACGTTGAGATCTTTTCAGAAACTCTATTGGAGACATTTGTGCGACGCTGGAGACCTGAGCAAAAGTTTCCATTTGCTCTCCATTTCACCTCAATAATGAATAATTGACATTTTAAAGAGATCACATCTGTCTTTTTTATTTTTATGGAGGGTTAAAATACAGCTTGTCATCTTTGACTTTTTAAACCTGTAAGACATTGATACGAACAAGTGGAAAGCAGAACGTGTTGAATATGAATAATAAATCAACAAAAGGCAAAATTTGAGGAGTTTATCCACTTATTTATTCATTGAAACTTGGCTGTCTTGTGTCCTCCCTCGATTGCATTGCATGTAAAACCATGATGAGTAAAGCGTGAAATGGTAGATGTTAAAAAGCCCGCCGCTGATGTATTCTGATGTACACTTACCATGTTTAAACCGTATTTAAATCCTCTCATTGAAAATAATTTTGGCCTTTGAAGAGCAACCATAAAAACATTAAAAAGGGACAGTGGGTATTCAGACATCCCATCCATTAAGCCTCGGCCATGCTGGAGTCTTTTCAGCGTAAATGCAAATAGGACCTTGAAATGGCAAACAGTCCGACAACGTAGTCGATCTGTTTCGGTGAACACTTTAGCCAGCTCTCCCACCCTCTCACGACTCTTTTGCTCAACGCTCGTCCTGTTGAGAGAAATAAGAGAGAGATCTTAACCATCTATAGAGAAACAGAAAGAGGCTTTAGGTTGGCAGTGAGTGACACACACTATTGTGCGGAGGGCTGCCACTGTCCGACTGTTGAGCCTAACGCTCATCTTTTCATCCATTATGATCCCCGGGCCCTGAATTATTTCCCTTTCGTAGGTAAATAGACGCCACGGGAAAGGGTGGGAAAGAAGGAGCCGTGCCGTAATGCGCTTGAACGTTCGGCCAGGAATCCGCTGGATTAACTTCAGTCTGAGCTCAGTTTGAGGACAAAAATGTTTAAGTGGCGATGAGGGAAACACGGCAGGTTTCAAAGGCGAGATTATGCGTGCCGCCGAGTCCCACGATTCAACTGTAGACATTCTTACACAGCAAGTGTCTTCTCTTAGAAAGACATTTACATACATTTACAAGCCTTGTTAAAATTCTCACAGAGATGGAAGTGGTTTAAAGGAATCTTTCAAGCTAAATACAACTTTGTGACTTGCTGTCTGTTCCCATAAAATTTGTCGCATTGCGTTTTATTTCACCAAACATAAAATGTCTTGATGGTTATGCAGTTCAAATGGAAGTCAACAGGGTGATGTAGCCCATTTTGCACTCTGGACTTCCGTCATAACTGGATATTTACAAACAGTGGCGTTAAAATGATTATTCAATTTCTTCAATGAGACGTTTAATGACCAAATGATACGTGCCACAATTCATGAGATCCCCTGCCAATTGTTTTGTTGACACCTGGAAGCATTTGCATTCATTTTGAGGCTGAAGAACCTTGTTAACCTTCCAGAATTTGGCACGCTGGATCTTTGGCACATTCAGTCGGGTTTTGTGCGTTGGTCGATTTTAATATGCAAAAACATTTAATGCCCTGATCTGAGAATGAAAGACACGGAGGTTTAGTATATTATAAGATCAGCTCTTCGATCTACGAGTGTTGAAGTGTGTGATCCCACCTTAAACCTGTGAACGTCTTACTTGTATTTTGAAGCAATGACTGCTGCAAGCTCCCAACCGAGAGTCTGTTATAGAAGATATTGACGTAGCCATTTCATTCCATTTTCGTCGAATCAGTCCTGGATCGTTACACTTTCAATTTGCTTCTTTAGCCTCACGGAGGCCACATTTGTTATTGTATTAAGTTTTTTAAGAGAGATGAAAAGTCAGATTAACTTCCAATCTCTTTCTCTCGCTCACAGTGGGTAACCAGCTCGACTTGATGGTACAAAGATAAGAGACGTCGACTCAATTTATCCAGTATATAAACTCATATTGATATTGTTCTCTCATGAATTCACATTGTTCATCCAAACACACACAAAATATCGACTCGACCTAAACACATTGCCCAAGTTCTTCAAGTTCATTTTATTAAGCAATGTTCAATTTTTAGGAATACATTATGTAGTAAGTATGATATCAATGTTCTAATAGTAGCTATACTTTTAAGTGTACTATTACTGTAATGCGTAAGACTTTTGTGAGTTCTTTAATTGTACAGTTTTAGTGGTATAGAGGACAGGAGGCAAAGTGGGAGAGAGAAAGGGGTGGGTTCAGTAAAGGACCACAAGACAGGACAAGTGAACTCACTGATGTTTTACTAGTTCAATACTTGTAGCACATTTTTAGTTTACTTCAAGGACACTTTGAAGTATACTCTCAGTTAACAAGTTGATATTACAAGTATATGTACAGTATCCCAGGTAGAAAAACAGTGAACTAAACCAATAAATGCCACTTTGTACACTTCTATAACTGTACTTTAAGTGCTCGATTTTCATGAGGGGAAACAGTGACGAAAGTACCATTTTCCGAAAAATGTCATTTTAACAGATAATTATTTAGATAGAGATGTATCTGTTGTGCTCAAAAACAGGTGTGTCAAAAGTAACACAACATAACTTACTTTGACCTTGTTAATATGGAACTGCAAACATATTTTGTCCTTTATCTTTACATCACATTTTCTTTTTAAATTTCAGTTTTATCAAATGTTTCAACAGAAAAAACTTTAAATTGTTTAGAAATATTTTTGTCAATGCATTTTATAAATATTTGAACAGTATGAACACTAAAAAAAAAAAATTGGCATTATGTAGCTTAATAATAGAATTAGCAGAGGGACAAAAGTAACAAGCTTTACAACAGGAATTCCTGACATTTAAACCTGATTTAAATACAATAAAACTCTGACACGGTCAACCTCGATTTGTAACAGTACTAAATGACCTGTAGATTGATCATTGCTGTGACACAGAAAACATAAAAACAACTTGTAATTAAAAGAAGCCTGGCTTCAGTAATTTACTTTCCCTGCTCGAAAACTGTTTTCCGCACCTCACTGCGTGAAACAATGACAAAATAACGTGATATTCGGCAGCTCTGTCAAGGGTTGTGTGCTGAACGTGCTGTCATAGCTTGAAATGGAAATGTAGTCAGGGCTCTGAGAAAAACGCTTTGTTACTTTCGCCACGCTTCACTTTCGTCCGGTTGTCCCCTATAAGTTTCTACATAATATACAAAAGCAAAGTCTTTAGTACTGCTATTCACGGTGTCTCAACATGGCACAACTGAGTACACATCTTTTTAAGTTGATTATTTTATTATATTAAGTACAAAATTAATGAGTGAATATAGAGCACTTTATATTTTAGTGTCCAGTGGTTCTCAAACTGGGGTTTCCAAGCAGAACCAGTGGCGCTCCGGATTTTGTGGCAATATAGAAAATAATCATCAATTTTATGCAATCAACATCAGAAAAATAAGACCACAATGTTCCATCTTTACAAAACTTTTTGGCTTTTGGGCTTTATTCAAATTCTAAGTTTAAGATTATAAGTTTTTATATGGAGGGCCGCAAAGTGCAGCACTCTACCCAAAGTGAAAAAGTTTGAGAATTACTGCTTTTGTGCACTCTTTTCACCTAGAAAGTTTTTTATGTAAACAACATACAGGGGCTGTTTCCCGGACAGGGATATGTTTAAACCAGGACTAGGCCTTAGTCTAATTATGATAATTAAGTCATTTTTAAAACCATAATTTACAAAAAGACATCAATGGTGTACATCTCGAGACAAACCATCACACATTTTTTATTTTAAGATATGTGATTGCAAGTTGCTTTCGATCAAGAAACTTCTAAAATTTCAATTAGTCTGGGACTAGGCTTAAACCGTGTCCGGGAAACCGCCCCACAGACTATTAAACATGATCTTTCACTTTATGCATACTACTATGCTCCTATTAAGGTATTATTTTTACTTAAAATACCTTATACTGTATTCTTTAACTCGGTTTTATGGAGTACGATCTCTGCATACAAAGATCAAGCAATTCCACCCTAAAGCTGACATGTTATATAAACTTGAACATTTATAGTTTGTTTAAAAGACAGCTTGTAAACTATGTGAAAAAAAGAGTACACATAACTATAATAATCAAATACTTTACTTTTAAGTCTATCAAAAAAATTGAGAACAAACATAGGCCTATTTCAGTCAAAGTCAAATGTACTTAAATTTTAAATATATTTCTATAAAAAGTAGACTGAAGTATAATCATTCAAATTGCACACTTTTGTACATTTCTTTTTTTTAAGGGAATGGCTTGTACATGGCTTTTAATTCCTGCATCCGATGCGTTTTACTTCTTCCCTCAGTAGGGTTTATATATTCATCTTTTCTACCATATTGTAAGATCGCTTATTTGGAGGTCAGGATCTTCTTTATCTGTAACATTGACTATTCTAACATCATGAGTGAGAGCGTTGAAAAGATTTTAATATGTTAATTCTTTCATATTTTCCTGGTTCGGCTCTCAGAAAGGAAGTCATTTTAAGTTTCATAATGAAGTCTACACACCTGGGTGGCCAGTGTGGGAGAGCGGGTGTGTGTGTGTCTCTCTCTCTCTCTTTGACTTTTCTTCTTTTTCTCTCCACTCATGTATATATGGCTTTTAAAAGTACCATTTGCTCCCTACGTAAAGTGCTTAATGAAGGGGATAATGCATGTGAAGTAATGTGACATTAATTGTTTGAGGTTGATAATAACAGCCCTCAATCATCTGGAAGATTGCTTCGGGCTTTAAATGAAAGCCGTTTTCAAGGCGATGGACTCGAATGAGTGAATGACAGAGTCAAATTGGCTGATTTGCCATTCACGTACACTCTATTGCCTGCTATTTAAAAGTCATTGACCATTTAGGGACGGGCCGTTGGTCGCAGTGAGTGTGCGATGAGCGCTGGTGGCCGTGTTTGTGTTGGAGGCCGGGGATGGATGGATGGGCAGCGGCAACTATGATAGTTAAGAAAGAAAAAGGCGAGCAATAGAAATGTCAAGTGCCTTGTGTGCAGGGTGAATGGGACAAATAGAGCTGGTTTTAAGAGGGGCCCATCCTTGCATTAACATAAGAAACGGGCCAATATGGCTGGAAGTCAGCCGGTCTGGGTGCTGTCACGGGACCTTTTTGCCGGGGTGATTAATGTGTTTACGATACCGCACACGGGATTCGTAGGAGCGACGTGCTTCTCGGGGATCTGGCAACTCCAGGTCTTCACAGTTTGCAATGGAAGGATGCAGCGACTGCGGTTCTACATATGCTTCACCAAGCGGATCATGAAGGTTCGGTTGATGAAATATGTTTTGCATCGTTGTCATGAGACACGCACGACGGCAAGATTATTTGCTCCCATGCTTGGGTCAAACAGGGACGTGTTCTAAGTTCATTCAAACCAACGCTTGGTCCATACTCAGCAGTTTTTGGAGTCCAGTAGCTTCTCGGCGGCGCACCGGCGGGATCTACGCGAATCAGCCGATTTTGCGGCTGAGCCGTTCGACATTCCTTCACACAGCTGTCCGCCCAGCCTCCCTTCTCTTGTGGCACCCCTAACCTGCTTCATTGAGACTCTCTTATTATGTCCTTTTGCCACGGCCCACTCTATGAATTGAATAGTCGGTGTCTTTATTTCTCTCATTCTCCGACTGTAGACCTCATAATGGCTTCATTAATGCAGAAGTTGCATTTGGTTGACAATGGGTTAATGGCCCGAGGGTAGTCTATTGGCACTGGGAGAAGGCCAACAGGAGGAGGCGGCTTTTTTTACAGCCCTTTCAGCGTAAGTTCACCCCGGGTCAACCGTGTGTCCCCCAAAAGTGAACAAACATGTAATTGATGTTCGGACATCTCTAGCCGACTCTTTTTTTGAGCCCGGCCCTAAGAAGAGGGTGCTGTCTGGTCTTTGAGGGCCTTTTTTGCAGAAAGGGGAAACGGTTTCATGAATGCGCGCAATCTGCCACGGTGAAGAAAAAGGCGTGGGGGGGTACTCCTGGATTTTTCCCTTTATAACCCCTGCTGAATCGGTTCTGTTTGGCTTGTTGTTGAAATGCAACCCCCGCACATAGGTCGTGATGGGGGTGGCGGCCGCTGCTGGTGTTCCTCGAATGGCCTTTCTCCTCGTGGCTGGGACCACTGTCTGTTTTTGTCTCCGATTTTCATGGATGTTAGCGGAAAATGTCGAGAGGAGTCGCAGGCCTTTTATCGGGCCGTGTTGGAGCAGCGCGGCTGTGCAGTCTTTTTATATTCACCTTTGCATAACAACCGGCGGCAATTTGTAGAATGGAGGAATACATTCTAATGAATGCCAAGAGGGTGTCCGAGTGACTCTTTCAGGAGACTGTGATTGTGCTTCATAGTCATAATGTTTGCTTTTATTAATGGATAAGCATCGCTGCTGTCCTTTTGAAACCATCTACATATTTTATTATTTAAATATTTTAGTATAAATCATTATTATTAGTCGACCTTTATGTTTGTCACTTGGTTTTGCAAATATCTAACCAATAAAAAGAACAAAAAAGTGTTGGTCAACTTTGACAACACAGTACTTAATCATTTAAAAAGTACAGTGATTTCTTTTTAATTTCCTGAAAAACATCAAAATATATACGATATATAATGACAAATAAAGCATGTAAACTGTGACAGAAACTAATTTGACAAAAAAGTTTAGAAAAAAACATTGACTAATACAACTTGTGAGGATTTTTACTTCCCACCCCTAAGAAAGTAAAATCACATATGAATCTCATTGATATCTCAATTTTATCTTTTAGATAACTATTAGTTTAAATGGAGAAGAAAGATTTGCATCTCAGAATTTTTTTTCAAATAAAAAGAGGCAGAAATCTCTCAAAATGTCTCAGATTCGTCAAGTCTGCAATGAAAAGTCAATAGTATTGAAGTTCTCAACATGAACTCAAACATTTCTCCTTAAATTGCAATTTTAAGAGAAACGTCTGAGACTTAAGTTGATATTTCAATGAAACACAACTGAGAACTCCATCAAATCTCATTAACAATGAAAGAGCAACATCTGAACAATAACAGTTTTCTCTTTCAATTTGTTTCAAATCAAAGACAATTTTTTTAAATAAAAATACAAATGTTGAGCAATTATCGACGATAAAATTTTTCTTAGTGAAATGCATATGCTTTACTATTGCACTAAGCCCATGCACATCCCATAAACGCTTAGCTCATAGCACGCACCTTCTCCTATATCACACACTTTCTCTCTCTCTCTCGCTCCTCTGTGGTCAAGCCCACGATGATGTCAGCCATCAAGTCTTTACCAGTAATTACACATCAGATGGCAACAACTTAAAATTGATGTCCTACGCACGAGCTCTAAGTGGCCATTTGAAAAGTTTGAGACAGGAAGCCCGGAGAAGAGGCGCGTTATGAGGGTGTCGGCATGGGAATTGATGGGCCAGCCGTACTGTACGCGCGGCGCTGTAATAGACACGCACAGCCCAGTGCCAAAAGCACATTTGGTATTGCTCGCCAACGAGTAATTATTGGGAAATGACCCAGAAGGTGTCCCTTAATTGAATAGTGAATGTAGGGAGAGTGGTGCCACACTGTCATAAAAGGCAGATGGATTATTTCAGGAAATATTCTCTTAAGTGGAAGGGTAAATACTGATGAGCCTGCATTTATTTCTCTGACCTTTAGATAGATAACCACTGATTAAAAATTTAGGCTCTGGTGGGAAAAGAGGTTTTCGCTTTTTGCCTTTCTTCCACAACGGACCGCATTCAGCCTGAATTCTGAAATGCATTAGTCACAAAATCGACTCGTGCCAACTTTAGGAAAAGCCGTAAGTGGACTATTGTGTGGACTAAGAGGTCTTTTGTTTTGAGATCATTGGATGCGGCGACGTTTTCCCCGGTAAAATGTCAAGATCGCCCCCGTGCACAGGAGGCTCATGCTATTTTCTCCCTCTTTGCTGAATGATAGGTGAATTATGTAAATGCACACATCAGTTAAAGGCGTATTTACCTTTTACAAGCGTTAACCTTTTCTTTTATTGCACTTATCTCTCAAAAGAAAATTGCCCGTTGATGCCATCACTTATCTGCAGGAATAATGCAGACGGGTCTTGTTTTATTGCCATCGCATCTGCATGTTTCCGGCGTGCTCGCTGCTTATCCTTGTACTCTCACCTTGAGTTTTGTCACTGTAACAGGTTGCTGTATCAAATCCCCCTGAATTGAGAACGGTACGCGGGGGTTACGCGTCTGTCGTTAATGTTTGGGAGCCCTTTCTGACACGCTATACAACTCGTATTTATGTGCTGGCTCTTAAATGCTGACAAAACAAGCATTTGTTCAATTATCAGAGAGACTTGATATAGAGAATTGACTTGGACGTTTAATAGAAAGGGATTTTTTTTACTTTTGTGCTTTAGTGGATAATACGATCGGCTTCTTGGGCATCTTAAAAAAACAGAAAGGGGTCTGAATGCTGCTTCTTGAGCCTCATGACACCATTTAAAAAGATTTAATATTTCAGAAGTATAGATGATGCGGCTAATCATCAAATCTTAATCATTCTTTTACAAACAAGACTTCCAACACATAAGTCTTTCTTGGATTTTCAACAGGTCGGTTGAACAAAGTCTGCTCCATTTGGTACCAGGAACTGTCTCGCTATGAAATGTGTGGCATGGAATTGCCAAATCCGCTGTGTGTGTGTGTGTACTGTGGTCTCCACCCACCAGGAGACCTGTCTCTGTCTCCCACTGACTCTGACAGCAGCTGTTTTCAAATTCTGCTCCTTTTCAGATCATTCCCTGCTTTGCTGCATTACACGTGAGACTCTGAAGTGTCTTCATTGATTATTGTTTTGATATTTTATAATATACTTTAAAGAAAGGATAATAGCAGCAGGGCAAACGGTGAAGTCACTGTGCCAAGTAACACCTTAGTTCACAGACACTTGATCAATCTGTATATTGAACTCATCAAGATTACGTAAAATGAATAATCCTGAAAAAAAACATATTGGTGCAGCATCACTCCGTGTGGGTTCTGATCTGTTTAGGCATACAAAAAAGTTATTTTGTTGCAAAGTGATTTTCAGTTTACCAACAATTTATAAGTGAAATTCAATGAAAGCAGCCAGACAGATGTATGTGATGTGCTGGTTTTGTAAATAAAAATGTATAATTTGTGTCAGCTGAATATATAGATATTTTTATATTTTAGAGAAGTTTACAGTGTTTTTGTGTATGTTCAAGCGAAGCAATCTGTCGGGAAAATCTTCAAGAGTATAATGTAGAGCTTACATTTTGTTCAAGTTTTACATTTTCACTAAAATTGCAAATAATAACAATAATTATTATAATAATTGCAAGAATCATTCCTGCCATCTGTCTGTCAACTGTGGAACTCTTCTCCCACTTTCTCTCTTGCAAGTGCCTTCGCACTCTTTTCAAGGTTATTAAAAGGACCACGTACATTTAAGAATTGTGAATGTTGAAATATTAATGACAATATTCACATATTTAGTTATTTACTGTCTAATTATTTAAAACTTGTCTCAAAGTATGCAAATGTACCAAAATGCGAAAAGGTCTGCTTTGATTGATTTATTCAAATCTTTTCTAGAAAATGATGCAAAGATGTTGGGCATTAGGCATCTGTGTAATTAAAACATCAAACCTCTAATCAATTGGCTGTTTACATAATGCAGTGAAATAAGTAAAAAATATATTTACAGCACAATTTAGTAATGCAGTTGTAAAAGAGCTGACCCATTAAACGTTTTTTACTAGTATAGTCATAGAAAATTATATTATATTATAAGTCCACATAACAAATTGTATTCATGTTTTTCTCTGTAATGAATTGGTCGTATAAGCCTAAGGTCTGATAAATATACATTTCATGACAATAAATTCATGATACTGTTAATTCAATTAACGTGACGTACCCCTTCCCGACTCAAAACAGGGCATCGCAACATTTTAATAACACTAATTTTACTCGGTGTCGATCTACATTAACGGCAGCGCTCCAGACAGACGCTGTCGTCTCTCAAATCTCTCCATGGAAATTGCGCGCGTGCTACAGCAATATCCATCTCTCAATAAAAGAGAGTCTCTGGGCGCCTTGAACTCTGCTTTACACTGTACTAAGTCGGACGATGAATATGAACAATACTCGCGTGATATGGGTTTCTGCTCTTGGCGAAAGTTTTCATCCACCATTTGGGCGCATTCCCATGAGCACTTGTGTGATGTCGCAACCCTTTCCGACTCGGCTTTTTAGCGCTCTCTGTTTGCTTTCGAGTCCCCCTCTGGTCTCTCTGCTCTATTCACGTCCTATAGTCTCAGCTGGTCTAAGTGGGCCAAACCTGGAGAAACCTCTATTTTTGTTTTGTCTCCTCTCTCTTTCAAATAATCAGCCGTGTGCCAAAAGTGTCCCTCTTGTTTTTACGCGTGCCAGTCACCTGCCGTCTGCCTCGCTCCTTCCCATTCTCAAAGCTTGCTTTTCTCTCTCCAATTCTTTTGACTTTCTGCGGTCTGCACCCCAATGAGATTCAGATTGGGTACATATTGAGTCCTCTATTGTCCTTCAAGGGCTGTGCTACGCTAATTAAATTTGATCCAGCCATATAAAAACCATTTCTCTCCTCCACGCTCCCAATTCAGCTTTCCAACCCAACTCCTCTGTTTTTCATAGCCCTAAAAATCCAGTGTTCATTGAGTCAAATCAATAGAACAACATTTGCAAATCTCCATTATTCTGGGATTTTTGTCTCCTTTCTATTCTGATAAAAGCACCGCGTAACAGCTTGCAGCTTTGTGCAACCGAGACGCTCGGCGCATACGAAGGCCATGAATGAAAAAGGCATTACGCACCGCAGCAAGTTTCTTTATCGTCCTGTTTTTGAACTCGAATTATTTCCACGCCGTTTTGCATTTTATTGAATTTAAATTAGACTTCAAATAAAACAGCATTGATTTTATTTAGGCTACAATCTGGGTTGTTTCTTATTGTGCAACTTTTAAAGCAGTTACATAAGAAACACGACTTCTCTTTCATTCTAATAATTACACGCAATAAAATTAGTGTTTCATTTATAAATATACAAACAAATAAAGAAAGAAAGAAATGTTGCCAATATGTTTCCGGCTTGCATAAATTCTAAACGGGATTTTAAAATCGTTTCTATTTGTTCGCTAGAAAGCTAAAATATTTGTGGACGTTATGCTTAAACTTTCACGTGTAGTCTTTTCATCTTAAGACATTAAAAACGCTTTTTTGCAAACTCTTTGATTTCTCCTAAATGATGTAAACATTTTAATTTCCTTTCTAATGAAAACGAATCGTTGTCCATGTTTGTTGTGATACATCTATCCCCCCAGGCTATACGTTTGCCCTTATTTATGAAACTTATAATAGCGCAATAAAAACAAATCAATCTCTACTTGTGCAAATCCAATTCAATAGGGAGGGTCAAATCCCAAAGAAAAAGAAACCCGAGGAGGGGGGGCTATCCCCCAAAGCAGCTGTTGAGTCCTAATCTTTTTTTTGCCCTATCACTCACCTACATTCTCCTCTGCGCTCTCTTCGCATCTCTCTTTGGAAGTTCTCGCTCGCGGCTCTCCCCACTCGCCAGACCCCATCCTTGTCCAGGTTTTTTCGGCCCATCCCCTTGTACTTATCTTAAAGAAAAGAAGAGTGCATGGATGTCAAATTACCCTCAAAAACACCATGAAAGATTGATTTGCAGCACTTTTCATTCAGCCGGCATTATTTTGAGGAGACCTGAATAGGAAACCCGCAAGCCGGGGAAGGAATAAAGATGTCCTCCCTGTTGGAAAGGGGGGAACTGCCCATTTTGTCTCAGTCCATCAACCCCGGAGAAAGAGGGGGAAAGGCAAGGGGCTTTTCATAAAAAAAGCCCATATACACCACGCACAATACTAAAAGACTTTAAATTAACATCCATGAATATTAAATTACTTCGGCCTGAAAAAGATTGAATAAAAGATATACTTGACCCAGACGACTTTGCATATTTGCGTACTCCAAAGCACATCATTAAAACTCATTCAGTGTGTTTATGCGAGTTTAATTTCGATACGATTACTGCGTCGTAAATACAAATAACAAAAAGTTTGCGATAGCAGATTTGAATTGATGCCATAATTAATTGCGCACTGAATGATTATCAAATAATCTGGTCTAATAAATATTGGTATCATGTAGTTTATGGCACGAAAAATGCTCAGTTAATCTTTAAGATCCAGAACACAAAAAATCTAAAGATACAAAATAGTAATTTTCTCTGTGCGCTGCGGATTTATATTTTCGTCACCTTCGTCAGCAAAATAAAAAAAATCAATTAAATTGTCAATTTATAAACCCTTCCCTTTACTCGTCTTCGCAATAAATATTTTTGTTGTCTCAAGTGCTTTTCGATGCCAAAAGCGCAGTGCGCCTCTCAGGCGAGCAAACAGCTGGAGCAGGGTGCACAGTGGAGATGCATGGGGGCTTGTTATTTTAGCCAAAACGTGGTTGTTGGATCCTGAACATCAACACACACACAAGACCCCCCTTCTTCAACCCCCCCCCCACCCCTCAGGAGTAGCCACTCAATAAAGAGTGTGGCGTTTTTCCTCTGGTTGAACAAGTCTAAAGAACACAAGGGGAGGGTCATTAATAACTAATTACCGTGGGTCAGACCTGACGCATATAAAGCCCACCGGGACCGTGGAGAGGCGCAACATTCTCTCGACACTTAGCGAAGAAGAGAGCATCCATATTGAGCCGGCTTCTGACTTTTCGTCCAATTTTCGTCTAAAGGGGATATTTTCCGTTATCGTCGTCAAGAGTGTTTCCGCATTATGGGTTCAGTGTTACCTGCCGATGCTTTGGTTCTGAAGGCTGGATTTAAGCAGCAGACTTTGGCCCTGTCCGACATCATCACCTCTGACATCCTTCACAGTTTCTTGTACGGTCGCTGGAGGAACGTGCTGGGGGAACACCTGTTCGAGGAAAAGACAACCACCGTCAGCCCCAAAACAGCCTTCACCGCAGAGGTCCTGGCGCAGTCCTTTTCTGGAGGTGATTGCACACGATTTCGCATTATTCGTTTTCTAAAACGTTAAAATGATCATTCATTTGAAATGGCTAGAATTTCATATTTTATCAATTTAAGAAAAGCTCCAAAACGCATTTGGCGCTATGGTACATATTTTTAAGAACGATGTTTAGAACCTTTTTCCACTACAACACGTTTTTTTAAATAAATATAAATGTTATTAATGAAAACTTTTAATTTTCTAAAAGTGCATGTGAAATTAATATTATTTCCGATAGCTTTTTATACAATATCACATTTTAGGCATTGCAATTCATACACCGCGTAATGCTTAAAGTTATTCAAATCAGTCTATAAAATCATGAGGGTTGTTCTTGACCTGAGAAAGAATCCAGGACGTTAGATGGAGAAAAGGCTGTCAATCATCAGCCCGGGACAGTCTCCACACCCCCGCCTTGACACTTTTCTTTCCCTCGGTCTCATTTAAAGTTTCCCGTCCCGCTGTTAATATGCCGTGAAAGCTGATTTTGCTGCTATTCACACCATGTCAAGCAGCTAATCTCCTTTTCTGCGTTTTGTCAGAAATTCCTGGGCCGTTTAAAGAGAAACCTCGTTTCATTCAGCGCTCATTTTGTGAACAAAGTTGCTGAAAGGATAATGAATACGGAATAAGCTGTTTCTCGCCTATGAATATGTAGCCTCGTCACATTTAAAGCGTGGAAAATTGCTGGATTGTTAGACTTAAAAGGCAATTGACATTTATTTGAGTCTCGCCATTTGAAGGTATTCTGACGCGCAGACTGCGCATTCCTTTATACAGCCCCACAATAAAAGGCACAGTTTGGAATATAAAACACACACAATTTGTTATGATTTAGCTCTATTTTTTATGATTTTATTCTGCTTATTGCCTTTTATTTTGCTTTAATGAGGCTTAAACAAATAGCGTTTGTAAAACAATTGAGTAAGTTTTCTTTTCTTTGCTTGCTAATAACAGCTCTCTCACCTTTTCCCGCTTTCTATTTTCAGAGGTCCAGAAGCTCTCCAGCTTGGTGCTGCCAAGTGAAGTCATCATCGCGCAAAGCTCCATCCCAGGGGAAGGGCTTGGCATCTTCTCCAAAACCTGGATAAAAGCTGGCACCGAGATGGGTCCGTTCACTGGCAGGGTCATTTCACCCGAGCATGTAGATCTCTTCAAGAACAATAATCTCATGTGGGAGGTACGTGCAACAGGTGTCGCGGGCGCAAACTCGCTGCTTTTGAGAGTTTGGCTTCGTACAGTCTCCAAGTCAGACATTCACGCAAAGCTTTCTGTTGTTCTCAGGTTTTCAATGAGGATGGCACGGTGCGCTATTTTATCGATGCCAGCCAAGAGGATCATCGCAGCTGGATGACTTACATCAAATGCGCGCGCAATGAGCAAGAACAGAATCTCGAGGTTGTGCAGATTGGAAGCAGCATATTTTACAAAGCTGTTGAGGTGCGTTGATCTATTTTATTTATGTTCATATTGTATATTTATGTCATAGGGCACACTAATATACAGCCTACATTTAAATATATAAAATATTTGTTTGTGAAAACAAACACTTTGAATATTGCCCTGGCTTAGTAAATAAAACATTCTTTATTTGATTGACAGACAATTCCTCCAGATCAAGAACTGCTGGTGTGGTACGGGAATTCCCACAACACCTTCCTGGGCATCCCGGGAGTCCCTGGCATCGAGGAGGAACAACAGAAAAAG
This sequence comes from Triplophysa tibetana, assembly GCA_008369825.1. Lineage (NCBI taxonomy): Eukaryota > Metazoa > Chordata > Actinopteri > Cypriniformes > Nemacheilidae > Triplophysa > Triplophysa tibetana. Next base: position 2,669,284 of record CM017901.1, on the reverse strand, counting down.
ACTAAAAATGGTGCGTAATTCAGCTGCTTTAGTGCTCAGGGTGGGATATGGTACCTGTACGACAAGCCGGATCTTTAGGCATAGCGTTACAATAGCACTATAGTTACAACTGCATTAGCATCTGTGTCAAGTATTTGAACATTTAACTCCTTTCCTCACAGATGACTTCAACCTGTGCGACAGCGTCTGCACCGCCAACCTCTCCACAGCCAGTCGCATGCGCTGTGTCATCTGCCACAGGGGCTTCAACTCCCGCAGTAACCTGCGCTCCCACATGCGCATCCACACGCTGGACAAGCCCTTCGTGTGTCGTTTTTGCAACCGACGTTTCAGTCAGTCCTCCACCCTGCGCAACCACGTGCGTCTCCACACGGGCGAGCGGCCCTACAAGTGCCACGTCTGCCAGAGCGCGTACTCCCAACTGGCAGGGCTGCGGGCACACCAGAAGAGCGCACGGCACAGGCCCCCCAACACAGGGGCTGTGATGGGGTTGCCGGCCCACTCACCCCCACCTCCTCCTCAGCTGGCACAGGTTCATCACCCGGCCTCGATGGTGCATCACATACCCACCATGGTACTTTGAGAGAGCTTATCAAACTCAAGCGTTTCCGATGTTTGCAGTCTCGCAGGCTGTGTGTCTATGTAAAGCAGGTCCTGTTCAGTACTCTCACCTTGTGGTTTGCCATCCTGGCCATGTGAAGAAGAACGCAGTGATCAGATATGGCGAAATAAGGCCTGCGCAACTCACAGACAGAACTGAAGTAAACTGGCCGTCGAGGGGCCGTTTTTGTATGTTCATGTTGAATTCTTATTGGAACGACAACAAATGGTTCTTAAAAGTTTATTTTTCATGGCAAACGACTGCCATACTGTCAAACTAATCATGCCATTTAGAATGTATCTTTTCATATGTGCATGCAACTGTATTGTTTTCTTCCTTATTCCACTAAGGTTAAATCAAGCATTTTATACACTTTAGTCTCAAAGATCAACGAAAAGGCAAATAATGAGGCATTAAAGAATTATGAAGATGAAAAATACAGAGAAAAAGTGTCTATTCATCTGCCTGTATAACAGACAGTAAAACAGGGGATACAACGGGATCAAGCGCCACTTGGTGACCAATTTGCGTCACTACTGGCAAGTCAGAGATGCGCAAGTTGAAAGCATGTCATTGCGAATGAACAATTTGAAGTATGTAAAGGAATGTATATATGGTTTTAATATTTACTTCCAAAAATATGGAATAGTCACTTTATCTGAGTATGTATGTAAAGCTTAAAGTATTAATACCAAACTTGGTTCTATTATATTATGCATAAGCGCTATATGTTTGCTTTTATCAAATGATTTGGGTATTCACAGTGTATGCTCAATAAATAATTAACTAATGACATCAGTTTTTTGTCACTTTTTCATGGTTTAGTTTTTCTTGTTGGTAGCTTCCTATTGCTTGGTATTACATCAAATAAGTAACAATTATAATTTAAGAATAAGTACAGTTTTCTAATTAATGTCGCACTGTAAGTGTACACTATAAAACCTTTGGTTTGCTATTAACTTAGATTACTTCCCTTTTAGTACTGTTTTCAATTTGTGTTAAACTTTACTTCAACCAAAAGTAAAACATGTTGACACAAAATGAGCAAGAAGAGACAGGCATCAGCACAGCGACACAATCTTCCTGAGCGTTTTTGCGTTGTTTTCTAGTAAACATATATTTGAAACATCCTAAATTACGCTACATTTACATAACAAGAAAAGTGACCTAAGATATTCAGTCTTGTTTCATAAAATAAAATGTTAGAAATAAGTTTATGTTTAAAACTAAATTAAAAATGAAATATGTTACTGGCAAACCTTCTGCAAAACTACAGCAAAGTGTTACAGTGTAGGCTATTATTTCAATACTTCGGACTATATTATTAGTTTATATAAGTATAGGGGAGAGCGGGGCACAAAGTAACCCAGTGTTTACTGTAGCATGGATATTTTTGCTTTCTGTATTTTTCTCGCATTGTCAGATGACGAATTTCTGCGAATATTTGAAAAGTTTTGATGTGTTTTCAAGGAGATATTGGACAAAGTGTGTTTTTGGCAACATGAAAGTAAATTTCTTCATGTATTTTTCAATTTCTCATTTAGGTCACCAAATCCAAACCTATTTTATCTCAATCAATGTCTTGTTGTCTAACACATGTACGATACTGAAATATGTCAACCACTTCATAGCAACTGTTAATTGGCTTCGAAAAATGTTCAAATGGCGGGATAAGTTGTAACACTGTAAAAATTAATCCACATGTGTGAAAATGTATACAAGAAAATAATAATCAAATCTATCCATATGTATTGATCTATAATAGATGGGTGGTTATATGAGGGATGGCTTGATGAAAGATGTGTAGATTTCTGTCTGGCAAGTTTTACAACTAACACATTTATTTGATTTTTATAGTTCTGGCCAGACAGTACAGTGTTGAAAGACAGGAAATGATGGGATGAGAAGGTTTTTGTTTGTATTGGAATTATTGGAAATATCCAACAAATGATGTTTTTAAGAGTTTACTTGACATTATACACACAGTTTACAATTTGTGTGTTCATTTTGCAAATTATACCAAGTTTTATTTAGATAATTTGAAAACATAATTTCTTATACTTGTAACATACCTTTATTTGTACTTTCAACAGATTTGAAGTATATCGCGATCAAGAGACTAGATACAATTACAGGTCAAATGTACTTAAACTTTTCAGTAATAATGTGTTAAGTATACACATATATTTGAGTAAATATTTTTGAGAAGTGTTTAAAAAATGCGACTATTTAGTTCAAAAGAGTTATACTAATATTACTTCCAAATAAAATGTTTTTTTGTAAGGGTGAGTTGCAAACTTTTTTCACACATGACCCAGATTCAGCAAATCAATGACAACATTTCCCGTAAATCAGCCCGGTTCCAAGTCTCTTGCACAATAAACCACTGCAAAGCAAATAGCTCTGTAAACTCTATATTTGTGGCAAATAGATCTATACCTGTTTAAACTGTATGAGAGCATTGACCATTAAAATGTTACAATTTCTGATGTAAAAACACAGAAAAATCATCAAAATTGTGGTTTGTTTATGGCTAGTTAATTCTGACCGTTAAGACCTTCATTCATTTTCAGACTTTTTAAAGAAATCCACTCTTCTTTCTAGACAGTTGAGCTAATAATTAACTTAAAGCAAGCACAGCAGATGATATGATGATTAGAACTAAAAGCAGAAGCTCGTTGTTACGCAGCAAGCAGTCTATGATGGCACGTTTCATTTTGATCTGCTTATTTCATCTTTTGGCTTGCATTTGCGCTCAGGATAAAGTGTAAGTCGCAAGTTTACATTCTTTAACAAATTTACAATAACATTGTACATAGAACATTGTTTAGATTACACATATGTATGTGTATTCACTCTGTCTGTTTACAGTCAAGCATCTATATTTCAAATGCATAGCTTTGTCTACAACTAAAGCAAACCCACAGACTTTTTTACAAATCAATTTTGGTGCTATTTTGCAGATATTTAATCACTGCACCCAAACTCCTGCGACTCGACGCTTCAGAAAATGTGCTGGTGCAGTTGTTTGGCTATGACACGGAAACCATTGTGGATCTTTATTTAAAAAAAACACTGGCACCTGGAGACAAAAGATATGCCTTTCAATCCCTAAAACTCAATGTTCACAACAAGTATCAAGCGATGGCCACCTTAAAGGTGAGCCCGTGAATGTAGAATATTCAACGTTATTCTGTATGAATGTTTGATTAAAGCTCTTTTCTTTTCTTTTAGATCATGCCTGATGATTTCCCTAAGGGGGAGACGCATGTCTATCTTCAGGCGATTTCTAGTGGTTTCCATACACATGAAAGAATCCCAGTCACTGCTGTCAATGGTTTTCTTTTCATCCAGACTGACAAACCATTATACACGCCTGATCAGGAGGGTCAGTATGATACGATTCCTTTATATCTGAGTGTGTGTGGGTGTCTGAAACATTTCTCATCTTGTCCCGGCAGAAAGGGATTAGAGTTCTGCCATAATATTGATTGTATCAAATCCGAGCTCCGTATGAGACATTGTTGAGAACCTTTCTGAAACTCTAATGGAGACATTTCGGACTCTTTTTCTCAGGAGAAATATCATAGACGTGAATGACACAAATGTTTCTCTCCATTTAATGTCATTAATGTATTTTTAACGGTTAACGTGTGTGTATGAAAGAGATACTGTTTGTTAAATCACTTTGATCTTCTGTGGGTTCACAGTACAAGTGCGTGTTTACTCCATGAATGAGGAGCTGAGGAAATCTAGGCGTCCCGTTACCCTGACGTTCGTGGTGAGCATCTTTTATCGCTGCTTCTTACTAACCATTTTTGTTACACGTGAACCTTATTGATTCAAAGCTTTCTTTAGGACCCCAATGGTATCAAGGTAGAAATGATTGATCTGACTGAAATCAATGGAGCGAAACCACTTCTTCCTCCGTTCAAAATACCTCTTAAGCCAACGTGAGACATATTTATTATTCAACGTTATATTTAGACAGATCCAAATAGAGAGACCCAGTAAAGTCCTAACTATTCAGTTTAGTTAAATCAGCATGCAGATTGCTGATCAGCAATGTTCATGTGATGTGTTTTAGTTTTGGAATCTGGAAAATCCAGGCCACTTACACTGAAGTATTTGAAACGGCTGCCACTGCTGAATTTGAGGTCAAAGAATACGGTAAGAGCAATTATTTAATGCCATTTCCAAAAGAATATTAAAAGTTGATGTATTTGAAGTGTTGTTGTTTGAACCCATCCTCCCGCATGTGTCTCAGTGCTACCCAGTATTTCACTTCAAATCAAGCCGGAGGAAAATTACATCAGTGCTCGCAACTTTGAGTCTTTCAAACTGATGATTTCAGCCAAGTGAGTTTTTCTGTTTTGTTTTTTATACATAACGTAGGGACAAAAATTCCGAAACACCACCGCAAATCTATCAGGTTTCAATGATTATATAAAAATGACTTGCATGCAGAAATGTTTTGAAATTTGAAAATTGTAAAACAAATATAACGTCAAAAACAACATTCGTAAAACTATGTTAGGATATAAAACATGGAAGAACTATTTGGGAATATGTTAAATTTTTGGTCGCTTATGAAACACAAAGCCATTGTATATAAATACAAAAATAACCTTAAAATAACCGTTAGGGAACACATTGTTATTTCTAGGTTATTTAAAAAACACCTTGCAACGTTCTAGAAACGTTATTTATTGTTGCAAAAATAACCATTAGTGAGCAATCTGTTATAATTAGGTCATTTAAAAATACTTTGCAACATTTCCTAGAACATTGGTTTCCAAAAACTCCGATAAAAATAAACAACCGATCAGGAAGCAAATAATAACATTAGGTGAACCTCCTGTGTTTGCTGGGTAACTGCATTTTGCAACTTACATTAATTTTTCGATTGGAACATGAATGGGAACAGATTTGTGTAACTACATAGTTCCTTACAACTGAAAATCACTATTTGCCTTGACAGTTATTTGCAAGGAACACCGGTTAGTGAAGCCGATGTGTTCTTGAGGTTTGGCTACAGAACTCCAGATGAAACTGTCATGATCCCATCAACCTATACATTTTATAAGGTAGAATCAGTTTTGCACTCACCAAAACTCACGTGTGTATATCCATTCTCAAAGTGTATTACCCCTTATAGATGAAAGATGGAAACCTGGATGTCAGTATAAAAATCAAGTCGGCTCTGATGACTATGGCTGACGGACCTCAAGACCTTCGAGACATGAAGCCAAATACTTTCCTACGAAGTGATAGTTTTGGTGCAAGAGCCAACTGGTGGGTCTAGTTAGCATCAGTTTCTTTTCAATATCAAACTAAATAAATAATAAGGATAAAATATGATACTGTAAAATGCACTTATTGTTACCCCTTGTCATATTCAGGTGGTATCTCCGAGCAGGCAGTGATGTCACATGTGAAGTTTGCAGAAACTCCATTTACCCTGAAAGTGGTCGCAACCCCTCCATTCATCAAGCCTGGCTTACCATACGCTATCCGAGTAAGATACCCGTCTGTAATTACTTTAACTGTAATAAACTTGTATGTGAAACTACAGTAACTCATCATAAGGAATGTAAAGCTAAACGATCACTCTACCAGCATGTCCGTAGTCTGTGTACTATATGAGTCTTCGGGTCATAGGTCTTGGTGACAAATCCTTTGGGTGAACCAGAACGAGGAGTATCAGTCAAAGCAAGGGCAACGATAACAAATGTCAACAACGAAGAAGGTCTTTTCAAATTCTCTGGAAACTATGATACAATGACAGCAACAAGTGCGAGGGATGGAATTGCTTACTTCACATGTAATATACCCAGAGACGGGAAAAAAGCTGAATTCAGTGTGAGTGACCCTATGGAACATTTTAAAATGAAATTCACAACTTTATACAGACACAAGTTCAACGTTTTCTAGTGACTATTTTAATGATTCAATTGGCTCAAATATTCATGAATGTTTTACTTGGGGCATTTAAAAGAGCAATGTGGGGTTTGTGGCGGCATCTAGTGGTGAGGTTGTAAATTGCAACAGCTCATGGCGAATTTCATTCATTCAAGCTTTGTCTGTAGATAGAAATAGCTCATTCTTAGGTGCAAAAAACCTAACCCTTCCTTGTGTAAGGTCTTCATACACCTCTGAAGACATACAGTAGTTATCAGCATTATCATATTGCATTTCTGTCAATAGATCATCCAAAAAATTGTACACAGCACATTTAACATCCCTTTGTAAAATGTTCAAAACTTCAACCGAGCCACCTGAAAAATAGTAATACAACACATCACTAGAAAACGTGACTTGTAGATATTCAGCGAAAAGGGAGAAAACAAATAAATGTTTAAATTGTTATTTAGCGCTATAATGTGTCAAATATGTATGCTAAATATATTCATTCTGTGTTGATTTCAGTTTGAGACAGCTGATCATTCCCAAGTCCAAGTCAAACATAAGGTCGAATCTTATGTGTCTACAAATCATCGGTATCTGTATATTAATTTACCATCTGACTCTATCAAGTTTAAAGTTGGCGAGTACACAAATATCGAAGTTCATTTTGAATATCGCGAATATCTTAATCTGAAGGCCTTCAGCTACCAGGTAAAACTCACATAAAAACTCACTTGTTGTTTACCAGAATTCCCATAGTTACCTTTGTGCTATTCAGTTATAGTTTTGTTGAGTTGACTATTATCCTAAAATATATAAATAGGTCAATATGTCATCTTAACCCTTTAAGCAGTAGTATACATTAATAACAGCATATTTACTTTAAATATGTAAATTCCAGCGATGAATTTAACATTTCTCATTTTAGATCGTCTCAAACGGGAAGGTTGTGAGGCACAACACGGTCGAACGAATAAATGAAAGGAGTCAGAATCTGAACATTCAGATAACCGCAGACATGGTACCTTCTGCACGTCTGCTGGTGTACTACGTCCTGACCGGCGAGGGCACAGCCGAGCTGGTGGCAGATTCCGTGTGGTTCGATGTCCAAGCAAAATGCATCAATAATTTAAATGTAACACTTTCTATTTCACCATGTTCACACTGTAACTAATTTCCACAAGAGAGGGGTTTTCCACAAAACATTTTGGGCTGAATGGTTCCATAAAGCAGTTGTTCTAAAACTGGGGATGTGGTATTGAGAACCTGGGGGACCCCAAGATGGATCCAGGGGGGATTTTGTGGCATTTTAGGAAATACAGACATTATCATAATTTTAGTGCTATCAAACATCAGAAAAATTAGACCTCCAACCAAAATAATTTTTGTTCCCACCTTATTTTGCTGAATTTTTTTTATTTTAATTAAAATTTTAAACTTAAAAGTCTTTATTTGGGGGGGCAAAAACTGATGCACTTAGGGGGCCTTACAGGGAAAACTTTCGAGAACCATGGCCATAAAGAACCTTTAACATCTAAAGAACTTTCCTGTTTCATTATGGATATATTTCAGCTGGACATCTCAACTCCTAACTCACAACAATACAGACCCAAAGATAAGCTCCAGCTGACGGTTTCAACCAAAATCACAAGAGACGACTCACTGGTGGCGTTGTCTGCGGTAGACACAGCCCTATACAACCTCAGATCGAACGATATAGACCCTTTAAAACAGGTGAACGAGCAGAGTTTTACATTCAACAAACACAATTACCAAAAACAGTGCAAATGATATACGTCATTTTTAACGCTGTGTGGCAGGTGTTGCAACACATCGAGCGAAGCGACTTGGGTTGTGGAAGAGGTGCAGGCAAAAACAACGGCGATGTGTTCGACCGCACCGGCCTTATGATCCTCACCAATGCCAACGCCCAGACCTCCAATGCAGGTGACCTTCACATCCATCAAATGTGAACTTGAAGGAAATGTTTAAAGAGACCTCTCACAGACTTTCTTTCATTTAGCAGGGGTTTGCACTTCCACGGCTAGACCAAAGCGCTCGGTCAGCTTGAAGGATGAGTTTGAAAAATATGGTTTGTTTCAAAATAGCCACAAATCTTCTGGTGATCCTTCAATAACAACAACAACCACACACAATGTTTATTCCACAGCCAACACGTTCGGGCAGTTCAAACAGTGCTGCCTAGCTGGGACACGCAGTATCCCGACCCTTGAATCCTGTAAAGAACGTGCTGCGAGGCTAACGGTGAACCTCAAAGTTGCGGTACGGTGTAAGAAAGCCTTTTGCGAATGCTGCGAACATGCGTTGAAGCTCAGTGAAGACAATGATGATAGGATCATACTTAGTCGCTCTGGTATGTTTGCTCCCCACATCAACTTAGTGGACGACAACGTCTTTTTTCATCATTTATTCATCCTCAGGTCATTCCAAACCTGTATGACTGTCTTCTGCAGAACACAAAAGATATTTTGAAGACCCAAACTATGTCGGTAACCACATATTGAAAGTAAATTGTGGCCAATGTTGTTTGGAGACATTTCTCAAAATACCTTCTTTTGTGTTCCTCGGAATAAAGAGTCGTGTTTCGATTGACATGAGACCAAACAAACAGAATGTAATATTTGGGGTGAACTGTTCCTTTGACAGCGATTGACTTTCTGTTGGATATATCTCCGTCGACCCGAAGCTACTTTCCTGAGAGCTGGTTCTGGGAGGAACACACAATCAGCAAGTAAGACCACAAACCCTACAATAGATTTCATTACTAAAAATAAGTTTTCAATGCTATTTATTTGAGAATGAGAAACAAAGAGCAAATTAAAGCAAAATCTGCTATATCTGCTGAAGATCTGGATCAGTAAGCATCAACAAGAATCTTCCGGATTCGCTCACTACATGGGAGCTGAAAGCTGTTGGGATTTTTGATGATGGTGAGTAATAAAATCCCTTCTTTTGGCATCACCTTATGGTGTAAAAGAGTAGTACAGACCAGTGTTTCTCCTCCGGGGGTATGCGGACCCCTAGAGATCTGTGGCATAATTGCAGGGGGTCCGTAGAACCCTTTAAAAATGTTTTGAGTTATTATTTTGCATTCAGGGTTTGAAATTAACACCCACCAGACGCAGAGAAGAATCATTGCAGTCAAATAAAATGCCAAATGTAAACCAAATCATATTCTGAGCATTTCTGACTCAACATACCCATCATGTGGCGTCATATAGAGCGGTCGGCGTGGACATCACAGCACCGCGAGAGAGAGTCGACTGCTCTGCTTGCTTTTGAATTGCTCTTGCAGTTATTGTAATTAACTGTTTTTAAGTTTAATGCATCGCAACAGGCACATGACCTTCCCAAATGACCATTTGGGAACCACATACTGTGAGAGCTGGAGTCAAAAGCGGAGTAGGCGAGATGCCCTTCTATATATTACCAAATGAATTCATTCCATCGTTTAATATCACAGTGCCATTCGCTCAACAAATGAACTGGTTAAATACACTTGCCATATTTTCTTTACAGAAAACTAAATTAACAATGCAAAGAAACCAAATATGTTACAAAAGGATCCATAAGAATGAGACGCTCGTTACTTTACTAACAATTAAAAATAAACTACTGTTCTAAAGTGTTAAACTGTATTGTATTCACTTAGTAGTAAACTAGTACTCGATTCAAAACATATGCATTGATTTAGGAAATAATACATTATGCATAATTCATTATGACTATGTATTATATTATGAATAATAAATATTCTTCTATGGTTTTTCTGGTTAGGTATATGCGTTTCAGATCCAGCAACGGTTCAAGTGTCTCAGGCCATAAGTGTGAACGTACCCTTACCGTATTCAATGGTGCGTGGAGAGCAGATCGAGCTCAAGGGTTCAGTCTACAACCGCCATTCTTTTAGTACTTCGGTGAGATTTTAACTCTAAAACATATGAAATACGGTTTAGTTAGAAGTGACAGTACAGTCTAAGAATATTGAGCAAAAGTTTGGGTCACTTAACTGAAAAATCTGTGACGTTTTCAAAACCCTGTGTGATTTGAATATGTCTATATGCAAAAAGTTATAAAACTTAGAACGAGTCATTTTTAAATACATGAAATTATAGAACATTGATCTCATAAATTTACAATATTTAATTGCAAAACCAAAATAAGGTTTGATTTGGACCAAATTATAAAGAAAAGCAGCCAAAAGAAGTCCATAGAGGATGGTTGATAGAATGAGACGGCTATTATATAGATGCTAAAATATGACATCGTTTTTATTTATTTTGAGTTTTACTTTTGTGTTATTTCATAGTTCTCAAGAGTTCACTATTATTCAAAAATATAGGCAAAATATGGGTTCTCAAAAGAGAGTAAATGCTCCTTATCTTGTGTTTTGATTTCTTTATGTGACTGTCACATCACTGTTTTCTCTGTATCTCTCCATATCTCACACAGTACAGTGTAACCTTGACAGCACCAGAGGGAGTGTGTGTGTTTCAAGGTGTTCAGAAGGGGAAAGGGGGATTGGCACATGAAAACAAGGGCAAAATAGACGGTCGCTCTGTGGCCTTGGTCAAGTTCTACATCATGGCCATGGAAGCAGGAACTCATACGCTTACATTCACTTTAAAAACCAGTCACGGGACTGACATTCTCAAAAAGACGTTGAGAGTTGTGGTAAGACCTGATACATAGGCATAGAGCTTTGGCAACAAACACATTTGTATGTTCCCAAGTTTTATTGAAAGAAATGGTTCAGACACAAATAAACGTTCTCTCACAGTTTCCTCGTCCTCGTGCTATTCTAGATGTATGTGTCTTCCTTATTTTGGTCAAACAAAACAACTATAACAAATAATTGTATACAAGCATGTTATGCCCTAAAATATTTTGAAGAATTGTGTCTTTAAGTATGTAATCTACTATTTTCTTGGTACTTTACAGCCAGAAGGAATAAGAAAGGAGCAGACGGTTGGAGGAAGAATCGATCCAAGGGGCGTCTTTGGTAAAAGAAACTCTGAAGAGTAGCAGTACGCTCTATGCTCATTGCACAGTCGTGTTTTAAACCTCATCTCTTTTGTCTTATCTTAGGCACTGTAATACGAAAACTTGAGTTAAAAAATTCCCTGCCTCCGAAAATCGTGCCAAAGTCAACCGTGGAAAGATCTCTGATAATTAACGGTAATGAAACGATGAAAGAGCGTGCAGCATTTTTGGAAATTAAAATATGCGAATATCTTATTTTCTTATTTAAGTAAAAATTTCAATTTCATTACTAATAATGACTTGGACTACATAGTAAAGAACAACAACCAAAGCCAAGACAGAAAACACAAGCCTGCAGTATAAAAGAGCTGAAGAAGGAACAACACAAAATGACAGACCTTCAAAATAAAACGGACACAAAGTGTGACACTCTAAAAAGTCTTGATGTCATGATGCGTTACAATCAATGTTAACCCCTTTCACTTCGTTTGTAACTTCTATATATATCCATCAGGTGAAGTGCTGGGAGAACTCCTGTCAATATTAACCAATCCACGTGGTTTGAAGCAGTTGACTCAACTACCAAGGGGCTCAGCTGAGGTGGAACTGATGGGTCTTCTACCGATCTACTATGTCTACCACTTCCTAGAGAGCACAGAGCAATGGGACATTCTGGGGAAAGAGTTTGCTGTGAGTCACAAAGAACTGAAGAGAAAAATGAATTCTGGTAAGCTCCACCGCACGGTACAACTGAAAGAGTACAACTGGATGCAGGGATTTGCTATAAAGTGGTAGAATATCTCACTGTTCTTCGCAGGCATCACCAGCATCATGTCCTTTAAGTTAAAGAGAGAATACGCCTTCAGCATGTGGTCAAATGAGGAAAGATCCGCCAGCACCTGGTAAGCAACTGCACATGTTCTTCTTCGCCTGGATGTTTCGGAGCTGAAATGAGCCAAATCTGCTGTATGTTTGATTGATATCTATCTAGGGTGACTGCTCTTGTGGTCAAGACTCTCGCTGATATGAACAACTACGTCCCTGTGGATCCCACTTTGATGAGCAACACCATCTCTTGGCTGATCAGACAATGTCAAAATCCTGACGGCTCCTTCACTGAAAAATCTGAAACTAGACCACTCAAACTTATGGTATGAAACAACAGAACATAATGCATGTTATTATGAATTATTATTGAATGGTGATTTTACATGAAACAATTTACACTCCACACATCTGGGTACATTTTAAAGCTAAATGAAATATCCTGTTTAAATTGTGTAAATTGAAAAAAAAAGAAGTAACTCAAATATTGCAAAAATATTAAGTGTATTTTAAAGTTACCATTAAATCAAACATTGTAAGTGTTTAAGTGTTGCAGTAATCATTATAAATGATTGATCTGTGCAGACCCTCTTTTTTCTATTTATTTGCACATAAGCATCAAAAAAAAGGCTAGGACTATACTGACTGTCCAATGGCCAGACATTTTTAGTCCTCTCCTCCAGGCCCAACTTACAACAAACAATTCAAAATGGGAAGGGCAAAATAAAGCCCCCCCATCGCTTTTTTTCTAATTTCAGAAGCTGTTTCCCTCGGATATACGTCACGATACAGAAAATTTGTGAATTGCAGCTTCCGTTTCATGGTGACTTTAAAATTAAAATTTAATGAAATACTTTTTTTCATTAAATAAACGTAATAATATGTATATTTTATAGAAGTTAACTGTTGACTGTTTTTAATATGTCCCAGTGAAAAAATCTGTTAAATGATTTTAAAAGATATTATCAAGTTAATATGATGGTTTATTTTTGTATCTAAGCCACATTAATGATTCTTTAGAGAGAAACAAAACGTGATGCACGTTTTTTATATAAAAATGTTATAAATATACTAGGGCTGTCAAACGATAAACCGCAATTAATCGCATCCAGAATAAAAGTTTCTGTTTGTTTAATATGTGTCTGTGTATTGTGCATATCAATTTTGTATTTATAAATACAAAAACATACACATAAATTTAAATACATTTTATAAAATTTTGAGATGTATTATTTATATTTACCAATAACTTAAATTACATAAAAACGTTTATCAATTTTTATATTTTTCTTAAATATATGCATGTATGTGTTTATAAACACAACGTTAATAAGCACAGTACAGAGACACATGTTATGTATAATTTGTATTAACACAAACTTTTATTCCGGATGAGATTAATCGTGATTAATCGTTTGACAGCCCTAAAATATACACTGATGGTCTTATATTTTTGCATGGATATGTCTGAATGTTATGAAATCCACAATTTTTTCTTTCATTTTACACGTACAGTATGTACAGGTGGGGTATATAGAGTATATGAGAGATATATTGTATTCCAGCATTTCGTAATCTTTGTCTTGTTTTTTTTCAGGGAGCTGGAGCAGATGTTACTGAACAGACTGTTTACCTCACATCGTTTGTCATGATTGGAATTAAAAAAGCTATACTCATCAAAAATCTTAACTTAGAGGTATGACTGCCAGTAATATATGATCAAATTGAATAAGTTAATACTGTAGAATTAATCGTGAATGTTTATTAAATATTATATTTGATTTTCTATTTTTGTCCAAAGAAGTGCACAATATTACCTCTATACGGACTTATTTTATTTCACGTAAATTTCACGTAAAAAAAACGAGGTTGTGCAGTAAATACAGATGTAAATTTAGTTTTTGTATTTTAAAATTCCCCCCAAATGTTTGGTTAATATTGGAGATGCACCGATACAAAATTTCTCCACCAATACGAATCTTACGAGTAATACTTGCCGATAACGATTCTGAAGATTAAATGAGTATTTCTTAACTTTCAGAATGTTATTAGCGACTATTAATATTGAACATCAATGTTTCTTAACATATCCTCTTTTGTTTGAAAGGATATATCGGTCCAGATCATCGGCTGTTTTTAACCTATCGCCGATGACCAATAGTGCGAAAATGTGCTTTCATTGACCAATACCGATTATCTGCCGATATATACGTGTGCATCTCTAGTAAATATGTAAACAGTTAATGTACAGTGTAATGGAACAATTTATTTTTTTATGTTTGAAACCAACGAGAATGCTAAGCTTAATCTGTTTGTCACTGACCTTCACAGTCTGTTCTGTGGGTTGAACCTTGAATCAATCGGTCAGCCATTGCCACACCGAAAAGAAACTTGACTAAATGAAACAAACAAACATCATGACTTTGAACATTGCACAAGACCTTTACACATGACGACCTCACAGACTGTTTACCAAATGAGTGTTTGATACAAGTGTAATTTAACGTGGCCTCCACCTTGAAAAAGTGCAGATCTGGCTAACAACACATTCATCCTTTTAGGAATTTAAAATGGCTTTAAACCGTGCATCAGACTATGTTTCCACTCACACGAGGAAGCTCAACAATTTGTACGTAAGAGCCATTTCATCCTATGCCCTTACACTACTAGACATTGCGAATATGCCTGCAAATGAACTTTACCAGGGACTCAAGAAACAGGCTCAATCCAAAGGTAATGTCTAATACTTGATTTGATCCGAAAAAAAAGAATCTCTATCCTATTTATAAGAGAAAAAAGCATCACATTTTGGTACATTTTCAGGAAACCCAGCCACGGTTCGTTTCTGGGAGGAGGCTCAACCCAAGCAAGATCCCTTAAAACCCAGTAAAACAGCAGCAAAGAGCGTGGAAACAACAGCGTACGTCCTGCTTAATACTTTACTCAGAGGTCACTCAGACTATGCCAAACCCATTCTGAACTGGCTATCACAAGACCAGAGATACGGTGGAGGCGTCCATTCAACGCAGGTCTTTCTCCTTAACATTTACGCTCATTTCGAATGTATGTCTGGCATTATTTCAGCTCATGTTATCTTTCTTTTCTCATTTTTCTAGGACACTATTCTCACTTTGGAGGCGCTTTCGTGGTACAGCCTGTTAGGTAAACGAGCCGCCTTAGACATGCAAGTCAACGTTGAATACCGGACTAAAGGTGACATCGCTATCATCAAGCTAACTCAGCAGAAGCCAGTGGCTACACCAGTAGAAGTATGGCTTCTGTTTTTTATGATGTTAATCCATAGTTCACAGGAACATTGTTTCTAAACTTAACACAAAACATTTTCCATCGCAAAGGTGACCCAAGACGATGACGTCATTGTCAAAACGGCAATGTCATTGGGAGTGTCGTTCGCCACGGTTAGCATTTGGTTTCATGTCAAAGAAATTCCTTGTCATTGTCTTTAAATGTACATAACTATATTCTCATGTTTTGACAGCTGAGAACAGTGTACTATGAAATGTCAGAAGGCGATGAAAAATGCCATTTTGATCTCTTAATCGATGTTCACGACCGCAAGCAAAATACAAATGGTAGGTTGTGCGTATTTGCTTTGCTCCGCTCAGTATTCTATTTCATTTTAACTACAGTTAAAAACATTGAATATTCTGTTTAACCAGATCCAATGCTATCATCACAGCGGATTGTAGCTTGCGCAAAGTAAGTAGCCCAACATTTTTTATATTCTTTGTCATGGGTAAATGTTTTAAGCATCCTTTTATATATTTTTTTACAATGCCCTGTTTTGCGTGAAGGTACAACCCACATGAAAATTCTGTCGAAAGGGAGACTGGACACACTGTGATGGAAATTAATTTGCCAACTGGAGTGACCCCGATCCAGGAAGATCTAGATTTGGTGAGAGCCGAAAACATGTCTTTCTGTTTTTGAAAACTGTACACTGCAAAAGAAGTAATTTTCAGGCAGTCTCAGGCATGAGAAAAAACATAAAATAACATTTAGATATAATGAAATTGAATTAAGTTTTTAATGCTATTTTACAAATGACATGTAATTTGTCTTGAAAACATGTGAAATATGTGAACATTTTGAAATAATAATTTGAAAAAATTCTGTTAATAAGCTTTTATAGAAATATTGATGCTTTTTTACTCTCTTTTCAGTATCAGAACGGAATTGAGTCTCGGTTTTCCAACTATGAAATCGAAGGTGACAAAGTCATTCTTCAAATCAATTCTGTAAGCATCGATGAGCAAATCTCTTCATCTGGCCCATTTCTGCATTCTAATTCAGTGAGTTTATCCTGTGTAAATTCTCAAATGTATTTCTTATGACGTAGATACCGTCAGACGAGTTCTACTGCGTGGGTTTCCGTATTCAGGAGGAGTTTGAAGTGGGCATGAGCAGCGCCTCTGTATTCAAAGTTTACGAATTTTCTGCTCCAGGTACTGTACAGTGTTTCCTGTCTGTACAATGAATTCAAGTGTATTACGTAATGCAAACATTACTCAGCTGACTTTCTGATTTTAGATTATCAGTGTACAAAGTTTTACTTCAAACAAAGTCGCAGGCTCTTACGACTCTGTGATGGAGAACAGTGCCACTGTATGGCAGGTGAGACAGCATGTCACAGTTTCATATTTTAGAGCTAAAACTACTGATTTAAACACAATTCTGATATGAAATAAAATACACAGAATTAATGAAAATTTTAAATAAAACTAAACCAAAACCAAAATGAGTGAAACACTCAATATGGCAACACTAGCGGTGGAAGTCTCGCATTTTAGTAAAAAGAGGCAATCATCAACCATTAAAGATTGATATCAAACCACAGATTTATACTGCTGAGCCATAATTACTTTAACTTCATATAGCAAAAGAAAAAAATGTTATTATTGCAGACCATATGTGTGCATTCAGATGAACTTGTTAGTTTAATAACAAGGTGTTGGTATTTTTCTTCAAAATTAGCGGAATGCGGCAATTTCAAGTCTAATGTTGATCCCAGTATCACCTTTGAGCAGCGCAGACAGGACATGTGCAGAGAAAGCATTAAATATGGTAAATGTTTATCTTAGCCTTTATGTCATAAATTTTGAAATGAATGAATTCAGAACAATTATCTTCATTTGAAAAGCTACTATGCAACACCCGATGCATATTCTATCATATTTATGTGCATATAAAGTCATTTGCTTGTGGTTTTTGGCAGCCTTTAAAGTGTCGATTGAATCCTCTGAGGCTATGGGGGACTTTGTGACCTACAAAGCAAAAGTGGAAGGAACCCCTTTGAAAAAAGGCAAGTGTATATGGAATTGACTTGTGTCTATGATAAATCTGCATGTGGTGTGACCCCAAATCTGATGCGTTTCCCAGCTCAATTGAAACGCTGACTTTGTGTTCTACAGAACCAGCTGATGACATCAAATCGGGCACAGAGATAGAACTTGTCCGAAGGGCGTCTTGCAGCTCAACAAACCTTGAAGTTGGCAAGCAGTATCTGATTATGACTGCTAAAAACATGCAGATACGAGTGGGTGATGCTTACAAGTGAGTTCTTATCTGCACTCCTGCTCATAATATAAGGTCTCCAATGTCTCCCGTTCGCTCATTTCCTCTCATTCTGACATTTCAGGTATAAGTTTCCCTTGGATTCGGATGCTTCGGTGGAATGGTGGCCACGTAGTTTGGACAAATGTTCAGACGCTGCCTGCGAACAATACTTCACTGTTCTGGATAATTTTGAATACGACTTTACAATATCTGGCTGTCATTGATAGTACACGCAAATAGAGGATATTCATGTGCCTGTTGTAACAATATCCCCTGGAAAAATATTGCTATGTTTAATATGATAATAACATTTACAAATGAGCTCTATGCTTCCTTATGGAATATGTTTTGTGCAAGTATATTGTTTGAAAATGATGATCATTTTACTTATTCCCAATAATCCCATCTCCAGCATTTTTTCCCTGTTCAACCTTCCTCACTATATTGACCTTTTGTCGCTGCTCAATGTGACCTTCTGTCTTAAATCTTGAATTAAACATACAACACTACAATCATTTCCACAGTGATTTTTCATCCGGAGAGGATAAAAGAATAAGAATATACGTCATATAATGATGTATGACTATAGTCTAGCTAGATTAACGGAGCACACTCTCTCAAACACTTTTACTTGTCTAAATGCAAATAGTCCATAGACTTTCTCGTACAATTTCCATTGACCATTTCGGATGACAATCAACGCTGGTCCAGAAGAACTTCCTGTTTCAGTCTTCAAAGCTACACACATTTTTAAACAAAATACAACCAACAAAACTTTTAAGTGAGTACATGTAAGGTTTAACTATGTGAAAATAAAATAAAACAAATGAAAGCGGAAGTACCTTGGAGATAGTGTTTACATCTTGTGAAGTGGTCTATACATAGATAATTATAAACATTACCTACAAACTAATGCTAAAAGAAACGTTTGCTTGCACTTCCACAAATATATTGTATTTTTTTGTCTTTTAACAAAAGAGAAAAAATGCCACTGTGAACAACTGTAATAATATTGTAATATTTAATTCTGATTAGTCAATTGACGTTATTTATAGTTTGTTATCCTTGTTAAATCATCAAAAGTAGATACATATCTTAAATATAATAGTTATAGTTATAGTGTTATTATTTGGCTGCTTTTAAACGAAACATTTGAAAGTAATATCAAGGTTACAGACTGCATTGACGACTTATTTTCGGCACAAGACTCTTATTTTGAAGTTCCTCTGGCTGGGTCACGTGATCAAACATCACCGCGAGTCGTTTGATTTCGTACTTCAGAAATACAGTGAATGGTCACTTTAAACGTTTAGAAACCCAACGCATAATATCAGATGTTTGACATGAGAAAAGATAACTGTTGGTTTGTGTATTTTGCCAGATTTTGACTCCAAAAACCATACGGACATGTTATATCGACGGTCGTTGCCTTAGCTTAGAGTCTTTTCTGTCGCCATGGAAACTGGGCTAACAAAAGTTGACCGGTCGTCATAAACCAGTGACCATGCAGTTAGCTGCTTGGAAAGCTATCACTTGATATCAGTTAAATTATTCTTTTCGGTGTAATGCATAGTATCCTAACGTAGAATAACACATTAAGGTACTTTTACATGTTTTAATACTTACTTGAGACTCAGGATGATCGTTGAATGTGCTCGTCTTCCAAAGATATACGTCTGAATGTCAAGATTGAAGATCCAAATTACGTGAGAATAAAATGAAAAAAGGAGGTCAGACGCGCAAAGGATCACCAGCAGGCGGATTTAAATTGTCGAAGAGCGTCCAGGGCAATGTTGAGTCTCCCAACGTCATCTCATGGCCGGAGGCTGAGGATGGAGATCTTAAGGGTAATCCCAGTGATGATGATAAGAAGTGTCTTATTATTCAACATATAAAGTCGCCCACCACACATGCATTTACTCAGATATTTCCTAACAGACAAAACAAAACACAAGGGAACAAGATACATCACTGAAGATCTGATCAAGAAATTGACCAAATGTGACAATTTAGCACTTGTGCGGACTCTCAATCTGTCCACATCGTTGAACAATGACAAACAGTTTAGGGTAAGATTTGCACAGTGTCTGTTAAATCTAATGCAAACTCTTTAATCCGTTATTGATACTGATCCCTGTGCTTTTATGTTTTTATAGTATATTGAAAACTTGGGCAAGTGTGAGCATCTGCAGGTTCTCATCCTCAGTAACAACAAAATCGAGAAAGTCGAGAAACTTGAGAATCTAAGCAAATTGCGGGAACTCCACCTTTCCAATAATGCAATACAGTAAGATATGACGCTTGTTTTAACTGCAGCGGTACTGTAGTATCAATGTACTTTAAAGTTGTTCAATGAATACTATAATACCTATTAAGTACTAGCTATTTTTATTTGTGTTGTAAATTAAAATGCAATGATCATTTTATGTATCCGCAGAAAAATTGAAGGTCTGGAGCACATGTCAAATCTTCAGATTCTGAATTTCGCCTTCAACAACATTGAACATCTACCGATATGGCTGGCAAAGAAGCTCAGATCCCTTCAGACCATAAATCTACAGAGAAACAAGATATTCTCGGTGGGTTGTGTTTCTCTGTGCTTTTCACGAATCCAGTTCATGCCTATATTTTTTCAATACTATATAAATTCGTCGCTGCCCTACGAAACCAAAAAATGTGCTCGTTTTCAGGAAATAGAAAAATCCTTTGCTTTTTAGATGATTAAATACTGTGTTGACAAGCCCTTTTGAAAAAATGTATTGGTTTGATGTTAGCAAGATGTTAACATGAAGAGTGACTAATAATAATGCTTTGTGCCAAAAGAATGACCAAATATGGAGAAATTATGTTTCAGAAGGTCAGCATTGGTCTGCTTTAACCAGCTACTAGTTGCGTTAAAGTCTCAATTGTGTCACATCCTACACAGTGTGGACTGATAGTTTTTTGTGATCTAGCTCAATGAAATGGCAAAACTGAAGCCACTGAAGAACCTGACGAGTCTCACTTTAGCAGAGAACCCCGTTGCCGGCCTGCCCCACTACCACCTCTTCATAATCTTCCATCTGAGGTCACTGGAGATGCTGGACGGACAGCCAATCAGTCCACAGAAAGAGAACAAGCACATCAGCGCTTTCACATGGGTACAACAATGCCTTCTACACATTTGTAAATAAACAATTGACTCATGTAGCTTTATAATCTGAGGCTGTCCTCACAGAGGAGGTTGAGCGTCTGGAGCAAGAGCTTGAGTTGAGATGTGAGGAGATTTCCAGGTTGCAGGGAGAGCAGACGGCAGCGCAGGCAGAACTGGAGCGGCAGGAAAGAGCCAATCAAAGCTTGAGGCAGGAGAACAAGGAGCAACAGCGGAGCCACGAGGAGCTCAGGAGAGAACTGGACACTAAATCTGAACTGGTGGGTGATCTGGTCTTCACTGTCACCAACCACATTGTGAATAGGGCTAAAATGAGTTACTGAAAGGGCGTTCCTCGTGTCATTTGAACGTGCATGATGTTTCATCTTTCATGGAACATTAAAGAAGACATTTTTGATAAATAACAGTCTGGTTAAAATAACCTAAATAAGAATATAGAAAATAAGAACAAGAAAAAAGTCAAATTGTTTTTTTTTATTGTTTTTTACATTGAAGTTGCAAAGAAAGATATTTATGAGTTGGTTGCAAACCTTGATCACTTAAGAAGTCGTGAAATCATGATAAATAGTTCAGACCGTTTTCTTCTGAAGTAAATCTTATCCTTCTGATATCTTCATTTCTGTGTATTTTCCAAGTCTCTGAACTTGAACACTGTGAGGGCACTTTCCCTTTCTCTCTATTTCTTGCTAGTTTCCTGTTCAGGTCTCTCTTCCTCCTCCACGCTTTTATCAGCTGCCGTAAAGGTACTTTAATGCCCAATTCCTCAAAAAACATAACGTCATCCACTTTTTTACCCTGTGTTGAACTTAACTTGAGTTCTTTACTGAAGCAGGTGTAGCATTAGACATTCTGAAATTCATACAGCAGATCAAAATATTCTCATCTTGACATCTTGAAGGAGGTATAAATCATTTTTGTTATGCTGACACATGCTGGTGGAGATATAGTGTCACGCACAATAGAAAACATTTAAACCTGAAATATTTTATAAAAACAAACTTTTAGTTTATATAACACATAGGTGATATATTTCCTAACTTGTACAGTGAAAACAACTATGTGAAGTCCACATGCATCAAACATCTGGACTTAAAGGGACAGTTCACCCAAAAATAAAATTCTGTCATGATTTACAGCCGCTCGAGTTGTTTCAATAAATTTCTTAGGTATTTGGAATGCTTGTAACCAAACAATTCGTTGCAAAAATGACAATGGTTGTCAAAAGTGCCCCTGAACTGTTTGCTATCTTACATTCTTTAAAATATCTTCTTTTGTGTTTAACAGAAAAAAGACATTTATAAAGCAATTATTCCTACTATGGTAACAATGGTGGCCAAGAACTACATTCTTCCAAATATCTTTCTCCGTGTCCTTAAGAACAAATAAATTTATACAGATTTGGTATAACTTGAGGGTGATTAAGTGAAGACAGATTTTTTTTTTTTGGGGTGAACTGTTCCTTTAAACGTCAAAACTATCTTCTCTCTGTTAAGCTCACTGAAATCTCATGCTCTTTATTCTTGTGTGAACTGTCTCATTGTCTCTCTCCACCTCTGCTCTTCATTCCCACTTCAATCTCAGCCTCCATTTTCCGCTCCTCTGATGGATTCTCTTTGTCAGGTATCTGTTACCCATAAGCCACTGCTCAGTGTATGATGTGCACATGATGTTTTCTGTGATTTCAGGTGCACATTATGTTGTCCTGTGCTTGACTGTCATGTTGATGGTATGGCACTGCCATGATCTTTAGCATGTTTTGGTTCTGCATGTACTATAATTTATGTTGTATATTGTCTCAACAGTTTTGTGTATAGTACAATTCACTTAAATCTCATTTTGTGCTGAGAGGTTTGAGACTAATTATCTGTTTCTAAATGAACAGCTAAAGCAGAAGTCGGTGGAGTTGACCAGGGCCTGTCAGAAACACTATGAGCTAGAGCAGGATCTGGCCTTTCATAAAATAGATGCCAAGTTTGAACCTCTTCCGTTTTCTCCAGACCCTGTAAGTTTTTTTTGTGTAATTTATTTGGGTTGCATAAATGAGTTGGGTTGACTATTCCTGGTTCTTCTTGTTGATCAGGAGGTGGAGATGGAGAACCTTTCTAGTGAGAGTCCTTACATAGGAAAGGCTAGACAGAAACGAATGGTCACATTCGCTTCAGACAACAAGAGAACACTAGATCTGAAGCAGGACCTGACGGAAACAGACAACTCAGCATCTGACAATATGTTCAGACAGGCTCAGCTTAGAGGTACAAGTGTTCAAGGGCATTATGTCCTCATAACATTTAAGACTATAAATTGAAAAATTTAAGTATCTCTATATTTGCACTTTTTCCTTACACATGCCCTGCTTTAAGCCGAGGACGTACTGCAACAACTACATAAAGAAATTGAGGAGAAAGAACAGCAGATCCTCAGAGCCAGTGAGGAGCTCCAACAGCTGGAGGAGACGCTTTCACAAAGAAGGGTGAGATTTGTTCTTTTAAACATATTATTTTAACTGGATATCACTTGACAATCGGGAATTAATAAATTATTTGTCTTTTGTTAAAAATAATCTGAATATAAAATTAAGGTGTCATTTGGTTCTTTTACACACAGATCTGTGAAGCGGAGAAGGATCAGGTCAGACAGGAGCTTCAGAGGAGAATACAGAGACTGGGAGTACTGAGAGAAGAGATGAAGACGCTTGAGAAACGGCTGGACAGACAGAGCACAGAGAAGATTCAAGCGCAGGGTGAAATGGAGCAGATGCAGAGTATTCTGGACAGCCTGGATCCAAGTGACCCCAGATATGTCAGTGTCAATCATTTTTACACATAATCACGACATTTGAACTATACCGCAATAAAGACGTAGGGATTGTACAACTTTGCATTAACATACTTATGGTGTTTTTACAGTATGGGGTGTCACAACATACATATGTATCGACATTATTAAAAACCATGATTATCCATAATATATTAATACTGGACATACGAGAATATTGTAAAATATTCAGCACCAGTTTTAACATTTTGATCATTTTGATTCCACAATGGTTCAAAAACTCCTTCTTGCTTCTTTGCTGAAGGAGATAACGTATTTACGAAACGCTCTGAAGAGCAGCTTATTTACCTCTGAAGACATAGTTATGTATATTATATTGCTTTTCTGTCAGTAGATCCTCCTAAATATTAGGTCGTGTGAATATAGTTAAAAAAGATGAAAGGACGTTACTTGCAGGGGAAAATATAGACGTTTTACAACCGCTGTTACCTTTAACACTCAAACGTGAACAATCATACTTCAGTTCAGTACAGTACAGTATCATTCAAAGGGCACCACAAGCGGTTTACTTATCTGTTTTTTTAGATTTTAGTTTATTTATTATACAGCTCCAGAAAACATTGAAAGCACACTAAAACTTGGACTTTAATCAGGATTCTTACATGTGAAGAAGATTGAATTCCATTCTAGTGTTTTTTTGAATTCCAAAATAAGTACTGTTGAGTGACATAAAGTTGACGAACGTGCCAAGCACGCAAAAGCATGAAAATTATTTGTTGTATACAATTGTATTTCTTTCTCATTTCAATCATTGTATTTGTTTAGCATGCAGATAGTATCATGTGTTGTGCCTCCTCCCTAACAACAAAGTCGACTATTATAAGATGACGTTCCCTATGGAGTTCATCATGTCCATCCCTTGGCGCTCAGGATTAGAGACCACTGACTGCAATGCACATGAAAGTAAACACCCTGTCTCTTTAAGAAACAAGGGAGCACTTGTGTCCTCGGGGAAGCCTGTTGTTGAGGTGGGCGGAGCCAAAGATGTTCCTCACTCCCTCCCGGCCCCAGGCTTCAGACACTGATTGGCTTAGAGGGAAAGTTTCCTGTGTTGATTCAAAGAGTGCAGAAGAGGAGGGGCGGGGAGGGATGTCCAAAGGAGGGGGCGACTTTACTGATAGTTGTAAACTGAAGACAAAAGCTTTAATGTTTAGAGTAGAGAGCAGCCTTTAAAGAGACTGCAAATCCTCCGTTACTGCACAAAGAGTCCCTGGTACACCTCCCGGGGCAGCAACAGAGCAAAACTGGACATGTAGAACCAGCAAAAGAGATAACAGCCGTTCCGCTATAGTAAGTACCCCACAGGGGCAAAGGAGGGGCTCGTGGTTGCCTGCTGTCAAAGTGTTACAGTTTAAGGCTGTCAAAGTTGTTTGTAGACAAGATTATTGCTAACTATGTCAACTTTATTCATTTTTAAAGTTTATCTTTGCAGTATGGTGTGTTTCAGGAACAGGAAATTGCAAAGGAATTATGTCATCTTACATATTTTACAAGCTTGTGTTATTTTTGAAATCAGTTTGCATAAATGCTCAGCATTCTTTAACCCACTTTCAACAGAAAACTAGATTAGTGTCTTGGAGTGTGCAAAAGAGTATTCGCTATGTGACTAAGCATTATACTGTATATAAATAATGTTTAGTGAAAGCAAAAAAAGTGCTGGGAAGGAAGGGGAAGTGAAGGGGTGGAGAAAGTACAGAATGCTCTAGTCCACGACTGAAAATGTACATGTTGAATAAACCCTTTGTTATTTAATCTAATTTATTTAGATGTTTCCAGGATATTATTAGGTCAGCATCTTTTTTAAATGTAGATCATATCTGCATAGCTTTGATTTAAACTTGTTAATAATAAAAAAGCTTGTATTTGTTAAAGTTTTGGGTGAAAATAAAAAGCCAGGCATTGTACCGATAGTTCGTCTAAAAATACAGATTCCGTCATCATTTATTCAGCCTGTATTCCTGTATTCAATAACACAAAAGAAGATATTTTGAAAAAATGTCCCTGGGGTTTTGGGTCCATAACATGGAAGTCAATGGGGTGCAATGTTGTTTGGTGACCAGAGTTCAAGGGGCAAATGTCTTCTTTTGTGTTCTGCAAAAGGAAGAACGTCATACAGGTATGGTATGGTATGGTACAAGAATGGGGTGAGAATGAGTAAACGATGAAAGAATTATAATTTTGGGGTGAACCATCTATTTAACATCCTGTCTCAAAATGATGTAAAATGTTTTGTAAAATGATTCTGCTCACCAGAAGAATCTCTTGGCTCTTTATCTCTCTCTATGTCTTTACATCCTCAGACCCATGTGAAGGCTCGGCTGTCCAGGACGACGCAGCTGCTGGCCATCATGAGCCGAAAACATCAGGAGCTGGAGAGCAGGCTGGATGATATGATCACACGCATTCACAAGGAAACGCAGGAAATCAAAGAGCTAGAGCAACAACTTACTGATGGTGAGAATTTTGGCAAACTTCATACTGATGGATGCATTATTCATAATCGCCAGATTGGGGATTTCCAACTTATTTATGGATGATGATGAATATATTAAAATTGTGTCTTTATATTGCAGTAGGTGATGCCACAGTGGTATTGGATTAGTCATTTAAAACATAAATTTTAAATTAGGAATCATTTCTTTAAATCAAACTTGCGATGATGGAAAATTATTAAATGTACCTTCAAAGTCAACGGTGAGCATGAGATCTTTTAGGAAGAACTTTCGAAACCTACTGATGTTGACGTCTTCCATTCCTCAGGTCAGATCGCTGCAAATGAAGCTCTAAAGCGTGACCTGGAGGGCATCATCGCAGGTCTCCAGGAGTATCTGCAGGGGGTGAAAGACCAAGCACGAAGAGCCCAGTCTGAATGCGGACGTCTATTGAGGGACAACGTCGGTCTGCAGCGCCTCCTACATGAGAAGGACATGCAATGCACGCATCTGGAAATAGAAGCTAGGAGTGCAGAGAGCAACCAGGAGGTGGGAATCAGTTTCTGACATTAAAATCATTGAGGAACATGAGGTGAAACTGAGCGTTGTGGGTTGTTTGGTTGTAGGAGTTATTGCGTCAGCAGCAGGAATTGGAGGATCTGAGGAAGGAGAATGAGGAGCTCCGGCAGGTTCAGGGGCAGGTCAGTGAATACGAGACGGAGCTGGAGAAAGAGCTGCAGGAGAGAGATGCACAAGCCACACAACTGAAGGAGGAGCTGGACAGACTGAGTCGACTCAGTCAGGTAGGAAATCATTTTTATACAAATGGCAGATGCTTTTGTCCAAAGTGACCTAGAGTGCACTCAAGCTATACATTTATTATCACACAGAATTTATACAGAATATTTTTTGGTTTTCTGCATTTCCAGATGGAGCATTCTGCACTACAGGCAGAGCTTCAGAAGGAGCGGCAGGCTAAAGAGAACGCTTTAACTCAGATGCAGATGGCTACCGACAAAGAGCTAGAGAATGCGGAGTTACTGCAACAGGTCGACAACCTTCAGGTGTGTTACTTGAGATTTAGATTTGATTCCAGGATAATGTGTTTTCTGCGATGTTTGTATTCCTTATTTTACATTTCCTTGCCATTTTGGATGACCAGAAGTGTAGGTTTCTGGCTCCTGGGAGCCCGCTTTACATAAACCACAGACCTAACATAATGAATCGTTATGTTTTTATTACCTTAGAATGAGCTATTTCTATCTATATACACCACGGGTCCCCTTTACATGGAATTCACCTTGTTGTGTCTAAAGTAGCCCTAAACGGACAAACTGATCTGCAGAGTGCATTTCAGAATTACGTTATCTCCTTTGGCAAAAAAACGATAACGTGACGACCTCTTAGTTCTGTGTCAGTGCTTCGATAGGGTGGGGTGTAGTGAGCCTTTGGTTGCAGTTTGCAACCTCACCACTAGATGCCGCTATTTTTCAGAGTCTATTTATTGCTGCTTTATTCACATGGATAATTGATGCAACCTGCGTCAACAACATTTGCTAAAGATCATTTTTGCGAGAAACTGAGGTTATCACTTTAACCTTTGTAACTTTCTGCTTGTTGATGTGCTGGATGAGAATTTTCCACCTCCAGTGAAAATCCCAAATCTAATTCACTGCCTGTACAATTTATTCACAGGAGGAGAAAGACTTTCTGAAGGATAAGGTAGACACTCTTCAGGATAAATTGGAGCAGGTCCCGTGTGTCCTGCTGTGTCCGGTGGATGTGTGTAAACATCTCGAGGAGTTAAAGCGAAGCATAGCTGTGGGACAGGCAGAACTGAGGTACAATGCATCAGCAGGTTAAAAAAAGTGATTTGTCTAGCTTGCTACTGGCCCATCGAGCAGATAATGAAATGAGATTGTTTTTCATCCAAACGCATTAGCTTTGAAGATCTTGGAGAAGCCGTGAACAAGAGTCTCATGGACCTGCTACAGGAGGTTCATCGTGTGGTATCAGCAGCCCAGAGAGATAGAGATGAAGCCCAACAGAGTCAGGACACACTCGCTGGAGAGATGAAAGCCCTCAGAGAAAGACTTCGGAGGTATCAGGAGAAATATCAGATGGAACAGAATCAGGTGAAAGACCTTTTGTTTTTAATCCTCAAATTCTTTAATAGCAGGCCTGAGTTGAATGTGATGCTGATCTCCCCATGTTGTTTTCAGCAGGCGGCGGAGAGGCGGGGTGAGGAGGCGAAGCTCCAAAGATTGAAGGAGGACCTTGAAGCGACCCATGAGCAGCAGTACTTGATGCTGAAGCGTCTAGAAGATACAGAAATTGAAAGAGACTGTCTGCTGGCTGAACTGGAGGAGCAACAGAAAGAGGTGCACATAATTCAAATGAAATTCAAATGAATTTTAAACATTTATATTCCCAGTCATTTCACATGTTTTATTATTTTGACAGTGAAGTGAATTAATATTTACTCACACTTATGTTGTTCCATCACAAAATGTGAATTTATCAATGAGTTTGATAGCTGTGGTGACATGCTGTTGTCCTTGTGGGTTGATAAAGGCTAAATAATGACAGAATTGAATAAAGCGGATGTGTTTTTTTATTTCTAGATGAAGGTCGAGGAAAGTCAAACTAAAGGGCAGTTGGAGTCTTTAAGTCTTGAGTTGCAGAACCTCAAGAGATCATTGTCCACCGCTGACAGGATGGCTGCTGAACAACTCAACGATGCCAAAAACAAACTTCACTCTCTCCACAGCACTATAGAGCAAATACATCTGAAGAGAACAGCAGTAAGACAAAAAAAAGTCTAATGCCCTGTTCAAATTACAAGCGACCCTGTCACTGCAAGTCACCAGGGATTGTTGGTTAGGTCGCTAGTGTGCGTTCTCACTACTGGTGACACTCCTGCAAGAGCTGAGAGAAGATGAATCGTGTCAGCTCCCATCCTAAATCCTTTTGGCTGTGGCTCCCAAAAGTCGCTCTCCAATTGCATAAAGTTAAACATTTCTCTACTTTGTCACGTCGCTAGACACGCCCCATTCGTCGCCAACGGTTGCTATTGCTCGTGTCGCCGGAAGCTCTCCATTGAAATTAATTGAATCATGTTGCTTGTAATGTGAACGGGGTATTAGAAGATAAAGATGGCATGTGCGTGAGTCTCATTAGCTATGAAATGTCTTTATTTTTGATGCTCCTCATAGATACGATTTTCTCATTAAAACACTGAAATTAAATTGTGTTTAGAATGCAGAGGAGTTGAAGAACACCAAACTACAAGCTGCTCAAGCCGTTCAGGACTTGACCGATGCTGAAGCTGAGATCCAGGTTCTCCAAAACCTTCTAAGAGAAAGGGTAATGCATCTACTCTAAATTCTAAGACTGTCATGTTCTCCCCTGCTTTATATTAACGTATATCTTGTTTGTAGCTTCATGAGACAGAAGGGAACCACCACAGCGTCTCAGACTTTCAACAGCAAGAACTGGACAGATTAAACCAAACCCTGAAAAAACAACAAGCCCACACCAAACGCCTCAGAGATCAGCTAGCTCAAGCCAATGAAGGTTGGTTTTCATCGTTTTCATTGTAATAGACTTATACAGTACATCATAGCCATGAATACAAGATATATCGTGATCTGTTAAGCAAACAATGAAAATCTGCAAGAGCTGCTGGAGGAGATTGGAGCTCTGAGGGAAACTCTGCTGCAGCAGAATAACTTCCTGTCAAGTTTAGGTGATCCCAGCCCGAACGCTGGGTATTGGTACCATGTACCGTCAAATCAAAATGTAAGACCATAATATTTTCTCATGTTCTTCAACTTCAACCGGTTTTATATGATAAGCTGCACGATTTTCATCTTCAGGTTCATAGTCTGGGATCTCAGGGCACACAGGACTCAGGGTTGGGCTCTGCGCACCCTCAATCTCCACACAAAGGTAGACGGCCCAGAGCACACAGGGAACGAAGACCACCTGTTAATGGAGGATACTGGGTCCATTCTCCACATCCACATGCTCATTCCAGAAGAGGCAGGGTTTTACTTGCATATTCTTTCTCTCAAGAAGATCATGTCACATAAACCTTCATCTATATTTTCGTGCAATGACTCCACAGATGCTCAGGTGTTCAGAGACAGCGGAAGAGAGAGTGATGTGGAAGGTCTGTCTCCTCTCGCCGGCACCACTGGATTCACTCCCATTCCTCCCGCTGGCTCAGTTATGTACGATCACCCTCTGCCTGGCCTTCCCATTGGCTCCAGCACAGCTGTTCTGTATGGGCCGCCCCCTGATGGAGCCAGGCTGGTGTACGGCCCCCTTCCCGGCGGTCTTACTGTTCCTATGGTGCCCAGTGGAACACTGCACTGTAATGTGGCGGGACATCAGGACTTGGTGAGTTGCTTTTTATCATTCAATTATTTGATGACATAAATATTGTATTAGAAATTATCACTGTGTTTATTTTAAATATGATAACTATATTAAATAGAAACGGGTAAAAATGTTAGTCAAGATGATTGTTTGAATCGATGCAGGAGCGAGATCTGAAGAATGCGGAGCGCAGGTTGAAAGATGAACGTGCTGATAGAGTTCACGGTGAGAAAGAGCATTCGGCTCTTCAGGAGAAAACATCAGATCTGCAGCGGGAAATAAAGCGTCTCCGCAGGGCCGTCCACACGCTACAGCACCATACGTCAGTGCAACTCCAGTCTCGTGTTATTCTATATCAACTAGTAGAAACACACCATGAAATTCAGTTCTGTTATAAATACATTTATTCTCACTACAAATTGCCTTTCAATTGTTTGGTTCCTTAGGAGCAGGCTGGAAAGCTCCGTATCTCACACGGAGGATGAGCAATGTGTGTCAGGAGAGGTGGCGTGTGTGGAGAAGACCCTTCTGAAGCGCAGAGCGGAGCTCAGAGAGGCTGACAGACTTCTACTTGAGGCCGAGACCGAGCTCAAAGACACCAAAGACAAAGTCTGACATCATTCAGACTTCATTATGTACATGACATGTATACTTAAACTTTCTGTTAGAAGAATGCTAACGATCTCATGCATGTGTGCGTTTGTAGACTAAAGAAAGTATGCAGAGTTACAATGAGGCCAGGAGACGGGTGGAAGAGACAGAACGAGAGCTGGTAGAGATGGAAAAGAGAGCTCGAGACAGCGCCACACAGCTGGTCCACAGTAAACAACAGCTCAGGTAAACTCAAGTTGTTTTTTCAGGCTAGTTGCAAAACGGTTATGTAACCTAAATGTTTTCTTCTGCAGAAATCTTCAGGAGATAATCGCACGTCACGACGCAAATTTTCAAGATGTCAACAGAAAGCTGGGAAGAGCGACTGACAGGTGGTCCGGCGATTCTTTTCATTTAACTACTGACATTGTCATTTCACACAATCAGGGGTTTTTATTGAAATGTCGGTGTGTTTTGTTTTTCTTATAGACTGGAGACTGTTAAGAATGAGCTGAAAGAGACGCAGAACCTTGAAGCAAAACTCCTACAGAGCTGCAGAGAGGCGGAAAATAACCTAACACAAAGGCAAACACAACTGGACGAGATCGGCGAACAGGTACACACAGTTATAAAAGTGCTTAACGCAAATAAATACCTTGAGAACGTACTTTCAATTCTCTGCTGAAAAAGACTTTTTGTTAAAACTCAGCTTTAAAATAATACTGAAAACTGGTACCTCAAGATGATGTTAATGTGTCCGAGTGTCTCAAAGGCTGTTTTGTG
This sequence comes from Triplophysa tibetana, assembly GCA_008369825.1. Lineage (NCBI taxonomy): Eukaryota > Metazoa > Chordata > Actinopteri > Cypriniformes > Nemacheilidae > Triplophysa > Triplophysa tibetana. The sequence continues at coordinate 2,637,195 of CM017901.1, read as the reverse complement.
GGTAACAGGTGGAGTTGCAGCAGAAAGAGCTGTCGTTGCTGGACAGGAAGCTGGAACAATGGAAACAGGAAGAGGAGGTGCTTAGAATTAGTGTGGATAAGCACAGACAGGGTCTGTTAGAGGTGCTCAGACAGGGAGAGGAGGACGTCCACAGCTTACAGCAGCGCATTCAGGTCTGTTTTGAATCACACTGAACAAAATATAAGTGAAGTGGGTTAATAGTTAATAAACATCCAAACTGTATGGGTAGGAGCTACGTGTGGATGTACAGACTCTGGCCGTACAGAAGGGAGAGCTGGACTCTCAGCTGTCCGAGAGGAAGAGCAGACTGGCTCAGTATAAGACAGATCAGCAAGAAGAAGAGGAAACCCTGCATGACCTGAGATCAGCTACCAACAAACACAAAGCAGGTGTGTTCCATCAAAATACAATCTGAATGGATGAATCAAATAAGCTTTAAAACAGCCAAGACCTGTGACCAGTTTAGTTTTGTCTTATTTAAAGAAACCGTTTGAGACATTGACATCTAGGTGTTGAGCATGTCTAAATTTTGAATATTGGAGAGGCAAGTTTAACCAGGTACAAGCACAATTTTGTTTGCGAATATGTACTGGAAGTTAAGGGCATTCCACTAACAGAGTTATTATAGTTTTAGTTTCAGTTAATTTTATTAATATTCTAAATTAGCTTATTTTTTAGTTCTTGTGTTAATAAGTTAAAGTTTTAGCAATTTTGGTATATGCTTTTGTCATTTTATAATTTATTGTTTTATTATTTAATCATAAGATTCATTACTTTTTATTATAGTTTTTGTTAATTATTATAATTGTACTGCTTTAAACTTACTTCCGTTTATTTTTTATTAATATTAATACTGTAACTCTTGTTCAAAGAGCAAATGCGTCCATTTTCAATAAACTTAGATCACACCAGACTGAATATAAACTAACCATCATCGTTTAACTAGCACATAGAAAAATGTAATAATGTTGTTTACCTTACATATTTATGTTGGAGTATGTATAATGTTTGTAGAGCTGAAGCATGTGTTGGAAAGGGTCCACATGGAGTCATCAGAATTAGAGGGTGTGAAGATCCAACACAACCAGAAGTTGGACCAGCTTGTGAAGAGCCAGGAAACTCTATTGCAGGTCAGTTCTGTAGAAGGTCTGCACTCATTTTTGATATGCAAAATTATTACATGCACATCACCATATGAGTGTATGTTGCTCAGGTGCGCCTGGAGCTCCAGCGTGTCCATGAGGAGTTGCAGGAGCAGAATGGAGAAGCCGAGAGACAGAGGACACTGCTGGAGAAAGAGAGAGAGGAACTTCACGCACTCCAACAAACAAATCTAGATCTACAACGGCAAACAGACACAGCAGTCCAAGAGCGCAGCAGCCTGCAGGAACAGTGCAAAAACCTGGAAGCCAGACGTATGCATGCTCAGAGGTAACTGAGCTTTAACATATCCCATGGGCTTCATGTTTTTGTTGTGTCTGAAATGAATTCTCTTGCCAGGTGTCTGGAGGCTGCAGAGAAGGAGGCAAGGACCGCAGAGACAGTGCTGCTCAGAAGACAGAGAGATCTTGACAGACATCAACAGGACCAGAAACATGCAAACGAGCTCCAGCAGGAGATCCACAGAGACGCCGCAGCCAAGCTTGAAGGTCTGTGCTGTTCGACATCATTACATCACCATGACAACAGCTAGTATGGTTCTGAACACCAGTTTATGAACACCAGTGTAATATGTGCTTACTCACGCTCAACTGCTCGTTCAAACCCACAGAGGAGGTGAACAGACTGAAGAAACAGCTTGTGGATTCTCAGACTCAGTTAGATGAGATCATAGAGGTGCGTTTAATGCACATCTCTGCACTTTTAGTGTTTATTGTCCTACAACACTAAAACATGTTGGACTTGTTCAGGAGGTGAAGACTGCAAAGAAACAGCAAGACGATCTTGTGAAGAAGCAGATCGATCAAAAATCTGAACTGGAGGAGAAGATCAAGAGGAGACATCAGAAGTTGGACAAACTGGGACAGCAACTGCAGGAGCTGAAAACACGAGTGGCCGAGAAACAGAAACAGCTTGAAAAGCAAGACAAGGTGACAGAAGGAGGAAAAATAACACACGAGATCTCTTTAATACCTCAGTTATGTCTCCTAGGGTTTTAGGCATTGTGGTAAAATCACTGTAATGCACAATTTCATTTCTAAATAATAGTAATGCATGATATTTGTGTCCTGTGTACAGCTGATCAGAGTTCTTCAGCAGGAGAGCAGTGATCTGGAGCAGCTGCACAGATTGAAGCAGCAGACGCTGCAGTCGCAGCTGCAGGCAGTAGAGGGAGCTCTCGCCCTGAGGCTGGAGCAGGTGCAGCAGGTCACAGCTGCATCCTCAGAAATACAGGTGAAGCAGGCTGATAAACATGTTGTAACATGGTAATGAATGATTAAGTTGTAGGTGTACTCCAAGGAATACCATGGTACTGAAATATCCCAAAAATATTGAAATATGGTACTGTGATTCCCCTATGGTACTTTTGTTCGAGCCAAAAAAATAATCTTAAATTTTGTGTTACAAAACGTATTAAAGATTTTTATTAGGTATTCTCTGTTAAAGCTACTTTATAGCCTATAAAATCTTGAAACCAGCAAACTCACTTCATTTCAGGATCGTCCACAGCTCCAAAGGGAACTGCTGATTGTGGAAAAATGCGCTCAAGAAAACCATAAACAAGCCATGACGCTGCAGGAACAGCTCAGCACATTTTCCCAAGAGCCGCCCGGCCTTAAAGACACGGTACAAACAGTAAACACAGATAAACATCTTATTATTCCAGCCAAACTTGACTTGTGTTATGTGGTGATGGGTAAGATTAGTAAATGTCATCTCTCAGCTGCAGGAAGACAGCATTGGACTGGATGACTTTAGGGACACAGTGCCCTCTGTGAGGGAGCTCGAGTCGCCCCCCAGCATCTCCTCAGATACAGACAGTCTGAAGGAGAACCATCTTTGTGTTACGCTCGCTGGGATGAAACCAGGCTACAGCACAAAGGTAGTATTTTCATGATTTATTTGATTTATAAACATATCAAACCAAAATAAAAGCTCTGTTATTGATAAATTAAGTCATTCGTATCGATGATGATGTAATTGGGCTGCAAACAGGATGAGCAGTGGCGTGGCGATGCACTTAGGGAGAGACTCAGACAGCAAGAAGACCATTTAAAGGTACAGTAATAATAAATTATTTAAAAATATATATTGAATATATTCTTAGAAAAATATAACATATATTTGGGTGAACTAATCGATTTAATGGTCTGTGCTTTGGACTTTAAGATGTTTTATGCCATCCAACAATATACAGGTCCAGCTTCGCAGACGCATGTTCTCCCAGCAGGAAGCTCTGAGTCAACGCCGACTACAGGCTGAAGGCAGCATTCTGGGTTTGCGCAGACATGTCGACAAATTAGACCAGCTCTTGTGCAACTCTACCAAAGACTCCACATAGGCCCTCCTGGACGGATCAGGAGGACATCTTTTGCAAAAATGCAATTGGTAGTGAACGGTTCCTCTGAAAATTGTGCATAAATTGTGTAATAACCTCGCAACACTTGTCAAGAAGGAAGTTCTAATTCATTTTCTTTATTTCTGTCAGGTAATGAAACCAAGCGGTTATAAAGACGAGCAGATCTGGTCGGATGAGCCCTTAATCTAAGCAAGACAAAGAGCAAGGACACGGAAAACAAAGAAATGATTGTGGCAGATTTACCATGGGGTGAATAGATTCTTGTGTTGGTCACAGCAGTCTCAGGCTTCTTTAAACTAAACCAAATCGGTTGCCGTCGGCACTTTCCATATACAAATGAGGAAACTGAAACTCGAGGTTAAAACCAAGATCAGTGGAGGTTTAACTCACTACCTCAGTTTAGATTTCTGTTGTTTTTAGAGATACACAGCCATTTACAGATATTAAACCTGTTACTTGTAAAACTGAAACTTTGTTTTTTTATATTTACATTAAGCAATTGAGTTTTGCAGGCCAAGAAAACAGGTGTTGACTTCACGCGTCTGTGCAGACCATTCGGAGAAAGACATCATATTGATACGAGATATCGCGAGAGCGGAACATTTCCGAGCGCTCTCGCGATATCTCGTCCTCATGCACGGTTTGGTCTGCGCAACGCCGCTCTTTGTTTTATCGTGAGGTGATTGACATGTTTCCATAAGGCTTACGACTTAAATGTGAAAAGGTTCCTTACGTATTTATATTGACTATCAAACGTGAGCTTGCATTCATGATATGCAAAGTATTTATTACAGCGCTTCTCTTTGTGTACAATTGTGTTATTATTGCTGCTATACAGTGCAATTAATTATATGTGTGGACAAAACACTGTCTACAGTATTGTCTTTATTAACATAATTACAAACAAATCTCACTTACAGAAGACATACTTGAGTTCAAGAGCAGGTTCACTTTTTGCAGTGTAAAGATGTCATCAAGACATGAAAAAGCAAGACAGTAGGAGCGAAATAAAAATTGATTTTTAGTTTACAAAACCACGTCTAAAATCTACCATAATACACGAATAGAGAATTATATTTGGAGTGTCATTTTGCCTTTTAACCTGTTCAACGCTTATGTGCATCTATGAATAAACAACTGCTGGTTGTATCATCAGCCCATTTGTGTTGTTTCTTAAAGGGACAGATCACCCTCACGTCGTTCACATCTGTATTTGACTTTCTTCTCTGGAACCCAAAAGATATTTTGAGAAATGTCTCAGTGTCTTTGCGATACTAAGTTTCAATATTTTGTTGTGTTCTGCGGAGAGAGGGGGTGAATTATCCCTTTAAGGAGATCTACTGAATAGATCCTGGGCAACATTTCCTCACATTGATGTTTCTCATGCTGCAGTGGTATATCCTTATGCTAATATTGGGAAGTTAATGATTCCCATCAAATTTAGGAAAACCTTGATGCCTCTTAAAAGCAGTCGTATCATGCATCATGCTTAACAAACCGTTAATAAACTCAGCTCAAAGCATAAAGTGATCAGTGTTTGGAAATAAATTTAATGGAATGCTTTTGAAAAGGCAAAATCACTATTGCAATTTATTACACGTTATTTACGGAACTCTTCTGTTAAAAGCTATATGAGGATTATAAATAAAAATGGCCAGCACAGAGTCAACAAAAGCAAATCATAAGGCAACTTAAATTATCAATGTAAAAAACAATGACTATATTGATATGACGAGGGTTTGCTGGGCCCGAACGTTTGGTACCTGGTCCCTAAACAGGCACAGATTGCTCTGGTCTGTTTCTTAAGTGACGTTGAAATATTAAAAGAGAACAGACCAAAGATCTTAACCTTGCAGCATGACAGACTTAAGACCTCAGTAACAAAATCAAGCTCCAGGCCCTCGGAAAACCAATTCGAAAATGCAAAGTGCGAAAAACATTCTTCAGGACAACAGTAACTATTACCAAGTTAAAACAACTGCGTCTGACCACAGAAATAGATTTTTTTTTACAATGGACCTTCCATTGAAATTTCTTTCAAAACAATACTAATCTTGTATAGTACATGTATAATATTTCCTGAATAGGTACAAACAGTGATAAATATTTGGTGATTTGATGTGAAACTGCAAACCTCTAATTTAAAACAGAATACATAATTTCAGTTTTAGATTCTTTTAACAAAACAATGTTACATACAACGGTGATGCAAGTCCTCCTGATCACTTCTGACACCAATAACGTTTGCCAATATCTCCATTTCATTTACATTACGCTAGCATTCAGACAGCTCCTGTACACGAGATGTTTCGCTTATGGTTATGCACATCATGTCTGCAAAGGATAAACCCAGCATTTCTTCAGTTTATCAACAATCATCATCTCTCTTCAGGATTAGTGTTCGGCGGGGATCTGTCCTCCCTTGAGTGCTTGCTGGGCACACTGGGATATGTGCGTATGACAAATAAGCAAAACGAGTAAGGGAAGACAGAAGAGATGGGAAGGAGGATGAAAGCAGGAGTATGGAGGGAATTAATTATGTTACACGTCCATCACGCAGAGCCATCTGGCCCCAAACGCCATGACCAATCATACAGGAATGGGAGGGGCTTTTAGATACAGTGGGAGGCAGAGGTGAGAGCCGGGGTAGGGTATAGAGAAAGAGAGAGAATGAAGTCTTCATGGTCATTAACAGCTGCAACCCTCTTTTGGGGGCTGTGCATCACTGCTGAGGCGACCGCCCTGAGGAGCGGTGGGCTTGTGCTGGACCCCCGACTCGGCCGCATTCAGATCCAGACTACCATCCTGAATATTCTGGTAGATCTTCTTCGCTGCTTCAAGGAACGCATCCTCCACATTCTCACCTCTGTTGGACATATGCAAAGATGCTAAAGAGAACTAAAACATCACGCTAGGCGTTGTACAGATAAAGTGATTATACTCCATCAGCAGGCAGCCTGAAAAGCACTTACGTTTTTGCGCTCGCCTCCAGGAATAACAAACCTATTTAAATAGATCGAAGAGGCGAAAGTGATTTTTACAATTCAATCCTTCACACGTTTGCATTAGCCTAGCATTGAATTCAAAAGGCCACGAGCTTCAGCGATACACAAGCTAATCTTACCATTTTCTTCCGCAAACTGCTTGGCCTCTTCATACGTGACATCTCGCTGGGCTTCAAGGTCTGCCTTGTTACCAATCAGAATGATCACCTGAGGAAACGTTCAGATTGTCTTACAAAGGCTCAACATGTGGCCATCCTGCAAACCACATCTCAACATAAAATATGTATGAAGCTCTGACACCACACTGAACATAAAACAACAGCAGGAGAACATTGAAAGGGCAATTTTAAGGCTAGTAACAATTTGAATGTTAGTAATGTAACAAACTTACAGTATTGGGATTGGTGAGATTCCTGGCATCAGTCAACCAGCTGCTGAGGTGGTTGTATGTGCTTCTCCTGCAAACAACAGGCATCACAACCGATAAGGCACCAGACAAACATGTAAACATGGGATCAGAGCTCAATAATGACAAGGTAACATCTGTCTACCTGGTGATGTCATACACCATGAGGGCCCCGGCGGCTCCTCTGTAGTAGCTGCGTGTGACCGCGCGGAATCTCTCCTGCCCCGCCGTGTCCCAAATCTGGAGCTTCACCTTCTGCCCGCTTACTTCAATTATCCGCGTGCCAAACTCAACGCCAATTGTATGAGGACAGTCAGCCATAACTGAATGGATAGGTAGATAAGTTAACTACAGTTAGGTAGTTGACAAATAAATGTGTCCTTTGGTGTGAGAGCAAAATGAGTACTTTATTTTATAAATATTCGTAATAAAAAATATTATATTAGTAACAGTTTGTTTTCAAAAATGTTGCTGTCACACCAGAGGACACATGTACGGCGAATGAAATAAGTGTGTATAAACAAGATTACTATCATTGAATGCGTTCTTGTGTCAAGGAATATAAAGAAATGATGATGACAAAATCATTGTGGTAATAATATAAACAACACAACACATATGGTGGATTAGACCGCAGCGCAGATGTCAATGGATCCCTTGTTAGTGTAAGTCACACCGCCCTTGGCACTTACATTTCTTTTCTGTAAACTGGTGGAGTAAACACGACTTTCCAACCCCCATGTCGCCTGTAAAAACACCAAACAATCTTATTGGGCACAACAATAGAGAACAAAAGAAACCTAAAATGTATATAGGTCAAATATGAAGAATCTGCCATGTTTTGTAAAACACATACACAATGTTTAGTATACTGCAGTATTTCCTAGTTTATCAATTACAGTTGATAACACTATATAGCACACACTACAAAGCATAAGAGTAATTGCACCATACTTTAGTACACTACAATATATCATACTATAACATAATAACTAGAGTATATGAAGAGTTTGGTTCCAAAATGAAATAACTCTCTAAGTGCATTCCAATTAATATCAATCAAAGAGCAGTTGGTATGTTTTGATTTTAGCCATTATAACAAAAAAATAACACAATAAATACATGATTTTTTATACCAAACTCTTCATATGTATTTTAACACATGCGAATTAGATACTTACCAATAATGATATATTTGAAAATATAGGAATAGTTATAAGGTGCGGTCGTCATTTTGTTGATCTAAAAAGCAGAAACAATGAGCACATGTATAAAACTGACATACACTGTGAAACAAAAACGTCCTTTTAAATGGATTATAATGAGATGTACAGCCAACACAGCAGCTCTCTCAGATGACTGCACTGTTGTCTATAAAGACACGTTTCCTTTACAAGTTCACCCAGCTTTAGACCCAAGAGATCGACTAAACACTATCCATAGAGGATCATAATATATACAGATGGGGTTAAACACTTGTTACGTAAAATATAAGGTACACAGGAACATGACACTTGAGTTTAAGCAGCCTAAACACACAAGACTGCAGCATAACAAGCTGCCAGCGCCATGACTATCTCATCAGCTAATCACACTGTCATGTCAAGGGTTGTGTAGCTTTATGCAACACCGCACTTAATATAAAACACTCCAACTTTAATTATGAACGACTCAAATACGCATTTTGATATTTTCGTGGCAGTTCCCGGCGGTTAAAAGTGAAAATTCATCATGAAAAGGCTAGTTAGCGTTAGCTGACCTCGCGCTGAACCAAACCCTCAGATGCTACAGCTAACGGCTACTCCCAAAATAAAGCGTTGGAAACGTTGACGTTCAGTTATACGCAACGCAGTTTTTAAACAAAATGTGGCGAGCGCTGTCTTGTAATGTCTGAAGTTTTACCTAGTATATAAATTCAAGTGGTTTCGGAGGTTTGGGTTGGTTCTCGCGTTGAAGCCGTCCGGCCGCTTTCTTCCTCTGAGCGCTATGATAAAAACAGTGAGAATAGCGACCTCTAGTGGAGCAATAGCATCATACGTTACACTAAACACCTCCACTTGAGCAACAGTATACTACATATACGTTAAACACACCGACAACACATTAGACGAATCTGCTCTCGCTGGGTAAACAAAAAAGCCAACAAAAAAACGCGGTCATCCTTCATAATAAAGAAACACATTAGCGTGATATTATTAGCACACATAGGATGGAACTGAACCAATAAAACGCTTTTACCTTCAAAAATAAACATGTTGTCAATCAGGGTTTTGATTAGTTGGGATCTTTAATTAGGATTCACAAATATGTAGCCTACCTACTTTAGAGAAGCTATAGTCAAGTTATTTGCATACTGAAGAAAAACATTCTGTGCCAGGATTTGTGTTCCTGTAATACAAATATCTGCTCAACACGACTGCTTATAAAACACGAGTTTATAATGTAGTTATTCACCAGCAACACAATTAAAATGCACGATGTGCAGTGCATTCAATCAAATGTATTATTATTTTTAGTTTAGTTATATTGCAGATTTGTGTTTTTTTTTGTAGCAAAAATAGGAAGTGCGGTGCAAAGGAGGAGTTTCGTACGCAGATATAACACACCTGTGTGAAGGGTGCTGCTACTTTCTGTGTCTGCGGAAGATCTGAGCTGCACACAGAACCCGAAAGCTGTCTGTCGTCTCAACTCTGTTGATAATCTAACCAGGACTTCCGCAACAGGTAATGTGCATTTATACCAATATAAATGCTAATGCATTCCTACAGCCTATTAAATAATCAATCATGTGTTTTATGAAGCCTAGTCGATAATGCGTGTGATGGAGACTATTAATGATTGACTCTTGTCTGACAGCATCTCTCTAAATAACCATCATTCATAATAATGCATTCAGTGTATGGATCTTGAGTGTTTAAAACGCTTGAGCAACCAGTTGTATTATTATTTACTACATCTATTTTAGAAATTTATTGTAATTAGTGTAATTTATTCATTTCCATGCAACTTTTAAGTTGACATTTAGTTTCTTTGTTTACTTATGTATGTGGCTGGTGTATTAGCAAATGTGAGGTCTTAAACAAGGAAACCAACATATTGTCATTCGTAATGACTGGCATATGTTGAAAGCTTGATTAAAAGCAGTATCTTTGTAAATATTGCAGATTATTGTTGTTTGTATTAAATGATAACCGATACGATGCAATAAAAAGTCAGACCAGCCTCCTGGGTAACTTTGTTCTGTAATAGCCACACCTGAGCCCCATTATACAATGCAGGGATACTCTTACAGAGATACAATGCAGTGAACAGGTAGGTTTTTTTGTGGCACACCTCTACAGTGAGGAAAAAAGGACCCGCCCTATCTCGTTCATCTGTTTTCCAGTGGGGGAGGAGAGCTCTGCCTAAGGCATTATGAGACTTAAATCACCACATACCAGGAGAGCAGTTTGGTTGCGGAAGCATTATGTTCCGGCTGTAGCGGGAATGTTCTAGACGGAAAGAAACGTGCCTTTGTTTTTTATTTCCCCTAAGATTAACGCCATAATCATCATAATACTTATAAAAGAACAAACAACATCACCCACTTCCTCTATTTTGTTCTTACTTTCTAACACAATAAACTGCACAGGTCAATTGTGGAACAGCACGCAATGAATGACTATTGTGAATTGTTTTCAAAAACAGCACCATGGTGAATCACCCTGAATTTCAGAAGGCAGGAAAGCAGGGAGGCCTGCAGGTATGGAGGGTTGAAAATATGGACTTGGTGCCTGTGCCTCAGAATCTGTATGGCGGGTTCTACACAGGTGACACTTATCTTGTCCTCAACACCATCAAGCAGAACTCCGGCCATCTACAGTACGACCTGCACTTTTGGATAGGTGAGATTGTGGCTTTTGATTCATGCCAATTATTGTCATTTAAACTTGAAGGAACACTGGAATTGTTGTGGATCTTGAACACCTTGTTAAATGGTAACCATAGGTGATGCGTGCACCACGGATGAGAGTGGGGCAGGTGCCATCTTTTCTGTCCAAATGGATGATTTCCTCGGAGGGAAACCTATCCAGTACAGAGAAGTCCAGGGATATGAGTCAAAAACCTTTGTGGGTTACTTCAAATCTGGCCTTAAATACATGGTGGGTAGACCTGATCAGATATATTTGGCAGTGATATGTTTGCAAGAGACGTGTTCGCTAGCGACATGAATTTGATTTCTTTAGCAAGGTGGAGTTGCTTCTGGGTTTAAAAACGTAGCCTCCAATGAAGTGGACGTGAAGCGCGTTCTCCATGTGAGCGGCAGACGGGTCGTTCGGGCCATTGAGGTGCCGGTGAACTGGGACAGCTTCAACCAGGGCGATTGCTTCATCCTCGATTTGGGAAAGGTGAAATGAATATGAAAAGCAACTTGTTTCCATCATCTTGCTTTTTAGCAAATTTGAACAATTTTGAATGTTAACGTTAAAAATGTATTCATTCTTGGTGCCTTAGGAAATCTACCAGTGGTGCGGATCCAAGTGTAACAGATTTGAGAGGCTGAAGGCCACCAACGTCTCCAAAGATATCCGTGACAATGAGCGGTGCGGACGAGCGAAACTTCTCGTATGTGAGGAAGGATCAGAACATGAAAACATACTATCGGTGAGTAAATTACAAACTAACGTCATTCACTTACTCATAAACTATCACCTTTAGTGAGTATTCAACATTTTATATTACGTGTATATATGGGCAGATTCTTGGACCCAAGCCTGACCTTCCTGATGCACAGGCTGAAGACACTAAGACTGATGTGACCAACAGACAGTTGGCCAAGTTGTACAAGGTACCTAATACAAAAATAATCACTAGAAAGTATCTTGATGGTTGTTATAACGTTGCCTATAATTGTTCAGGTGTCAGATGGCAGTGGAAGCATGTCTGTCACTTTGGTGTCTGGAGAGAATCCCTTTTCCCAAAGTGATCTGTTGTCCACTGACTGCTTCATCCTGGACCATGGTTCCGATGGCAAGATATTCGTCTGGAAAGGTCAGTTTAACAGTTTAGTTCAGTCATAATGTGCAGATTTCGGAAAGCCAGGGGATGCCTAAATCTAAACAATGGGCCGTTTCTTGAACACTTGAAAAACAGGAAAGGATGCTAATAAAGAAGAGCGAAGCGCAGGGATGAAAGTTGCATCTGACTTTATAAGTCAAATGGGCTATCCAAAACACACCGAGGTCCAGATTATCCCTGAGAATGGAGAGACTCCTCTTTTCAAACAGTTCTTCAAGTTCTGGCGCGACGTGGGCCAGACGAAAGGTATGGGACAGGCTTATGTGTCTAACAAAATCGCCAAGATCAAGAAAGTGCCATTCGATGCATCCTCTCTGCACCAATCGGATGCCATGGCTGCACAGCATGGGATGGTGGATGACGGGAAAGGGGAGAAAAAGGTACAACTCTATCATCTATGCTGTTAAATTATCGGACAGATCAAATTTTTTTTTATTTGACATTAACAGACTTTTATCTTGTGTTGTTGTTTTTTTAAAGATCTGGCGCATTGAAGGATCCAACAAGGTACCTGTTGACTTATCTGTCAGTGGACAGTTCTATGGAGGAGACAGTTACATCATTCTCTACACCTACAAGCACGGGGGACGCAAGGGCCAGATTATATACATATGGTAAAACACTCCTTAAACTGAAAGAAGTAAACGATTCCAAGGATTTGAAACTGAGCCAAGGGCTTTGTCTGCTCATGTTACGCAAGAAATCTCAAGTGACCGAACTTTATGCAGCCTCACCTGGCTGGGATTCTGTTAGTCAATAGAATGAGTCATCACTGTAAAGGTTCAATAATTGGAGATGTTTTTCCGCAGGCAGGGGGAGGATTCCAGCCAGGATGAGAAAGGAGTCTCTGCTATCCTGGCTTCACAGCTTGATGATGAGCTTGGTGGGAGCCCAGTGCAGGTGATGCATTTTCCATTACATTCAACATTTCATTATTAACTCCTCCAAAACCCTTAATATGGGATTCCACAAGCTTAAATGTGTAAAGAGTTAACGTTTCATGATGTAGGTAAGAGTAATCCAAGGCAAAGAACCCCAGCACCTCATGAGTCTCTTCGGAGGTCAACCAATGGTGATCTACAAGGGTGGAACTTCACGAGAGGGTGGCCAGTCAAAGGCTTCTGACGTGCGCCTTTTCCAAGTGCGTGCCAACCCCGCCGGACACACAAGAGCTGTTGAGGTGAGTGAAATGTACTAAGTTACATCTTTCCCCTTATTTGTAAATGCAAAACATGGTTCTCCTTGAGCAAAGCCGTTTTGTGTGGCTCACGTTGTCTGAGACAGGTTGATGCTGTGGCCTCCAGCCTGAACTCCAACGATGCCTTAGTTTTGGTGACTCCGTCAGGCTCTAATCTGTGGATGGGTCAGGGTAGCAGTGATGCTGAGAAGAATGGAGCCAAGAACCTTGCCACCATTTTAGGAGTGAATCTTACTGAGATAAAAGAAGGAGCAGAGGGAGGTGTGTGTACATGTTTGTTATGCTATACAGCCTTCCAATTACCTTCCTAAATTATTTTTCCATGTCTCTTATGTCTGCTAAAGAGTAAGATTACTTATTCCTGCACAGATGACTTTTGGAGTGCTCTCGGAGGAAAAGCAGAGTATCGTACATCTGAAAGGCTTAAGAACAAAACGGACACTCATCCTCCAAAACTCTTTGCATGCTCTAACAAGACAGGACAGTTCCTTGTGGGTTCCTCATCACTGTGTCGACAGTGACTGGCACAAAATAACTGAAAGTCAATGACATTCACGTCTCAATTCACTCATATTTCAAAAGTAATTTGTTGTTCTAGATCGAAGAGGTGCCAGGAGAGTTGACTCAGGATGACTTGGCTCCCGATGATGTCATGATTCTGGACACCTGGGATCAGGTAAACACCAGAAAACTTTTTTCAGTAAACCGAATGCTACCATATTTATTCAATTTGTTTCCAAGGTCTTTGTTTGGATTGGAAACGAAGCTAATGATGAAGAGAAAAACGAAGTGGCCGCTTCAGGTAAGGAGGACTTTTTTTTAAAAGGACTGAAATGATATTCATTGGTTAACCATTGATCCTTGTCCTTGTCTTTTTTCCCCCAGCTGCCAAATATATCGAAACGGACCCTTCCAACAGGGATAAGAGGACACCGATTGTTACAGTGAAGCAAGGCTTTGAGCCCCCCACCTTCACAGGCTGGTTCCTGGGTTGGGACCATGATTTTTGGAGCTCTGATCCATTGGAACGAGCTTTGGCTGGATTGAAAGTGTAATCTTATGTTGGAGTTCAGCACACTGAGTTGTTTGTGTCTGTTTATTCGAATGTGAATGCAAATGCTTTAGGCTGATGGTTAACACGGCATACTACAAAATCTTAACATCATCTACAAGTTTGTATCACAATCTAGTTTTACCTTCTTGTGAGATCAATACACACTCAGAACCCGGTTACACTTAAGACTTGTTTATTAATGTGTAGAAAAATAAACAATATCATGTCAATAAACATAAGATTTGTACATTCTATACATGAACATCACAAGCATCTTTAACAAAGAGCTTTTATCTATACAATAAAAGGAAAATGTAACGTAATTTTCATCACCAACATCTGATTAAACTGTAAAAAAGTAGCGCATTTTCTATCATTGTCCACTCTCCTCCTCCACTTCAATATCAACTGTCGTTATTCGCATCGTTATCATTGCCTTCATCGCTGTCAGCGTCACAATTTTCATTTACATCCTGAAAGATGTCAGAGAGAAGGAAGCTCTGCTTCTGGTCAGCTGGCAGGTCATTCTCATCAAGATCTTTACATTCATTCTCCAGTTTTGGTTTGACCTCCTCAAGCAGGTAGTCAACAATGTCTGGGAGAAATGACAACAAACATTCATGTCAGTCAGCAGGTAGTATACAGTATATATACTCAGACATGCTCAAATTTGTTGGAACCCCTCCACAAAAGACGAAGAATGCACAACTTTCTCAGAAATAACTTGAAACTAACAAAGTAGTTGGCATCCACCATTGTTTACTCCATATTGAATAGAAATCATTCTTTGCTTTTTTATTCAACGTGATATTGTTAATAATAAACAAAATGAAAATGTCATGGACAAAAATTATGTTTGGCCCACTCTTCCTGAGCAAACTGCTCCAGCTGTCTCAGGTTTGATGAGTGCCTTCTCCAGACTGCAAGTTTCAACTCTTTCCATAGATGTTCGATAGGATTGTTGATGTTTTGGGTCATTATCCTGTTGGAGGACCAATGACCTGCGAATGAGACAGAGCTTTCTGACCCTGGGCAGTATGTTTCGCTCCAGAATGCCTTGAGAGTCTTGAGATTTCATTGAGCCCTGCACAGATTCAAGGCACCCTGTGCCAGATGCAGCAAAGAAGCCCCAAAACATAAGCAAGCCTCCTCCATGTTTCACTGCAGGTGTGGTGTTCACTTCTTTGACAGCTTGATTTTTCCATCCATGAAGAAGGAGATGGTCTTGTAGTCTTTACCATTACCATGCTTGTCTATTATTTTCTTTCTGAGCTTCTCAGACAACTCTATCCTTTAGTTTCTCTGGTCCATGTTCAGTGTGGTGCACACAACGACACCAAACAGCACAGTGACTACTTTTCTCCGTTTAAATAGGATGAATGACTGATCAGAAGATTGGATACATGTGTGATACTAATTGAAGAAACTAATTAGTTTGAAATATCACTATAATCCAATGATATATTATGTTTGTAGAATAGGCGATAGTTCATCTCTTTCCACAGCTTCTTTGCTTTATTCTTCGACAAACCAAAGGCATGCAAGTATACATGATACAATAGCTTTATTTTTATCACTCTTCAGGAGGAATGAAGCCTTATCTCAATTAGATGAAAGGGTCCCAACAAATTTGAGCACGTCTGTATACAGTATATCAAACATATATACACACTCAAACATGTATTGATTTTATATGATTGTTTTATACACACGTGATTATAATATAAATATACGCTGTGTTCAAAATGATTAGGCAAGCTGATTTTCTGATCTTAATAGTTACTATTAATTGTGTATACAATAATTTATAAGTGATATTTAATGGTTGACAAAGGCTTGAAGTGAACAATGCTTTATGTTCAGATGTCCATAATTATTAAGCAGGATTTTATTTACAGGTGTAATGAGTAAGAAGTCTTTAACGTTGCACTGATAAGAAAAAAGTTGATGCCCATTATAAGAATATAATACTAAAACAACGCTAGAAATCGCAGGATTGAGTTGTGACCAAATGGCAAGCAGAATGTTCATTGGGTCCGCAGTATTAAAATGAAAAATAAGGTGTGGAACATTTAAACCTACCCGGTGTCTCCAAAAGTACAAGGTGTCTGGCTCTCAGAGAATTTAGTGAGGTAAAGTATGCTAAAATATGACCTTCACTTAATAAGAATTACCTAAAGTGTTGCGATAAACATGAAGACTGGTTTCATGAATGAATAGGTTGAGGGTGATGGACCAGCACCAGTTCAAGCCACACAACCGTGTTTTTGACAAGGGAGTTATGGCATAAACTATAACTAACAATCAGCAACACACACCTCTCAGGGTAAGAGATGGATAAAAAAATGTATTCTTAAAACTTAT
This sequence comes from Triplophysa tibetana, assembly GCA_008369825.1. Classification (NCBI taxonomy): domain Eukaryota; kingdom Metazoa; phylum Chordata; class Actinopteri; order Cypriniformes; family Nemacheilidae; genus Triplophysa; species Triplophysa tibetana. Next base: position 2,620,569 of record CM017901.1, on the reverse strand, counting down.
TGCCTGATCATGGAGAAATAACATTTTCAAACAGTGGTTTAAAATGATGTCATGCTGGTCCGTCAGGAGTCACTTTTAATCTTTATCCAACAGTTTCAGCCTATGGCTTTAAAGCTTTTAAGCTCAATATTCATGTGTCAAAATTGTCATTGTTTGTGTTACTTAGATTGTGTCTCTGGAGGGGAGTTAAGATTCTTCAGCAAAGTCTCTTAGAACCTGAGAAGCTTGTTCTTGTAGCCTGGAGACTCCAGGTAGGTTGAAGTTCTGGAAATGGTTGCACTGGAGGCTTAAGGGTTCCTCATGGTTTCACTCCTTATTCTTAATTCTTCGTTCTATTGCTGTTAAACTTATTATTTTCTTCTTGGCATGCTTTTGCCTGACTGCTGACCCAATAAACATTCTGCTACGCCATTGGTCACGATTCAATGTTTCGATCTCTAGCATTACATAAGTATTGCATTCTAAAGGGCTCAGCATACTACATACTAAAAAACAACCGTCTGTGACCTAATTTCGAACAAAATCTGTACCAAACGACAATTTGTTTCACTAGTTCGCGCGCAGCAAACCAAACTGAACTCCCCGGGAAAGATTGTGTTGGACGGTAAACACCCTCGAGCCACCATTGGTCCATCGCCATCACGTAATAGGTGGGTGTGTTATGTAGCACCACCCAGTCTGTGGGAAATAACTTGTTATTTAATTTAATTTACGCCATGTAAACCCCGCCTCCAGAAACAAAGGGGTGTTGGTTTGTTGGAAAACACTATACCTTCTAACGTTTTCAAGCTTCGTTTTACCCCAAAACGCAGAATGAAAGCGCAATTCGCCTGGACTATGCCAAGCCCTTTATGATTAACATTTAATATTTTTGTTACTTTTCGTTGTATATTAAATGTACTCCTGTAAAATAAATATGGCTTAATAACTCACACCTCAATATAAAGCGTTTTTCGCTGCAAGCCTTCGTTAACCATTATATATAACTTATACTAATGATTATATAGTACAAGCATTTAATAGTACTTATTAAATTGATGTGGTTAGCAACTAGTAAATGTGCCTGGAAAAAAATATGATCAGAAAATCAACTTGCCTAATAATTATGCATACAGTGTAGTATACAAAAAGTTAAGTACACACAGTAGGAAACATACAAAGCCTAAAAGATAACTAAACAAATCCAGAAGTAATGCTACATGAAAACCACTACTTGCCTTCAAAACTCTTGTTCTGCCAATTTGGCACGTAGCACACTTTGAGCTGATGCCATTTCATCTGAACATATGCAGGAGGAACATCGCTTTGAGAATGAAGACAAAATCATGACACTGAGATTATAATCATGCCTGAATAACCAGACACATTATTCTAGTTACTTATTAGAAACTGTCTAATAATGCCCCCTGTGTAGTTGCACGAAGACATCTTTTATGATTTTATGAATTCATCCTTAATGAACTCCTTAGAGAATACTCTTTCGTCATTTTAGATCAAGAGATTTTATTTTTTCCATTGTTGAAAATGCTTGCCGTGTTTAATGAAAACACATTCAAGTTGAACACATCGGGTTTTATACAAAAAAAAAACCTGTACAAAACACAAAGGGATGATGTGTTGCTTTCTTGTAATGATGTGGTGGTGTGGTTCCGTCCCACTCTCCCCACTAGTCCCACTTCTAGTAGCTCGTGTTTCTCCGGAAATAATCCTACAGTTGTATCTCTCTTTTATCAATTTGATCAAACTAAATGTGACAAAACTTCTTGACAAAACTAAACTTCTAATGTGACAAAAAGAGTGCATAACAGGTTTCTGGCTAGTAAAGACTGTTCATGTCTTTCGCAATATAAGCTCCAACTTTTTTCATGCGATTATTTTCTTCATAAAAGAGAGAGAGTGCATGACTACACAAATGTATGAAACTTAATTTTTTGTATCGCAGTACCGTTCAAACTGAAAACTCATACTCACCCAAAAGCACTCGTGAGATCCTCCCAGTGAATATTTGCAGCATCATCTACCTGGCTTTCATACATTCTGTGTGGACAAAGACAATTTATCACGTTCAAGCTTATGACGGGTAAAGAAAAACAAAACAATATTAAAGCTGCGAGCAGCGATCATCGGGCCCTCACGCAAAAGTGCCACCGCAACCATGTGCTACAACTACCCGTCGGCCTCAGGAACAGAGAAACCAAGATTTCTTACGCTTGAATGAGTCTGATTTTGGCTAAATGGGATTTCCTTCCCTGGTATACACTCCCAGATGACATCCGCACCACAAGAATGTCCATCCTTAAGGGTAAAAGAAAACTTTCTTGAACAATAGAGAATCACTTCGAGAACATGTTTAAACCATTCTTCTCTAAAATGTGTGGTGAAAATAATCTGATTTCACTCACCATTTCATTCTGCACTTGATCCAGCATCGAGTTTTAACCTTGCGAGCGATTTTAAACCACGGCAGTTTCTTGTAGAGAATTTTTCGACTGACTCTGGTTGGCGTTTTCTTATCAGTGGACGTGGACTCAGATTTAGTTACGATATAGTCTTGCACTGCCCTCAAAAGTCTCTGTAACTCCTTTTCTGACCATGGCCCAAATTTTGTATCTGTGTAATAAAGAACAACCGATATGATACAAGAAAGTATTTTGTTAATCTCACCTTTTTGTTTATTAAAGGGCCAAGCACAACATGAAATGAAACAAACTGCACACACCTATTTAGGGAGCACGTCAGTTTACCCACAAACACATGAGTCTAAATGCAAAACCCTCTAAACACGTCTTAACTTTTGGTTTAAATAAGCAATCTTTATCAGGCTCCTTCATTTACTTTCAGCAATACCAGATATTACAGACAGGGCAGAATGTGGTATTTAATGGCCTTTGATGCTAAATAATTTGAGTAAAGTATATCATGTGTGGAGAGCATTCTTTCAACATCCTAATCTCATTTTTGATGGAGGTAGCTTTAAGAGGGTTTTGCATGTGAATTGCTCACATCTTAATGATGAAAAACGATTAAATAAACTTACTGATTGTGGAAAAACGCTTTTCAGAAGAAACTGCGCTTCGACCGGTTAGTTCTGAAATCTTGGACCACTGATTGCCATGTATTTTTTGATATTTCTGTAATGCTTTGACTTCATCGTCGGAAAACCTTTTGAGAAAATAAATAAATAGCATGGAACTCTGCTACAGGACAACGAAAACCAGAGCATATTTTTTCTATCGCAAACAGATATAAACTGCCTGTCCAAAAAAGTCACCACCTGGATTTAACTGAGCAAATACAAACCTGATTCCAGAAAAGTTGGGACACTGTACAAATTGTGAGTAAAAGGAATGAAATAATTTACAAATCTCACAAACTTATATTTTATTCACTATAGAATATAGATTACATATCAAATGTTACAGTGAGACATTTTGAAATGTCATGCCAAATATGGGCTCATTTTGGATTTCATGAGAGCTACACATTCCAAAAAAGTTGGGACAGGTAGCAATAAGAGGCCGGAAAAGTTAAATGTACATATAAGGAACCTCCGGAGGACCAATTTGCAACTTATTAGGTCAATTGGCAACATGATTGGGTATAAAAAGAGCCTTTCAGAAGTCAAGATGGGCAGAGGATCACCAATGCCTCGGCAAAAAATAGTGGAGCAATATCAGCAAGTAGGTTCTCAGAGAAAAATTGCAAAGAGTTTGAAATTATCATCATCTACAATGCATGATATCATCCAAAGATTCAGAAAATCTGAAACAATCTCTGTGCGTAGATGGCACTGCATCAAATACAGGAATGCTACTGTCATGGAAATCACAACATGGGCTCAGGAATACTTCCAGAAAACATTGTCGGTGAATACAATTCACCGTGCCATTCGCCGCTGGCGGCTAAAACTCTATAGGTCAAAAAAGAAGCCAGATCAGACGGATCAAAATATGAAGTTCTTTTTGGAAAACTCGGACACCATGTCATCCCGACTAAAGAGGACAAAGACAACCCAAGTTGTTATCAGCACTCCGTTCAGAAGCCTGCATCTCTGATGGTATGGGGTTCCATGAGTGCGTGTGGCATCGGCAACTTACACATCTGGAAAGGCACAATCAATGCTGAAAGGTATATCCAAGTTCTAGAACAACATATGGGGAAGGCCTGCATTTTCCAACATGACAATGCCAGACCACATACTGCATCAATTACAACATCATGGCTGTGTAGAAGGATCCGGGTACTTAAATGGCCAGCCTGCAATCCAGATCTTTCTCCCATAGAAAACATATGGCGCATCATAAAGAGGAAGATGTGACTAAGAAGACCTAAGACAGTTGAGCAACTAGAAGCCTGTATTAGACAAGAATGGGACAATTCCTATTCCTTAACTTGAGCAACTTGTCTCCTCAGTCCCCAGACGTTTGCAGAGTGTAATAAAAAGAAGAGGGGATGCCACACATGGGTAAACATGGCCTTGTCCCAATTTTTTCTAGATGTGTTAATGCCATGAAATTTAAAATCAACTTATTTTTCCCCTAAAGTGATACATTTTCTCAGTTTAAACAATTGATATGTCATCTATTCTGTATTCTGAATAACATCTTGAAATTTGAAACTTCCCCATCATTGCATTCTGTTTTTATTCACAATTTGTACCTGTCCCACTTTTTTGGAATCTGGTTCGTACGTAAAAGATTCCCATTGGATTGGAGGTCTAGATTCAGCAACAGTATATGCCCAATGAATGACGTCTGCTTACTACCTGAATATCCAATGGGTTTTTCATTTATTGAGAATCTTTGGGATGTGCTGGAGAAGACTTTCCTGACACTCCCATAATCAATACAAGATCTTATCGAAAAATTAATGCAACTCTGGAAGGCAATACGTGTTGGACGAGAATACATTGCAGAAGCTCATTGAAATGATGCCAAGGCAAATGCGTGATGTAATCAAAGATGAAGGCAGTTAAACAAAATATAAGAGTGTGTGACTTTGGACGGGCAGTTTATAACCTTTGTTAAATGATACTTGTCTTTACCTTCCTTTATAATTGTGTTGATCGAAACATTTTTTTCCACGGAAATAAACATTAAAGCAAGGTCGGGGAATTCCTTCAGCTGTTGAATAGAAATAACTTAGTGAAAGTGAACTTTTCTTCATATTTCGAAACATCTTACTAAGCAGTAAAACATTTCACATGATTCAGTACATCCTTTTACAGTGTTTAATATGTGTATACGTATCTATGGAAAGCAAGATGAATCTAGTACGCTTCATGGAAATTAAGTGAAATCAATGTGAAGTCTCACCCATATTTAAATAAAACTTGTGCTCCCTTTTCAACTTTTTCAATTGCTTTCTTTCATCTGGAAACCTTTGCCCGTGAAAGAGCTTGGTAACATTATCAACTCCTGTGAGAGCAAGAAAATCCAAAGCGTTCCGTCTTAGCCTCTTATTTTCCTCAATGGAGAATCGTCCATGTCTCAGTGGGATACCTTTAGACAAACATTCACAAAGAAAGATTAGTAATACCTTTTTCTTTGACGTTTCAATATTATTTACGTTTAAGACCTACAGCATGTCTGAGAAATAAACTGGTGCAACATCTAAGAAATATTAGAAAAATGTTTTGAGAGAATAGTTTGTGTTAAGAGGCGTGCTGAAAGTAGTGTACCTTGCTTTTTGAATTCCTTGAACCGTGGCAAGTCATATAAGATCATAATTCGGACATTCGCTAAATTATGGGACTTAATGTCAGGAATAAATTCTTCCAATTCATCCCAAAGTTTTAAATCAATTCCTACAGTTCTATGTTGTCCATTTTTCTTTTTAATTTGAAAGGTTTGAATATGAGTTTGTGTGACAGGATCTGTGAGGTCTTGGGCAGTTTGCCGGTCATCTTCATTTGGCATGTTCTCCATCTCCGTGGTGACACCAGACTGCTCCTCATGAGGGTCTTTTGCCGTGTCATCACAGTCTGAATGTTTTCTTTTCACTTTCTTTCTTTTTTTCTTCCTCTCTACTTCTTTTGATGGTGAGGTGGCGTCATTCACTTCATGTAGGAGTCCATCATCGATCAATGTCGCCTGTTCATTATCAATATCAAACTCTCTTTTATTCAGTTTCCTTTTCTTCTTCTTCTCTGTAGGTGTCTGGTCACTTAAAATCTCCACGTCTTTTCCCCTCTTGTTCTTCTTATGTACTTTCTTTTCACAGTTGTTCTGCACATTTGAACTTTTAACAAAACCTTGCAGCTCTCTTTCTCTTTTCTTCTTCTTGATCTTTCCTGGATAAACCGCGTCCATTTTAAGCGCACGTGACTGTATTTAATCTTTACGTCTGCTCATATTCTGTAACGTTTAAACACGACCGTTGTTTTAGCTGTAAAACGTGCTGCGCATAAATAACAGTTGACGTAACATCTAGTCTTCCACTCTTCACTTTTACAGGAATGTTTACCACAACATAACCCCTCTTCTCTTCTTCACTACCACAGACTACAAATGCATTACTACTCTGCCATCTGTCGGACAGGAGGAAGCATTCGTTTCTAAGATCCCTGGAACTTTCGTCAACACTAGTTAGGGTACGAGTAAGGACACTGGCTCATAACACATTGGGACACGAACTGATTATTTACTTAAAATACATTACAAAAGTATTCCGTTACATATCCCTGCAAAATTTCAGCAAAATATGTATTTTAAATTGCACCCACACCTATTCAACTGTGCATGTTAAACGGCATGTCATAAATACGCCAATCGGACTGTTCAAGTCAAAGAGGTGTTATTTATTGTAAAGGTTGACTGTTGTTTGTTCTCCCCCAGCTGCCAAATATATGGAAACGGACCCTGTCAACTGGGATAAGAGGACACATGTTGTTACAATGAAGCAAGGTGAGTCCCCCGCCAATGGTTTCTGGAGCTCTGATCCATCTAATGTTGTCCATAATCTAATGTTCTCCTAGAGCTGAGCACACTGGGATGTTTGTGTCTGTTTATTCTAATGTAATTGAAACGCTGTGAGCTGACCGTAAACAAAAAAATCTCATCTACAAGTGTGTCGCACTCAATTTGATTTTACCTTCTTGTGAGGCAAAAAAAATCCTCCGAGGCCTGTTACATTTAAGACTTGTTTATTAAAACGTGTGTAAAAAATACCAATAAAGAAAAGTGTTGTATATTCTAAACATAAACATCCTGAGCATCTTTTATGTACATCTTTTATCTAAAAAGTAAAGAAATATGTTACATCATTTTCATCGTTAACATCTAATTAAACTGTACAAGGAAAAAAGAAGTCCTCTTTCTATCATTGCCATCCCTCCTCCTCCTCGTCATCATCATCATCATCAATGTCACAATTCTAATTTATATCCTGAAAGATGTCAGAGAGAAGGAAGGTCTGCTTCTGGTCAGCTGGCAGGTCATTCTCATCAAGATCCTCAAATTCATTCTCCAGTTTTGGTTTGACCTTCTCATGCAGGTAGTCAACAATGTCTGGGAGAAATGACATCAAACATTCATGTCAATCGATACACAGATATATCATTATATTATACTTGAGCAGTCAAAAGATTAATCGCATCCAGAAAAAAAGTTTGAGTTTACATAATCTATGTCTGTGTTCTGTACATATTAATTTTGTATTTATAAAAACATACATGCATATATTAAAGAAAAATATAAAAATCAATAAACATTTGTATACGATTTAAATTACTGGTAAATATAAAAAATACATTTTCTAAATATGTATACATTTCATGTATACATTTACAAAATTAATATGAACAGTACACCGACTTAAATTACGTAAACACAAAATTTTATTCTAGATGCGATTAATCGTTTGACAGCCCTAATTAAATTATGAAGATATAAATTTACAATATAAAGGAAAAGTACACACAATAGAAAACGTGTGTACTAAACCTAAAATATCTAATCAAATTAAGCAGTACTGCTACATGAAAACCACTACTTGCCTTCAAAACTCTTGTTCTGCCAATTTGGCACGTAGCACACTTTGAGCTGATGCCATTTCATCTGAACATATGCAGGAGGAACATCGCTTTGAGAATGAAAACAAAAATTATTATTCACACCGGCTGGACAATTATCATGCCTGAATAAGCAAACCCATTATTCTAGCTACTTACTAGAAACTCTCTACTAATGCAACCGGTGTAATTGCACAAATACATCTTTTATGTACTTAATGAACTCCTCAGGGGCACTCTTTCATCCGAATAGGCCAATTTACCATTTGACACATCTTACCCGACACTACCCAATAACATGTTGTTCGATGGACAAAATGTCTTATCCAACAAAAACTAAAAAAATACTTTACGCCTGTATTACCATTTACTGCATTATTTTAGGATTATTTTATTGTTTACATAATATTTGTGGGTGCGCTGTGTATAATAATTATGTTTATAAATACACATGCATGTATAATTTAAAGAAAAAAATATATTATATATGTATACATAATACAAATTATATATAAATATAAAAATATATATAGACATGCTAATTTTTCTTAAATATATACATGCATGTGTGTGTATTTAAATATGTACATAATTATTATACACAGTACATCCCCATATATTTTGTAAACATTAACTTTTCTTCTGCAAACGATTAGTCCGAGACTAATTTTCATTTACATGTTCATATACATTTGTGACAGAAATTTCTAGCTAGTAGAAACTGTTTATGTTTACTACTGCGTTTTCCTTTAAACCGCCTAACTTTGCTTAGATTACACCTGGCGTTTACACTACTCTGGAGTTTTCGAGCCCCGAAAACGGAGACTTTTGGTAAACGAAGACGTCCTTGTGTTTCCCCGCCATCATGGTCATTTTGTACTGGTCGGTCTGTGACTAGTAACCAACTGTCATCAAGAACCAACTTATGTATGCCCATACTGTCTACATTTATGTGCGCATGCTCAGCGCGTCTGAATGGTCATTTGACCTGCGTTTTCAGCAGTTTAGTGTAAACGCAGATTTGTTCTATAATGCATGTGGAAACAGCAGTATAAACACCACCTCACTACATATTTTTATAAAACTTATTTTGGGGTTTTTTCAAAAGGTAGACTATTCGGACTGAAAACAATCCTCACCCAAATGCACTCGTGAGATCCTCCCAGTTGATGTCCACAACATCAACTACCTGGCTTTCATACATTCTGTGTGGACAAAGACAATTTATCACGTTCAAGCTTATGACGGGTAAAGAAAAACAAAACAACTCAAGCTAGGTAAGCATGGAAAAACCCAATTTCTTACGCTTGAATGAGTCTGATTTTGGCCCCGTGGGATTTCCTTCCCTGGGATACATTCCCAGATGACATCCGCACCGAAAGGATCCCCATCCTTTAGGGTTAGAGAAAACTTTCATGAACAATAGAGAATCCCTTAGAGTATATGTTTTACGTCATTCTTCTCTAAAATGTGTGGTGAAAATAATCAGATTTCTCTCACCATTTAACCCTGCACTTGGTCCAGCTTCGAGTTTTAACCTTGTGAGCGATTTCAAACCACGGCAGTTTCTTGTAGAGAATTTCTCGACTGACTCTGGTTGGCGTCCTCGTATCAGTGGACATGGACTTAAGTTCAGTTACGATATATTCTCGCACAGCCCTCAAAAGTCTCTGCAACTCCTTTTCTGACCATGGTCCAAATTTTTTATCTGTGTAATAAAGAACCGATATGACCTAGAATTCCCCCAAATCATACAACAAGGACCCTATTGAAGAGTGAGCCTGGCCACATTTACGTACAGATGTTTCACCCAAAGATTTTGTCATCATTTATCCACCTTTTTTGTTCAAACCAGTTTCCTCTGTGCAACACAAAAGATGATATTTAGAGAAATCTCTCATTGGTTTTCTGTTTGGTTACCTGATCTTATTAAACATAACTTTTGTGTTCTGCAGAAGAAAGCAAGTCGTACAGGTTTCGAATGCCAGGTTTGTTAATCTCATCACTTTTGCTTATAAAAGGGCCAAGTACATCATACAATAAAAAGCTGCATACACAACTATTAAGGGAACACCTCATCTTACCCACAAACACATCTTCCCTAGCTTTTCTGTACACAATGAAAAAATCTGCTGAATTAAACTTACTGATTTGAGAGTAACGCTTCTCAAGAGACAAAGCGCTTCGGCCAGTTAGTTTAGAAATCTTCACCCAGTCATTGCCATGTAGTGTCTGATATTTCAGCAATGCTTTGACCTCATCGTCGTCAAACCTTTTGTGGAAAGAAATTAATTGCATTGAACTCCCTTTCAGGACAACAAAAGCAGAGCACAACGCTTCTATCGCAAAACAAATATCCACCTTTAACATAATAATACTTGTCTTTACCTTCCTTTATAATTGTAACCATCAAATGTTTTTCTCCCACGGACAAAAACCTCATAACAAGACCTGGGAATTCCTTCCGCTATAGGATAGAAACAGAATGACGAAACTTTATTCAGTGCTCCTAACATCTTATTAAATAAAGTAAGAAACAATTTTATTGCAACAAGTACAATCGCTAACAACCTTCAAGAAGGACTCAAAAGTGAGCATAAGTCTTTATTAAGAGAAAGCTGAATCTAGTATGCTTTAATGAAAATAGGTCAAATCGATCTGAATGTTAATACTCACCTATTTTTAAGAAAAACTTGTGCAGCTTTTTCAACTTTACCAACATTATTTTCTCGTCTGGAAACCGTTTTACGTGAAAGAGCTTGGTAGCACTGTCCACTCCTGTGAGAGCAAGAAAATCCAAAACGTTCCGTCTCAGCCTCTTATTTTCCTCAATGGAGAATCGTCCATGTCTCAGTGGGATACCTTAAGACAAACATTTACAAAGAAAGATTAGTAATATGTTTTTATTTGTACTGTACTATATTATTTACATTTAACCACAAAGCCAAGTATACTCCATCAACTGGTGCAAGTAAATAAAATAATTCCACTGGTGAACAATGGACTACAATGTTGGTTTGTAAGGATTGAAACTATGTCTTGACAAAGTATTTAAAATATTACCTCTACATAAAACAGTGGTCGACATTTGAAGTGGATCAAAAACCTTCATCAAAGTTGTCCTAAAACAAGAACAATATCCGTTCTGGTCTAGGACAACTTTGATCATCTTTTTCAGTACCCACTTCTAATGTTGATTACTGTGGTTTGTGTTAAGAGGCATCCTGAGTGTACCTTGCTTTTTGAATTCCCTGAACCTCGGCAAGTCATACATGATCATTTTATGGACATTTATCATGTATCTGGACTCGATGTCAGGAACAAATTCTTTCATTTCACTCAAAAGTTTATAATCAATCTCTAGAACTTCTCCGTTTCGCTTTTTCTTTCGGAAGGATTGAGTATGAACTTGTGTGGCAGGATCTGTGAGGTCTTGGGCAGTTTGCCGGTCATCTTCATTTGGCATGTTCTCCATGTCCGTGGTGACACCAGACTGCTCTTCATGAGGGTCTTTTGCCGTGTCATCACTTTCTGAATGTTTTCTTTTCACTTTCTTTCTTTTTTTCTTCCTCTCTACTTCTTTTGATGGTGAGGTGGCGTCATTCACTTCATGTAGGAGTCCATCATCGATCAATGTCGCCTGTTCATTATCAATATCAAACTCTCTTTTATTCAGTTTCCTTTTCTTCTTCTGCTCTGTAGGTGTCTGGTCACTTAAAATCTCCACGTCTTTTCCCCTCTTGTTCTTCTTATGTACTTTCTTTTCACAGTTGTTCTGCACATTTGAACTTTCAACAAAACCTTGCAGCTCTCTTTCTCTTTTCTTCTGCTTGGTCTTTTCTGGATAAACCGCGTCCATTTTAATCGCACGTGACTGTATTTAATCGATATGTCTGCTCATATTCTGTAAAACACGACAGTTGTTTTCGATGAAAAGGTGATTCGCAGAAATAACGCAAATAGCAGCTGATTTAATATTTAGTCCTGCACCCTTCACTTGTTGTCATCTATATAAACTAGAAATATGTGTATTAAAGACGACATCAACGCACCTGGAAAGTTATATTTACATTAATGTTTACCACGAGGGTACCGCTTTTCTTCTTCACGGCTACCACAAAAGTTACTAAATACGCATAACTACACTGCCATCTGTCGGACAGGAAGCAGTCTTCATTCCTAAGATCCCTTGGACTCTTGAATCACTATAACGTGAACACTACTTAGGTCACTTGTAAGAAGTTTAATCTGCTTATTACCATTGAGCTCATTACACGATGGAAAAGACTAATTTTCCTAAGACCAACTTCCAAGCGAAGTACTGTATCGGTGTATCTTTTTACATTTTGTATTTAAGTTACATAACAAAATATTCTGTTTTATGCAACATTTCGGAGGAAAATTCGATTTTAAATTAAAAAGATTGCGGACACACCAAACTGTAGTTGTGGCTCTCGCGATATTTTGATGCCAATCAGAATGCGCATCGCCGCAGGTCAATAAGGTGTATTTATCCCTAATATTATTGTTTTGTAGTGAACTTAAATGTTTTAAAGAATCCCTTTGTAAAATGAATAAAAATAAGAAATGAAGTCAAACTCTCAAAATATTGAATGTAACTCCTCAAAGAAAAGTAATAATATGTTTAATTGACTCTGTCACGAACACAACATGTTTAAAAGCAAAGCTGGTTTGGTTATAATCCTCGTTTCTTCTTTTTTTCTGTTTTCAGTTTATTTCTCTTTAATTTGGGTCTTATGTTTTACTGAAATGTCTCGATGATAATAGACATTTACGATGAACAGTTATGTCGTGAATGTAAATGTGATATACAAAATTATTATTCTTTGTACCATGTTATTGTATTTGTATTACCTATTTTGTTTGAAGCAATAAAAAAATCCTATTTTGCAATATAATAACAAATGTTTGTCTTTCGAAACAATAATGTAATTTTTAAAAAATTTACAGCAAATGAATGTATATATATATATATATATATATATATGTAAATATATAAAGAGACTATTCACACAAAAGGAAATCAGACAACTTTTAAGATAGTATAATACACAAAGAATTTTGATACACATAAAATGGTGTGTGCATCTATGTCGTGTAAAACAAATAACAACATGATTCGCGTTTGTAATGTTGTGCTGCCACCTTCTGCACTGGAGCTCACGTCACAGTCTGCAAAACAACGACACCGCATCACCAATAGGAAGTAACTACGTTAGACTTTCCTGTTCAAACACAGTCAACGGAACAACAACAAAAACAAGCAGAGCGATTTGCTGAACCTTTGTCATCGGTAAGCGGATTAAGCAACATTGAATAAATTGTCTCAAAATGCATGCATTTCGCTGTATTGCACCAGTGGATGTTGGGAAATGCGGTTTGTTTTTAATCAAACTATAGTCATTCTCGTCATCTCTGTATTTTAATCTGTTTTATGTCAAAAAATCTAATTTACCTCAGAAAACACGCTCGCGACATTCATCGCGCGACATTAAGATTTTACATGCAGGTTGCAATTTAAAGGTCTTACGTTAAATTAAAATGCGGTTTGGTGCAGCCGTATGTTGTTTCTTGATTAGATAAATAAATAAATTAACTGAAAGCGTTAATGTGTTCCATGTCATCGTCATACTCTTGCGTTTCTGGACGTGACTGTACAATGGACATTACGCATTTGGCTCTATATTTAGTATATCATGAAGGTATACAGTGACGATTTAAGGACATAACATTATATTTTTTTTCCCGTTCATTTTGTTTTGGAATACAGAAAATTCATGATGCTCTTGAACAACACTAGTTTTGTTGATAATTTGTGTTTGTATTTAACTTAAATAGCGCAAAGGTTTTCGTCATAATCTCATCGAACGCGATTTCAAAACAAACGCGTCGTCATGGCAGCGCTGCGTTTTAAAACTCAACAACGTGTCAGTGGTGCAGCTGTTGACTGCGTGTGCTTGACTCCTGACCCGAGGCTTATTTTAACATCAAGTCGAGTCATGTTAGTAACTTTTATGGGCAGTACGACAAATTGACGTTTTTATTTTCACACTTTGCTTCTGTTGGAAACATGTTGTTTTAAAAGTTCTCGGCCCCACCCACCAGCAGAGTTGTCAAAATCTTCCCGACAAAATATCCGGTCCGACAAGGTTTTGGAAGAAGATCAATATCGCTTTTGATGTGAAGCTCGTGTGGTGTATTTTGAGTGGACTTCATAGAGGGTTGTGACAGCTATCTGCTTGCTCTGCTTTCATTCACTTTTAGATCACAACTCCACTCACTCAACTCAGGAGGTCATTCTGTCAGCAGTAAAGATCTGTTTACTCTTGCAGTTGGTCCTTCAAAGACAATAAACTCACACATTAAACTGTAGGTGACAAGAGTCCAGAGGGGCTTTATTTGCCGTTAGGGAGAGGTTCGAGTAAAACGTCAGCAAAATGTATTTATTTAACAAAATTGTTTGGGAGAAGACGAAACTAAGTTGCATTTAGCATGCAAAGAAATGCATAGAAAAACAACAAGCTTACGGGAAGTAAACCATACGCAGTGTTGGGTAAGTTACTCTGAAAAAGTAATTGATTACTAATTACATATCTAATAGTGTAATTTGATTACTGTTCAAATTAGGCTACTCTTTCCAAAAATTATTTATTACTTATTACTAAATACTTTCTATATCCTATATCGATCTTGATACGTTAAGTGATTCAAGGATAGACACGAAACGATCCTTAATTCATTCAAATAAATAATATAAAACTACATAATGTACTCTTATTAACTGACTATAGTATTATAAATGTGAGAAAGATGCATTAATGCATTAATAAGTTAGACTTTGAATTTTGATGTCAATTCCAGTATTGGGTATATAACACACAGTGTTTAGTTCGGTTACATCAAAAGGAACTGTAATTGAATTACAGGAAAAATAATCCCATTCTTAACTTTTTAAGGGAAAAGTAATTCAACTATTGTAACTAATTACTTAGTAACTAATTACACCCAACACTGACCATACGGTTATTAATATTTTGCTGTTTCTGTTTTGTTTTTAACATCAGTTATCCTCCTGGTCCTAGGTCTCAAAAAGCTTTGCTTATGTTGTGTGTTGTGTGTTATTTTTATTGAAATTAAAAACAATTTTCAATTCCAATTTTTTCATTAAATATTGCAGCGTTTATTGTAAATATATTATCAATGTGGGTCAGAAAAATAATAATATTAAATTCTGTTTTTACATTTCTTTCCCCCTTATAGTGCTTAGTTAAAATCTCAAAATGCATTTCCCCCATCTAGTGACAATCCATTTTAAATGAGGTATGTTAGATGACTTGGGCGGAGCATCCGTTAAAGTGATAGTTCATCCAAAAATGAAAATTCTGTCATCATTTACTCACGTTCATGTAATTTCATGCCGTTCGCGTCCGGTATAGAGACGGTGTAGGAGTTCCTAAAGCACATAATCCAACAAAAGTGGCTCCAGGTGACATATTGATGTCTTGTGAAGCGAATTGATCGTTATTTGCAATAAACTGAACGTCATTTTTAATAATATTAGCGGTACTGTACAATCTCTGCCACACATCCTGATCGGGATCTTCTTCATGTAGTATTTGGTGGTTGATGGCATACCAGCTTCTGGTGTGTTAAGTATGCACAGTATCAAACGCGGGAGCAATCTAGAGGTGAGGTTGCGAATTGCAACCAAAGGCTCACGTCACCCCTCCCTTTCGAAGCAATACGGCGGCTCTCACCGGACAAAGATGTTGTTGCGTTTTCAATTCTTTGCTGAAGGAGATAATGTATATAGGAAACACGTTCTGTGGAGCAGTTTGTCTGTTTAGTGCTACTGTAGAAACAACATGGCAAATTCCACGAAGGCTGACCCGCCTTTTATGTCGCTTCATTATGAAAGGTCTTTGTCCACCTCTGAAGACATGCGATTTCCTTGCATTTCTGTCAGTAGATTCTTCTAAATATTACACACCACTTTTTATTTTGTCCGTTGTGCTTCCTTAAATGGCAGCATATGGTAGTCGAACAGTGTTTTTGGATCTAATTTCAAGGGCAGACCTTTCGATACCAATGCTAGTGTTACCTCATTCGTCTAGAAAACACAAAAGGATAGAAGAATGATTGTTCTTTGACCACAAGCATTGCATATGACACATACGGTCAGTTTATCCTCCTTTCTTGCTTGCCATATGATCCTCGGTTTTGTTGCTATTTTCAAGTCAAAGGTCATGAGGCACCCCCAACCCTGACCCACAAGGTCCATTTCTGAATGCGGTACTTCCATAGGCATCGGAGAATTGGGAACCAGAGAGAAGGCCCTCCATCAATGAGCTTCTATTTGACCTTGAGATCAAAACAGGAGACCTCCTATGTAAGTTCTTCAGCACGTAACATTGTTTACCAGAAATACATCATGGTGCTTTTATAATGTAAACACAGGTGGAGTTGGCAGGGTCAGCTGCATACAAGCTTACATTTGTCTGCTCACCTTTTAGCTGGTTAGATTTCTTATCTTTGATACAATTCCACACAATAGGCATAACCTTTCCCCACATTATTTGACCAAAACTTGCTTGTTTCACCAGGTTTCCATGTTTTGACTCTTTTGTGTGTTTGTTCAGCTGAAGGTGTGAGCGTGTGAGGTGAGATGGAGTCAGATGAGAGAGGAGGACGCACTTTGGTGCAGGTGATCAGTGAGAAGTACAGCCCTGACAATTTCCCATACTGCCGTGGGTCAGGGGTTGGAGTAGTGATCCGGTCGAGTCCTCAGGGTTCACCTGTCAAAGGTGAGTGGTATTCCTGCCTGGCATTGGGTCGAAAGCTGATCTGCGGTCTATTGTAGTGGTAATAATACGGGTTTGACTTGTAGAGCTGTTTTGTGTTCTGCAAATCAAGTTTATCTCTGTTAACAACATCAGTGACCTTCTGGTGAAAATAAGTTCAGCTAGTCCCTTTGTAAAAATAAACCTGTCCTCATTTTCTAACCCTCGTATTTCTCCAAATAAAGTCATGTTTGTAAAATGACAGAATTTATACTTTAGGGTGAACTATCTCTTATACTGAAGCATATTATATTAAACCCAGATTTTCTAAGCCAGTAAACACATATTGTATTGCCACTGTACGTATGATAAGTGTAGATAATTTGCTTTTAGAGAGAAAATGCATCACATTTATAATTATATTTATCCTCACTTATGTCTGTGTTAGATCGTCTAAATCTGCCCAGAATTCTGGTCCTGGATGGTTGTGGAATCACGCAGGCTGGAGATGAGGAGGAGGTGGCCGCCTTCTGTTCTCACGTGGTTGAGCTGGATCTCTCTCACAACCAGCTGAAAGACTGGGGAGAGGTGAGAAAAAATTGACTGTGCATTACTTCAAAATAAGAATCCAGTGTTTAACTGTGAAACTCATTTAAAAAAGAAACATTTAAAAAAGAAAATGAGGTAGATAGTAGATTAGGGCTGCAAAATAAATTGCGATAAACACAAAATACAGCATAAATCGACCTGTCTAGAGCGATTATGAGACAGTACTGTCTGCGATTATGTTTAATGCTCTGTTCGTCTGTGAAGCGCAGCTATGTGATCGGTAGGAAATGCTGCTCGAGTGTATTTTTCACATGCATTTGAAAAACCAACACCCGTCAAACATCATCATTATAAATATACCTTTTTATAATAAAAATACCTGAGGAGGGTTGAAGAACAGCGATAGAATTAGCCGTTTATTTTCGATTCATCGTGCAGCTCTATAGTAGATCAGGCCTGTTTCCAACCTCAACTATAGAAAAATGGTCTGTTATAATTAACGTAACATATCTCCAAAACTACAACACGGCATTTAAGTTCTTCCAAAGCTGTATACATTTCTATGTTTGGTTGAGCACAATGAAAGACATTTGGAATAATGTTAGCAACTGGTATATCTGGTTTATCATTGACTACCATGTAGAAAAAATTTGGCATCATTTTTTGTTCTGTTGAACACAAAATTTTATATTTTGAAGATACAGTTCTGGGGCACCTTTGACCACCATTTTAATGTTTTCTACAATGGTAATCAACTGTACTCTTAGAAATCTCAGTTGCTAACATTTTTGAAATATCTTTCGAGAAAGAAATTTATACAGGTTTGGGACAATTTCAGGTTGAGTTATTCATTACAGAATTTCATTTTTGGGTGAACTGTCCCTTTAAACACTACCAATGTTGACAAGCTATTTTCAAATCTTATTATAGGTTAAATATTTGCAAATGACAAACATGAAGGGTGACCAATAGTAATGATTTATCAAAAAAAAGATGAAAAACGGAGCTACAAGGTTTGACAGTGAAAGTATTGTAGCATAGTCAGTATGATAATTCTATGATTATTCTCTGCTTCTCTAGATATGTAAGATCCTGTCTAATATCCCTAACCTGGACTTTCTAAATCTGAGTATGAATCCACTGAGAGGGTCGTGTCTGGAAGCTGGAGCAGCTGAAGTGTTCTCGGGCCTCCGCCGCCTCGTCCTCACTAACACACACGTCACCTGGAACATGGTGCATACGCTAACACGGGAGACCCCAGAGTAAGTGTGTGTTTTCGAAGATTTCAGTAGTCTGAATTTATGAGTGAGTTACTATATTTAGCATCCTCCACTGATTATTTTGCCATGCACTAAAACATGTGTGTGTGTGTTTGTGTGTGTAGACTGGAGGAGTTGTTTCTGTGTTTGAATGAGTTTGAGAGTGTGAGCGTATCGTCTGTACCGTGCCCATCCCTGCGGCTGCTGCATATCACAGATAACCAGCTGCAGGAGTGGGTGGAGGTCCGTAAACTGGGCCTCATGTATCCAGGCCTGGTCTCTCTCATCCTGGCTAACAATTCTCTTTCATCGATCCACGAACCTGAAGACTCCCCCCAGAGAGTCTTTCCTAACCTGCGCAGCATCAACCTGCACAACACAGGTGCCTGAACGCCACCACCTGCTGTAGATCAGCAAACACACTCTCCTAACACAGACACACACACAAATGTCTGTGTTGTTGCAATGTTAACCTTTACATGTCATGTGTTAAATGAGCACAGTGTGTGTTTAGTTTTGGCAGCAAACACTGCAATTGAGAAAATACTGACATTTAGTGTAAAATGAGTAGAGTTCTGCTCAAGATGTCGGCCCCTGTGAGGTGACCAGCCTTATGTAGAGTAAACCAAACGTATTTTACTAGTTTGTTTACAGTTTTTATTTTGCAGCCCTGGATGAAAATTGTATTAAATGTCTAAAATAAAACATACATTCTTTGCAGATTTGCTTATTTTTTGGCAGGGAAAAAGACATCGGGTTGTAAATGTTATGTACTTTCCTAAATAATATTTCGTAAACAGTGAAAAAATTATCAGCTGATATCTTGGTGTTGTCTCATTTTTAAGGTCTGGCTCGCTGGGAAGACATCTTGAAACTGAATTTCTTCCCAAAGCTTCAGGAGGTCAGAGTTCAGGGAATACCTCTACTTCAGCCATACACAGACCATGAAAGACGCTTCCTCACGATCGCACAGTGCGTAAACACACAAATGTTAACAAAACAGCCACAAATGTTTAAACATCAATTGTCATAAAGAATTGTAGACATCAATGTGTGTCCCTTTCTTGCCCTCTTTCTGCACATATACACACACACACACAGACGTCTTTCTGTTGTTTTGGTAGGTTACCTAGCATAACTGTTTTGAACGGCAGTGTCGTCACTGATGGAGAGAGAGAGGACGCAGAGCGATTTTTCGTCCGGTACTATCTGGACTGCCCTGAGGATGAGCTTCCACAGAGGTAACCTATCACGCACCTCCTAACACCAACTGTGTCAAAGTCATTAGAGAAAACTTAGGCTATCAAACGATTAATTGCCATTAATCACATCCAGATGTCTGTGTTCTGTGCATGTTCATTTTGTATTTATGAAAACATACACATACATGCATATTTTTAAGAAATTATAAAGATTTATATATTATTTAAATTATTGGTAAATATCAATTAATACATGTAAATATTTCCTAAATATATGTCCATGTACTGTATGTGTTTATAAATGCAAAGTTAGAGACACACACATATATATATATAAATATATATATATTAGTGGTGGGCATAGATTAATTTTTTTCTAGATTTTAATGTAGATTAAAATGGCTCATTTGAATTCTGCCGAAGGCATTCAGAATATGTGTGCTACCCAAATAATGACTAAAACTAAGTCTTTGAGAACGGGTTTCTCAAGAAAGGTGGCGCATTAGACCAGGGGCTCATCTCCTGTTTCCAAAATGCATCACAAACTGCTTGAGAAAGCTGTTCTACTATGATAATTGGTGATGACAATTAAATTATGTTCAATAAGATGTACTTTTGTTTACTTCCTCATTAGCTAAGGGATGCTTTGCGTTTAGGTGGTACTTGAGACTGGAAGAACTCCTACAGTACATTTACATTTAGTCATTTAGCAGACGCTTTTATCCAAAGCGACTTACAAAGAGTTATGGGAGCAACAAGCGATATGTCATACAGGAGCCATAATACATTAGGTGCCAATACAAAGTTACTGGTTTCAATTAAGCTAGACCACTACCTGTTGAGAGAAAGTTTTTTTTTTTTTTAAACCAACTGTATGTAAACCAATTCCGTACAGTAAACCAATTCCACATTGCACAAGGTGCAAACAACCTTAGTCTTGTCGAGGTTTCCATTGGGTAAAATAAAATTTTCCCTGAAACAAGCCCGGCGGCTTCATACCTGCATCCATGTTAGCACGTCACGTTTGATGTGGTCATTTCACAGTAACGTTAGGTTGTGTTCAGACCAAACGCGAATGGCGCGTCAAGCGCGAGTGATTTACATGTTAAGTCAATGCAAGGACGCGATAGACCTACTTGCGGCGCGAATCGCGCGAATGAAGCCCTGGTTATGAGATGATGAGGCGGCGCGAATGACGCGAATGAAGCGCGAATGAACCCCTGGTTATGAGATGATGAGGCGGCGCGAATGACGCGGATCACGCGAGTATATATATATATTTATTGTATTTATATTGTTACTATTGTATGTACTTTGTTACAATCATTTTGTAAAAGAGCAACACATCTATCTTTCTTGTAATTTCAGCACATCCTTTTGCAGTCAGTAGACATTACAGCTTAGTTTCATTTGGATCTCATAGTCAACATTTTTCTGCCAGTACCGCTTGTGTTGGGATGTAAGGACAATTTTCTGGTTAACACAACTCAACTATACTGTTTTGGATGGTACCAGGTAATAGAATCTTTAGGATGTCAGTGCCCAGCCCCTTTTACCGGATAATCAGGAAGACTTCCTTTAACTATCCTTCACTCGCCTGCTAGCCAAATATCCTGTCGACAATCCGCTACGTTCTAGAGTAGTTTCCCTTTTCTTGATTTTAGTCTACCATCTCTAGTTATACAAATGTTAATTTTGATGTCTTTAGGTGGACATTTGGGTGGATTTTTAGGAAACATTTTGATGGGTCTTCGCAGACATAAGACACTTAAAACGGATCACTCACGTTCTGTATCCCGCCTCATTCCACTTAACCTGGGAGATTGTACGGAGAGTTTTTCAGTGGTTACGGCAGGCTCCAGCCTCCAGCAGGGGAGTCTAACCTTTGGGAGACAATGTGTCCACTCTCTTTCTCCTCAAAGACGCCTTTGTACCAGAATACTCCAATCAGAAAATCGATACACGAGGTGGCAGTTTTATTCGCTCTTCCCCCCCTTATACTCCCTTGCTTGTCTCACCTGCCCCTTTTCATTTAGGGGGATTCGGTTTGCAGGAGTTTCTTTTTTTAAAGGAATGGAACGACGACCCAGACTTTCTGTTTCAGCCATTGAGTAATGCAGATGCTGTGTTTGTCGTTCTGGAATGGCTCACATTGGCCTGGTGTATTGATGAGGTTTTGTAAACAGTGCCACAGGAATTTCCATTCTTGGGATTGTCTTGAAACCGGAGGTCAGGTGGAAATGAGTCTTTCAGCAAGTGTTCTCTTGTGTCTTATGACTAATAGTTGTGTAAAATCAAACTCCCATTGTCTGAATTATGAACAGGTGATTCATTTTATAGGATTTTTTTTCATTTGAAATGTATCCGAATGATCATCAGTTAATGAACTGGACGTCTCA
The DNA here is from genome assembly GCA_008369825.1 of Triplophysa tibetana. Taxonomy (NCBI): domain Eukaryota; kingdom Metazoa; phylum Chordata; class Actinopteri; order Cypriniformes; family Nemacheilidae; genus Triplophysa; species Triplophysa tibetana. The sequence continues at coordinate 2,598,348 of CM017901.1, read as the reverse complement.
TGTTCAGCTCACCGAACTCAATAATGGGGTCACAATGGTTTTCAGATCTCATGAGAGAAAGAAAATTCAGATTCATTTTCTGTCCGTTTCACACAAAGTTATCGCATAATTTAAAGGAATAGTTCATGCAAAAAAGAAAACTCTGTCATCATTTGCTCACCATCAAGTTGTTCCAAACCTTTATACATTTTTTCTTCTGCCAAACGCAAAGGAATGTTTTAAACCCAACAGATCTTGGGCACTATTGAAAACGAATGGTAGTCAATATCAGAACAAAACAATTTACACAGGTTTGGAACACCTTGAGTGATGACAGAATTTTCATTTTTGCTTGAACTTCCCCTTCGAGCATATAACTCGAAAATGTTGCATTTATAGACTAAAACAAAGCTTCACTGACCCTGCTTATTCTGTCCACATTCCCATCATCTCTCTCCTGTCTCTTTTCTCTTGTGAAAACGCTGCTTTCCCAGAGGGATGAGGTTGAGATGAGAGTTGGCACTGGAGGGTAAAGGGCAGGTGCTGAGGTATACTGGAGATTTGGGTTAAGGTTGGCCCCTTTTTGAACCCAGGTTGCCCTCGCTCCCTCCTGGGCAGAGATCAGAGCTTAGGCTATGTTACCAACTCTGTGATAACCCTCTGAAAGGGGGCAAAGATCTAGGGAACAGAGACAGAGATGGACAGAAAGGAATAATGCCTACCTGACCTCAAAGACACCTTTTAACTCAATACATGAGACTGAAACCTTACCAAGTACCAAGAAACTTTTAAAGTGACATTTTGTTATCTTAGTTACATTTATGGTTGCTTGGAGATAAACTTAAAACATAAGTACGCATGGCACAGTTATCTTAAAAAAGCTGATGTGATATAGAGATTTAGGAAGAGTAATTCTTACCCCGTAGTGCTTCATTACTTACATCTATTTTCTAAATGATTCCTAGGGTTTAAATGAAGCCTGCAGAACTTAATGATATGATATAATTAAAATTCTCAAATCGTTTTGCCACACTTGTGTGATTTAAAACGTGTATATGACTCTTTCTTCTGTAGTACACAAAAGAATATATTTTGAGAAATGTCTCGGTGAAGTCAATACAATGCAAGTAAATAGGGGTCAGGGTTGTTTGGTGACCAACGTTCTTCAAAATATCTTCTTGTGCATTCTGCAGAAAAAACAAAGTCATGGAGGTTTGTAATGACATGGAAGAATTTTCATTTCTCTTTGATGAACACTGAAAGTGTTATTTGAAGAGTCCATCGAGCAAAAGGCTTCAAATGTTTAAGTTTAGTTCAGCAGTTTAAATGAATCAATTCCCCCAATGTCGGAACAGTTGCCTGGACAACTTTGGAATTTTCCGTAATCTCTTTGTGAATGAAGCTATAGTGTGTGTAAGTAGGAGAATGGCAGTATAGCACTATACAGCCTTTAGCCTTTGAGAAACATAAACCTGAGCTGTGTCCATGGTACGCTGATCCTCCCGTGAGGAGCGTTTCACCGTGAGGAGCGTTTCACCTCCATTCAGGAGGGAGGTGAAACATAAATGGATGAGAGGAGGAGAGTGTGAACGTTGTTAAAGAGAGTTTTGGTCTTGCTGTCTTTGAGTAACTATAGCTTGGAACATTGCTTACATGCTTAATGTGGGTTAATACTTAATACTTAACTTAAAGGGCACCATAAGGCGTAAGAGTGCATGACTGCTCATATAGTCCGCTTTAAGACTAAGAAAAATAATAGATTGTGTAATTTAAGAAGATAAGTGGTTCCAGCCTCTTTAGCATCCATCGTGATGGACCTCTATGCTATAGATGTCAAGAGTTGCTGTAAGAGAGTGCGTTTTATTTGTGTAAGTGTGAACGTTGCCACCCAAACCCTGGTGCACAGCAAACAAGCTGTTCAATTGAAATATGAACGCAACACAGACCAAAGGCATCCAACCGAACCAAAAAAGGAAGTGATAACAATATAGGACTTAGAAATTATTAGGTCATATAAAATGAGTGTTTATTAGATATGTGCTTGCGCATGTAACGGAGGAATGCCTGGCGCCGTTTTGACTGCTTTAAACACCTGCTAATAATTTTTTGGGATCGCTGTTAAAATGCCAGTCTGGACGATAAGCGAACCAATCATTTTTTTTATTTTTAGTCCGCACCAAAAGAACCGAACTACAAATATGTACGAAACCTCAAATAAAAATTTCCATGTATTTTAAGAAGATGAAAACTGGATAGGCCTATAGTACTTCAGACCTCAAATACTGCAGAGAAAACAAGTTCATATTCAATTTAAAGCAATAAATCAGTAACATTTCTACGTATAATATTTTTTAATTTGATAACCTGGATTTGATCACATTTTCATGTGTCTTGTCTTGCTGTATGAACATTTGTCATATAGTTAATATTAAAAGAGTGAAGGTTTCAAGTGTGTGGATTGTGATCGAAGCTTTTGAGTTCAGTTTCCCGTCGGGTTCATTTAGGGTGACTGCCACCAAACATTTCCTTTGTATGAAACTATTCACAGATTACACACAGGTATTTTGTTGGGTCAGATGAAGTTTTTCTTATGTTAAGTTGTAGTTAACCACATAACACATTATCTACATTCACTGCTATCTAAAATTGAAGCTAATGGCGATTGTATCTCGTTCAGATTATCTACCTGAAAACCGAGCGTGTTGTGTTTTTTTTCTGACAACGACCGCAGTATCTACAGTACCCTCGCTGTATGTGGCTCTACCGTGAACCTGTTGCACCGCACTATGGTGACCGTCCGGACCCATCCCAGGGAAAGGCACTTTTGGAGGAATCCGAGGCAGCTATGTTATCGCGGCGGCGAACACCGTTCGCCTTCATTTAAGGAGCTTAGCCACACTAAATGAGACCCTTGAGTGAGACTGTTCTTTCCCTCAGACAGAGTGGCACTTTGTATAGAAGGGGCTGTATTCCCATGGCGAAGGCAGGGAGCCACAGGCACCTACCCAGGCTCAGGCTCGGCATTGTGGGTAGACTGTTCTGGACGGACAGGGGAAATTACTTTGATTGGCTGTGTCGGTTACTGTAGCCCTCTTAAGCTAAAAGGAGATTTTATTTAATTGTACCCGCCGATCTCCTCTTATCTTTCCCACAATCCTTCGGCAAGACGGAAAGGGAGGTAGGGTGAAACGGCCGGCGGTGAGAACTTTCTCACGGTTCAAAAACCCACCGTGCTCTCAAACAGCTACGCAAATGCACAACCGGGTCGAAAATACACAAGTTCTGTGTTACCTGCCTCTATGCGGCTGTTATAACTTAGCCGTCCATCTCAAATATTTGAGTATGATTGAATAAAAGTAAAAGCGTCATGTGAACAGACACAGTTATGTTGACAAGTCCCGTTTCAGGCATTCTCTATGATTTTTTCAGGTACCAAACTCTGCTAGCACGCTACGGTCGCCTGGCCCCGCTCGCGGAGGTGGACCTGCGTCCTCTCAGCAGCGTCCAGGTGGATTTGCGCTGCGGGGATCATACAGACCCTCTGGATCTCAGACTGGACCAGACGGTGGCCGACCTAAAGAAGCAGTTGAAAGCCGTGGTTCAGCTTCCTCCGAACAAGATGCGCGTGTACTACATCGACCGACAGCTCGGCTATGCATTAGAGCCCCAGGAGCTGAAATATGGAGGTAGAGCACTTCATTCATACAGCATACGGGATGGAGATGAGATCTTGGTGGTGCCGAAGATGCAGTGACGGAACAACTGTTAGCAAAACAACAGAGATGTTTCTCCATAGAGAGATAAGGAGAGACAACATCAAAACTGTCTTATAACACCGTGCAGTAGTGTTGGGTCATAGCAGAGGGAAACGGATTTACCGGAAGCTGATCCGTTTTTTGAGCATCATTACTCTTGTTTGACAAGGTGCCAGTCCGCGAAATGAGACTTCTAGATGAAAACCTTTTCAGCTTAATAGGTGTGAATGTTACAAAATGGTGTGGACTTTTAAAAACGTTTTTCTGTTTTAATTTTATTCACAATGTTTGTTAAGTTGTTGCCTGTTTATGAGACTGCTTCTCAGGAATTACCCGCAATGCCATACAGTCTCTTGTCTTTTTTTGGCAATTAGAAATAAAAAATAACAACACCAAAGGTCACACATGCTATATAAACATATAAGCATAGTACAGTCTCACAAACTAAGTCACATAAATTTGCACCTTGTTGGCCCATGTTTGCAAATTCAGGTAGGTATTCCCAGGTTTGAGTGTTTTATCAATAAACCATACATGCTACATGTAAAGCTTTACGCTCTCAACCCTGCTGTCTAGAGTCCTGAAATAATATTCTGTTAAAAAAACATAACAATGGACATCTTGTAGATAAATAGCCATCAGAGGGACTGCGAATTATACGAAAGAGGAATAAACGTAGAACAGTCACCTTTTCGTATTTGTTCTCTATGTGATCTGGATGGCGGGCTGGTTTGTGGGATCGACAGCGGAGAGGAAAGAGTGTCAAAACATTGGGGAAAACAATTGAAAACTTGTCGCAGCCAGTTATTGTGAGTTAATGACATCCATCCTCTTAATGAAAATGAAGTCATAATTTATTCACCTTCCTGTCGGAGATTCTATTGAATTCAGTGCTTTAATCTCATTGAATTTATTATTTATTCAGATTTTTAGAGGTTTGCATGGATTAATTGTGACCAAATATGTGCATTTTGGACATTCAAAAATAAAGTTTTTCTGATGTATAATCATGCATATGATGAGTATTGACCTTGTATTTAAAACAATCGTAGAAGCACACTTGACCACTTTTGCTGTGTTTTTAATCAGCAGACCTCCATTTTTCAAAGCTCTGTGGTGTTACAACAGTTAAAGGGACGGTTCACCCAAAAATAAAAATTCTGTCATCATTTACACACACTTGAGTATACATTCTCTGCTATGATAAATACGGAGAAAGATATTTGGGAGAATGCTTGTAACCAAAAAGTTCTTGGCCACCATTGACTACCATTGTAGAATAAATCCTTAATACATTTATTTGTATTTATCAGTTCTGGGGCACTTTTTACTACCATTGTCATTTTTCCTACTATGGTAGTCAATGGTGTCCATGAAATGTTTGGTTACAATTATTCTTCCAAATATCTTTCTCTGAGTTCATCAGAACAAAGAAATGTATGCAGATTTGGAACAACTCAAGGGTGAGTAAATGAAGACAGAATTTTTATTTTTGGGTGAACTGTCCCTCTAAACCATACAGTCAGCTGTAAAGATGGTCCGTGCCTTTAAGATAGAGCTTCAGCAGTGAGGTATTAAAGTGGTATAAACCCACCTGAAACATTAAAGGACAGCCATACATGTGTTTGAAATGAAACTTAATAGGATATTTCGCCCAGAAATAAAAATTCACCCTCATGTTGTCCAAATCCTGTATATTATTTTTTCCTACTCTGGATCAGAAATTAAGAGATTTTAAGAATGGTCTCTGTAGTTTTGTGTCCTTACAATGTAAGTCAATGGGGGCCTGTGTTGTTTGTTTACCAACGTTCTTCAAAATGTCTTCTTTTGTGTTCTGCTGAAGAAAGTCCCACAGGTTTAGAGTGACATGAGGGAATAAACTAATTTGGGGTGAAGTATCCCTTTAAACTATACCCTACTCAGCAAAATCCAGTCTATACGTTTCAGGAATTGGATTACTGGGGCTTGTCCTGTTCATTCCCATAGCGTTTCCCAACAGAACGGCTCCAATGTCGGAGTCTCTGATATAGTATAGACTTCATCTCTGGTTACCAAAGTGTCCCTATGCAACCCTATCCCTCAGAAGGGTGTTAACAAGAAGCTCAGAAACCATTAGGGGTTCAGATTAGCTGAAGAGTTATATATATTACCCCTACCGATAAAGGATGAGCCCACATGGATATTGTTTTCAGACATGGAGACAGGTTTATTGTTATTGTCTTATCAACTGCGCAGTTTAAGTCCAGCTTCTCCAATTTGAGTCTCTGGTCCCATCACTGTGTCATTTGTTTCCTATCACTGGAATTTGAGCTTGATCTTCATATTTTGTCCAAATACTATATTTATACTATATTGTTGTTATTTATTTACCTCCTCTGATAATCAGAGATCCTCATAATGCTTGCCAATGCCTCATTTGGATAATAATCCTGACCAATTCAACACGCCACTAGGCCGCATTGCATGCGGTCTGATCCACAAACTATAGTCTGTTCTCCATTCTTTCATCCGTGCCCGTGTCTCTACAAGTTTCTTATTGCTCATATTTTGTTCTCATTGTGTTCTGGCTGTGGTGATGTCACTTGATCCTCTCTGTTCTGCTCCCAACGGACGTCTGGCCTCTAACGCCAAAATGTTGTTAACAGCGCAGGTGCTGACGTATTTACTTTGTTATTGCTCTGGTGTTTGAAGGCTGGGTTCTATAGTGTAAAATGGGCCGTTAGCTTGTCCCATGTGTACTTATTCAGTGTAGATGATTATGTGAATGCTGACATGGGATATAGTTGTGAAGGTGTGCGCAACAGATGTGCAAACATGTGTTGTTTTAACAAATGCTATATTATGCTCCTGTGTTGTTCTGTGGAATGCTTTATTGAAACATGTTAAGAATAAACGCTGGCAGTGCAAACATGAAATCGATCGATCGTCTCCTCAATCTATGTAAGTTTATTGTTAAATGACATGTTTTGATTTTACAGGATTTGATGGTATACCATCTGTAATATGTTTCATCCTACACAAGCAGATGATTATGCAGATATCATGATCTAATGTTTTACAATCAAAAGATTTATGATTCCTTCGCTTTTGACATTAAGTCAATTAGAGTATATTTTGAGTATAGTTTAGGTAGTGAGTATACTATTATAAGTATACTTTAAAGTGTACTCTTTCAAAACTTTTTAATCCAAATTGGCCAACTTTTTAGTTTATAAAAGTAATAGCACACAACTAGTTTACAATTATATTTTGATTTGCCCTGCAACTGTACAGTATAAACATACTAAATATAGATACACTAATAATAGTACTCATACTACTATACTAATAATACAGCTAAGTGTATTACAATTCAGTTTTTGAAATACACTCATGTATACTTAGGATTTAACATCACATTTATAGATGTAGGTTATTTTTACACTTTTAAGTAGACAATGTTTCCTTTTGTAGTGTTAATGTTGATACATGAAATATACTTTAAAGTTGAATCAGGTTCCACACTAATATTTAATAGGCTACTTAATCATACGAGTAGATACAATTACATGCATGTATACTTAAAAATAGTCCAATATACTTTTAAATATATCCCTATCAAAAGATTTAGTACAGGTGTACTGTGTAAATGTAATTCTCTGTAGCTTACATAAAAGTAGAGTGAACGTATACTTTCCAATTTTGAGTTTATAAGAAGTATACTAACAGCACACTTGAATAAACTTCTTTTAAGTTACACACACCAGAGATAAGCCACTCTATAACCTCACCAAAAGCCTTGAGATAAATTCTAAAGGGAGTCCAACCACATGTATCCTGCCTCCTGGATAACTGCCACAGTTTGGCTGATAAAAAAGATGTCTAATTGGTTCTGGAGGCTTTGAGGGTGCTGGTGTGTCACACCTGCAGGTGAAAGCTTCACACGTGCCAAATCACTGTCACACAAACACCATTGTCCAACCAGACTTTCGTTCTTTTAGAGGCCTTTCTATTGGACGGCATAGCTTTCCAGAGTTCACCACTGAATCGGCAACACCAAGAGCTGTGCCAGTTTGAGGGAAGAGTGACAGAAGAGGTTACTAGGGCATAAAAGCAGGGCTGGGCTACAAAGGTAAGGTCACACAGGGAGCTGCTGAGGGATTTGGTGTTTTGGATAGGTGAGGGTTTTAAGAAGGTTTTTTTAGTCGCCTTACTCTGTAGCTAGAGCAAAAAGAGCTGGCTGGGTAGCTGGTAGCTTGATCTACCCTTTGCACCATGAAGCAATGAGAGCTGAAGGAGACTCATTGTGTGGCCAGGAGGGGGAGATGTTTTCTGGGAAGGTATTAGTTACCTTTGGGGGGCCTGACATGGTTGAGGATAGAAGAGAAAATGAGGGCAAAACAACTGCTTGGGTTTGCTTAAAAAATTAAGATATTGGATGACCCAGCCAGGTTCTTGTCAAGGAGCTTTCCTGTTTTCGGAGACAGGCCTGGTGGACCTAACAGCACGCCACTGCTGTGTAAGCGTTCCCGACTTTGCTTGAGTCCTTTCCCACAGAAACGGTTCGATGACTCCAAAGGTCCCCGTTGTACCCGTTGACATTATGGTAATTCAGTCAGCCTGATTCAGATCTGCCAGGTTTAGTTGGCAGGTGGTTGATGGGGCTGACAGTTTGTGATTACGTTTTATCAGACACTTGACTCCTACGCCCAGACAGTGGAGGTAGCGCTTATCGTAAAGTGCATAGCGGTCTCTTGTTCTTTGTGAGACTGAAACTAGTTCTAAGGATTCAGGATTATCTCAACTAGGCTGACCTATTCCACAATCACAACATTTCTGTTTCTGAGTCGAGATTAATAGATTTACGGACAAAATAAAAGACGCAGAATGATAAGACCTATTAGCAGCTCATTACATCGTAAGAAGGGGACGAAGGTGAGAAGATAAAGATTGTTGTCTCCCTCCTGTCCTTACTTCTTTGTTATGCTCATGTTTTATCTGGACATTCCAGCACAAGATGATTCAACTGTCCAACAGTCCGTCTGGGACCACATTGTGCTCTTTGTCAAATTCTCAGCGTCCTTGTTTGGTTAAAAGTATGGGTTGCATTAACACAACAAAGCAACAAGGTGTAAAGGAACCCTCCGCTGGGATCCCCTGCATTGGTCACAGGGAATCTGGGGTCTGCGTCCGTCCAGTCGGCTTTCACACATCCTGCCCACCTCCGGTATCTAGTTTCGTCCACTGTCCTCTTAGAAACAATGCGAAGTCTGACTCAGATCTCTCTCCCATCTCCTTCCCAGACCCTATCATCGCGGATGCACCAATGATTTACCTCCTTTTTAGTTATCTCAGCACCACATCTATGGAAATGAGCCCCATTTGGAGACCAAACCAGGGTTGAGTGAGCCGTTGCAAATGAGGTTGTCTTTAATTAGTGGAGGTAGCCCAGTTAGACTGGAGGGGGAGCACTGATTCGCTCATGCACTCTTGAGTCACACACACAGAGTGTCCAAGCTGATTCATGGTAATGTGGTAACCTAAGATCTTCTCTCTCTTTTTAAGCAAATAAAGCAATGTTTTTCTGCCGTGATTCCCTTTTGTAAATAAATGCCCCTAGGGTGGGCCAAAGAAGCCCTGAAGATATGCAGTGGACTGTGCACTAGCTAAAGAGTGGGCTGCTGTCTAGGGAATTGGGGTTCAGTCCAAAGGCCTGACATTAACTCCAGAAATCCTTTTTGTACCTATGGGTCTAGTTTCAATATTTCCCTTCGCTTGCTTAGCGAACGCCCCCCTTCACTGGTCCACGGCTGAACTCCCCCCCCCCGCACATTTCTCTCATCCACTCTTCTTTTTCGTAAGTCTCAGCCCCTCTCTTCATCCCCACCCCTCTCTCCTTCCTTTTCCCTCTCCTGTACTCCCCCTTTCCCCAAAAACTGATCTCAGATTAAGTTTAACACTATACCCGGTGCAAAAGGTACCGCCTGCCTCTGATGCGTCTCCCTCCAGTAGAGCGGTACAGGGAACCCACACACTCACTCCTCCTCAGGTCGCTCATTCTGGGATAACTTTCTCCAGACTTTTGCTCTCTGAAATCAAGCATACCCTGAGGCACGCATCGGGCCGTGTTCTCCATTCTTGTCATTGGCGGAGGTCCGGTGGAATTAGATCAGCGTTCTCTGTGGGTGGAGGATTTAGAAGGGTTCTGAACATTCTCCCCCTCCCTTTTCTGCATCCGAGAGCAGAGCCCCTCCGCTCTTGAGACTGCGTTGATGGTACCCACTTGGATGTGACTTAGAGGCTGATGCACAGGTGACGTGCTGAACTTCCGTCCTCTGAAGGCAGGTGAGTGCTGATTTCTCTTCACCATTTTCTTCTTGTGTTGTTTTCATGTCTTCTTTCCTCATTCTCTCCTTGTATGTTTCTCACAAGTGATGTTCAGGTGCTCTCTGCCTATTTAACACCCACCTTCTCTCTCTCTGTTTCGATAAACACTTTGAACAAATGTAAATGATAGGTTTTACAGGCAATTGGTTACAAGTTATTTTGATAACATCATTGGTATTAATGTCAGTTGTCGGATGGGAAGCTCTTGAGATCAGTTTCTAAGAGGTTAGCCAGATGAACTCTGCCAGTCTATCTAATGTTATGTGGACAGCAATGGATTTGCCCTTTTGGCATCACACACGGTATCTCATGGTTCACTTGGGAATCCCACCAAATGGCAGCTTCTTCCGTGCTGTGATTTCATGACGAAAGATGTTAAACAGCGTGGTATCTGAACACATAGGCTTTCCTCAGGGTAGTAAATTTCAGTTATTTTGCCCGTTGGATATTTAGGCAATGAGAACCAGTGACACACCTATCAGAATCAAATTCTTATTCAGATATATTTAACATGCTATTTTCAAATGCCTGTGGACAAATTCAATTGTTATTGTGTAAAAGGAATGTAAGAGGTTTTTTTTACTTTTTGCTTCTTTGTCTTTGTCTTCACTATAACAACGATTTCTGAAAAACTTCCAAGTCTTAAACTCCTATTGTTTGATCTTTTAATCTGATTTATACTTTAATTTTTGATTGATTATATGAGAACAAGAAACGTGTTTGCTATATAATACTGTACATAATGTGGCAAACATTTACATTTAACATATTTAGTCACATACTTGTTGGTAGAGACATATTTTACTGACCCATATCAAAGTCAAAATTTTAGATTTTAAAATAGAAATTAAGATTTCCGTCTTGAGTTTTGAATTCTGTTGTGATTTGATGGAATATAATGATTAGTGGACCCACAGCAATTGTGACTTTGGTTTGTTGGATTATCAAGACGTCTGACAACATCATGGTGAATATGGGATATTGTCAAGTAATTACACCATTCTCACCATTATGTCGTTCCAAACCCATATTAAATACTTTTCTCCCTAAAATACTGTACAAAAGGAGATGATAGAGAGAATGTTTGGAATTCACATGCGCTTTCATGTATGAAAAAAAGACCAGAAATATTGCAACGTTCCAAAATATTTTTTCATTGGTTTTTCATGAAAGTTAAACAGTTTGGAATGACATGAGGGAGAATGATGACAAAATGAGTGGGTCAATTATTTCAAAAAGATTGCATCGTCATGCCTAATACCAAAGGCCAGAAATGACATATTCATGTTGTAAAAATTATTTTTTTTCACAACCAAGTTGTATTTAAATATGTAGTTGTATTAGGAAAATGGCAACTTTAGCCGTTTTAACGTGCATCTTTGCTGATCTGTTTGTTTGTTATTGCCTTTTCTAAAATGCATTTGATTGACCAACTATCAAGTGACTCTTGCCATAATTCCAATTTTTGACAACATAGCCTTAATCAAATTTACGTCTTCATCCATCACCTGATCCTGGGTTTTGAGTGAATGTCCATTTATTTTGGCACGCTAAGGTTAGGGAAATCCAAAGGGAGGGAAACTAAAACTTCAGCCCCTCAGGGTTGCCGTAAAGACCCTGGCAACTCAAGCCTGCTAAATTAAACCCATTAGCCTCACTGTTCAAGGCCCTTCCTCTGATGCCAAGCAGTCATAGCACATAAACACCTGGTAATGGACCCTTCAGATGACGGAGAGGAGCAAGACGAGTTCTCCCAGCCGCTGGCTCGTTGGCATGATGGTGGCCCAAGAACGGCATCACCGAAGCCCACTCACACGGTAGCGCTGGAGAATGTGATCCCTGCACATTGTTCAGCATCGCATAATAGAACCTTTTCAGCTCAGGGCGAACAGGCCCACCGTGCAGGGGGAGAACGGGGCAGAATGCCCTCATGGGAGACCTGGGAGACTGCTCTTTAAATCAGTGAAGATTGGAGACAAATGTGTCTTGGCCTAGTTGTTAGTTTATTTAATTAGCTCATTTCCAGTGCCGTTTATTATATAAATGTACCTGGTGTCTGGAAGCCTGGCATTGGTTATGCTCATTGTGAAAAGAAGTAAACATCTTACATATGTGATTCTCAGGTGTTTAGGATGGTCAGAACGGGCACTTTAGTCTCTCTGCTCCAGCTCTTTAGCACCCTTGCTCCCAGAGGAGGTAAATGAAATTCTCTAACTATGTGATAACATGTACAATTCGATACAACAATGCCAGATATAAGAACTATTAAAACACTTTCATGAGTAGAAAAGGGGAAAACACGTATCCACAACACTTACGCTTTCTAAAAGGCGCATCATTGAATTTATGTAGTTTAATTGTTTTTGTACAGTTTTAGCCAAAGTGATGTTCGAGGTGATTTAATGCCACCTCGATAAAAAGTGATAGTTCACCCAATGTCTGTTATTGTTTACTCACCCTCTTGTCATTTCAAAACTTTATGACTTTCTTTCTTCTGTAGAACAAAAAAGGAAAATATTTTGAAGAAAGTTGTTAACCAAACAGCGCCGGCACTCTTTTACTTTTACTGTATGGACACAAAACCAATGCAAGTGAATGGGTGCTGGTTAACAACATTCTTCCAAATATCTTCTTTTTGAAAGGATGTCATACAGGTTTGAAATGACAAGAGGGTGAGTAAATGATGACTTAATTTTGCATTTTGGACGATTTAACCATCAACATATAAACTGTATGATAACATGTACAAAAAAAAGCGAACATAGACTGATTTTATGTGTTAATAATATTTGTTCATCGTTTCTTGTGGTACCATTTTGCAGTCATTCTCCAGGACTTAATAAACTTTGCACATAAACACATAAACTTTTTTTGTCAATTTTCCTTTAGTTTCTTAAAAAATCGAACCTTAAGATTATACTGCAAACAAACCAATAGCCTAAATGCAAATTATTTTATGCATCAAAATAATTGAATAAGACTAAAGACTTCCAAAGTTAGACATCACTTTTGGCCGCTACTGTACAAGTACTCATCCGACCTTTGCTAGTTTGCTTTGGTGACATTATTTCCTTTTCCGCTGCTTAGCATTGTCTCAGGATACCCTCTACCCCTTTGGACCATCTCACAGAGATTTAGAAACCCCCAAGATGGATGATGGCAGTTCTACGGAGATCCCACTGCTAATTCCCTTCATATTCTTCAGTGTGCCCTATAGATCCCTTTATGTAAGTATCAAAAAAAAAATTGCATAAACTCTTAGAGGATGTGATGAGAATTATTGGTGCAACATCTTTTGTCGGCTTATCATCTGTTCATGCAATCAGCACAACCGCCTCTCTATCCCCACAGGTCAACAACAACGGCGTGATCTCCTTCAATGTTCAGGTGAGTCAGTTCACACCCGAGGCTTTCCCGCTCAGTGACAGCCGGTCCTTCATTGCCCCCTTATGGGGTGATGTGCATAATGGCATCCGTGGCGATGTGTACTACCGCGAGTCTACCGAACAAGAGATCCTGGAGAGGGCCACTCAGGACGTCCGGAAGTATTTCAAGATTATGGTGTCCTTCACCGCCACCTGGGTCTTTATCGCTACCTGGACTCAGGTCACATTTTACGGAGGCAGCCAGACGACGCCGGTGAGAAACACAGCATTTTTGTTAATTTTTGTCTTTGACGTCTGTTAGCGTCCAGCTTATAGTAGAATACATTTTTCTTGTTTCTCAGGTAAATACATTTCAGGCAGTGTTGATCTCTGATGGCCATTCTTGTTTCGCTATGTTTAACTATGGAGAGATCAATTGGACCACAGGCACGGCTAGCGGAGGAGACCCTCTTACAGGCCTGGGAGGAACCTCAGCGCAGGTAATCCTGAAAAGATAGTCTGTGCTATAACAGCTGATACAGAAATTCCATTGTTTCTGCTTTCTACTATCAGGTAGAAAAAGTGTCCTTTTGGAAAATGTAAACGTAGTCTATTTCATTTCTCGCCATTATTCTTTCCAGGCAGGTTTCAACGGTGGAGATGTCAGCCATTTCTTTAACCTTCCCGGATCACGCTCAAATGAAATTGTCAACATTGAACTGACCACTAACGTCAACGTGCCCGGACGGTGGTTCTTCCGTATTGACACGGACCAGATAGATCCGGCAAATGGCTGCAGCTACAATGGTACAAAGTTGCATGCTGCGATGATTTGAAATAATTTATTCACCCATTCAAAACCTTTATGACTTTCTTTCTTCTGTGGAACACAAAGATATTTAGATGATATTTTTGAGTCAATGGGGTTTCATTGCGTTTTGGTTACCAACATTCTTGTAAATATCTTCTTTTGTGTCCTTAATTGATGTTGTAGCATCTTGGCTTATTGTCTTTGAAAGCAATCGCTCTCTCTTTCAGGGCGCTTCTACCGTCGCGGGGAAGTGTTCTGGCTGTCAGACCAGTGCACTCAGCGATGCAGGTGTCTTGATTTGGATAACGAGGTGACCTGCCAGCACTCTCCTTGTGGTCAGTTAGAGACTTGTGAACAGGTTGAGGGGGCTTACCACTGCCAGCCCACCCGTACCAGCACCTGTGTGGTGTTTGGAGACCCCCACTACCACACATTTGATGGATTTCTTTATCACTTCCAGGTACAAGACAGGATTAAAATGGTAATAATGGTAAATTAACAAGTTTTGAGCATTTTGAACCATTATTGGATGCAAATTAAAAAAAATATATATATAATGATTTCACTGATTTGACTATTTAGAGGTTATGTTAGATGCAAATGGTGGAAACAGGTTGGAAATGGTAAAAAGCTGCTAGGTTTGGGTTTCCAGACGATCGACTAGTTTTGGCAAATAACCTTTACAGTAACCTTGATCTCCCATCCAGGGTACCTGCTCTTATTTGTTGGCTCGCCCATGCTGGGAAACACCCGGTTTGCCTTTCTTCAGTGTGGAGGCCAAAAATGAGAACCGTGGCGTGACTACGGTGTCCTGGCTGCGTGACGTGACGGTGGAGGTGTATAACCACCGTGTCACACTACCCAAAGGAACTCTTGGAACTGTGCAGGTCAGCTTTCCTCATGTTTCCGTTTTTGAATTAAATGCTGCTAATTTGACTCACTTAACACTCCGTATGAACAACTTAGAAGGTTCAATTGTTCTCGTAGGACACTACAGCTAGGCAATACAGCGTCTTTCTCTTTGTGTTTCTGTTCTTACAGGTGGACGGCCTGATAAAGACTCTACCGGTTCAGCTTCAACTCGGTGCAGTCAGAGTGTACCAATCTGGCGTCGCTGTAGCTTTGGAAACCGATTTTGGACTCTTGGTGACATATGACGGATTGCACTACGCCTCCATCTCCCTACCCAGCTCCTATTTTAACAACACTTGTGGCTTATGTGGCAACTACAACGATGACCCGGCCGATGACCCAGTGTTGCCAGATGGCTCTTTGGCAGAGAGCGTAGTGGAACTGGGCGGTAGCTGGCGAGCAGAAGACACTGATTTTCGTTGTACGGATGGCTGCGCCCAGAACTGTAGCGTGTGTGAGCCGGCAGCTGAAGCGTTTTACTTTCGTCCAGACTACTGTGGATTGATCAATAAAACCGATGGGCCATTCAGAGACTGCAGGGCTGTGGTAGACCCCACGGCATTTGTGTACAGCTGCGTTTATGACATGTGCAGTAATCGTGACAACATCACCACTCTATGCCAGGCTATACAGGCATATGTGCTGGCATGCCAGGCCCTGGGAGTCACTATACGACCATGGAGATCACGCTCCTTCTGCGGTGAGTGATGCAAGATGATTTTTTTGTGTACTTTTTGTGTAACCCATTTATAATATTTGCTAAATTGTTTTGTTAAAGGACGACAGATTTTAAACAGGGCTTATTGAATTTACAGCCATGTTTGTAGGCATATGTTAAGAAAGACATTTTAATTTATATGGCCTGCCGTTTTTTCTATTTCCCATGTTTGATTAGCATTGACGTGCCCTGAGAACAGCCACTACCAGGTCTGCACCAGTTCGTGCCCTCCCTCCTGCTCTGACGTAACGGCTCACCTCTACTGCACCCATCCATGCACGGAGGGCTGCCAGTGTGACCAGGGATACGTGCTGAGTGGCAGCCGCTGCGTTCGCCGCTCAGAGTGCGGATGTGAACGTGACGGCCTCTACTATGCCTTAAATGAGACCTTCTGGGTGGGAGAGGGGGGTGAAGGATGCTCCCAGCGTTGTGTATGTGGACCGGTGGGTGAAGTAAAGTGTTACAATGACTCTTGCAGTGAAGGCGAGGTGTGTATGGCAGAAGTCGGGTTGTTGGGGTGTTACCCTCGCCGGGAAGCGGTCTGCTCGCTGTCTCAGACTCAAATACTGGCCACATTTGATGGGTCCACAATTCCGTTTCCAGATGAGAGCTCATTCTATCTGGTGAAGACTTTGGGCCGCTTGCCTGCGAACGTTACATCAGTGGAGGTGAAGATTGGAAGGAAGTTGGTGAACAAGGGCCCTAGGTGGCTGCGGCCAGTGGTGGTTAGGGTGGCACATTTGGAAGCACAGATTGGGGGCTCGGATTTAGACGTGATCAAGGTCTGTAGTGCCTTTTTACACTTTGGATAAACAAAATCAATTGCTGTTGATGATGCTAGTCTTCTATTCCTCATACAGATAAACAGCGAGCCGGTGATTCTTCCTTACGTCCATCCGGTGGAGCCACTCATGATATACCGGTTCTCTGGAAATTCCACAGTGATCGAATGGACCGGCCTCGTCCGTGCTCGATACTCCCGCCAAGGCCTTCTAAACATCACTCTGTCCACTCTCTTTTACAACACCACCTGTGGTCTCTGCGGTTTCTTCAACAATGATCCGATCGATGATTTGCGTCTTCCTAGCGGCAGGCAGGCTGAAACAGCCGACCAGTTTATTGAAGGTTGGAGAGCCATTGCGGACGATTTGACCTGCAATGGTGACTGTGAGGACTTGTACCGTATGTGTACGGATTTGAGGCTGTACCAGAGTCCGTGGCTGTGTGGAAACATCAATGACCCTGGAAACAGTTCGTTCCTGGCCTGCCACACGGCTGTTAACCCCTCTCCGTTCTTCAGGAACTGTCTCTACAATATGTGTGTTCGAGAGGGAAACCGTTCAGCCCTGTGTAACTCCCTCCAGGCTTATGCCTCTGCTTGCCAGGACGCTCAGATCAATCTGGAGGCTTGGAGGAGTTCGACCAATTGCCGTAAGAGAGAATGGCTGAAATAGTTCAAATCAAATCACTTACAAATACAGGAATCTTTCCTTTCCTACACGTTCCACAACCATTAATTGTCTTCCTGTTTCACTTTGTCCTCAGCTCTACCGTGTCCTGAGAACAGTCATTTTGATGACTGTACATCTGCATGCCCACTAACTTGCTCCAACCTAGACGAACCAGAGGAGCCGTGCCCGCTTCCGTGCTCCGAGGGATGCCAGTGCGAGGAGGGCTTCGCCCTACGTGACGGCTTCTGCGTGGCTCGCAGCGACTGCGGATGCTTCTACTTGGGTCGTCAGTTAGCCACCAACGAGACCTTCTGGACAGATTGGGAGTGCCAAGAGCGCTGCTTCTGTAACGGCACGGATAACAGTGTCTACTGCACCTTTTCACCCTGCCCCCCAGAGGAGTACTGCCAAGAGAATGACGATCTTTTTTTCTGTCAGCCAAGGACAGAAGCCATGTGCGTTGTTGCTGGATATGGACACTTTTTGCCATTTGGAGGCATTCCATTTGACCTCCAGAGCAGCTGCACTCTTCGGCTGGCGACCACTGAGTGTGGAGAAGGGGACGAGGATGGATTTGGGGGAATGGACAGTGGAGAAGAGGTTCCAGGTGGACTTCCTAGGTTCCAGATGTCGGTTCGGAGTGAGGAGAGAGACACCGGTCAAGCTATATGGGTACGGGGATTCGTACTGGAGGTTTACGGATATGAGATTGAGGTGTCTCGAAGTTTCAAGCACACTGTCACGGTAAGATGTGGGAAAGGGGTTTTCCTGCATGTCAAAACTGAATAATGCTGATGTAATGTTTTCTTCCTGTCTGTTTTAAACAGGGTTGTGTTTAAGAAAAGTATTTTGCGTTAAAGCTGTTTTATAATTTCTGCCACTTTCTTGCCACCTGTGTTTGAACATATAATTGCAGGTTACTTATCTTAAGTCAAATGACATCGAACTGAGACAACATCCTACCTGATAGCTCAAATTATAAATCATTATTATATGCTTGCCGTTGTAATTCGGAATAGGAAAAGGATACGGTTCTTAACAGTGATATTTTTTGTATTTGTGCTGTTTTTTCATTTATTAAAAAAGTAATTGTTTTATCAGTACAACATTCTCCACCTGTACTGATACAGATAACCCCTGATAAATGTTCTGCTATCTGTCCATTTGCTCAAAAATGTTAAAATCACAAGAAATCATCTGTAATTCTAGAACACATGAATATACACCTTTCGAAGGTCAAGCTCCTCAAATCTTCTAACACAAAGTTATTTTAATCAACTAGACAGAGGAGCTTAACACAGGAGAACATTCCAAATTTTTACAGGTGGGGAGTATTACATTTCAGTTAGCATCTGTTAGCACACTTGAGCAAATACAGAGAGATACTTATAACTGACTGACCTCTGGAATGAGTTCACAACACCATCAGAAGATCTGAAGAACTTTAGAACAAACGAGGATTGAGAGGAGAAGAAAACGAAGATGGAGAGTGAGAGACCGAGTGAAGCATCAAGAAACTAACTTTTTCAGTTCTGTTGTGTTAGAAAATAAACAAGAGAATTTTAAAAGGATACAGTAAAAGTGTTTTAGACTGTTTTTGTTGTTTTATTTTATATTTATATACTGTATATCTCTTTAAGGTGAATAAGGAGCGTCTCTATCTGCCTATAAAACTTGGCCCTGGGAAGGTTAACATCTATACGCTTGGTCTCCAGTTACTTGTGGAGACAGACTTTGGCTTGAAGGTAAGAGTGCATACACTAACATTACAAAACTTTGATCTTTTTAGTTGGTATCATCGCTTATGCAAAGAAAATGTATTTTCCTACTTATATTAACGGTCAACATATTAAATGATTTCATATGCATTAGAAAATAGACACAATAATAGATTGTTAATATATTAAATAAGACAATATATAGAATTGCTGCTTTTCGTATATATAAAAAAAGCACTTGGTTCCAGTTTATGGAAATATATTATTTAAAATATTACATTATGTTTAAAGTAAATTAGCATATATTTTGTTTTGTAAGGGATAACACAAAACACAACCCAGCAGTTGAGCACATACTTTGTGGTATATTGAATTGGACCCTTGATTTGTACAGTATGTCAATAATGGTCCCATGTTGGGAATCTCAAGACAAACACAAGTAAATGGAGCAGTTGTATTTGAGCAAATCACAATAATATTTACATTTCTCGACCAATATCAATGTTTATCAATCAATTATGTAAACTCAAGCATTGAAATCGGTTTAGAGATTCAAACAATACTGTCATTTTTAAGGTAATCTTGCCCTTATAAATATGGTGACACCATTTACACCAACATCACCATACCAAAGCTTTCAATGCTTCATTTACTTACCTCTATGGTTTACAATGTGATAAGCATGTCATTATCCTTTGTAAATATTTCTCTACAGGTGGCCTTTGACTGGAACACTCTTTTGCACTTCACTCTGCCTCGTAGTCTCTTCAATGCCACCTGTGGGCTCTGTCAAGGAGTGCCCATTTCTGGCCCTGTCCTCAGTGTCAGTGAATGGGGCATGGCATGGTCTGACCGTGACACCTTCTGCCAGGTTGGATGCGGTGACTCTTGCCCTCGCTGTGGAACTGCCGACAGAGGCCTTGCTGCTGAGGTCGGCGCACCTGCTCAAGTAACCGATGCTGTTGGTAATGTTGACGTGGACGGTAACCCCGGAAACCGCTTCCATCTCTCCGAAGGGTTGTATGTGTATGTGGAACCCGAGGCGGTGAGATTGTGTGGACTCATTATAGACCGTGGAGGTGTGTTCGCTCACTGTCACAGTAAAGTAGCGCCGGCATATTTCTACCAGAGCTGTCTGCAAGACACGTGCGTGGATCAAGGTGCAAAAGAGACCATCTGTAATTGGCTACAGATTTATGCCAGTACCTGTCAGACACAGGGAGTGTCCATCACTGCCTGGAGAAGTTCAACACCCTGTGGTGAGAAGGATCATTTGCTATTGTAGGATGTTGCAACCGTATGTAAATCACTAGTGTAAGCGTCATTACTATTTTTGCACATACCTAGGGTGATTTCTGTTCTCCTAACCCGAAGATATCAAAAGAAAGGTGTGATGTACTTACACTTCCAGTAAGAGGGCCAACGAATGTCCTGTAGACCAATGAATCCCAACCTTTTGACCACAATAAAAGTTGAAGGTCCCCCTACCTTCTGCTCAATAAAATATTCTAGAGCTTGGTAACTTATTTCTGTTATAAAAATCTGTTATGAACACTAAGAAATATCTCAAATTTTAATGCTTTTTCAATTGAAATAATTTTTAGCAATCTTGAGGCCTGCTTGGAGGTTCATCGAGGGTCAATAGTGGGACACAGCCCTCTAGTTAAGAAACCCATCCATAAACTTACATTGAGCTCTCACAAGTATTAAATAATCACCTGATCGCTATTATTTGATCTAAATGCAATCATTTTAAATATTAGCAATTATTGTGCACAAGGAGGAACATTCTAGATTTCTAGAAGATACATTATCTGCATTTAATACATTTAAAAAAATGATGAAGTATATAATATACAGTATAAAGTTATCAAGTGTAACAATCTTTCAGAAAGTGACAATTATGTTATGTATAAAGACTCCAAAAATAGATAAAGCTGGTTAAACTTTTTTTTTTTTTTTTTTAATCAGACAATTAATCGCTATATTCACTTTTTTTTTACTAACAACAGCCTAGCAATGCTTTACCACCAACTCAGAAAACCCTCGAAAGCACAAACTCCTTAGCAACTCTATAGCAACCCATTCTGTCGCAAAGACAGGTTTTACCAAGATGACACCGCTCAATAGTTTTTTTTTTGTGAAAAAGACAAAAGTACAGTAGACTTCTGAGTCTGAGCGAGCTAAGACTATAACAAATGTAATAAAGTTAATACAAATTACATTGTGTCTTCTGTTACCAAAGCTAACCGCAAACCGTGATGGCTTGTTTTACAAACGCTCTGTTTCGCCAACAGAGCAACTACAGGACACTTTTTCAGAATCAAAGCCCCGTGAATGCCACACATTCATATAAACCCTTTACAGTGAAATACAATACATCCTTCTCCTTACTTTTTGGAAACTCAACCGTTCTCTTGTTTTGCCCACTGTGTGTGTGTGTTTAGTGTTGTCGTGTCCCATGAACAGTCACTATTCCAGCTGTATGATGGTGTGCCAGCCGCAGTGTGCCCCTGCACGTGGACAGAGAGACTGTAACCAGTATTGTGTCGAGGGATGCCAGTGTGACCAGGGCTACGTCCTCAACGGCAAAAGCTGTATCCTCAGTCAAAACTGCGGATGCTACACAGATGGTAAATACTATGAGGTGAGATACGATGTTGGAATATGACTGATGATTGTACAGACTTGGATAAATTATTTACATTTGTATTTATTCATTTATTTATCAGATGCTTTTAGCCGCAATCGCTAAAACATAAAGACGGTTTAATATTTTGCCTTTAAGGGACAGTTCACAGAAAAATTTAAATTCAGTCGTCATTTATTCACCCTCATGTCAACCTGTATTTGACTCTTTCATAGGCAGTCTGCACTACCGTCTCTCAAAAGTATGCAGCACAAACTATTCGTGCGTGTCTCATAAAAGCATTTATAGTCTATATACCTGTATAAGTATATTTACCGGAGAAAAAAAAATTGTATAAAATAATTTGTTTTATAAAACTTGTATACTTGGCAGAGTTTGAAATATTTTTTTAAGCCAAAGTAAATTTATATTTATTTGTTTTATTTGTTAATAAAAAATTGTGGTACATAAAATGGTGGCCAATTTAAACACACTAGATATAATAGTTTAGTCTTTTAATTTTTATGATGAAGGATTGATTATTGGTTGTCTTTATAGAATGTAAAATGTATTATTGCTTTTATCCTCCTAGATTGATTTTGATATCTCTTTCTCACTCTATTGTTCTCAGCCAAAGCAGTTGTTCTGGAACAGCGACTGTACCAAACGCTGTCAGTGTATTGGACGGAATCTCATACAGTGCGACCCCCGCCGATGTAAAGCAGAAGAGGAGTGCGTTCTGCGTCACGGCGTGCGAGGTTGCTTCGCCCGCCGTAACCAGCACTGCGTGGCATCGGGCGGTGGTGTCTTCCGCACTTTTGATGGTGCATCCCTTCGTCTCCCCGCCTCTTGCTCCTTTGTCCTGTCAACCATCTGCCACAAGCTCCCGGAGTTATCATTTCAGCTCATTGCCAATTTTGACAAGTGGAGTACGCCCAACCTGACCACCATCTCCCACGCTTACCTCTACATCAATGAGGAGAACATTCTCATCTCTGGAAACACAGTCAAGGTAGGATGATGTAGAAAAATTAACCTGGGAGGATGTTATATGTGTCATGTTATCAAATACTAATGCAAATCTCTTTCATCTAAGGTAAATGGAACGCCGGTTTCCGTACCTTTTGTCACAGGTCTCATGACACGAGTGTCCACGTCAGAGGGATTTCTGGTGATCGACACGCCGCAGGACATCCAGGTGCGTTACAACCGTTTCAACACGCTGAGCATCACCATGGGTCCACGACTCCAGAACAAAGTGTGCGGACTGTGCGGGAATTTCAACGGGGACCCCACAGATGATTACATCACGTCTCGAGGCAAAGCTGCCCTTAGCGCCCTGGAGCTGGCACAGAGCTGGAAGACCAACGGCATGCAAAACAGGTTAGCGGGAAGAAGAATCTACACCTCGATAGAAAATAGTTCTTTTGAATCGGTCTGATTTGAATCTGTCGTTCTCGTCCACAGCTGTGATGAGACTCAGTATGTGGCTTTGGCCCAGTCCTGTGATAATTCGGCCGTCTCGGAGCTTCAGGCCGAGGAAAACTGCCTGAAACTCACAGATCTGAAAGGTTTCTTCCAACCCTGCCACGGCCTGCTGGACCCCCACCCCTTCTACCAGTCTTGCTACCTGGACGGGTGTTACAACCACCGCAAAGCCCAAGTGTGCGGCTCCATGGCGGCCTATGCTGAGGCCTGCCGATCATTCGGCACACTCACTACCAAGTGGATCGCCCAGGAGAACTGCTGTAAGGGGACACTGCCACCTACAGGATTAGTGCTGAAGTGCCCGGGAAGAAAGACTGAAATCATAAATAAATAAATCAAATCTGTCACGATTTACTTTCTTTTCCTGTACATGCCTTTTTTCTTCTGTTGAACACGAAAGATGCTATTTTGAGAAATGTCTCAGCGGTTTTGTCAATGTAATAGAAGTCAATGGTGACCAATCTTCTTTCGGGTTTCCTTTAGAAGAAAGAAAATCATAAAAAAGATAAAAAAAAGTTTTATTTTGGGATTAACTGTCCTTCCTGGACTGTGGCTATGCTAATTATTTGTGGCATATTCATTTTTTAAGGCTATTTATTTTTCCAGTTGGGTCAATGTTTCAAAAATATCACAAATTTAACAAAACATGTGGAAAACTGACTTTTTGCAGAGCTTCCAAATAACATATTTTGTTTTGCCCTAAATCAAATAGTGTACACAGGTCTGTTTGAGGCTATAGGTTTAAAATAATGTTTAGAAGTCTACAGTGTGGCAAACCTGTGTGCTTGTGTGTTTCTGTGTGCTAACTTTGTACCTGGACCTGTTTTTAGCAGAATGGATCTATGACCCCTGCGCAGGAGAGATTTGCTCAAACACCACATGTGAGCAGGAGAATGGCGGAGATCTGTGCGGCTGTCCTGAGCTTCCCAGCACTGATTTTAGTGAGTAAGACAAACTGACACCTACTTAATCTTCAAGGTCTAATGAAAGCAGTTTACTATCAGGGTCTGAGTCTTAAAACATATATCTGTGGTTAAAAAGTTGTCAAATACGTGTTTTGTCATGAGACCCATGAGAATAAACCAGGTTTGAAGAAATCAATGTTCTGGCATATTTGAATTATGCACTCGGATCTGTTTACATCGTTTTACTGAATAAGCTCAAAACAGTCATCGTTTTGCTTCAAAAGATATTTATTATTTTGAGATCCTTTTTGGGTCCACTGTTCCTTTAATTCCACTTTTTTTTTTAATAAAAAGTCCCACAACGTTTTATTCTTCAGAGTACCACAAAAGTTAGACTGCGACTTTGTTAGAATGCATATTGTAACTTGATGACAAATAAACGCCCGCAAAAACAGAAGTCAGGTAACCATAGCAACAGTGGCTGCTCAAATGCCTTAATGTTTATTCAAGCAATCTGATTTTACATTGTAAAACCGAAAGCATTGTTAACATTATCACTCTTTTATAAATTTCCAAATCAATTTCGCCCTACGTCATAAAAAACAACTGCAGGCGAAGTTTAAAGGAGTCCACCTGCATCTCTTTGTGGTTTTCTAGATGAAGATGACATCATACAGGCCGAGGTGACCTGTAAGCACGCTCAGATGGAGGTGTCCATCTCTAAGTGTCGTCTGTTCCAGCTGGGCTTCGAGAGAGAGGACGTGCGAATTAATGACCAGCACTGCGCTGGTATCGAGGGAGAGGATTTCATCTCATTCCACATCAATAACACCAAGGGACACTGTGGCTCTATTGTACAGGTGAACAGTTCCCTCATTCTCATTACCAAATGTTCAGGAGCAGACAGTCTCGGCTCTGCCTCTCGAGAGAGAATAGAAACTTCTGTTCCTCTGAGTAAAGAAAGTGTGGGGTTGGGCGTGTCACACAAGACCGTCGTGTGCATGCAGCAGAACAGAAATACATGCATAAAGGTGCATCAAATTTCAGGTTTTATTGAATATAGACCTATGCAATATAATATACAGAGCTGTATTTTTAGAGTTGTATAAAGACTTGACACAATGAAGCGTTATGTTGTTTATTACCTTAGAATGAACTATTTCTATCTGTACACCGAAGGTCCCCTTACATGGAGTTCACCATGTTGTTTCTACAGTAGCTCTAAACGGACAAACTCCTCTACAAAGTGTTTGGTAAATACGTCAATCGTAAATTTCCATAAGCAAAGAAGCGAATACGTGACAACATGTTTTTCGTGTGTCAGTTGTCGTCGTTCTTTGAAAGGGAGCCATTGGTTGCAATTCGCATCCTTACCACTAGATGCCGCTATAATCTTCACATTGCTCCTTAAAGGGGTCATATGACATATTATCGTTTGTTTTAGATATGATGCGATTTGTTTACAAGATTTAAGGTTCACCTCTCTGAAATGAGCAGATTTTTAAAAACCAGTGCGTAGTGATTGGTTGAATCCTGCAAATGTCTGACGGAAATGTAACACCTCTTAGCATATTTGGAACATCAGGTTCCAATGCAATCGTACTGCAAGGTACACCACCTTACTTGCATGTACATTTGTGCGGTCTTAGTCAACTCATGCCACGAATTATGTAGATTTGTGATGGTATGGTTACACAAGGCACTCCAGGCAGGTCTAGGTGAGCATTCGCTTTTAGATAGAATGCATCTTTGTCAATAACTTTAATTTTTGCAATGATCAGTGCCAATATATCCTGTCAATCAAAAGAGGAAAATGAGAAAATATCAAGAACCATCACAGTATTGACAGAGTTGATGGAATTAAGCTATTGGTATTGATAGAAATTTTGTATGGGTAAAAAGTAATATCATAAATAATTCAGTGGCAGTATTTGATTACAAGGTTACAAACACACTTTTCCTCTCCACACTCGTATTTTGAGTTTGGTTTATTGAGCAGAAAATGAAATATAAATCATTCTAGTCAATATATCACAATTTTATTTTTATTGTGAATTATCTTGCCCAAAATAAAAATACAATATTTTGACATTCAATTCAAAAGGTGCGCCTTGAAAGTGCTTTTGTGAAATGATGCAGCACACTTCTTTTAGACAAAATTTCTTACAACAATGCATGTATGGCAGTCCATAAATTCAGCAAAAACATGTTGTTTGTGCTTTTCAGATTAGCAGTAGAACAAATCTTCTCGTGTTCTCCTAAATGTGATTATATGCGCACTTACTGCGCTGTTTTGTTAGCCGAGTGCTCTGTTCTCTCTGGAACGCTCATTAAATTCAGAGTAACTTTATGTGCGCGTTTGTGCTTTGTGCGTGTGTGTGTTTATGAGTCCAGTCGAACGGAACACACATTATGTACAAGAACACAGTGTGGATCGAGAGCGTGAACAACACGGGGAATGTGGTGACACGTGATAAGACCATCAACGTGGAGTTCTCCTGTGCTTACGAACTGGACATAAAGATCTCCCTGGAGACCGTCTTAAAGCCCATGCTCAGGTACACAATAACATATGTGCATCCTGTAACATTTTAAGTTGTATTTTTATTTTAAAAATCTGCATTTTTTTCTCTAAAGTGTGATCAACCTCACCTTGCCTACTCAAGAGGGCAACTTCATCACAAAGATGGCCCTGTACAAGAACTCTTCCTACCGACAACCGTACCGTGAGGGAGAGGTTGTTCTGAGCACCAGGGATGTTTTGTTCGTGGGGGTGTTTGTGGAAGGAGCCGATGATAAACAGCTTATTCTCATTGTCAACATGTGCTGGGCGACGCCATCTCGACACAGCAGCGATCGCCTCCGATACATTATCATAGAGAGAGGGTAAGCAAACATTACAGATAGTCATTTTTATTTCAGTTTTTCACATGAATTTACATCACATCGTCATGTTGTTCTAGATGTCCGAACATCAAGGATAACACTATAGGCATGGCCGAGAATGGCGTGTCACTCACCTGCCGCTTTCACGTCACCGTCTTTAAGTTCATCGGCGATTATGACGAAGTGCATTTGCACTGCGATGTTACACTGTGCGATTCTGAAACCAACGCCTGCAAAGTGGTGAGAATTCATACACACATTTATTTTGGGCTTTTTGCCTCTCTATAACCATAGAGACAAGACTCGAGTCAGAGAAAATCACACGTGAGACTTTCATTGTTTCTACTAGATGGAAGTGAGAAAAATTTTAGTTCAGAAAGTCAACAATGTGCTCAGATTTGCTTGGACTGAAAAATCAAAGGCCACAATTCTAAAGGTCCACTATTTTGATATGAGCTCTGAACATTATTTCTAGTACTGCTATATTTTAAGCGAATCATTTTAGGAGAAACTTCTTTTGTACCAAAATAAAACAATTTCTATCAATCCTCACAGTTTTGAAGCAGCATCATCTGAGCATCAAATGTTCCTTTAGAGAAATGTGACAGGGTGTGTGTGTGATTGGTACATGATGCAAACTCATCATTTTTCCATCTTCATCTCTCCGTCTTTTATCTTTGAGAAGCGTTTCTTTCACATTCAATCATATTCTTCCATTAACAGAATTGCCCTCATAACAAACGCAGTTACATGGATTACAGTCAGCATAAAGAACAGATCTTGTCAGTGGGACCAATCAGAAGAAGAGGTATTTTTGAGCGTGTGTGTGCGTGTGTGAGTAGATGGTAATAGGATGTGGGTGTATAATCGGGTGTTTTGTGTATGTGCGCATTACCAAGGTGATTACAGCCAAGTGTGTGTGTGTGTGTGTGTGTGTGTGTGTGTGTGCTTGTGTATGTGTGTGTTTTAGATTCAGACTGGTGTGAAGAGGATAATGGTGGATGCCAGCAGATCTGCAGTAGTCAACTAACTGGTGCTGTGTGCAGCTGTGTGACTGGAATGCTGCAGAGAGACGGCAAGAGCTGCAGAGGTGAAACACAAGAGCATCTCTGATTATTACCGCTTTAACAAATTGATCAAAAAACTGTTTCCAAGGGGGGATTAGGTAGGATTAAAACACCTAGTCCTATTAAGCGATTCTTTAACAAATTTATCAAAACGTGTTTCCAAAAAGTACAGGATTAATTCCCCCTTTACCATATGATTTTCATTGTTTGGACACACTAGCTATTCACCCTTGAACAGATTAGTACAAGCCCCGCCCTAAACTCTTATCATTGGCTAAGCCAATGTTGTTATGTTGGCCCATTCAGGCAAACAAAGCGTTCTTAAAATCGCCTCGTTTTTTAAGCTCAGGGAGGTCAACTTTAACCAACGGATAACTTAGAATTGTCCCTATATTAGAAGAAAGTCTGTCAAATAATATAATTATTTATAAACAATAATACATGTATATATATGATTTCTTGTATATTGTATCTCCTATTTGATCTCTTGTATGCAAGAATTGTTTGATGTGTCTGAGGTTATTTTATGTGTTACTTTTTGTGCTGCCATTTTGGCCAGGACTTCGTGAAAGAGATTACATCCGGGTAAAAAAATAATAATAATATATATATGTTATATGTAAGTTTTAATAAAACCATGGTTATTTTAGTTTTACTAAACAATTTAGAAAATCTTCCTGTTCATTGAAATTAAATACAATATTGACCTAAACATTATTAGAAAAAATTAGTGGTGGGCCGTTAACGGCGTTAACGCAGTGAGACTCTTATCTCGCGATAAAAAAAATGTCGCCGTTAATCTATTCTCAAAGTTGGGTTGGGAGCTGGGTCTATACTACACAAGCTATGATGACTTTCACTTTGATATTTTAGCGCGGATGTATACATAGATTAATGTCACTGTAGGGGAAGAGAACGAGATTTTTCAACTCGCGTGATTCGCGTCATTCGCTTCATTCTCGCCGCCTCATCATCTCATAAGCAGGGCTTCATTCGCGCGATTCGCGCAGCAAGTAGGTCTATCGCCTCTTTGCATTGACTTAACATGTAAATCACTCGTGTTTGGTCTGAACACAACATAACGTTACTGTGAAATGACCAGATCAAACGTGACGTGCTAACATGGATGCAGCTATGAAGCCGCCGGGTTTGCTTCAGGGAACATTTATTTTTAAGACGCTTCCCAATGGAAACCTCGACAAGACTAAGGTTGTTTGCACCTTGTGCAATGTGGAATTGGTTTACTGTACGAAATTGGTTTACATACAGTTAGTTTAAAAAAAAACTTTCTCTCAACAGGTAGTGGTCTAGCTTTAGTTGAAACCAATAACTTTGTATTGGCACCTAATGTATTATGGCTCCTGTATGACATATCGATTGTTGCTCCCTAACTCTTTGTAAGTCGCTTTGGATAAAAGCGTCTGCTAAATGACTGAATTTAAATGTAAATGTACTGTAGGAGTTCTTCCAGTCTCAAGTACCACCTAAACACAAAGCATCCCTCGCTAATGCGGAAGTAAACACAAGTACATCTTATTGAACATAATTTAATTTTCATCACAAATTATCATAGTATAACAGCTTTCTCAAGTAGTTTGTGATGCATTTTGGAAACAGGAGATGAGCCCCTGGTCTAATGCGCCACCTGGCTTGAGAAACCCGTTCTCAAAGACTTACTTTTAGTCATTATTTGGGTAACACACATATTCTTAATGCCTTCGGCAGAATTCAAATGAGTCATTTTAATCTAGATTAATCTAGATTAATTCCAAGATTAATCTAGATTAAAAAAATTAATCTATGCCCACCACTAGAAAAAATATACCAATGAAGAATACAAACGTTGCCTCAAAAAATAAGTTTAAAGCACAAAAATTATAAAAATAAACAAACGGAACTAAACTGGAACTAGAACTAAATGAAAAATAATTAATCTTATACAGCAACATATAAAATTAACAAATAACTTATAAAATGAAAAGTATACACCTTAATTGCTAAAACGTTCACTAAAATGAGCAAAAACTAAATCTAAAAAAATAAAAGCTCATTTAAAAGATTAATAGAACTAAATAAAACTTAAATCAAATCTATAATAACTATGAACAAAACTTGAGGTTATCACATAAAAAAGTAATATTTAAACTTTTCCTGAACTCATGTAGAAATATGACTGTTGTAATGCTTTAAGGTGAATCTGAACTTGTTTTCTTTACAGTGTTTGAGGTCTGAAGAAATACAGAGCATCCTTTCTGTTATTTTGACCTGTTTCTCCAGTTTTCATTTTCTGCAAACGAATGCAAATAAAAAAAAAATACTTGAAATTTTTGATAAATATCTTTCCTAGATCACAGAATGACACAAAAAAACATAATTTTACCTGAACACAAACCTATAAATTGAACATTCAGATAATGTATTATTATTCATTATATATTGCAGTAGATTACAATCATTTTATGAGAACAGTAAATTTGTAATAATACCCTCTATTGTGTTCTTCTTTTCTGTATATATTTTATATATTTCATACGTATCCTGTGTTTTTTTCTTAAACAAAGCAACATTGTTAAAATATATATGTATAAACATATTTATATTAAACTACATTTCAATTGAATTAAATATACTTTTCACCATTAACTGTAGATACCAGAAGACTAGACATACTGTATATTGATGAACGATGTCCTTCATCAGAAACCCATCGTTGTACTATTATGTGTGAAGTTATAATAAATGTCAATATCGTCATCACACACTCCTGTGCACCACAAAAACATATTAAATGTCAATAGCGTCACAAATGTCAACAAACGTCACAAATGTGTCGCTTATGCTTTTCTGTAACTCAAAACCAAAGTGAATCATGCATGACTCCACTTCTTTTCTTTCTCCAACAGTCACCAGTACGAGCGCTGATCTTCGACCCCTCGTTGCCCTGGTAGCCGTCGTCGCAGGCGTCAACATTTTACTTCACACTCACACCTCGGTTTTCTTCTCTTAATGCCCAACCAGCACGGCCAAGGGAGACTGAGGAGCATACAGACCAACTCTAGGAGAAACGGAACACAGAGCCAATGACGGCACGCGATGACCCGGCAGCCCCGCAGAAAGGACCGCCTTCATCGAAGCCAAAACTGTGATCAATTACAACCAGGCGATCCTTCACCAGTAGAGCGCAACCGTCAAACAACAAGTCTCGGTCAAACATGATAAACCCTTCAAACCTGAAAGAACCCAGACGTCAGCTCTTATCTTTGGCGTAACATCGAACACCAGCGACTGAATATTTCACAGACACTAATTACAGATTAGATAACGTTTTACTTTCTAGATGATCAATATTCTCGAATCACCAAAATGTGAGAGCATGTGTTGCGAGAATGGATGATGATTCTCAACACCAGTTTGTCTTCTATTTAGTTGATTTGATGAAATGATGAAATGCATACCTTCTCCTGTTCTTATTCTCAATATGCCATTTTCTTTCTTATTTTAGCCCCATTTTTGCCATATTGAAGTATTGCTGAGATCAACAATGCCAACCAATTTTTGCATATTCCTGTGGATAAGATTGAGTGAATATGTTTTGGCTCCAACACACAAATGTTCTTAAAGCTTCACTTATTTAAGCTGTATATAATAAACCTTGTTTGATGGATGTGAACATTTTCACCCTGTACTATAAATACTCAATGTACTGTATGAATCATCTGTATGATCATCAACTTTGATGCAGTTTAGCCCGGCAGTATCAACTTGATGAAGTTGATACTAAAGGGATATTTCACCAAAAATGATGTCATGATGTACTCACTCTCATGTCGTTTTAAACATGTATGACTTTCTTTCATCGAAAGAGCACCAAAAAAAGATTGTTTGGCGAACGTTGGTGACCAAACAACACTGGCTCCCCTTTGACCTCTCAAAATATCTTCTTTGTGTCATAGACAGGTTTCGAATGACATGAGGATAAATAAATAAATGATGACTGAATGTTTATTTTTGGGTGAACACTCCTCTTAAAGGGATAGTTCAGCCAAAAACTCAAATTTGCCGTTTATTTACTCTGCTTCATATAATGGTCTATGGGGTCCGCCGTTCTAAGAGTTCCTAAAGCACATAATTCCAAAAAGCGGCCCCTGGCGACATGTTGATGTTTCGTGAAGTGACACGCTCATATTTTCATAAATTTGAACGTCATTTTTAATAATATTAGCCATAATGTACAGCATCAACCACCCTTTCTAAAGGGGGCAATAAACGCACCAGCCGCTGGTATGCCATCCGGCATCAAGTACTACAAGAAGAAGATTGTGTGCAGAGGCTGCACATTATGGCTAATATTATTAAAAATTACGTTCAGTTTTATGTAAATATCAAACAAATCGCTGCACGAAACGTCAACATGCCGCCAAAAGCCGCTTTTTGGAATTATGTGCTTTAGGACCTCTTAGACAGGTGGACCCCATAGACTCCCATTATATGAAGCAGAGAGAGCTGCGGATTTACCAAACAATCTTCTTTATGGTTCTACTCATGTAAAAATGTCACCTACATCTCTGATGGCCTGAGGGTGAGTAAATAAACGGCAAATTGGCTGTACTATCCCTTTGATAGATCTGGCTGTTTATGATAGTCTGCATTTGGATTTGCTCATGACATCACATTGCACATTACACCTATGCGTTTCCTGTAGGCTTGGACAGCCAACACCATAGTAACACAAACAGTCAGCTTTTGGTGACCAAATACATAATATCCATATGTTATTGTTTTGTAACGTTTTCTTATTCTATGGGTTGTTTGTTATGTTTTTACTCCGATATGATTTATTTGAGAATAAAGTGAGCAATTCACATCGTTTTTGTGATTCTATTCATAGTGCATTAGTCACTGCTTCTGCAGCAGTGCCTGAGGTAAAGCGAGAGAGCGCGCGCCCGCCTGCCCGCCCGCTCTTGGGGTTGCTAAGGCGACCGCTTGGGAGGCGGTTCCTTAAATCAAGACTTCGGAAAAGCGTGAATATCCGAGCTGGACTGTGTGCTGGTATGCTGTGACTTCATACCAACGATCGAGCGAACAGTCCCGCTTCTGTTTCTTGCGGTCCTCAGATGAATCTTGAAGATATTTAGGGATATATTTTGGTGGTCAGTCGAGAGGATGAGCTGGAATTCTTCTGGTAAGGATTTTAAGGGCTCGAGGGTAGGATTAAACGTGACATAACTTGCCCAGATCCACCAGGCGGTCTTATAACGTTTATATCATTCATTTCAAGAACCACTCCTTTTCAATGGTGGTTCAATTTCTATAAATGTCTGTAAATGCTCTATGTATATTTTACAGTACCAGTGTGTGCAGTGTGTCTGATGGTGTTTATAGTTCTCTTACAGTATCAGTGTGTGTTTGATGGTGTTTATATTTCTCTTACAGTATCAGTGTGTGTATGATGGTGTTTTTATTTCTCTTACAGTATCAGTGTGTGTTTGATGGTGTTTATATTTCTCTTACAGTATCAGTGTGTGTATGATGGTGTTTTTAGTTCTCTTACAGTATCAGTGTGTGTTTGATGGTGTTTATATTTCTCTTACAGTATCAGTGTGTGTATGATGGTGTTTATAGTTCTCTTACAGTATCAGTGTGTGTATGATGGTGTTTATAGTTCTCTTACAGTATCAGTGTGTGTATGATGGTGTTTATAGTTCTCTTACAGTATCAGTGTGTGTTTGATGGTGTTTATATTTCTCTTACAGTATCAGTGTGTGTATGATGGTGTTTATAGTTCTCTTACAGTATCAGTGTGTGTATGATGGTGTTTATAGTTCTCTTACAGTATCAGTGTGTGTATGATGGTGTTTATAGTTCTCTTACAGTATCAGTGTGTGTATGATGGTGTTTTTATTTCTCTTACAGTATCAGTGTGTGTTTGATGGTGTTTATAGTTATCACAGTATCGGTGTGTGTCTGATGGTGTTTATATTTCTCTTTCAGTATCAGTCTGTGTCTGATGGTGTTTATATTTCTCTTACAGTATCAGTGTGTGTCTGATGGTGTTATAGTTATCTTAAAGTATCAGTGTGTGTCTGATGGTGTTTATAGTTCTAACAATATCAGTGTGTGTCTGATGGTGTTTATATTTCTTTAACAGTATCAGTGTGTGTATGATGGTGTTTATAGTTCTTACAGTATCAGTGTGTCTGATGGTGTTTATAGTTCTCTTACCTTATCAGTGTGTGTTTGAATGAGTTAAACAGTATATCGTATAGGAACAGTGTTGTTTGATGGTGTTTATAGTTAGCTTACCTTATCAGTGTGTGTTTGATGGTGTTTATAGTTCTCTTACCTTAGTGTTTGTTTGAATGTGTTATATATCGTAAAGGAACAGTGTGTGTTTGATGGTGTTATAGTTTTGTTACAGTATCAGTGTGTGTATGATGGTGTTTATAGTTCTTACAGTATCAGTGTGTGTCTGATGGTGTTTATAGTTCTCTTACAGTATCAGTGTGTATCTGATGGTGTTTATAGTTCTCTTGCCTTATCAGTGTGTGTTTGAATGTGTTAAACAGTATATCGTATAGGAACAGTGTGTGTTTGATGGTGTTTATAGTTAGCTTACCTTATCAGTTTGTGTTTGATGGTGTTTATAGTTCTCTTACCTTATCAGTGTGTGTTTGATGGTGTTTATAGTTCTCTTACCTTATCAGTGTTTGTTTGAATGTGTTATATATCGTAAAGGAACAGTGTGTGTTTGATGGTGTTATAGTTTTGTTACAGTATCAGAGTGTGTTTGTCTGATTGTGTTTATAGTTATGTTACAGTATCAGTGTGTGTTTGATGGTGTTAATATTCATCTTACAGTATCAACGTGTGTTCAATTGTGTTTATAGTTCTCAGTATTCGTTTGTGTTTAAAGGTGTTTATAGTTCTCTTGCAGTATCAGTATGTGTTTAAATGTGTTATTAGAGATCTTATAGAAACAGTGTGTGTTTAATGGTGTTTTATAATTATGTAACAGCATCAACGTGTGTTTGATGGTGTTTTCGTTATCTTATAGTAACAGTGTGATTTTGAAGTTTGGTGTTTGATGGGGTTTATAGTTATCTCGCAGTTTCAGTCTGTGTTTGAATGTGTTATTGGATATTGTATAGGAACATTGTGTGTTAAATGATGTTTATAGTTATGTTACAGTATCAATATAGTTATCTCACAGAACCGGGGTGTGTGTTTGTTGTTTATAGTTATCTTACCGTATCAGTGTGTGTTTGGCTTTTATAGAAATTTAACCAAACCAATGTCTATTTGGTTTTTATAGTTAATAGATCTGGTGTGTCTGGTGTTTAGTTATTTTACAGAAACAGTGTGT
The DNA here is from genome assembly GCA_008369825.1 of Triplophysa tibetana. NCBI lineage: Eukaryota > Metazoa > Chordata > Actinopteri > Cypriniformes > Nemacheilidae > Triplophysa > Triplophysa tibetana. The sequence goes on along the minus strand of CM017901.1, from coordinate 2,562,935 downwards.
GTTTAACACAATGTTTATAGTTACAATGCTAGGTTGTGTTTGTGGTTATGTTACAGTGCCCATGTACTGTATGTTTGGTGGTGTTTACAGTTCACTTACAGAAACAGTGTGTGTTTGATGCAGACATGTTACAGTACCAGTGTGTGTTTGACACAGTGTTTTTGTAACTGCTGTATGTTACATTAACAGGGTCTGTGTGAACACACAGTGAGGTTGCTTTATTAGGCAACAGTCCATTAGTAAATTACTTTCTAGTTTTTTATTAACTTAACCATACTATAAAAACCTGTTCCTTTTCTACTGCCAAAAAGAAGCAAAACTACCACGGTAAAACAGGGTTTATCATTTATGGGATTAATTGAGTCTCATTAGTGTCGGTCAACATGCTTACATGCTAAATGATAGAAACATAATCACGTCCTTCTCCCACACAACTGATACTGTAAGATGAGAAAATGCCATTCATCATTTGTCTTCGTGACGCTTCTGTGTTTAAGCAAGGCATAAATTCTCCTTTGTTTTAGTCACGTTATAGTTTACAGTTCCATTTTGTCTTCCTTGCGTCTAACTTGTCTTCTTTACATCTTGGTCATGTCTCCAGTCTACTCCCCCTCAAAATACACCACCGGTTCCACTCTCCTAAGCCCTTACAGTTCCTACAACCCCTACGACCGCACCCTGGGATACATCGTCCGTGGTCAGCCCCAGCTTTCCAGGTATGCACCTTCTACCTCCCGCTACCTTACACCGGGCCCTTGCCTCGACCGAGGTTTCCCATTCATACCTCAGGAGCCTGAACGAGGTCGACCTGCACCCCATTCAGATCCCCACATCACCCGTCGGAGCGAAAGTTCCAGTCGAATGCAGGTTAAAGCCCCGGTTCTCCGGATGAATGGGTTGAGGGGACGCTCACCTTCGAGGACCGGGTACACATGCACATCTGCACTGTCGAGGCAGCGGAGATCGGTGAGTCAGTCAGATCTGATGCAAGAACTGTCCTCACTGGCGATCTGTGATGCTGGAGCAGGAGAGAGAGGAGTCTACACAGTCAAAGAATGTCTTATCAGGAGACGGACTGAGTACTCAAGGCCTATTTACTGGAGCTCGGAGGTGAGTAACATATTGAATTATACTCTCATAATAAACATATTGAAATTAGGATATTTTTCTCATGCTGAAGAGAACATTGGAAAAACGCTCTGAACTTTACAACAACATAAACAACTTGATATATACAGAACATATACCTGGTTGATATTGCTGTTATTTCAAGATCATTCTGCATATCACGCTTCAAAAATGAATTACTCGCTTAGTATTTTTATCTTCTTTTCTACTACAAATATGTAGAACAATTAAACACTCTTAAATCAATAAATGTTTAGCAAGCAATATTACGTCTTGTTTTATGAAAAAAATGTCTGAATTAGGTTTTACCTCCTTATTAAGTAAAGTTAATAAATTTATTCATACACAGATATTTTTTGGTTAAAAAATGGAGAAATTCTAATCTAAGGGAGAAATTACATTTTTGAAGTGTTATTAAAACGAGCAAATTGAAAAAATGTATTTTGTACATTTTTGTCTTTCATTACAAATGTAGAAACACTTAAATCAAAGAAATAGAATTACAATATTAAGTCTCATTTTCCAAAAATCTAAATGGTGGGTTGCATTAAACAATACAAATGATCTGCCAATGGGGCAAGAAAAATTATGTTTATTTTCTTGTTTTCTGTATGAACTGAGTTTATTTTTCCAACCCATTGCCTAATATTTTCTTGTTTAACTCGTTAATTTTGATACATTGGTCAGAAACCAATTGTATTACAAGTAAATGTATCTGTAGATTTTCAAACTTGCAGTAATGACCACTTTTCAAACCAATTATTATTTTAACCAATAATAACGCTAAATGACATATCAGTTTTACTAATTTAGTCTTAGATGTATATAATAACAGTACAAAACACAGTACATTTAAATGGTGAAATTTTCTGTTATGTCATAAAGTTTAGATGTTTATTATTCAGAAATGCTTTGTGACACAATATTAAATTTAAGGACCACACTTGGACTGTGTAAAGCACATGAAGTGCAATTTCATGAGCTTGTAGTTTGACACTCTCGCACCTTTATTTCAAACACTCATCCAGGCAGATTTGAGGATAAATTAGACTCATCAACACCACACTGGCCACACATTATTCCGGGTGGGCTGTGTGCTGGTACACACACAGAGACACACGGCTGATTTTAAGCACACACTTTAAATGTGTCAACGGTTGCTATACAATAGGTGGATAATATATTTTATTTTTATTCCTTAAGCCTCGGTGGGGATTTTGTTCTACCGGATTTAAATAATACTCAGAGCGACAAAAAAATCTGTTGGAAGAATGAGCAGCTGTGCATATTTTATCCTGTAGTACTCAAGTTTACTCACTAGAGTGTGCTGTTGTCCTCTCCTTAGTACAGAGTACTGTACTCTGCAGTATCAATAAAAGCAGAATATTTCTTTGGTAATGACTCAGTTTAAAAAATATGTATTAAGCACATATTTCTTTATGAACACATGCATGCCATAGATAACAGAAATAGATGTGAAAGTGTCATTGATGCTAAAGAATAAATTGTTTCATGACATCAAAAGAGATTGAGAAACAAATGATACACTTGTATCTGTTTCATCACTTTGAGACCAAAAAACTCTTTTGAAGTGCGTGTGTTTTTTAAATTATTTTGTATTACTTGAGGGATAGTTTACACAGAAATGATTTCATTGTTTACTCACCTCATGTCATTCCAGACCTGTACGACGTTTTTCTATAGAACACAAATATTTTGAAGAACGTTGACAACAAAACAAAACTGGGCTCCATTGACAAAACATTTCTCAAAATGAGTGATTTCTGAAAATATGTTTGTGTTCTACAGAAATAAGGGTCACATAGGTTCACCGCCACATGAGGGTGAATAAACAATGACATTGTTTTTTTATTTAGGTGAACTGTCCCTTTAAAGTGTGATACTTTTTAAGCAGAAAAAGGTTAGAGCCCCTTTTAATAAGTGACCTGTTATCTTTTACACCTGAGCGTGCATCATTATTGAAGCCATTGCCTGGACATGTCCATGCTGTGTGTGCGATCCTGGATCCAAGATCACGTCTTACAATCTCTATCGCACCATAAACAACTTCAGATTATAACAGATTTCATGCACTTGCCTCAGTTTATTTGTTTATGAGCTGACATTGAGGCAGATTGATTGTTCGTGGTTTGCTTTGACATTTCAGGGACATGAGTTTCTGGGGCAGAGGTCTGTACTGTGCTGAATCCAATGACTTCTTCATGGTTACACCTCCGTATATCAGTACAATTTCATGATGTAGTTTGGACTTTGTCTGCCCTATAGTGTATCGTCAGCCAAATCAGGGTGACGTAAAAAAGCCAAAACTATGACTTAAGCTTATTTTCATTCCGCTTCTCCTCCTGTCCAAACAGTGTGCTACGACAAGATGCTTTGAAAGTGAATCTCATCATTTTTCATGCATTATTTCAACATCAAGAGAGGTCATTGTGGCCGGACGGATGTTTTTATTTCTTTTTCTTCATCTGCATTCCACTCCGTGTGGTTTTAGGAGAGGCCGGGAGAGAGAGGCCTTTGATTTTCTTTTGATGGTGTGGTCTGTGTAAATCTCGCTGTGTTGACAGATGTGATTTTATTGCTCGGCGTGTGTGTTTAGGTTCCATAAGTTTTCATATTCAGGTGCGATGTTATTGTGAGGATGAGACTAAATAAAAAAGATAAGATTAGTGTACAACATCTTTTACCATTAGTTGTGTTTTCATTGTTTTAATGAGAAGTCTTCATTGATGTCAGTTTTGTGTCTTTATTGCGCATTCGGTCTGAGTTGTTTTAACGTTACATGTGCAGTTCAGAATGTTCTGTAACTTTTATAAAGTTGCACATTATGTTTTTGACACATAGTTTCCTAACAATGCAGTCAGACTGAAGTCAGAAATCTTGGTATGACAGAAACTTTCATTGTGAGTCATTCTCAATTGATGTGACGTATGCTGATTAAAATATAATCGTTTAAACAATTAGGAATATTATTGGCCATATCTGTATTTTTTATGTTATGATATATAAATCTGATAATAAATATATATAAACACTTATAATAAAATCAGTATAGTAAAGCTGATAAATGATGAATCATGTCCTCTGGTTGAACCATTTCGGAAGCAAGCTGCTCACAGTTAACATACAGTACAGTACTGGAAGAACATCTATTTGAACAACTTGTTTATTAAATAAACATGATACCAGAAAAGTTTAAAAGTTCAAGAATCTTTACCTAGTGTAAAGTAGGCGTGGTACATGAATTTAGAAATTTTGAAAAAAAAGCAGTTCTCCACTTCTTATCTTTTGTTTCACGTGAAGAAAAAGGTTTATAAAAATGTTTAATTTAGTGGTAATTGGCTTCAAACTTTAAAGAATAATCAGTTATCCCTATCAGCCAAAATCTACATATCGGTGCATCACTACAAACAATAAATATAAAAATAAACAGGCTAATCTTGGAGAGAATTGTTTGACTAAAGTATTTAGAAAGAATAAAGGAAATTGCTTCGGTTAAAAGTCATTTTATTTTCTGTTTCAAATCTGCGTTCCAAATGTATGTTTTTGTGTTTCAGGTTTAAAACTTTAATGTATCATTTTAGGTTGCAGTTTTGCATTGAAATAAAAATCTTTGAATCTCTTATGACATAAGGGTGTGGATATGAGTATTAGGTGTGGTGACTTCAAATTCTCTGAATGACTTTCTTATCTGTCCTTCTCTGCTTAAGTGCAATAATGGTGAAAAGAAGGCCACAGGGTAGCGGATGGAAACCATAGATACACAACATCAGAAAATTAACATCATTACTTTAAGAAGAAGTTTGCTACACCCAATTTCCTTTTCCACACCCAAAAATTCACAGATATGTCTAAAGTTTATTTTTGGTTAATCTGAAAACTAAATCTCAAAAATTTGAGCTATAGAGATATTATAGATTTGAAAATATAAAAAAAATCTTTTTTAATTTAATCTGAAACAAATGAATTGAGAACCTTACACTTATCCACTAATAAGAAAATAATATATTTAAAATAAGGATTTAACTAAATCTCATAATTTAAACGATTTTATATCTTAAAAACTTTAATAAAAAATTATTTTTAACACTGGAAATACTCCCTTTATGTATCTTTTGTTGTTTATCGTGTAAGTCTGTTTTATTTTCTAAATGCTATTTTTCCAGTTAAGCTTATGTCACATTTATAACTTTGTATATTGTTGCTCCTGTGTAGTTTCTGGTATATTCATACATTTCAGTTTTATTTTAATGTTACATTTACATTTACATTTAGTCATTTGGCAGACGCTTTTATCCAAAGCGACATACAGTGCACTTATTACAGGGACAATCCCCCTTGGAGCAACATGGAGAAAAGTGTCTTGCTCAAGGACACACTGGTGGTGGCTGCTGGGATCGAACCAGCAACCTTTGATTTACCAGTTCAGTGGTTAAACCCACTAGACCACCACTAAACCCACTAGACCACCATCTCCATGATATTGGAGATAAAACAACTCCATAATGTTGTTTTATCGCTTTTTTAAGATAAAAAGTCATTCGATGTTCAGTGTAAGGTCTGTGTCCGGAAGTACAGAAACAGAAAGCAAGAGAATCAGAGATAAAGAGTGTGAGAGAAAGGGAGTGTGATAAAGTAAAACGTCATTCTTGTGTCATTGGGAGAGTCAGATACCTTCTCACTACTTCTCCCACGGCATGTGGTTTCAACATACAGTATGTGTTTGTACAAACCCACATAGATACACTCCTATTCAAATGAAGAAACGCACAACAATATGCCTACTTCTGTGCTTTGTGTCGCATTGAATTTGCATGGGAACCCATCCTCTGTCCTGCATTGCAAATCACAAGCTCAATCCACATGCAAATCACCTCCTGGGATCTCACCATGACAACCAAACATGTCTGCACAAGTCACCAGAATGACTCAACTCTGCATGCAAGCTTATTAAAAGGCCTGTTAGCAGTTTATAGCAGCTAATGTGAAGTTGTTGCTTGGGTGTTGCTATGAATGCAGCGGACAGACTCTCGCGTGGCAAGAATATTGATCTTTGTCCTGCCAACGGTGATTTGGATGGGTGGATCTCAAGAAAGCTGTCAAGAACATGGCCCGGTTGTATTTCAATAAAGAAAATAACAAATCAGAATTGTTATTTTGCTTTATAACACATCTGTAGAAAATGACTCCTGTTTAAAAGTAACAGTTCAACCAAAAAAGAAAATTTGGCCATTATTTACTCACCCTCATGCCTTTCCAAACATGTATGACTATTCTTATATGACTTTTATGATATATAGGTAACCCATCACTTAAAATTTAGAGCTAGACTTTGTCTCAAATCTCCTGGATGTCATATTTTATTTTATTAATTGATTGATTTGATTGCTTTTAGATATAAATGTAGTCTTCTTTTCCCAAACTATATGAAAATGTTACAGATTTCACTTTTCTAACTGAGGCTTGTTTATACATTCTTGCTGTTTAATGTTTGAGAGAGTTTTTTGTTAAATACTCGATTCACCTCATATGACAACAAGTGTTTCAGTTTTGTGATTCGACTTTTCAGTATCGCATACTTATTTAAGACTTATGAATTGATTCCCAGAAAGACCCTAGAAATCTCACATACTGTATTTCTCTTTAAAGCTTAAAAGGATAGTTCAACCAAAAGTGGAAATTCTGTCACCATTTACTTGTATAAATTACTTTGTTCAGCTAAACACAAAGGAAGATATTTGAAGAATGTTAACCATTTTCAGTTCTGGGGCATCATTGACTACCATAGTAAGAAAAAAGCCCCAGAACTGTTTGCTTTCCTACATTCTTTAAAATACTGTATCTTCTTTTGTGATTAACAGAATATGAAAAAATGTCCAATATTATATTATTCTGTATTGTACTCCCTTTGTGTACAGGTTCGAAACCATAGACATAAATAACTAGATGTTGCATCTAAGCGCTACAGGCACGTAGATGTGTCCGCCATCTTAAATTCCCCATAAATGGGGAAACCTTTCATTGCTGTCATGTGTTAGTGCAGCTGATATTAGGTTTGAGTTTACACAATAATAAATGTGTTTTCATAATCATACATACTTGATTTTGAATGTTAACGGAACCGCTCGCACCATTCCAATATGGCGGACGACCTACGTTTAGTGGCCCATAGAAACAGATACTAATGCGGCATCTAGTGATTTATATCTGTTTGAAAAATAAGCGATGACAGAATTTTCATTTTCAATGAACAAATCTTTACTTTTAACACTTTATGTAAAGTTATATCAGTGTAAATTGGCTCATCACTTATGCTATATATTAAAATTTATGTTTTTATTCCTCCTATTTAGAAAACACCTGACAATAGATGATAGCTAAACGAAACATGACTGGAATTTCCATTATGTAACACTTGAGCAGTTAAAATGACCTTTTTTTCTATTATCAGTAAATGGCTCTAGGCTAAAAGTTGTACTACTTGTTACACAGAACCCAGAATGTCAATGACCCATTACTTCCTCTAAACTTTCATACCCGTGTCTATGAATGAGAGTCTCACTTCTGGATGCGCTGTCATGTGGAGTTCATTTTGCTTGCTATTAGATTGGCATTTAAGAAGAACTAAGGTTATGAGATTAGCCAATGTTAATTTTTCAAAAGGTTTCGATTAGCAAATTGTTTTACATTTTACACATATACACTGTAAGGGACCATAATAAATCCGTAAAGGCCATGCCTAAATGACACATATACGGTCTCAGATAATAGGGTTTGTTGGACAGCAAGAGCAACTTTGCACTTTCATCTAAATTTGTGTCAAGATCTATTGGTTGATTCGGGCCTGCAGTAAGAACAGGTCTGGGGCCAGCTGTGTACTTGACTGAGAAAGAGGCATTTGAAGTGACAGTCCGAGACTTCCTCCGATAGATTCCAGAGACATATGACTTAATGCGAGCTGAGGGAGACCATGGCTTCAATCACGTAGGCCTTCCACACGTCCAAAATACAAATGCACAGAGTTATAGAGAGATCCAACAACTGGTGAAATCACTGTTGCCATGGAAATAAAAAGCACAGAAAAAAGCTCATCAAAGACCGTCTGGTCCCGTGAAGCGCCACTGGTGATGTAGTCATCATGGTGGCCGAAAAAGGGGGTGGTCCTCCACATCGGTCAATTCTGCAGGGCTCATTTTCAAAAACGTATCGATTCATCTAATTGACTTAAATATCTGAGAATCAAATTTAGATTCAGAGATCAAACGTTGCATGATTTAGTCTCTGTAAGGCTCTGATTGGCTCATCTGAAGGTTTGTGATGAGGAGAAAGTCAGGAGCCTTGGAGATCATGTGATAAGGACTTCAAGATCTCTTTCACATTCCAGAGAATCCAATATCTTTGCGTAACCGCATGCTCACCAGGTTCCTCACGTGCGGTGTGTTCGCATGACGCTTCTTCCAAGCATGTGTGAATTGAGCAAGAGCTCCAGATGAACCTTCTTTCTATTGTGTGGTGTTTGAGAAATCCTGGAGATTCTGGGCTGCATCCAAATACATTCTGCATAATTCGCTTTTAGTGAAGAAAACAAAGGTAAAAGTGCATTTATCATGTGAGCTAGTTTTCTCTTGGTCCCAGGTCATGAATTCAGGATAGTTTGGTATGTACTGTATGTCTACCTTCAGGCAACGCTTCACAAACCCTTGGGAGCGTTCAGTTTGCCACTACATGTTCTATACCTCCTGAGTGAACGAACACCTGATGGATTAATGAGTCCCATTGAGATCACGCTTGCTCTTAGTCAGCACACAAGTGGCTTAAAGATTCAGGTCCTGCAATTCCTTCTTTTCTTTAAGAAGCAGTATGCAAACATATTAGCCGTGATTGCACATTTTGGTTCATTTTACCAATTTTACCATTTTACTGATTTGATCGCCTCCCTGATCTGTAATGTATAGAAAAAACCTGCTCGGTTTTTCTAGGAATGTCAGATATGGTTATGCAACCAACCTGCCGTTCACGCCATTTGATAACATCAGCATTCGACCTGTTACCAACCCCATGTCTCTGTTGTGTCTCAGCTTTCATTTTCGATTAATGATGTGATTTGCTTATTTATAGTTCTCGAGGTGCACTGACTGGGTCCTTGTTGTTATGAGAGCGAACCCCAGCACACATGCATTGGCATGGCGATGAAATAACGCCCAGGCAGAATAGAGGAAACATCAGAGACATGGGACATAGAAAACAAGAGCTGTTGCCAGAGTTACCTAATGGCAAACTCACACTACGAGATTTTTGGCTGGATTATGCTGTCCCGAACAGATTTCCAAGGTCTGCGACCAAATCGGTGTTCGTTTCGGTCGCTGAAGCTCATTAAGTATAAGCAGGTCAGCTATCCTATCTAGCGTCATGGATACCTATCCATTTTCAAACCTGCTTGATATTACCAGGCAAGTGATCTCATAAACGCACCTACAACTTGTTTGCCATCCGCCATCAAATTAGAAGTTAGCGCGATATGGGAGGTATTTCCGCTGTTGGTCTTGTTGTTAGTTCACTTTGTCTGTGTTGTGTAGTGTGCGTGCTGCTACAACAAGAAGATGAAGGATGACAAGAAGCGTGTTGTATAATGTAAGCGCCATAGTAATTCAAGGATCATGCAAGACATACAAGTTGAGCATGCGTAGGCTTGTTTCCCGTTGAGTGTTTTCACTTTTTCGGGTTAAAAGTTTATTTGTACCAATCCAAAATACAAGGGTACACCATGTTGCAGCCTGTCTCCATGACTCTGTCCCGCAAATACAGTACACACTCAATGTTCTCTATAATCCACCTCATAACTCCAGCTGTCACAAAAATCCTTTAATCCTCATGAAAACATTGTTTGCACACAATGCCAAAAAGTAATTCACACTGTTAAAGGGAAAGCAAGTCTTTCTGCTTCCAAATATATTTAAGATATTGTTTAAGATGTAAAACAACCAATTGCAGAAAGCAGAGTGTTTTCATTTCTTTTTTTTTACGTAATCAACTCATGGTTTTGTGGCTAGATACTAACAGAAAGATTCTCTGACCTGTGTCATGTTACTTGTCTTCCAGGTCATGTTTATTTGTCACTCTTTTTCATAATTCATAGTATAAATCTGTATAATACATAAAAGTATTACATGTTGGGTGTTAATCCAATTGCACATTTAGCTCTTGTTTGCGCAAATCCCCATGACCACTTAAAGGTGCTTTGTGGTTTCGTAAATCAATTGACAGAAATACAAGGGTTTGAATGTATGAAGACATTAGATTATGTAGGGTTTTGTTTTTATTACCTAAGAATGAGCTATTTCTATATAAATACACCACAGGTCCCCTTACATGGAATTCGCCATTTTGTTTCTACAAACGGACAAACTTTTGCTTCGAAAGAGAGGATTGGAGTTAGCCGTTGGTTGCAATTCGCAAATTCACCGCTAGATGCTGCTAAAAACTCCACATTGCTCCTTTAAGCTCTGGTGCATTTTTTTGTACCTGAATTGGAGTAAATTGATAAAAAAAAATCAATTTTGAATAATTTGACAATAATTTGACACTTTACCTATGTTGTGTTATTCTAAAGTGGTAGATCGGTGACACATACAGCGATATTCTTGATAGTAAGATCTTTCATTCGATTAATGGCCCATCTATGTTTTGGGAGAGTGTGTGATATACAGTTAATATAAATGAATGACTATTATTTATATTATTTTTACAAATTCAGACCTTATAACGAAACTATAAACTTAAGAAACCTGAGGGTCTAAGCTGTCAAAAGATACCATATATGACTAATTAAGTGCGTAACAACTTAAAGATTTGATGAAGTAATATTGGACCTACCATTGGGTCCACAGAGTTTAACATTAACAAAATTGCTAATTCAGATGCTACAAAAAAAGTGATTGAAAATGCACATTTTTAGAGAGAGAATTTTATTTTAAAATAAAATGATAACATTTGGTCAATATAAAGGTGAGCAACAGCACCACCACAGTCTCATGTTTGAACGTTATCGCACTCAAAAGAATGATTATATTATAAGCAATTATTTTTATTTTAATATGTTAAAACAATGCACACAACTATTAATAATAAACAGCAACAAAAACATCAGTGAATGTTCGTATGTTGGTCGGGAGGTCTTCATCATGTGTTCCTATTAGAGATCTACTGTATAGGTTAAGATTTACTTTGAAGTCAAGCAGAATTGCAGCATTTTTCTTTGAATCTCAAACAGTCTTCTTGGATCAACCCCCACCCCCCCCTCTCTCTCTCTCTCTCTCTCTCTCTCCCTCTCTCTCTTGCATTATCTTCCCCATCAATCTTTCCACTCATGACTGTGAACATTTCATTATAGCTGAGTAAACTCGTTCTCTCTCTTTCCATGAATGTATTCACTGGTCATTTCACCATCAGCAGTAATTCATTTTCCCCGCACATGTCCGATGGCTTGCTCCAGTCCATCAGAGAGAAACTTTGATGTTATGTAATTGAGATTAAAACAGCCTGGGATTTACGTTCCAAAGCCAGATTCGTTCAAGCAGAAGTTCAATGTACAAATGTCTTCATAACTATCTATATGGCGCAGTTTTTCAATGTACCGTGTTGCTATTCGGGTTGGATGAAAATAGCAGATTAATAGTCGTATCTTCTGTTGTTTGGATGTCACTGAAAGAATGTTGCTCTGCCAAGTGCCTCTGGTTTTATTGGACTCGCACAGACATTAATGACTCAGCACCTCACATATTGTACGCAAGCATTATTACGGTGGACAAATCACATACATTTACATTAAAACACAATTTACAGCAAAATTGCATCAATGCGGTTGTTTACTCTCTATCTGATTCTAGTTTAAGATATGGACATTTTCAACACTTTGAGAATAAAAGCTTAAAGAGCCGGTCAGGCCACATACAGAGAGGGTTCGGAACGTCGCATCGTTCTCAGAACAGGAGAAGGGTCAGTTTTGGCTTTCCTGGACACCACAAATGTGTTACGCAGTACTGTGAATTCATTAACATTCATTGTTCATTATACGAAAGGTGCACTGATTCAAGCTTATTTATAAACTTCTGAGAAGTCATCTTCCTAAGTGATGAGCCCTGTTCCTAATGAAAATGCAGATGAGAGCATGTGTCTGATCTGACACCACATCAAACCTGCCTCACGCATACTATGCCCGTGAGTTATCAACGCTTTGTTTTTAGTCATCGGCGTCCGATGCATGAACACACACGTGCATATTTTGCATACTTTACATTTTAGGAACACATGACACATACTCGGCGAACACGGGTGAAGAGCACTGCAGTGCTTGACTTTTATGATCACACCACACTATTATAAATCATGAAGAGATGCATTGTTGAGATCTGTTTGTCGAGTGCAGGGAGCCACTACAATAAAAACTTTAATAAATCACATTTATTGTACTAATACATATCGTGAAGACACTTTATTTGATGAATTTAATGTTAAAATGTGGCTTAATTCTTGCAATATTTAACAGTGTAAGTTTTTCCTATAACTTTGACAGAACCAGAGCAGTGTTTTACTATTCACTGTACACACAAGGAAGATGTTAAAACAACGGATGTACAGTATTGTAATGTATGAGCAGGTGATAATATGTTGTTTAGTTGGTCATGAGGGTGTTGTGGGTGGTGAGGGTTTTGCTAGGCAGTTGCTAAGATGATCTGAGGGATAGATAGGGTCAATTACTGTAGGGGTCACAACCAAGTCCTTCCAAATCTCAGTCCCTTTTTCAATATGTTTGTGATATTTTGTATCAACCTGCAAAATCTACTTTTCTAGGGTCGAATTTCTTAGGGGAGAAGTTTTTCAAAACTGTCGTGTGTGTGCTTGTGGCGGGGTTAGAGACACGACACACACACAGTGGCAGTGAAAGCAACCCCGGTGGGGAATTTATTAAACAACTTAAAAGGCTTATAGTCCAAAAGGTGACACCCGGGGTGCTCGTCACATGCTCTCGTGCAGTCTGGTCCTCCGTGCTTCCCTCGCTGGCCTCTCTCTCGCTCTCACTTGGGGGGTAGATAAGACGCAGCGTTGGGCGTTGTAAGAGCCAGGACCCGGAGTCCTTGGAGCACGTGGCTTTTATGCCCGGCAGCTAATCGGTGTTAGCTGATCTCAATCAGCGTTAGCTGCCGGGCCGTTTCCCAGTTGACGCTGATCCTGGATCGGCACTTCGTCACAGTGCTGTTGTGTTTGTGGAGGCAATAGAGGTCACGGTTGTGTTTTTGTGATATTGGAGTTGTGTTGTTTGAATGGGGAAGTCTATAGAGGTCACAGTGGTTTTGTGATTTTAGAGGGTGATGTGTGTATTGTGTTTGTAGAGGCATCTATGTGATTTCTTTCATATTGGGATTGTGTGTGGAAGCTTTTAAAGGTCACAGTGATGTTTTTTTACGATATCACAGTTGTGGTCTGTGTGTGTGTGTGTGTTTGTGTGTGAGTGTGTGTGTCTGTGTAGGTGCATGCGCTGTGCGTGCGTTTATTGTTATTGTTGAGGCATTTAGAGGTCACTGTGATGTTTTTGCAATATTACAGTTGTGGTCTGTGTGCGTGTGTGTGTGTGTGTGTGTGCGTGTATTGTTTGTTGACGCATTTAGAGGTCATTGTGATGTTTTTGCAATATCACAGTTTTGGTCTGTGTGTGTGTGTATGTATGTGTGTGTTTTAGTGCGTGTCTGCGGTGTACGTGTATGGTTATTGTTGAGGCATTTAGAGGTCACTGTGATTTTTTCATATTGGAATTGTGTGTGTGTGTGTGGAAGCTTTTAGAGGTCACTGTGATGTTTTTGCGATATCACAGTTGTGATCTGTTTGTATGTGTGTGGTTTGTGTGTGCGTGTGTTGTGCTTTTGGAGGCATTCAGAGGTCACTGTGATGTTGAGTGAGTAGTGATGTGTGTGAGTGTTGTTGGTGATGTTTTGGTTCTATTTCTGTCTGGTGGGTTCAGAATGAGTCACTGCAGCGGTTGTGGTGACATCACTTCGTCTGCATCGACAGCTGGTGCTTATAATAGAGCCAAACACATGCAGCCTTTCTATTTTTCTCTCCTGCTGTCAGGCACCCGGTGTGTGTGAGCCTGTGGAAGACATTAGCATATACAGTGGCTGAATGAAGATATGCTTCACTTCTCCAAACCTCTTGTGTTCTCACCACCAAGCCTCATTCATGCTGACTCAACACCTCATCCACTAACCAACTTAAAATGTTGCTGGGATCTACAAAAGTTAATGATTAAGGCTGAGCCAAGTTACCAAGAATTTTCTGTTCTGAAAAGAAGGCTGACGCCCTTACCACTCCAAATCATCCGGCTGCGTTCTGAGAGCAATGACCTCTGTGTCATGCAGAGTGACTGTGGCTGTCTGTTGTGCAGCAGAACTGCATGCTGATGTGCTCAGTAATGTAAACACTAGTCATTCAAAGTGTCTGTACAACTTCTGTAGGTTAAACACTGTAGGCTTTAGCTGGAGATATATTCCTCTCTGCTCTTTTTAATAGTCTCTTTGACAAGGAACAATGGGTCAGAGAAGGATAAAGGTAACATGACTTTTTGAGAATGTAGAATGTGTTGTACGGTATTTCTCAGCTGTGAACAGATGTGACTTTCACAAATCCATGTCCATTAACCCTATTCTTTTATTTAAAAACTATAAATATTTAAAAGAAAATAATCAAATAAATATCTTTTGTTTCATTGTGGGATTATTTGAGTTAAAGGCAGAGTAGATTAAATGGAAAATGCTAAAGTTTGCCTGCTAGCAGTGCAATCAAAAGATCCCTCCCTCTCGCGAATCACCATCCAAAGCCACGCCTCCTCAAACACATGAGCGCGCCCACGGACCAGAAGCTGTTTGATCGGTTCCAGTGAAGTCATGTCACATTCACCGGTGAGAAAACATTACAGCACAAAGTGAATTACATCACAACAATAACCAGCATCTCCTCTTCTCTGTCCACCATTGTCCCGCTGCCTGCACATCCACATGAGCGCACAGATGACGTATGATGTCTGCGTGAACAGGGTGTGCAGTGGGATGCAAAATACGCTGACTGGAAATGAACACATGACGTATCATTGCCATCGGAACGAGGGCATTAATTGGTCGATCGTCTTTTGACCCTACGCCTTCACAGAAGATATATAAGTATAAAAATACCAATGTGTCGCTTTAGTTATTGATTGCTATCAGCATGTGAAGAGACTTCCAGCCAGCATGACATAAAAACGTTTCCGGACAGGATTGCCTACTCAGCCTTTAACTGAAATTAAATCAAATTATTAAAATTAAAATAATGAACTGTTATCAAATAAAATATAGATAAACCTAATATAAGTAACTGGGTAAAACTGAAATAAATAATCTAAATTAGTAAGTAAATCAAATAAATTGTCAAATAAATAACAAAATTGCTATTTAAAAAATAATTTGAAAAACTAAAATGGTAAAAAATAAATAGATTAAAACAAAACATGAATACACTAAAAAAATATAATAAAAATACAATATTGACGTGTGAACATTAATGTTAAACGGCAGTAAATAATCGTTGAAACAATTAAACAATTATTTTAAACACAATTAACAAATAAATTGGATGGAATACAGTAATAAGAATTTTAATGAACAAATCTGCTCAACTGCCTAAAGATAGTTGCATTGCAAAAAAAATGTAATGCCAAAAACCATAAAGTTCATTCTCTTCTGGCATAACAAAACAATCTTAATCTTTTAGATTTTTATGTGAAATGTGATCTACTGTATACCTGTGTTAATCAAAGGAAATGATTTTACTATCCGTGCATATGGCCTTTGTGTGCTTACTGTACAGTATGTGTGCTCTTTGTGCTCCTGGTGTCACTCTGGTTTGTTTACATACAGGCCTGTTATTCAGGTCTCTTTAAACAGACAGTCCCTTTAATTCTCTCGGTCTCTCTCTCTCTTACACACATCTGTTAGTCATGGGGAGTGAGACAGCGATGCTTTGGCATGTCCTTCACCGACGATTGTGGCCGGCGTCCGTATAAGGATCAGCACACAGCTTCTTATATAAGCTTGATTCAGAGCGACATTTCATAAAATTAATGCAATTATTTGCACAGAAAGGGCCGGTTCTGGGATGCTTTGGATGGTGCTTACATGATATGCTGGTGAAAAGACACAGGAGAGCTTTATAGAAACACCAGTAGGGCTTTACGAGCCGTTTGTTCCCACACAAATTACCCTGCAGTTGCTTCTGGGTCACTGGTCTGTTGCACCCTTCGGTGCAGAGTACTTTAGGGTGAGATAATAGGTCACTGGAGGATGAAGCTAAACCAACAGGATTCCATCACACAAATACTGCCATTATTCATTCACCTCACATTGTTACATAAAACCTTGAATTATTATTAGTGTGACTCAATTGGTATTGTGTAAGCAGGGCAAATCTCATGGGTTCCATACTGAAAGTCATACATGTTTGAAAGGCCAAGAGGGCGTGAAAATTAAGACACAATTTTCATTTTGAAGGTGAACTGCTCCTTTAAACAATGGCTAGAGACCTCCCTGTTGGAATAGAAACACTGGAAAGCATTAAATCAGTTGTAATAGTTTAAGATGGGATTTGTATTGGTTTTAATGGAAACTGTGGTGTCTAATGGTATGTGATGGATTCTATATAAATTCTACCGGAAAGATGCCCAAAACACACTACAAAACAGAATTTCTTAATGGTTTTAATGTAAAAAGAATTTCTGAGATGGTTTCTATTGGGTTTGCATGATTTTTTTCTGTTAACAAAAAAACAGAAACCCAATACAAACCATTTCAGAAATTGTATATGGTTTCCATTTAAATACCATTATGAACCATTAGCTTTATCCATTGAAACCATTACGGCCTTTTTGTGGTGTGTTTTGGGCATATTCCAATAGGATCTGCCAGCTATAACACCCAACAAATCCAAAAACGAATCCATCACATACCATTAGACACCATTATAGTTTGCATTAAAACCATTACAATGGGATATACAGTATGCACACGGGACAATGGCGTACTTTGCTTAAATCTCAGCCAGGGTCACTTTCGCTCTCATAGCACTATGGAGATTTTAGACCAAGTGATAACTATGTGTTTAGCAAGAAAAAATGTCACATTTCGTCGTAACCGACAGCATTACGGTAGAGCATTGTTAAAGGGGTCATATGGCGCGAACACGTGTTTTTCTGTGTCTTTGGTGTGTTATAAGTTGCCCGTGCATGTACTAAATACGTCAAATTACATAAGTTAAAGTGTCGGAACAAAAGATGAATTCTATTTAACAGCGAATGCTCTCCCAGACCTGCCTGAAACACCTGATGTAACCACACCCCCACAAATCTACGTCAGTTCGTGGTATGATTTGACTAAGACCACCCAAATGTCCAAATATGGTAAAAGCCAAGTACCTGTGTGTACAATTGCTTTGGAACCTGTTTTTTATGGAAAAAGCTAATGTTTCATAATGGAATTTAATGGAAACCATTACAATTTTTGTAACTGTCTCTGTTGTTGGGTTCAGTATGAAAACGTTCAAATTTCGATGAAACCGGGTGAGAACTGTTAAGTGCCTCTGTGATCATGCCTTTAATAAGCGCAAAAATTCACTTATTTGTTGATGTACCTTCAAAAGGATAGCCTGAAGCGCTTCTGCTTTTTGATAGTCGACGTATGGCGTTTGAATAAATAGCCTCACGTTGTTGATCGTAACCATATGTGCATCCTAAAGAGAAACGCCATTGTTACCTATGGCGCCGGATGTAACAACCTGACTGAGATTTTGCCGGAAGTACGTCATCGACACATATGTATATAACCATTAAATCCCTTTGAATTTCTCTTGTGATTTGGGAAGGGTTCATTGTTTTTTCAGCTCTTGACCCGTTGGCAAGAGAGAGAAAAGATCATAGAGTGTGATGAAATTACCTGTAATACAATACATTATAAATACATCCCAGTGTAATAAGAATTCATTTTCATTGATCATAAACACAAATTTAAGTGTTGCCATAATAAACAACACGTGGTCATGAACCAGACATGCTGTTGCGCGGTTAATGATGAATGGGAAGATCTTGTCCTCAGCTGCCTGACGTCCGGCCGCACATGAGCCATCTCTGTGACGTGGGTCTCTCTCGTGCCGAGGGGGCGTGTCCTCGCCGGTCTAAAACCGATCGGCTCACGGATTTCACCATCATTCCGCTACTGATCGGTGGTGCAGATCGTGTACAACGCGCGACCCGGAGCATTCATACGAACGCGCTTTAGTCACGTTTCCTGTGTCGTTTATTTATCGCATTATTTATATGCGTGCGACCCGCGCGCTTCGTGGATCGTTTTACGCGAAGCTCTATTACGCTCAAGGACATTGACCGCGACTGTACGTGTCATTACCGGAGGATACACCTGTCCGACGAGACTGCACGAGCGAGGATCAGGCGGGAATATAAAGTCACGTTAAGACCGAACACCAGACGGTTGCTGTCAGCTCCATAAGTCATAATGCCGAGTATCAGACAGTCGTACACGGTGACTGTCCCGGAGGAGCCGCCGGCATCGGTCTTCCCTTTCATTAAACCGGATCTGCGCAGAAAGAGTCCGAGCATGTCCCGGTCTATGCTGGTGTCCACGTTCGTGGGTCTTCTCATAAACCAGGCTAAGGTAAGCCTGAATCGTCCAGAAGCGTAAACTGCGCTGGAAGCCGTGCGCAAACTACGCTCAGTGGTAAACTCGTTACCACCAACAACACACAAAATCTGATCCACAATACAGCAATATAATAACAAAATGTGATATTTGCACATTTCATTACAGATCGTGGTTTGTAAATATGACTCCAGAAACGCAGAAGTGCATACAGATGTGCAATGCGCCGCTGCTTTCTTTTTTAAACTTTAATGGTTTTACAACAATTGAAGTATTGGTGGTAAAACCATGATGGAAATCATTATATGGACCTGCTGGGTTTTAATCAACTAGCGTTGACGGACGCAACGCGTCTCAAACGCTCTCCCGTTATAAATAATTGTAGGATTGAATTGTATATCTTTGCTTTTTGTCCGTAGAGTGTTTATTGAGAATAATAAGCGATGTCTTTATTATAAAAAATAAAGTAAACGCTGACAGCAAGCATTGTTACGTAACGCCGGTTGTCGAGCCGCTGGCTGTGAGTACGCGTCTGACGCCATCTACCTGCGCAGCTGGTGCGTCGCGTTATGTGCGTTAATCTCATAAGCAGTGTTCATTTGAACGTAAATCACAACGGTCGACAACGAGTCGTGATGTTGAGTCACATTCCCCTAAAAAACGCACATTGCTGGGATGACTGCATCATCTTTAGTGTGTCAGGTTTGTGCTGTAAGCGACTAGACATTCACAGACAGCCCACGTGAAAAAATACTGTATTTACTATTGTAAACTGTTGTACATAATACAGTGCTTGTGAACTTCACCATAGTGAATATGAATGTTAAGTAAGACGAAGTATATTTAGTTAGTATAAATAATAATGTATACATAATGCTGCGATATACATTAAAAGTGTAGTAATGACTATACCGTATAGTAGACTAATGTATTGTAATTGTATTTGGGATCATTGACAAGCAAACTTTTGCTTTGGCAAACAGAGAGAACTTTGGATAAACTTGTCAAAATGGATAAATGTAAATTAAATATCCATTAAGGTGGCAACGCTTATTTGCAGTAATATTTTACAAGCGTAGTGTTTAGTTGATAAGGGTCATGTTATCAACTAGTGGAGTGGCGATAACACTTTGAACAGCGTTTGTTATGCAACCAAGAAACAATTAGATCGTACGTCCTGTATTGTTTAAAAGGACTACGTAAGGTATCGTTTTAATCTGTGAATTCAGCAAAGACATTCCAAGAATCACCAGCAGGTCTTTTTCTTCACACGCATGGGACTTTAAAGAGTAGTGCACACAGTTTCACTAGTATCTTTTAATCTGGATTGTTAATCATTAAGATAACAGTGTAATGTCGTGGCTTATCATTACCAAATAGGGTTGCGTTTGGGTGACAGTGAGGAGATGTTCTGGATTTTTGGGAGTCTTTTATTTTGGAATGGTAGCCAATAAAAAAATTGTCTGGTACACTAGACGGTAAATATAGCACGATGTAAAGAAGAGCACTGGGCATCATCTTAAAGGGATAGAATACAAATTCTTTCATTATTTACCCTCATGTCTCAAAAGAAGATCATTTGAAGAACGTTGCTAACCAACGACCTTCCCCCCATTGACTTCCATTGTATGGAAACAAACCACAGAGACGTTTCTCAAAATATCTTAGAGTCATATAATGTTTTGAAGATGCATGAAAGAATTTTTTGTTTCGTGTGAGCTATCACTTTAAGCGACTCGGTACAGTATGAACATGTGACAAACCTTTTGAGAACGCCGCTCATTGAGTTCTTGTGATTGTGACAGCCGCGGCTTCTAGAAACTAAGGTCAGGACACAGTGTTCCCGTTCGTTTTCTTTCAAGCCGTGCCAGCCAATAAGCTCGCAGCCCTCTGAAGATATTTGAAGAGGCAGACGCTGCGAGACCCTGCCGTCTGTGTGCCGTCCGGCCGGGCCGCTTCTGTCGCACCGCACCGTTTGCTTTGAGAGTTGGGTGTGAAAACCAGAGATGGACCCAGCGGTGTCAGGCCTCCGACCATCTGTTCCGCCTCTGTCATCTTCTGTGGGGAAGAAATATGTCATTGGAGGCTTCTCATCCAGTTTCGGAATGAAGTAAATAAATAAATAAATGAAGCTCCCAGGAGCCAGAGACCGATTCTGAAGCATGTGTTTTCAGAGGTGACGTTTGCAAAAATCTCAATTTGATCCGTTTAATCAAACATCACCGTCAACCCCAAAACATCACCACGATCAGAGAGTGACGCACAAGGACTTGTGAACGTTAGTGCTGCTATTCCAAGACTTAAAAGTGATTCTGAATGTGACTCATTCTTCGTCTTCTCATTGTGTTATGTCACGGTCAACAGGCTGAGTTCTCGTGTCGAGAATATCCAACCTGTAACATCATCAGCAGTCCTCACGACATGTCAGAATTTCACACTGATGCGCTGGATGTGTTTATTTGCCGTTGAATAAATGGCTCATTGCTTTCGTCGTGTCGTGGCAGATGGGCATTGTTTGTTTGCGTGAATTCTTCGGACAGCAGGGGTCTCGGCCTAAATCTGCTAGCTTGCTATTTAACGTCCCGGAGAAAGTCCTTGGGTCAGCTCGCGCAAAAACGGACACGTTTAATGTACAACACCGTACCGTACAAAATACATTTTTACACAAAAATCGAAATATTTATAGGATATGTGTATGTCAGTGAATGTTTTCATGTCTTACATCATGAGTATTCAACAATCTGTGGCAAACAAAGCATGTGGCCGGTGTGAGTCACAAGCTTAATCATATTCAAATCTACTTCAGCCGTGTTTTTACAGATCATCTCTGGGTAACATGCAGATCACATTCAAATGTCACTTTAGAAATCCCACTGACCTCTTTTTTTCCTCCGCACAGAACTCGAAGCACGCTCAGGGTCTGGTGGGCCTCAGGAATCTAGGGAATACTGTGAGTATTTCTCAGCGACGTGTCTACGGCCGTGTTAAACCTTTACGAATTGAACCAAAGTTTAACTGTAGGAACATTTAACCCAAACCATCTCACTTCTGTCTCTGTAGTGTTTCATGAACTCCATACTTCAGTGTTTGAGCAACACTCATGATCTGAGGGATTACTGTCTGCGGAACACACACCGCGTGGACCTCAACAACAACTGCAGGGCTAAAGTCGCACTGATGGAGGGTGAGACGCACAGATATCTACGAGAACATCACAGCGGACAGATGTTTGATTCATGGAAGTGAAAATAAGCGTGTGTTTCTTTCTCCAGAGTTCGCCAAACTCACTCAGACTCTTTGGACGTCAGCTAGCAATGAGGCCATCAGCCCATCAGACTTCAAAATGCAGATCCAGAAATACGCCCCTCGATTCGTGGGCTACAAGTGAGTAACAACATCATATCGTCCTTCTGAAACCTCCTATATCCATATTTTGTGAATTGTATTTTTAGCTATAAATCATTATTATTAGTCATCCTTTAGGTTTGTCACTGGGATTTGAAAATATCTAACCAATAAAAAGTATTGTAAAGTGTTTGTTGAAAAAGTCTTTCAAACTAAATCTATTCATTTTTCGCATTTCTGGGTTTCTCAGCAGCGGAAGTTGTCAGTAGCCAGGTTTCCATTACAGATTTGAACAAAACTTAAGCGATATTTTCTCAATGGTGTTTTCACTACTTTCAACAAAATTAAAAAATGAGAAAGACTGATGACAAAAAGAGAGATTTATGTCAAATTTACCGTGACCTCCAGAGACGCTGTATAAGAAACACCCCCGCATTAACTTTAACAATATTTTAATATTAGTAATTTGATGCAAAGGTAATATAATACAAAGTATAGTGTTATATATGTTCTTTCATTTAAAAAAATTGAGGCATCATAAAAAAGACACAAAATGATACTTTATGTCCTGCTTTCAGAGAAATCTAACAATATTTTGTGATGTTTTTGCTTAAAACATGAAAAAGCTGTTTTGATAACAGGGTAACACCATGCCTACATCGAACGCAATGTGGCGTGGTGCGACAAAAGACGATAGAACGCATAAGAACCCTTTAAAATTGTATAATTTGTACAGACTGGATGCGGCACATGCAACAATACCATTAGAACAAGCCACGAGTCGTGTCCGGTGTAGACATGGTGTTAGAGGAATAATATAACTTAATATAATTTTTTAACTGAACTTGATGGTTGTGTTACTTTGTTGCTCAAGGTGATATATCTTATTTTAAGGATTTTTTCAATCATTTTGTTGGAAAACAAGACCAAAAAACGTTAGAAATTATTCAAAAAATTATTTAGTATCTTGCTTGCAAAACAACTGAATAATCCCACTGTAATCAATACTGTGCCCTATAAAATCATGCAAAATACAGTTTCACGGTGTGTAAATATTCTCAATCACTATCTGCAGGTGATGTGAAAAGTTCATTTTGGACCTTGACTGTAGGACCTTAATTCCATGTCGTCTCATTTCCTTCTCATAGTCAACAAGACGCTCAGGAGTTCTTGAGGTTTCTGTTGGATGGACTTCATAATGAAGTCAACAGAGTGACTGTGAAATCCAAAGCCCCGGGGGAAGACTTCGATCATCTCTCGTAAGTACACATTGTGTTGGAGTCTCTGGCACCATATATCGCAATACAAAAAATGATTTGATTGTATTGTTGGGCTATAGTGATTTCTTTTCTTATTTTATACGTGACACTTGACCACAATTCTTTTATGCCAAAAATCATGAGGATTCTTAGTAAAGATCATGTTCCAGGAAGATATTTAGTCAATTTTCTAGCGTAAATATATCAAATCTTTATTTTTGCGAGTTGATGCAGCAAAGTGATGGGAAACACTACTAAAAACTTTGCTCACCGCTGCTCGCTCTTTGGGAAATTACCCACACAAGTCTGTTATCTATGTAAAGCTACTCCGCACAACGTCATTAAAGTAAACATCTTTACATAGTTTATCTTGGCCAAATACTGTCCTATCCTAACAAACAACACACCAATAGATAGATTATTCTGCTTTGAGATGATGTATAAATCTCAATTTCGAAAAATTCACCCTTATGACTGGTTTTGTGGTCTACGGTCACCGACGTTTAATCCGATTGGTTGAGCTGCACACGCGTCCCCTGCGTCATCATGTTTAAATGTTGTAATCTGGGCTCTTAAATGAAATGTGTGTTATCTACAGGGACGACGAGAAAAGCAAAAGAATGTGGAACAAGTACCTGGAGAGTGAAGACAGCAAAGTAGTGGGTAAGACGCTTTGCAATATTAACACGTTTGTGTTTGCACACGCGTGTGTGTGTTTTCTGCTCTGGTTAGTAAACGTTCTCGATTTGGTTTCCTATCACAGATCTGTTTGTCGGTCAGCTGAAGAGCACATTGACATGCAGCGAGTGCGGTTACTGCTCAACTGTCTTTGATCCTTTTTGGGATCTGTCCATTCCTATCACAAAGGTGAATATACACACAGACACACTCAAACGTACACATGTCTGTATCCATGTGTTACTAAACACAGATCCGACTCGTGCACGTAATAAAAACAACTGTTGTGCTTCTTTAGACCTCCGGAGAAGTGAGTTTGATGGATTGCCTTCGTCTTTTCACAAAAGAGGATGTATTAGATGGCAATGAGAGACCGGTACGTGTACATAATACTTGTGCGTTTGTGTTTATGTAAATACAGTATATGTATACACTTGTGTAAAGTATAGACATATCCTGACCATCTCTCTTCTGTCATGCAGACATGCCACAGATGTAAAGCCAGACGGAAATGCACGAAGAAATTTACGATTCAGAAACTTCCCAAAATCCTGGTGCTTCGTATCCTTTTTAAAAACAGACGGCCGGAATAAATCACATTATGAAAGCTTATTAATAATTCAGCATGTGTGGTTTGGATTGAATGTAAAGGAACGGTTTGATCTTAACTCTCGGACTCTCAGATCTGAAACGGTTCTCAGAGTGTCGTGTCAGAACCGGCAAACTGTCCACGTTTGTCAACTTTCCTCTCAAAGACCTGGACCTCAGGGAATTTGCCTCCAATAACTGCGGTAAGTCCTGCAGCGTACTGGATTGTATTACAGGTGTTCCCTCTGTGTTTGTATTATGCTTCAGGTTTGTTGTGTTTGATTGTTCTTTGTGTATTTACAGTCAACACAGTGTATAATCTGTACGCTGTGTCGAATCACACCGGGACGTCTTTGGGTGGACATTACACAGCGTACTGCCGCAGTCCCTGTACAGGAGAGTGGTACACCTACAATGACTCCAGGTACATACGCTTGACCCCAAAAGATGTTAAAAGAAGTAACATGTATATTATAAGCGTGTGCTTTAGCATTGCAGTCTATCAAAACCATTTCACTCGTGACAATGAATGATCTCAGAGCCTTTTTTCTGTGAATAAACAACTATCACAGACGAGATAAATCGTTGATAAATCAGTTATTTTAACTAGACACAGGGCTGGGTTATGCCAACAAATTGGTGATTCGATTCTTATTTATGTGGTTTCAATTCAATATCTATTAGTTTTGCAGACACGGCATCCATATTTAATATATATGCTGGTAACTGAAACCCTCCTACTCAGCTGATTGCTTAGGCAACAGAGCCTAAGCAATCATGTTTGGAATTACTTTTATTTTTCCTTTCTTAACCAAACAAGAAACCAACATTTTATTTGTAAATTTATAACAACATGAAACATGTTTATAAAAATAAAACAGATTTCAACATTCAAAACAGGACAATAAATATCAGCTCAAGTAATGGCGACATCTTTAGGACGACAGGGGGAATACAGAAAAGCACACGCATTAAGAATCGTTTCTGGGATTTCCCGAATGGATATTGTTTCTTGAATTGAAGATCGAGTTCCCAGCCCTAATAGACATCAATGAGATTAAATGGTGACTAAATGGTCTCCAGCATTTCAGATATTTTGAGAAAAAGAGACAAATATCTCCGACATTAGAGTTTCAGAAGAGATTCATTTCGACTTTACTTGTCCATACTATCCATTGTTTTGCTTCTCTTTGTTCTCTGAATGTGTGCAGAATTCTCATATTCTCTCTTTCTCTCTCTCTCAGGGTGAGCCCCATGTCGTCCAGCCAGGTGCGCAGCAGCGATGCGTATGTTCTCTTCTACGAATCTGCAGTCTCATCACGAATGTGAACAAACTCACCCAGAGGCTGAAACAGTCTAGGATTAAAAAAGGATTCTGATGCTCTTGCACGGGGTCTACATCCTCCGATCCCAGACTCAATTCCAGTGGAGGGCCGTGGGACTGTTAACCAAGGGGAAGTGAATAAAAGTCATGGACTGAGATGAGAGTTGAGACTGAACTTGAGTGAAAGGGCTTCTACATGCATCACGCCTCTTAAATGAGGCTGAAACGGCGGACGATGAACGAGGGATATGAACTACTACCTCGAATAAGCAAGATATGTGTGTGTGTGTGTGTATGACTGATATTGTAGGACTCTATGCACTGTGTAACCAGAGCTGTCTGGCTTTACAGTCGGTCACCATAACACACCCCAATCTGTACCGTATTTAATTTATTAACATTACTTTCACGTTTAAATGAAAGATAAATGAAAGCTTTTTACTCAGTTGAGAATGAGGTCATGAGAGAGACCATATAGGTCAATAGAGGATGTTTTAATGGATTGTTTAGTATTTCAAACAGAAGATACGCCTCTGCTTCGGGTAATTTGGTCACTTTTGAGAGATTATGCACGTTCAAGGGCATTGTTTTACACTAGTGCATGACTCTTCGACATTACAGAGATGATTGTATGATTTCTTTCCTCTGTGGGACAGGCGTTGATTAACCGAATATAAACGATGAATATTTCATTCCTCTGTATAATTTTGCTAACTCAACGTTTTCCTCCAGGGGGAATACAAGCTTTGGAGAGGCCTTAATATGTTTTCCTCATTCTGTCAGGGACAGTACATATTCTTTTGAGAATGAGTCTGAATCAGACAGAAATCCACCAGGAGGTGCATGTGTGTGTGAGAGAGAGAGAGAGAGAGAGAGAGAGAGAGAGAGTGTCTTTATGTATTATTGCTCTATTTATAAAGTGAATGTTGTGAACAGTAGTTGTGCTCAAACCAGACAATGTTGTTTTTCTACAGAGAGATTTTAAATGAGTGCTAATTTCGTGTCTGACATGTGACTAGTGTACTGCATATCAAGAACCCTTGGGTTTTTAAAAGTCAAGTATGTGAACATGAATAAAAACAAATATCTACACGAACCATCCTGAATGATCGGCATTACTGTATTAGAAATAGTCTATAATAATCAAGGGACGGTTCACCCGAGATTAAAAATTCCATGATCGTTTATTTACCCATATATTCTTCAAAATGTTTTCTTAAGCTGAATACATAAGAAGATATTTTGAGAAATGTCTCAGGGGTTTTGTGTTCATACAATGAAGGTCAATGTGATTTGGTGTTTTTTGGTTACCAACATTCTTCTGAAGAAAGAAAGTCATACTGGTTGATAAAAAATGCTTTATTTTTGAACAAACTATCCCTTATGTGCTTTTCTGTAGAGAGAGAACAAGGTTAGATGTGCCTGTAAGTGCGTCATTGCATTAATTTATGAAAGTAACATGTAACAATCAAAGACTTTCCGATAGGATACAGCATTATTACATTGTTCATTCATGTTTATAAACGTACACTCATCTGACACTTTATTAGGTACACTCTGCTGAGGATGGAGCCCTGGTTGTCTTCAAAACTGCCTTCATGGGATTAATTCATGAAGGTGCTGGAAACATACTTCAAAGAAGCTTTTTATTGACACGAAAGCATCACACGGTTGCTGCAGATTGATCAGCTCCAAGCAATGATGCAAATCTCACTTTCACTACATATTAAACTAGATTGACATCTGAGGACACACACTATTGTGTAATCTCTTTTAATGTTTGACATGGCACAGCTGTGTCACTGGCAGCATTCTTTTAATGGAGAAGTCACATTTGTATGGCCCAGAGATATAGATATTGATATTGGTGCTTGGATATAGTTTGTTATGAAAGAAAAGTCAATCCAAATAATCAAAGGAAAAGAATAATCGCACCATTATTTTCCACTAGACAGACTGTTTCAGTGAACTGTCACTAGAGGGCGATGTTAGATTCTCTCACATTTAATGAGGGATACTCCTCCCGAAAATGAAAATTCTGTCATCATTTACTCACCTTCAAGATGATACAAACCTGTATAATTTGTTCTTTTGGACACAGAATTCTATATTTTGAAGAATTTAGGAAAGCAAACACTTTATAAAAGATTTGTTTTCCTACTATGGTAGTCAATGATGTCCCAGAAATGTCCAGTATTTGGTAAAAATGATCCATTCTTTTCTTTGTGTTCAACAAAACAAGGATATTTATACAGGTTTAAAATAACTTCGGGGTTGAGAGTAATTCATGACAGAATTGGTGGAGTATCCCTTTAACATAAAAGTCCTAATGACTTCTATCCTGCACCAACTGTATATTATATCCCCTACATCTGTGGGTACAGTTTGGGTTTAGCAGAACACACACACACACATTTGTTTTTGGTATCTTTGTGGGGACTTGCCATTGACTGCTGTTGTTTTATAATTACCAGGTGATGAACTGAACTGATGGCTACACCTGTACACACACACACACACACACACTTTACCTATACCAAGATGCTCATGTACAAACACATGCATTTGTGGTCATCAGCCTCCTCACTATGACCTTTCCATACAGAATCCTTTCCATTTAATGTCACTGAGCTTATTACTGTCACGGGTTGTTTGTCAGTGTGTGTGTGTGTGTTTTTACGCACATGATCTTGATATAGATAAAGAAGCAGTCAATCAGTGATTGTCATTCAGGCACATAGAAGGCCTTAATATGATTTGTGCATGTGTGTGCATTAAACGTACAGTACAGATATGTTCAGTCTGAGCGTTCTGTCTCTTGGCCGTGTGTGTGCTCTTAGTGACTTTGCAGATTAGGTTTCCAGGCTTAGACAGATGATCTGTTCAAGAGAAGAAGGAGAGAATTATCTCACTTCTAGTGGCTGCTGTAATTCAAGCCTTCTCTCTACTGTAGTGACAAACAGCTCTTCCCTTTACCCGTCCGCATATACAGTACACCACTAACCTCCACACCATGAGACCAGACTAAAGCTCAATGACACTGTTTTGAATAAACATCATACAGGGTTT
The DNA here is from genome assembly GCA_008369825.1 of Triplophysa tibetana. NCBI lineage: Eukaryota > Metazoa > Chordata > Actinopteri > Cypriniformes > Nemacheilidae > Triplophysa > Triplophysa tibetana. The sequence continues at coordinate 2,533,794 of CM017901.1, read as the reverse complement.
GATAAATGATGTCCTTCTTGGGTGTCATTTAAGTACAGAGTGACATTATAAAGTATTTACATTTTTTCACATTTAAGAAAATCTAAAACTAATAAATCTAAAAAAGAAGAAAAAAACATTAAATATGTAAAATATAAATAAAATACTGTAGGCTATATATATATAAGTATAAAATTATATCTGAATAAAATATAAAAATATTTTTACAAGATAGATAAAACAAGCACAATGAACCATATAAACATTTCACTTTTTAAAAATGAAGACAAAATTAAAATCTGAAATTGCTACATAAAGTTAACAGCAATTTGGAACCAGTTTCCAAATCGTAGTTTTAAGAATGAAAAAGATGCTTCTGAAACATTTAAAAAGTATCTGCAGATGCCGCTTGGTTTGGTCTTTTGAGGGAAAAAGATGAACGTCACACAAGAATCCACTTTTATGGGTCACTGTGTAATGCTGGTGTACTTTTTGTTATACACAGTTATAGATTTATTATTGACAATATCAGACTGACAAAAGTTTTGCAATTCAGGGCCGATCTGTCTCAATAACATCCTCTTAAACAGGAGAGTGTTTATAAAGCAGTAGCTGGCGAGGAAAGATAAATATTTGATGTGCTGATGTATTTGGATGGTGAGAGAGAGAGAAAGAGACTGCTTGCCTGCTATTTTAACGCACAAAGGTATATTTCTGGATTCTATATGTGCATTTGTATTATTCTAACATAACAAATATACCTTGCAGTTAAACACATTAATGGGTTCTTGTCTGTGTGGTTCTACAAACTCACTGTTGTTATATATATACATACATATATGTATAACATTTTGCTTTTAAGGCTTTCACCTTCAAGCCAAACTATATAATAGGCCTGCTGGTGTAGTGGTTTGGGTTTGTGATTGGTAGTTTGTTGATTTTAGGCCTTGAATTTTTTCTCGTTTAACACAGGGGATCCTTATCTGACCGCAACATTCTTAGTTGTCATAATACGTTCTTCTGCTTTGATTGAAATGTTCAGTGATATAACCCTGAATCTCTGAGAACCTACTTCTTGCGGTCCTGAAGGTCAACAGTGTAAATGTGAGACAAGTATAAAATTCTATCTCATGGAACACAGGGGAACGATATCTGACAGCAAAATTCTCAGCTGTCACATCCGTTCCCCATGCTATAGCTGTCAAAATGTAGCTTTTAAGGGCATCCCCTTCACACCAGACGTGGGCTAGGTGTGCTGGTGTAGTGCTTCGGGTTTGTATGGGCAGGTCGTTGGGACATTTTTCTCATTGAACGAGGGGGAACCTTATCTGACAGCAATGTTCTTAATTGTCGTAATACGTTCTCCTGCTTTGGTGTGCAGTCATATAAGTCAGTTCTCGTAATACCCGAACTTTAAAGGTAAAATAAATGATAATGTGTTACAAGCTATTAACAAATTAAAAAACAGATTTTTGGATAATACAACAGTAGGTTAAATTATAATAAAATAATGAATAAACGATTACACAACACTACTAACAGTCACGAAACTTTTTGAAATAATATTTAGGAAAAATACGTCTTTAAGTTTTCATCAAGTTTAACATAGCAGTAGAACAGCTAAAACTGTTTTTTATTAGTCTTTACAGTGGCTTGAAGCCTATGTACATCTTATATAATGAAGTGACTATGTGACACCCTAGTTAACAAGCACTGGTTTATGTTTCAGCGGTTGCTAGACTGGGGAAACCAGGGACCGGTGACGTGGAAATGTGGAGCAAGGAGAGCGTGTAATTGGTCCCAGAGAGCGGGAACCGCGTCCTGGGGAGTGGAGGGTTGAAATCCCACTGACCCCGGATCAGTGTCTCTGGTCTGTAGATAAACATGAATGGGTGTCTAACAAGTGGGGGTTGAGGAGATAGATGGATTAGGATTGCGAATACAGGTCAGGAACAAAGACTCTCCTGTATATACATTACCACTGAGATTCATTCAACCATTGTGCATGCTCGTCTCTCTTTCTATTTTCGTGTAGAAATATTAAAACACAAACAATTCAACAAACCGCATGAAAGCTTCTAAACACTATTAACGGGACAGTTGACCCAAAAAGAAAGATTTGGTCATCGTTCATTCACCCTCATGATAGTGACTCAAAGCATGTATATCTTCTTCCCTCTAACACAAAATAATATTCTTTAATTTTCTTAAGTGGTTATGTCCGTACAATGAAAAACCAATGGGGTCATTCAGATTAGAAATGACATTGGATAAATAAATAATAAAATAACGTTGATCTCTTTACGTCGTCAGAGGGCGCTGTTGTGCGGACGGAGTCTGCGCAGAATCGCGGATGCAGCAGCGCGTTCACAAACTCCAACATTTTAGCACAGAGCTACGCTCGCGAGAAGCGGAGACGCGCCCGGTCCCGGTGAATTGCCCTAATCCCTCTCGCGTGCACCGTGCATGAAAACCCGCACAGCAAGGCCGAAATCGAGCAAAAGCCAGTTCGTCGGTTTACAGACTGTAACATGTAACAGAACACCCGCCGGGTGAGAAGCACGAGAGGAGAGCGATCATTCACCGGACACCTCCACCGTTATTCGGGACAGGAGGAGGCTGGAGATCCGCTGCTCTCATGCTGTCCTGACCGGACCGGCTCAGCCGTAGACTGTTGTTTTGGACCCAGCGTCAGGTCAGGTTTATAGCGGCGCAAACCCGAGGCGAAGATGTTGCAAGTGTTGGCGTGCGGTGTCGTGCTGTTCCCCGGTCTCTTCTTCACTTTCAGAAAAGTGCTGCCGTCCATTTTCAAGCGTTGGACAGAAGCAGACGTCGTGCTGGTCAGCGAGAGGTCGGTCCGGGTCTTTCAACACATCCTTCGCTTTATTTATTGCTGTTTAACGTCACGATGCGGATGAAATAACGGCATCTGCTTCAATGCATTCATGTCTATTGTTGTTTTTATGTTGCAACACCCTTTTAAAGATAAATACTTGCCGTTAATAACCCTCATGCAAATAATCAATGTTTTATAATAGTAAAATGCAGTGGTCATGTTTTTTGCATCGATTACCATTTGTATCACAACAAATATTACTGTAGTAAGACCATGGTTAGTCTTTCTGAGGGAAGCAGGTTAATTCAGTCGTGTTACATTTACGTCAGGTTATATAGCTATCTTATGTTGGATGGTGTCACGTGGAGCACGTGTAGATTATTTCCACTGAATCATTTTATTCTTCATAAATCAAAACGGCATGTTTCAACTCCACATTAAATGTTTATTTGCACTTTACCACAAAGTTGCGCTTGAAAACATTAATTAACATGATACAGCAATGAACAATCTTTCGTAAGCATTTTTTAATCTTTGTTAATGCTAATACATCTTTAAATCACATGTTGTATCTGTAAATATGCTGTAGTACACTTAGTAGTATGATTCCAAGATACTAATGATTTTTTACTGTTGCAAACATGCTTATCAGTTGTTATCATTGTGTAAATACATTAAATAACATGAATAGACAATGCTGAAACAGCCTTTAGTGTGATAAAAGGTAATTCAATATTTACTAATACGCTTAAAATTCATAAGGTGTATCTATTGGCCTTCCACAAGATAAAAATACGGTAGTATACCATACAGTTATTTCTACAGTAAATTGTAGTAAAATCCGGTAGTGTTTGAATACTACAAGACTAATAGAATACTACTAAAATAAGGATAGTATTGTGTAATTGCTGTAATAGACTGCAGTATACTACAACGGACTACAGTGTGCGATAGTAAATGCTTTAGTACACTACAGTGATTTGGACCGTAAACAAATACAGTAAGCAATTGTATTTGAACAATTGAAGAATTCTTACTGCTGTAAATATAGTTTATTGTTAGTTCGTTTTATCTAATGCATTAACCAACGGTAATGACACCTTTCGTAAAGTGTTAGCCAATGTTTGCATCATAAAACTATAGCCCGCCCCAAAGATGATACGGTTACAGTTATACATTACATTGTGGCTTTTGTTTTGTGTTAAAGACACTCTGTTATGTGTTTCATCGGACTGTAAGCTTCTACAGTCATGCTCATATTATCCTATGAACTCATATTGAGCTTATCTCATGGCCTTAATCGCTCCGTCCATCAATTCATCTGGGCACAGACTGATCGTACAAATACAAACACCTACGTTCTTATTTACTGGCAGATATTCAACTTGTTTCGTTTGAAAGATGTGCAACCATACCTGCTTTAGATGAGATTTTAAATGATCTGAATCAAAGCTGAAAAGCAACATCAAAAGCAACTTGTAAATATTGTCATCACTGAGGGTGGGGAACTTTTATCAGTGGTCATTCGTGCATGTCGGCATCTGTGTTTCTGGCAGATAAGCAGTTTCTGGTTGGTTCTGGGTGGGTTAAGCATGAATTGTCAATCATTGACATAGTTGTGTATGCTTGTTTATACAAGTCAAACGATGTATTTAGTGTAATATGGGGTCTCACTTGTAGCCAAATATGTGTCAACTTATTCTTTTTGAAACGATTGTGGTTTTGTTTCTAACTTAACTTCTATAGTTAAAGGGTAAGTTCATCCCAAAATCAAATGTGTATAATTTTTTACACATCCACATGACGTCAAACATCCGTCTTGCACTTTTTTGCGTCAAAGTGCTCTCGTGAACGTGCACCATAGACTGACAAGCCTGAGGAGAATATATCGATTAAAGTGGTTATATTGGTTTGTTTTTCGCACATGAAGTATTGTCGTCGATTCAAAAAATTTCAATTGAGCCACCATGAGCCCATGGACCAATTTAAAGATATCATTAGTACTTTTCTGGACCTTGACAACAACTATAACCAATATACCTATGAGGAGGTCTGGAAATCTCTCGGATGTCACATAAATATCTTTATTTGTGCTCCGAAGGCGCCGGGATGTCTTAAAACATGTTAAACGTCATGTGGGTGACAAAAATATCGCACAGATTGGATTTGGGATGAACTTGCTCTTTAAACAAAGTTGTACAAGCGCATGGGTGTGACGAGACACTTATCAGATGAGACGAGACACGAGATGGGGTTCACGGGAACGAGATGAGACAAGTTTTTTAGACTTTTTTTAAGAAATCCTCAACGATAAAATATAAAGGAAATGTTTTTCTCTTATATACCTTAAAATGCAAAAATGTGGTCATTATAACATTAACTAAGTATATTACGCAGTAATAAACAATATGTAAACATGGCAAAATGTTTTGTCACAAACTTAACTGACAGGCAGTAACTGCACAAAATGATGCTTTGTTTTCTTAACTGCCGCAGCTTTTAGTAAAGAGCTGTGGTTGTTTTCTCTATATGCTTTTTTGCAAAGTGCTCGAGTTAGCAGAGGTGGTGATCATATCACGCTGTCAATCCTCCTTCCTCCACTGACTGAACCCTCATAGCCTTCAGAGAAACAGTTAAAACTACATAAACACATCATATTTTATGCTTACATTGCACATAAGTAAGAGACAGATGATCTGTTTTTGAAGAGGTTTCCCTGTGAATCTATTTAAAATAACGTAATGTGAACTTTCAATTGCTATACTATACTTGTGGTACAGTCAGCTCAGCTGCTGATCTGCCGCGCGCTCCCAAAGCCCGAACCGGCATATACACTTGTATGCACAAGGCGCTGCAGTCGCGAGAGACGCCCTCGAACATTGCGACCCATCCGTCTAGCTCGTGTTTACATAAAAAACGGTGAGAAAATAGCGCTGTGTGATGGAAAATCACGTTGTTGAATGGCCGGGCCGGTCACTGTTGCTCACAGTTCGCACATAAATTGTGCAGTTATTAGCGTATTCTGGAAAGTAATGTCTTAGTCAAATCACACCACGAACTGACATAGATTTGTGGGGGTGTGGCTACACAAGGCGTTTCAGGGAGGTCTGCGAGAGCATTCCTAATTAGATAGAATCCATCTTTTGTTCAGACACTTTCTGCAATTTAATCTAATCTGTATCTAATACATGCATGGGCGACTTATAACACACCAACGACACAGAAAAACACGTATTGGTAACATATGAGCCCCTTGAATGCTTCTTTGGCTATATTTACTTTCTCAAAAGTATAATTGGTGTCTAAAAATGTTATGAAAACATCTTGATTTAGTTGAATTGACGTAATCCCCTTGTTTTCGCCATAGATCTGCTTTGCTAAGGGCAGTTGTAAGGGTTTTATTTAGCAATAACTATAATCCTATTTAATACATTTTGGTAGTTTCACAACATTAGTTATGTGCCGTTGTTCACTGTTCAGTGTTTCAAAAGCCATAGTGTGCTGTTTTGAGCTGTATTGGTCGTTTTCTAGTTGCTTAAGTGTGCAATGTATCATTTCAGTTTTGTGCTGACTTTTCTAATCTGGTCATTTTACACCAGATTCTTCGAACCCGATCCATTATTGTGTCTGTCAATGTAAGACAATTGCTTAAACGGATGCCCGATCAGCAATAATACTTAAGCCTGCTTAGCTCAATTGGTAACATGTTTTTTGTATTTTATGCTCTCTTTACATACAGCGAGAGAAATCAAACTATTGCAAAAAAAACTAAAATGTATTGGTAAATCTGAAAGCAGAATCTGTGACCAGCCATCCAATGATTGTTTCAAATGACAGCTGATTTAAGATTTTTATGAGCACAGTTTGAATGAATGCGCAATGTCTATTCAATGACACACCAAGATAAGATTAGCTGTTTATACTTTTGCAAGAGATGACAACTTGCTTTTACAGTCATCTGACTGCATTTTTTTCAAATTTCCTTTCAAGAAAAATGTATAGCAAACAAGTTTCAGAGCCAGCCTTCTTATATTAAAATCATATTGTCAGATTGATTGAAGAAGGACCTAAAAATGTAGGTTATAGAAAGTGAACAAAATCAATAAGTAATCAACGACATGATGGAACAAAAATTAAAATGGATTCTTTAATTGATTTCATGGCGTCTTGTACATGGGTCGGACAAACAGACTGATAGATTGATAGGTAGGCTGCTAATCTTTGGTGGTGGTTAGATGATGTGTTGAGTGTCTGTGTGGACTCTGTTAAGAGTCTGAAGATTGTTACACGAGTGATAATGATGTGACACAGACTCTGGACTTTTACGAACAACCGTTGTTTGTTCTTTAACTAATTTCTTCCAAACACACACACAAACCAAATTTTAAATGCATTTTTACTAGGGATGCACCGATATGTACATTTTACGATAACCGATAATCCTTTAACATTGGAATGCGATAACCGATATATTGGCCGATATACAGTATCTAAATATAAATATAAAACTCCCTAGGACTGAAACAAAAGGCAAAATGTGGACAACTGCTTTTATTTGAAAACATCGAGTGCAGAAAACAATGTAACCATTAGTTCTCTTTATTCCCCGGAATATTATGTACCAAGCCTACTTTACACGATTCCTTAACCTTCAACATTCTCTTGGAAAAAAATGTATGTCATAAACAAATTATAGATGTTCTTCCAGAGCAACCAAGAATTTTTTTTAATAGCCACATGTCTAACAGGTTTTAAGACAGAAAGCATTTAGACAGCAGTCTGATTCAAACAATATGCTTTTGTTTCGTTAATTTACACATTCATAAATACTGTATAATACTGCTAATAGCACTAAGTGAATGATCATGACAGAAAGACCGTACTGTACGGTATTTTAGCTGTGAGTAGCATGCAGCTGAAAGAAGTTTAACCAGAGGAAATCATTTATGATTTTTTCAGCTATAATATATCGGCCTAAAATTAGTTATCGATTTAAAAATTTACATTTATCGTCCGATACCGATGTTACCATCATTTATTATTCATCCCTAATTTTAACTTCTGCGTCGGACCTACGCCATACATGCCTAAGCAGAGCCGCATACCCTTCGCCGCAGCCTGATGCGCGCCTCTCCAGAAATATAACAACGGGTCAATTCGATGTGGACTGCAATTTGTCTGCGTAAGCATCGCGTTTACTCGTACGCATGAATTATGAATGAATTATTAAAAAAAATATGTTTTTCTATATTTACCAACTCAAGCGGCAACAATAGTGACTGTTTACTTGCCGCTATCAGTGCTAATGCTTCTCCGGCAGTGTACACAACAAGCTGCTTCTTCTTCGGCTCTCGCCTTGGTTACACGAGCAATACATCCGTGGATATTGACGACTAGTGTTCATTGCCTGTCGACGTGGACGACAGAAGTATAATTAAAAACCGGCACTTAATGAAACCATCTTTTGGCATACATTAAGCGACACCAAATAGTGTTTGCCAAATAATAATCATAACAAATAGAACTATAGTTTAGATTAATTTAATAATAAACACAAACAGGCTATTGTTTAGATTAAAACTTTGCTTCTCATGGGGAATTAATTTAAATATACAAATATAATATAATTTAAACTTGACACGAGATTCAGGAATGAATGAATTAAAGACAAAATGACACGAGCAAAAGTGCCGATATCTGGCAATAACACACGACTGTGAGTGTGATATTGCTTTTATAGGACAGTTGAATGGACATCAGTGTGTGCTCTTAAATACATAAGACACTATTGATGTCAGAATACAAACATATCTTTTACAATTCTTACAGCATCAGTAAGAAAGGGTTACTTATTTATGCTTTTAAAGAGTCCAAAATCACCCACGTCCTTATGAAAACATCAGTATGCAAAATGAGTAGTATATAACCTCAGCTTGCAAACAAACGAGAATTGCTTGCATCGGATTTTCCTATGAGTCAATCTAGCTGATAGAGCCGGAAAAAATATAAACGTTTTTAAAATTTGACAATACCGGAAAACTATGAGCCACTAACAGGTAATATGATATGACACAGGTAACAACAAACACTGTTTATTCCTTCTGGTTAAATTTTACTTGTTTAACAACACCTGAGTAAATCATTTTCCATATAAAATTTTTGGTTAGAACATCATGAGTGAACAAACACACATGTCACATGACAATGTCCGTAAAGGCGCAGTATTTGAGTTTGGATGGAGGTCAACTCTCGTGTAGATTTCAATTCCAACTCTGATCAAACACAGATGAATCACAGCTGATTCAGGCTTCCCTTTGAAATGATGGACGGGTTTGTTAGATCCGGGTGGAAACCAGAGACGGAATAGGGAAGAGGAGACCGAGCACTTATAGATGAATGAACGAAGCGCTCAATGTCTGCGTCTGAAACAAAAGAAAGCAGCATTGCTGCCTGATCGCTCGATGACAAACAGTGTATTTGCACGCAGGTCATAAACTAGCTTTTGATTCTGTCAAAAACAAAATTGGTATGTTTAAAATTAGTTTTGGGTATAGTGACATGCGATGTAATCTTAACAGGATAGGAGGTTTTCCCTGCACTTGCATGAAAAGAAAGTATCTGCCCGGGGGGAAAACTACGACGGCTGTCGTTGAGTAACTAGCACAATTCTTCTGGAGGTTTGACCTGGATCTCCATGGCCGGATATCCGGAGTAAACTCCGCTTTACCTCTATTATCTGTCTCTGGATTAAAACTGGACACATATGACAACATGCCATAGTCACTCACATGCAACACAACTATACCAAAGAAATGTTTTGCTCTTTTTCTGTCTCTTTACCCTCCCCATTCTTAGAGAGGCAGAAAGAGAGAGGGAGAGAGAGGGAGAGAGAGAGAGGGAGAGAGGGGTATACAAAGAGTGGATTGTGTGAAATGGGTCTTGTGACCATATTCAGGCAGCAAGGCTCCAAGTAAACCGGGTTGTGTGGAGCAGAGCTCTCTGTGTGTGTGTTTGTGGATGGCAGCGCTTATCTAGCAGCCAACTCAAGCGTGCAAGGGTCATGTGACCTCCGTAGTCATGACGAGCAAGCGTCATCCCGTGCCGAACACACTTGCTCAGCTAGAATTAAACCAATGTTTCACATGCCAAAAACATTATGTTACTGATATTATATTGCCTGATAAACAAACATTTCTGATAGTTTTACAGTAAATTACATTTTTGTTCTGTTTTTGCTGTATGTGTATAAATACGGAAGCATTTACATTAAGGAAATATCTTGCTTTTCTGTGGAACTTTTACATAATTATTTACTTAAATATATTTTTAGTGTTGTTTTTAGAGGATGTGTCGTTCCATTGTTGAACATGTTTTTGTACATGGAGAAAGATCTTTACATTAATGCGATGCACATTTCGTTGAATCTTAAATGCACAATAATTCATATTTCTGTATTCTAATTTAATTATACATGTTGTTATTATATTTTATTATATTATACATACATACATATATTATGGGACATTCCAAATCAAATTGTGTAACACCGTGTCTACAACGGACTCGATGCGACGCGACACATGGCTTGATCTAATGGGATTGTGACGCCGCATCGTGCCACGTCCGGTGCAAACCAAGTTTATAATTATAATGGGTTCTATTTTGTTCTATTGTCTCTTGTCGTATCAGGCCACCCCGCATCCGGTGTAGACACAGTGTAAGCCCCGATTCGCATTTCACGTCCAAAACCTTGCGGAAAACGCGAGCCGCAGTGCTTTCTCGCTTCAAATGACCCATGGTGCGCTCGCTGTACTCCGAATAGTTGAACTATTTCCATCTCCATGCGGCTCTGACGCGCCGCATGGGCATCGCCTACTGTGCGTATACATTTAAAATAAGGAATTATTATTTTACGCGAAATGTGAATCAGTCGCTAAAGCCGACAAAAACAAAAAAAAAGTTTTTTATTGTGGATTTCAAGTTATCACTGCAATATCAAAACGGCTGTTGGGTTGTTTTGATTAAGTTATAAAAACTTAAAAATACAGCTACACATAAAAACACTTTAAAAACTTGATGGCACTAAACACATCACCACTTTATACGATTCAAATAAAGAGTTTTCTGTTTTTGCTAAAATAATTGTATATTCTTTAGTCACTTATGTAGCTTACAGTATATTTTTTACAGTAAGTTTTACGTTTGTTTCAAATTACAATACCGAACACCTTACAGTATTTTAGCAATATTAAAACAAGTAAAATATTCTGTGATGAGTTGAGACCAGATACGTAGTTATAAAATGTTGTGCTATAAATTCTCTTGTTTTAATGATTCTAAATATTTCTGCAAATATTTAATAGTATATTGAATACATCACCCAGCTTTACACAAAACCTAAATGCTTTTGTAATTTCTCTACAGTCGTTTTCTGCAATCTCTAGAATGGAAATGACTGTATGTGTGAATGTGATCTGAATGCTCTTCTCTTTCACAGACTGGTGTCATCCGTTCACGCTGTCATGGCCGTGACAGCAGGCATTGTTGTAGCGTCTTCCTGTAGAGGAAACGTGATTACAGACCGGTAAGAGATACATTTGACGTGTATTATATTCATTTTGATTTAAATTCTTATTGATCATGAAAACAGTAAAAAACTATAGTTTACATTATATACATATAGTACACCTTTGTTTAAAAACATTAAATTTAAAGTTACTGTACAGGTTTATCTTTACAGTATGTGTGTTGAAGTCAAACGACGTCAAACTGACATTTCCAGCAAAATCGTACCCGACAGCACAAATGATACATTATTATTATGGGCATACCATTGTGAATCACTGACAATTATCAACGCATATTTTCATTTAATTACTTAACAACTGCTTTTTTTTACCGATAAAAACGTACGGACTGCAGCTTTAACGTGATGCGATATCACTTTAAGAGGAAGTCTCTATAGCTGCTGATGCCCTCGTTTAAGACAGCAGCCAATCAGAATCTCCTCAGGGCAGCAGTGCTTACTTCTATTCCCACATCACATCTGCTGACCCCTTGGCTCCGCCTCCACTCCAAGGACACAGAGAGGAGGAGATTAGGTACACCAGCTGTTACCTTTCTCTGTGCCCCTCCCTCTGCCCATCCCTGGCACCAGAACGACACCTGTAACGCAGCCTCTACCACCTGTTCACGATGACAGGGGGACATTTGCGTGTGTGTGGATGTGTTTGTGGCGTAACAGAGAGTAATCCACATCAGCCACTTGCCCTGCAGGTCTACAGTAAAACTCCCAGCCGCCCCGCTAATCCCCCAAAAGGCTTAATACTTGGCTGGAGGACATGCACTACAGGGACGCTGAACAGCCCTGGCGACAAGAAATATCCAATGACACTTACATATTTCTTAAAGGGATAGTTCATCCGGAAATCATTTATTCACCCAAATGAAGTTAAAAGTTAATTTCTTACCTTAGTGACACTTAACGGTCTCAGTGTTTCCCCTAGGTTTACAGCTTTGGGGTGGGGGGCTGGTTAGTTGGGGAAAATTGAAGAGAAATCTTAAATCATTTCCTTTTCATTCTTTATGTGCTATCTATCTATCTATCTATCTATCTATCTATCTATCTATCTATCTATCTATGTCACATAAATTGGTTGTCTGGGAGTGTAATGCTTTGTAAAAGTTAAATTTTAGGATACATATATAAACATAGGATATTAATATTTATAAAATTAATATAATATTAGTATTTAAATCTTTTTAAAATTGACTTTTGCAAATAATCTTTGTTACATTTATAGAAGTATTTGTTAATATTAATGGACCAGAGGTTAAAAAGTTTTATTTTTTAACTAACAACTAAAAAAGGATTTATAAATTCTAACAAATATATTGCTCATTCATTGTTCGTTAATGTTAGTTAATACATTTATTTGATAAACACATTTTAAATGGGCTTTTTTGTGAGACGTTTTTTAATATGATGCATTTATTGGAGAATAATCTTGTCAGACGCAGCACTGCTGTGAACGTGCGCTGTTCTGAACGTCATTGCGTGCGCTGTTCTGAACGTCATCGCGTGCGCTGTTCTGAACGTCATCGCGTGCGCTGTTCTGAACGTCATCGCGTGCGCTGTTCTGAACGTCATCGCGTGCGCTGTTCTGAACGTCATCGCGTGCGCTGTTCTGAACGTCATCGCGTGCGCTGTTCTGAACGTCATCGCGTGCGCTGTTCTGAACGTCATCGCGTGCGCTGTTCTGAACGTCATCGCGTGCGCTGTTCTGAACGTCATCGCGTGCGCTGTTCTGAACGTCATCGCGTGCGCTGTTCTGAACGTTATCGCGTGCGCTGTTCTGAACGTCATCACGTGCGCACTGCGCAGGACATTCCCATACAACACAGAGCATAGCGTATTAAATATCTCTTGTCTTATTTAATCAGCAGATTTACAATGTCCTGCCTAAAAACATTTGAAACACACGTATGTAAATAGTAAGCAGCATGTGATTCATTAATATACATTTTACTTGTCATCCGGTGATGACTGGACTTTTGATGCTTGTAAGGAGCATGATGCACAACACTTAGACTTGGAGCAGGAGAGCTACTCGTGCTGCTACTCGCAGTAGAGTGAGTGTTGCCATCTTCAGTTCCGCGTGAGCGTTTAAAAAACGCAAATATTTTCATCTGGTTTTCATCTAATTGACGCAACATATTTCCCGCCGCGCGCTCTCTGTCCGCTAGTGTTTGTTTGTGAGTGTGCGTGCGTGCGCACTCATTGGAATAATTGTTAACGCGCAAACACAGAACAGAAAAGACACGCCATCGTGGAAATAAGATAACTAACATATTACTTAAGGGCTATTTAGTTTGTTTAATAACATAACAAATTGTAATCTGGCGCTATAAAGAAAATCAAATCAAATTTACTTGACGTTCAAGGGTGGCGGGGCGAGCCGTTAGGAGGGCGGGACGCCCCCCTTATATAATGGTAGGGGACACACTGGGTCTACAATATTTCACACTGAGGATAATAATGCCAGTCTTCAAAAACATCAATTAGACCATGGTGTAAAAATCTAGTTCAATATTTCAAGCCAGTATTCTCACACATGCGATATGTCTGAATAAACAGTTGTGTGTCATTGACTTCCCCCTGATTCACACAGTAAGTTTATAATAATGGTTTATACAGTAAATTCAACTGTCGGGTAAGATGTCAAATGTCAGTGTCGTGTAGAGATGTACCGATATTAGGGGTTTAAATCGGACAGTTTATCATGATATGATGCCGTATTGATATTCTACTCAAGCGATTCGATATTTGCCCAAACCTCGGGAATGTTTGCGAACTAATTAATTGAATCGATATTTTGATATGACTTGCCTAGTTTACACATGCAGTTACATTTTTAATAACTCACACTTGAACCAAAATATATAAGATGAACGCTTAACTAAACTCTTTAAAAACTACACACACACTGTCCAAATGGGACATTCACAACAATAAACTATAGTGTTTCTGCTAGGATTTTATAGAACAGAGGGGCTGTTATACGGTAATTAGCATATTCATGATGTCATCGTGTAGTTTTGTGTGTTGCGACTTCAGACCCGTTTCTAAACCTATTTTAATGCAGCATATTGCCCAATAAAGCCATTCATGTGCACATATTTAATATATATATCCAACATGTTTCTCCAGAGACACTTTTAGCAAAGAGAGATGGAAACTACATCTGGACCTGCGTTCCACTGAAGCCTGGGCCGTTATGCCTTTTGTAGGCTTAACATCTAGTGGCTTTGGCTTCTGCCTTCGGAGGGAAATAAGTTAGACGCTGAGATGTGATCCCTGCTCCGGGAAAGCGAGACCTTGCACTCGTGGGGCAGTAGTACTGCCTACAATTTCCCACTGAATGAAAGCTAAGGTTTATTCAAAAAGACTCTAGGTTTGTTTGTATGTGCCTCTACTGAACAAAAGTCACTAAAACTAGCGAAAGAGTTGCTAACTTAGCAGGACGGGCGAGACAAATTGGGAATGAATGGGAAACAGTGTGTCCTGAGAAGCTGCAGCTGTGGTGTTCTGGATTTTTGGTGTGACAGGCGTTCCATGGCAAAATGAATCCAGCGAAAACTGAACTAACAAAAAACACACTTATACAGACGTTACGTGAAGGAATGGGGACACGGAGAGTGTCAAAATAAAGGGACCTCATATCTATGTCTTACGTGTGCATCGATGCATCGTATCGTTAATACGAGTACAAAATTAATCAATTGTTATTGTTGCACCCCTATATGATAGATCGGTCAAATATTGGTGTCGGTCGATAAAGCTATTTTTTACACTTGACTATGGAATTTTTTTTATTTTATCTTCTGAATCGGTATCGGCAAAATTTTATCTTCTGAATCGGTATAGGCAGATATTACTCCTAATAATCGGTGTCGATTGAGAAATTTAGGATCATTTGACTACAACACACATAAAAATAAGTACATTAACTAACCTTCAATTTTATCTTTCAAACAGAGATGGTGATAGACAGGCAAAAGTTGTGATTTGAAGCTTTATTGACCACTTATCACATGTCGACTGTTTGTGTATTTGTGTGACTTTGTTGAAGGTTTATTAAATAAACTGAGCATACACAGTTGTATCTGCAGAGACTGGTTTGTCCAGATATATATATATATTTATTAATTAATTGAATTAAGCATTTAAATAACAAGTATTTGCTATGCTTCTATTGTCTGTGTTTTACTGTTACATCTTCGTCCTATGATCTGATCATTTTTATCTGAAACGTAGTATAGAACACAGAGAAGGTACTTTATCAGTGCTTTTACTTACTAATAATGTTACCTCACTACATAATGATTATGAAGCATACTGTATATCATACTTCTTCCACCGTTTCATAAAAACATTTGAATGTGACTTTTTATCTTTAATACTTAAGTATATAAAAAAATCCATAATTTCTTTGAGGACAAACACTTGAAGTGATAGTTCACTCAAAAATGCAGAACACAAAGGAAGATATCTTGAACCATTTACTTTCCGGCTCTGTGCGGTTACCAACTTTCTTCAAAATATCCTCTTTTGTCGCGGAAGAAAGTCATACAGGTTTGAGATGAAAACAGGGCGAGCAAACAATGACAGAATTTTCATTTTTGGCTGAACTATCACTTAAAGTAAGAAAGTACTAGATTTTTAATGTACTTAAGTATTCTACTTAAGAAAAAATGTTTGACATGTATTTATGAAATGTATCGGGCTAAAAAGTATGATTTTTGATTTTATAATGTAGTAAGTAATGTTTTCCCTGAAATAAATACACCTTAATAAAGCATGGATACTTGAAAATATACTTGAAAGTAAAAGTACTTAAGTAGTGTCCGCCTCTTTATAAAACAAAATGATGAATTGTTTGTTGTCGCTTCATACAACGACTCTGTTCCAAAACCTGGTGAGCTGCCCACCTAGACAACATCTTGAGGCGTAGACACAACGGCTATGACGAACAACAAGCTGTCAAATTGTGATTGATGGATACATTTAGTAGTCATTGTATAGCCACAAACATTTTCATTTCCTATTCCCTTTTATGATTTGATAATTTTAGATGGAAACAGAAGTAACATATGAGCAATGTTAACCACAGACCTTATTTAAGTCTTTAACTCTTTCCTAAAGAACCCCATTAGAAAACCTTTAGGAAGCCCATGTCAAATCGGCCGTCTAAACCGAATCGATTTTGAGTTTAGGTTCTCTTCTATATGTCACATTGTTCACAATCGTTACATTAGGGCAAAAGGCAGCTGTCTATGTCTCACTAGGTTTTGCCACAGCTTCCTTCACCCGTTCTGTTGGTCTTTTGTTCCAGACACTGGCTGGCCACCCATTTTGTCATTTGGTACGGTGTGCCCTACATGTCATACGACATCTTCGCCATGTACCTCAGCCATTACCATCGTTTCCGGGTCAAAGGTCACGAGGACTACAAGAGCCACTCCCTTCGAACCGTCAACTCATTCGTGAGGAAAGAGTTCCTGCTGGTCCTCCATCACATTGCGCTGCTCACCATTCTGCTTCCGGTGACTCTGGTGAGAGAGATGCGTTACAGAATGAAGGTGGAGAGTAATGGAGCATCTCAGATAACCACAGGAACAGACACAGACCACCTATAGACGGGACCAGACGGGAGCGAATGAATGTTAAAGGGGAGGGGGGCGCAATGCTTTTGTGTTTGTTACGTACCTGATCCATGACACACAATTAACCTAATAGCAGCTGTTACAGTGCCAGAACACACGCAGTGGTGGAAACCTGGTCTTTTGTTTGGTGTCTCTGGGCTGTCAGTGGTGATATGAGATCATTTTACCCACGCTTTCATTATTCACACACAGCTGCTGCTCGGATAGCAGCACCACACAAACATACAAACACACTTTCACAAGACACACAATGACCCACGGACCCGAGCCACAGACACGACAGGTTGTGATTATATCTCTACAGCCATACATCTGAGAGACACTCTCTTTATAGTTAGTAAATTCAATAAAAGTATACATTTTAATATTGTAAAGTAATGCTCATTTTTTTTAATTCACATAAATCTGCTGTGGGACGTCAGGAAAACTTTAATTTGTACGTTTAAACTGGAGTTTTATCTGGTGATATATTTCTAAACATTACAGATATCTAGTCTTGTGTCTTACACATACACTGACCACAGAATGTACTTCGGATACTTGTAGGGAATAGTTCTCCCAAAAAAAGTCCTTTTAAAAATGTATGATTGTTGTTTTGACTTATATAAACAAAGGAATAAATGATTGTAAAAATAAAAATGAACTGGAGCATTTAGTTCAAAGTAATTGCAAATGGAAGTATGGGAAATTAATACATTTACGTTTATTCGTTTAGCAGACTCCTTTATTCAACATGACTTACAAAGAAGAGAGCATTTAAAGTTAACACAAAACCAGTCACAAGTCGCACGGTTAAATTCGAAGAGTTTGTTTCCGGAATGAGATGATTGTCTCAAAAGATTACGTCATCATCTTTTTACTGTGCTAGATAGCTGTATTGTTTCAGTTATTATGGCTTAAACCGAAACAAACCAAATGCAGTTTGATTGATATTAACTGGAATGGGCAATAAAAAAACATGCTTTTTGAACAATTTTAAACACGGATCATCTCATTTTGGGAATAAACTCTTCATTTGTAGCAATACATTGTACTGTATGTGTCAAAATGTTCATAAGCAGACATTATTTGTCTAAAAACTACTCTGTGTAGTGGAATCTTGGCTCAGTCGCAAGCGTCAGCGTCGTCTTTTTTTTCTTTCAGTCCAGTATTGACTTTAGTTTGGCAACTATTTTTCTAATTTATACTCTTTATTAAATTCAGGAGTACAGCTGTCAGCTTTCTGTCAGATGTGTTAAATTTGTGGTGGGAGGTTCAGTGGTTAAATATTTGCTCTGACAACCATTTCAATGGAGGATAATTATGTAATGCGTCATTAAATGAACACATGAGTGCTATTGGTCACGTTGTGTGTGTTTGTGCTGACTGATCTTTTGCTCTTTGTTTACATCAGTTCTTCAGGAAGGACCAGGGCGATTACTTCATTGGTTGTCTCTTCCTCACTGAGCTCAGCACTCCTTTTGTTTCACTGGGCAAAATCCTTATTCAGGTAAACACACACACACACAAACACTTGCTCAGCGATCCTGCACAGCGCCAGTCAATAATGTTCCTGTTTTTATTTTCTAAAGAAATAGCACACCCAAGTCATGTTGTTTCATGCCAATATGACTTTCTTTCTCTGGTTTAACGCAAAAAGTAGACATTGACAACCCCAGT
Source organism: Triplophysa tibetana (assembly GCA_008369825.1). Classification (NCBI taxonomy): domain Eukaryota; kingdom Metazoa; phylum Chordata; class Actinopteri; order Cypriniformes; family Nemacheilidae; genus Triplophysa; species Triplophysa tibetana. The sequence continues at coordinate 2,515,094 of CM017901.1, read as the reverse complement.
CCCCATTTACTTTCATTGTCACAAACATGGACTCAAAATAATCATAACTTTGATGAAATTCACACAGGTTTGACACAAAGCCAGGTGTTGAGTTAAGGTTGAGTTAATGATGACATAACTTTTATTTGTGGGTGTACTGTTCATTTAAAGGGATAGTTCACTCAAAATGAAAATTCTGTCATCATTTACTCACCCTCAGGTCGTTTCAAATCTATACAAATATCTATTTGTTTTGTTAAAAACAAATAGATATTTGTAAGAAAGTAAGCAATTTTCAGTCCTGTGACATCATCCACTACACAAAGTGAGATATTTTCAAGAATTTAGGAAAACAAACAGTTCTTGGGCACTTTTGACTACCTACTATGGCAGTCAATGATGTCACAGAATTCACAGAAAGCTAACATTCTTCCAAATATCTTTCTCTGTGCTCATCAGAACAAAGTCATTTATACATGTATGAAATGACAGGGTGAGCGAATGATGGCAGAATTCAATCTTTTGGGTGAACCATCACTTTAAGACCGATGTGTTCACTGAGGAGGACAGAGATAGCACCAAGTGTTCACACCGAGTTTCAGCTTTCATATCATGTCTCACAACGTTCTGTCTAGTCGTAACATTATCCATCTCTTGTTCTCTTGTCTGTCTCTTTGATCGGTCTTGCTGTTTTCTCTCTCCGCTCACATTCCTCTTGACCACGGCTTACTTGATAAAAATACTTGCTGCACGCATAAACGTTTTCTTTCACACCGCCCCCTTTTGGTAGTCATGGTTGTTGCATAGCCAAACGTTTTCCAGACAGGATTAAAGGGATAGTTCACCCAAAAATAAAAATTCTTCCATCTTTTATTTTATATGACTTATGTCTGTGAAACACAAAAGATATTTTGATATTATATTTTGAGAAATGTCTCGGTGGATTTGTGTCCACACAATGGGAATCAATGGGGGTCACGTTTGTTAGGTAAGCGACATTGTTCTTTTGTGTTCTGGACAAGAAAGTCATACAGGTTATACTTGACATCCATCAGTATGTTGAACGTCCCACGTGTTTTATGATCCCTTATTTCTTCCTCTCTTTCTTCTCACAGTTGGGTTTGCAGGAGTGCCGGCTGCACAAGTTCAATGGCGGCGCGGTGCTTCTGAGCTTCTTCATCTGTCGCATCGCTCTCTTCCCGTTCATGTACTGGAAGTACGGCTCCCACTACGGCATCCCGCTCTACACCGTTCCCTTCCACCTGCCACTCTCCACCAACCTGGGCAACCTCTGCATCCTGGCACCTCAAGTCTACTGGTTCGTCCTCCTCTGTTGCAAAGGATACCGACTCTACAAACGTCAACGGGATGCTAAGAATCAGGCTTCTCCGCTGTCCTCGCCCGAGCCGGTCTCCGACACCAGCAAGGAAGATTAGAGAACCAATCACTTTTTCATCTAAAGCAAACCAACATGCGTCACATCTGAAGGCAGCCGCATCACTGCTACTATTGCGTCTACGGTTCCATCAACTCCAGACTGTTCCTGTTTTTATTTTTAATCGACACACGCACGGCTGTGCCCTTCAAGGAGTGTCTCTTAGCTCGAGTGTTGTGACCCGTCTGTTCCTGTTCTGATTGGAGGATCTGCTACAGTTTTGAGGGATGTCTCTCAGTGTCATTGGAAATATCTGTTACTACTTTTTGTGCTTAATCTTCTACGATACGCTAGCCCTACTCAATCGATTAGATGTGTGTGCCTGAAGTACACTGGTTTAGAGCAGGAAAGATGTTAAGCGGATGGCACCACCACATACATTTACATTCACGCATTCGGCAGATGCTTTTATCCAAAGTGACTCGCAGTGCATTACAAGATATATTTTATCATTATCGATCAAACGTGAATTCAGAAGCATACATTATTTCTTTCAGAGCCAAATTTAAGACCCATCCGCCCCCGGTCGCTTTTACTTTGCTTTCAGCACAAAGCCGGCATCACCAGGTAAACATTTCCATGACGACATGGCAGTTGTTTACAGCTCATTAGAGTCGTGTGAATGTGTTTGCACACACACTGCCCTGCTGTGACTGTTTACACTCCTTTAACACATATCGCCCTTTACGCTCGGGAGGCGGCTAATGAATTCTGCTTCTGTTCGACGAGCCTTTTCACAATCTTAAATCCTCCCTGTCACATGGGGGCGGTAGAGAGTTGTCCCTTATGTTTACCACTGTACACACGGGGCTTGAACCTAACGGGGGTCTTTGTAGGGCGCACAAAGCACATTACGCGTGACATATCTTTATAGAGGGCACAGTATGTCCGGGCCATCTCCAGGTGATAGTTAAAGCAATAACACAAGGGGATTGTGGGGAAGGATAGACAAGTTGCCATCCTAAACGTAATGTTTGGGTATCTACTCTGGGATGGAAAATCCTACAGAGCTCTATAAACAGATTTCCATAAATTCTAGTTATGCTCAGCTGCAAAATATATATATCACTGAGAAGAAATTGATCTTTACGAGTGCAATCTTTACAAATTCGTTTTTTATGTAGTAAGCACGAATGACTGAAAGTGGAAATTCATGGGTCATAGAAGTGGGAACACTAGTAATAATCGCTGTCTTTATGAGGCATTAGGGGAGCTTGAACTTTTAGCTTTCACCCAAAAATGAAAATTTTGTCATCGTTTACTCGACCTGTTGTCATTTTAAACCTTTAAGACATTCTTTCTTCCGCAGAACAAAAAAGAAGAAACTTTGAAGAATGTTGGTAACCGAACAGCACCGGCCCCCATTCACTTCTATAGTATGAACGCAAAACCAACATGAATGGGGGCCAGTTAATGACATTCTTCAAAATAACTTCATTTGTGTTCTGCGTCATAAAGAAAGTCCTACAGGTTTGAAATGACAAAAGGGAAGATTTTTCATTTTTGGGTGAACTGTCACTTTAACTGAGCCTGCGGTTTTGTGTTTTAGGTCATTTGATTCAATTCTGTTTGATGTGCGGTGTTAATCGGTCGGAGGGCCTACGAGAGCTTGTGAAGTGCAGGAACTCAGAAACCTTAGTTTTCGGGGCATCTTTCATGATACATTTAGTGGACGCTGAATGCCAGTGTATCTTAGATGTTTTCACTACGACTTCTAGATTCCTTAAAGCTTATTTAAAAGTGCATAGCTGTCGGATTAATGCATCGCTTGTTGTTACACTCTTATTTAGCACATTTCTAAAACAAACTGGACTCGACTCTAGCAAGTGTGTCCGATGTCTTATATAACAGTGTGCATAGGCTCTCAGCTCACACTCTCAGAGGCTGAACAGGGTCTTTGCTGGATTGAAAGTGAGAGAACGCTTTTCTGCTTTGCCTTTTTAAAGGTTTGGTACTTTTCAAAAGTAACTATGCAGTCTTTCATGCTGCTGCTTTACAACTCTTTATCCGGTTTCTTTGGGCTGCGATGCATTTTGGTGATGTTTTCCATCAATGCATGTTGTGTTCCTGGTTTTTTTTGTTTAGTATTTGTTTAGTTCTCCTATAGCTTTCAAAAGTGTGTCATGTGCTTTTCATCATCATTTGAACGAGTCTGTGTGTTAAAGTGCGATGGGCTGGTCAATGCTTAATGCTTACATCATTTAATCTCATTCTCTCACATGTCAGAGTGTGTTTTGTTTGCATTTCATTTTTGTTGCAGAATATATTATATCCAACGTATACAATATACAAGTATTATTTATATGTATACAATTTCATAATACATGAACAGACTTTAGCTAGAGGTTTAAAAACACAAAGTTACCTTGTGTTTAAGGCATTAGTAACCTTTAAACCACAGGGCAGGTGTGATGCTATTAATCATATGAATGAAGCCTCCTCTCAGCTCAGGGTTTGGTTAAGCACTTGTCAATGATTCAATATTATTCAGACCTGAAACATGCTTCCTCTGGTGTTTTGGTTTTCTTTGTGAGCTTTCCAACATGGCATGAGATTTTTACATCCTCCGGCTTCAGTAGACCAAAGACTGTCATGGCACTTTATACAGCAGTGGAAAAGTGACTGACACACAGTTGAATTGCGTTTCCCTCACTTGACTGTCACCAAAAGGTCATATCTCTACAATCTTGCGTTTATGGCTCAGGCATTCTTCAGTCTCTGACACAAACACTGTATTTTCTAGAATGTTTGATTTACTGTCTTTTATTTAACTGATGTATAAATCTTATAAATCGTACCAAAACGCACAGGACGTTTAATTCCAAAATCAAACAAAAGAAAAGTAAATAATATTTTGCATGAAAAAGATGAGAAAAAAAGCCTAGTTTTAGAAACAATACTTGCTTTGAGACCTTGTTTCCATGAGACTGAAAGTGATGGTTCTGCCAAAAATCATTGTCATCATTTACAACACTCCTGTCATTTCAAACCTTTATGCAGAACACAAAAGAAGATATTTTGAAGAATGTTGGTTGCCAAACTGCACTGGACACCATTCACTTCTCTTGTATGAACACAAAACCAATGCAAGTGAATGGGGGCCAATTAACGACATTTTTCAAAATATCTTCTGCGGAAGAAAGTCAGTCATACAGGTTTGAAATGACAAGATGGTGAGTAAATGATGACAGAATTTTCATTATTTAGGTGAACTAACACTTACAGATCTTTTAATTTTTCCTAATAGTGATTCTCATAATAATGTCAAACAGCCATAGTAAAGATTGCAGTAATATTTATTCTATTTTTGATCTAAATTTGATTTTTTTTGTTTGAGTTTGAGGTCAAAAATGACCCAGAAATATGTTAACAAGTATGGTTTGATGTGTGAAATGAAGGACAGAAGTGAGAGATTGGGAGGTTTATTGTTAGAATTGCTTTTAGCTGCTTTTAAAACATATCAAACCAGACGGGACTCTCTCCATTTGATGGGCTTTCAGTTTGCCAGATTCTTCAAAATGGATGTAACGGAAGAACGAAAAGCCGGAAAACGTATGTAGATAATTCAGTTTGAAAAATGCTAGGATGTATATTATCTAGAAAGGTTTTTCCCAGAAAAATTGTGTTCGGAATATCATAAATACAGTGCCTTGTATTAGCGTTGTGTGCTCCGTAAACAAGAGCTGTGGGCAGGTGGTGTTAATAGGTTGTCACTGCGTCTGCACACTTTTATTTCTTATTAATCAAATTTCACAGGAGACGTCTTTATTATCAGGCATAGTGTAAGTTACACTTTAAACCTTTATTTGCTAGTCTGATTTTTACACTTAATTACGTTTGTCCTTTAAACATGCTACCGAGTCTTAAGTTATGAAGTATGCTTGCTGTGTTTATCTTCATATTTGCATATTTAGAAAGTAACTAAGATAATCTGAAGGTCTGTATTGTTTCTCAGACAGCGTGGGTTTGACTTAGTTCAGGTTAAATCCATGATCACGGATCTGGTTTGATTTTGCATGGATTTAACATTTGAGAATCAAAATGTTCTCGTCTTCAAATGCATTCCTCGGTTCCATTGATAAATATTAACTCTTGCGTAGATTTTGGTGGGGAAGGAAACCTTTCAGAGAACTAGGATGTAGCCAGAAAGCATGCTTGCATTATCTGTTTCCTGGTGAGGACGACTCGCTTCCTCTCTGTCAGCTTGGCCTCAAATACACAGGTTTCTAATGCACAACCTTTAGCACTCCCTGCCTCTTATTTTTGATAACCTGTTGATTTTCACATCAAATTTCATATCTAGGTTGTTTGTTTGTTTGTAGGCTAAAAATAAATCTCCTTTTAGAAAGGGGTTTAGAGTGAATCTAATATAAACACTTGATTCAGCTTATTTTCTTGAAGCTTGTGAATCCAAACACCACTTTGGAGAAAATAAATCTGATTTGATGAACCCTTTCAATGGAGTGGTCTTTTTTTATACAGAGAAGCTGTACAATATTTAAGCAGAACACTACAGTAGTGCAGTGGTAGTGTTCGGAGCCAAGATGTGCAGCTGTAGATTTGATTTCGTTTCACACGATCATGACTGTTTGGATAAACTTTAATGGACAGAAACAGCCATTCTCACACACACACACACACACACACACACAAAACATGTCAGGGGTCATTGCCCATGAAACAGTTTGTAGGAAGCCTGATACTTCATTGAACATTCAATCAAAATATTTAAATATTCTCAAGGGTGATGTACACCATCAGATGGTTTGTTTTTAATCCAACAGGCAGATGCATTTAAGACAAGAATGTCCACACATCTTCCATTAAAACAATGTACAAATCTTCTGCTTGGGTTTGTCATCGCATTGGTCCACTCAGACAACAGAGCATTATGATCCTCTTCTGGGGGAATTGGAACTGGGATCAGTGAGACGGAAGATTGCTCTGAAAATGTTCTCTGTGTGTTCCATCACACCGTGTGGAACTCAACACAGTATACGGTATAGAGACTCCTGACACTGATGTTCATCTGAGGTAGTACTCGATAGCAGCAGAGAAGGCGGCGAAGCCTCCACAGCCCAGAACTCCAGCCTTAAGACCAGCTGGTGAATAAAAAAACAGATCTTAGCTTTACTAATACAGTAAAAATCACAAGAAACATAGCAATCTTCTAAAGGTCATTTCAAATATGACCTTTCCTGTAGCTCAGTGGTAAGAGCATTGCGTTAACAACGCAAGGTTGTGGGTTCGATCCTAGGGGATTGCAGATACCAAAGTATTAATGTATAGGATAACGCATTGTAAGTCGCTTTGGATAAAAGCGTCTGCAAAATGCATAAATTTAAATAGGGCTGTCACGGTTATCAAATATCCGCGATGGTTTAAGATCACACAAGGGGGAGCTGTAGTACCCGCATATTGCATATTTTAGTGTATATATTGTAATTAAAGTATGGAAATACTGTTAACGTGTACCACCACAACACTATCACTTTAAAAGAAACTTTAACGTTTAAACCATAAAAATAACCTGCAGTACAATTTAATATTATTAAAGCTAATCTCAGTGTGTAAACCAATCTACCAAAATTGTATTAACAGTAGTTAAATTTTATCGTAATCTTGCAAGTGAGGAAAAAACAGACTAGAGGCATTTCTGACTGATAGCATTTGAATGGTGGCTTCAATTCACCCCTGATCAATTTGCAGGTATTTGGTGGTTACATTATTGACAGGTAAAAGCCCACACATTGAATATATGATGACAAACAGATCTTAGCTTTACTAATACAGTAAAAATCACAAGAAACATAGCAATCGTCTAAAGGTCCTTTCAAATATGACCTTTCCTGTAGCTCAGTGGTAAGAGCATTGCGTTAACAACGCAAGGTTGTGGGTTCGATCCCAGGGGATTGCAGATACCAAAGTATTAATGTATAGGATAACGCATTGTAAGTCGCTTTGGATAAAAGCGTCTGCAAAATGCATACATTTAAATAGGGCTGTCACGGTTATCAAATATCCGCGATGGTTTAAGATCACACAAGGGGGAGCTGTAGTACCTGCAGATTGCATATTTTAGTGTATATATTGAATACCTTGAATATATGATGACCCCATTTTTTCCAATGTATTTCCAAGAAAAAAAACTGTCTTATATTCGGAACAATACTGTCATTTTAAAGCCAAATCAATGTATGAGAAGTAGATGTCAAAGCCCTAAAACCGACAATGAATCGTAATTATCGCAATGATTTATTAGACAATCGTGACCGTGGACAACAAAGCCAGTCTTATCGGTCAATTTTTCGAATCAAATTTTTTTACATAATCTGAAAGCTGATAAAACAGATAAGCTTTCTATTGATGTATGAGTTGTTAGAATATGTCAATATCTGGCTGAGATACAACTGTTTAAAACTCAGGAATCTGAGAGTGATTCTGAAAATATTGAGAATATTACCATAGAAGTTGTTAATAATGGGCACTGTGGCAGGCCATCCACTCACATAAATAAAGTTTTTATATGTTTAAGGTAGGAAACATACAAAATATCTTCATGGAACATAATCTTTACTTAATATCCCTTATGATTTTTGGCATAAAAGAAAAAATTATAATTCTGTCTTTTACTAAAAATGTTCCAGTTCTACTTAAGTGATCCAGGGTTGCAATTAATCGTCAGCCAAATTCCATAATCGTGAGAGCCCTCATTTCCAATGTAAAATCGTTCAAATCATTACATATTTTCCAAAAAATGTATGATCGACATCTGATCCCAATCTCTGATAGAAAGAAAATAGAAGAAAGTATGCAGGTCATCATGCTGAACAGTCATATATGCCAGTAATATAGTTTCTTATACCTCTAAAACCAATGGCTCCACCTGTAACACAGCCACTATAGACTGCATTTTTCCAATCAGATTTCCCACGATGCTAGAATAGAGAAAATAGACAATTCCTTAGACAAACAATCCTTGGCAAAAAAACATATTCAAGGGAAGAAGCAAGAGGTGTTGCTCGGACATAACCACCACCGGACACTTTGCATCTTCAAATAAAGAACCCCTAGGTGGAGCCGTTAAATCAAATTCATTAAAAATCACACAAGCAAAACCCACTATCATACTTCTTTAAAGAACATTATATATTATAAGTTTAAACCTTTTCTAAACCGGCATGCCTGAGTGAGAATACAAACAGTAACAGAACAGTATTATCTATAATGTGTAATATCTCTGGGCCTCAGCCTTATAATGTAATGAATATACCATCCTATGTCCTCAAGAAATGGTGTGGATAAGACTAAAAGAAATGACTTAAAAATACTTACTGATTCAATTATACACTCACTGCATGAAAACATGGCTCCCACAATGGCAAAATTTTTAGCGTATGACATTCCTCTCTGCCCCATGTCTTTCAGCACCTCCCTTGCTGTGGGGGTTCGTAAAGGGTCTTTAGGATCAAATCCCACGTTGGAATCGATACCAGCTGTGAAGACCCCGAAAGCACCTCCCAACACAAACCCTAGGATGGAAAATCGTGAATTATGACCGTTCTTACTTGTGGTTGTAAATTCCAGCAAAACCAAATCAATTATTAACTGTTTTAATATTGGGAGCATTAAACTATCTTGCACTTCATTCAGGACCACTTCATAGTTTCCCATATAAACGAACTCAGCAAGATTTCAAGTGGTCCTTGCAATGTACTGCATGGTTGTGCATCACTCCATATGTTAACCTCAAGATGTCACAAAGTGTCAAATATATTTACACTGGTAATGAATTGTAGATCACCCATAACAACTCAATACGTTCATTAAATCCCAACATACTACTGCAACCTTTTGCAGATCAATGAGTGGTGTGCTGCCTGTCAGAACGGACAACACGTATACTTAATGGTGGCACGTATATGGTGAAGTTTATGCCTTCTGACGTGTAAAAACGTGTAAGATTGTCTGTCAAGTGAAATACCTCCTACACACGCGATCAGTGATTTGAAAGCGCAGCTCTCCATGCCCCTCTCGATCATCTTTTCCTCGTTCGTTTTGTGAGGACTCGGCATAGGGCCCATCACGGTCGGGTTCAAGTCTTTAATCTTTCTTCTGTCACCGATGAGGTGCTCCAAAAGAAGACTATACTGCAGTGAAACATTTTCCGCAGGAGAAACACTTTCTGACTGACCAGAAGTGACTGTGACAGAAGCATCTCTGCTCTGAGCGGGCGCAGCCATGTTGGAAGCGTGCTGCAACAACCGCAACCTGACGTAAACAAAAGCACATTCGTTAATATTTGCGTGAAAAATAGTTGAACGCTTTTGTCACATAAAATAAAATGACTGGTTTAGTGCCACAATTGGGACGAAACGAATATTTTAAATGACATGCCTAGTTCACACGCCATGTTTATTTATAGCATGTTAAAAAACTCAACATGATTGGTTTCGGCAGATTCAACAAAAAGAGAGGTGACCTTAGCATATTGCAGCGAACTGTACGTTACGAGTGTCCTATATGTCCTTTTTGGTGACACTGATTTTCAACAATGCTTCCAATAAGATCTCAATATATATTTCTCTAGATATTCTTATATTAATGAAAATTGCTCATTTTATGGTTTTATGAAAGAAACAGTTGTCCATTTTATTTTATGATTGCAATTTAACCAGACAATTTTGGATTGACTACATTTTGTATTTGTTGAGCTCTATAAATGTAGGCTATACATCCACCCTTAAAAATGTATTTTTTACTATGAATGCCCTAAAATGCATTCTCAGGAAACTGTGGTAATTTTTTATTCTGTAAGCAAAACAATAATGGCTTACATCCCCTTTATATTTCTTTTTATTTCTTGCTGAAATTAAATCTTTTGTTTCATCCTTAAGGGTTGTATATAAAAAAGGCAAAACCTTTTTGAAACATTATGGTTTATTCATAAATAGGACTCTGTTATCTTGAGTATACTGTACGCAAACCCAAGATTTATTGTTTTATTTTTATCTTATTATTGTTATTGTTCACTGTGTATGACATGTGAAGACTTCTTTCTCTGATGTTATATGTATGTATAATGTTTGAAATATAGTATTTAAAAAATGATAGATTTGCTGTTCTTAACGCCCCAACCATTTTTTCCACTTTCTCGCAGAAAATAAACTACTTTTGATAAACAAGACAATTTTAAATGAATTTACTCAATAATTATACAACGACAACAGAATAAAACGTCCTGTGTTTTATTGTTTTAAATGTGCTTTTCCTGTATGTGGGTTTTTAGGACACCAAAAAGTATGATTTTGGCGCCCCTAAGCGTTCCATATGTGACACTATAAAACAAACCAAGAGTGACAACATTTCCCAGCATGCCTTTCGCTCACTGCACCAAAATGTCGCGCGCTCCATCTGCCGGAGACGTCGGAACTTAAGCAAGAGCATCTTCTTCAGAGAGTAACCGCGTCGCTGCTAAGAAGCACGGAACAGGTGAGTCTCCACATCATTTTGTCATTATTATGTCGTCTGAACACGTTATTGTCACTGTAAGAACTCGGTTAAAAAATTGTATCGCTTCACGAAGGCATTGATAGTTGTCACCGGCAAGTACACTACTTAAATCCACAGCACTTACCCGCACTTTTATCAACGGCCGTTTTCGTGTTGCGAGCGCGAGCGGGAGAGCTGCTGTTTTTAACGGTGACCTCAGTTAGCCATATACGATTTTTACCGGTCAGCCGTGATGTGACCGTCAAATTAAGTGTCACGTATGTTCATTTTGGTTTTTAATTATTTTAAAGCGTGACGTTTCGGTGAGCTCCATGGGTCGAGGTGTGTGTGACATACTGCAGTAGTTCTGTCACGAGCGCTGTGTGAACTAAATCCGTCAAGACTTCTGTCAGTGGGCTGATGCATGGACGACATTTGAATTTATAGCTTTAATTACGAGTCTGAATGTTTAGGAAATGAATTGAAAAGTCGTTTTTATTAAAAGAGATTCCCATATTACACGTAATGTCATGTCCATTTACTCATCACTTTATTTCAATAACAGAAAATGGGAAATAAAAATCGTCGTATCCATCTATAAGAGTTATATTTGTAAAACAGTTAACGTTACTCTATTGAAACATATTATATTGCATCATTTAATAGCAAATTCAAACTTCCACGTGGGATTTTTGCAGCACATCCAGTCTTTTCGTCCCAACATTTGTTTTTGGTTATGATGTGCCACGGTAGCGCAAGTTCTCTGGTTTTTACTATGGGCGTCTGTGAGAAGTTTCTGTTTGTATTTTAATAGGTTAACTAATGGCTCACACATTATGATATGACCACAAAGCTAAAGTGTTTAATCTAACTGTATCAGCAACTAAACATATTCTCGTAAAAAGCCAGTCAGGAATGTTAAAAGACATTTAAAGGACTCATTAGTGTGGTTGTAAAGCACCAGGTTCATCCTGCTGTCATACACCTTAATGGTTGGGTATTTTCCAGCTGTAGGCTATTGATCAGTGTAGTGTTGGTCCCTCAAGGTTATTTGGCAGTTTTGTATACAACCAAAAACCAAGACGAGCTTTAAATGCAGTATGAAGGAACTGGCTTCCAGAGCGTAGACGGTCGTGGAAACAAGTCCTTTTTCTTCTGAAAACTTTCATACTTCTCTCGCCAACCGCAAAAATGCAGCTAAATACAGGCAATGTAAAACTTCACCAGGTCACTCAGCGTTTGGCTTTTTGTAGATAATTGCACCCTTGAGATTTTATTTCTGGACAAACCATCTAAGGAAGTAGCAAGTGTTTCTCCGAGACCTGAGGTCTGTAGGACATGCTGCCCTAGATAAAGCTTTCTGAGTCTAAACTGCAGCAATATAAATTATAATACAGTACATATACTGTATACCTGAAGTGATAAGTTATTAAAGGGATAGTTCACCCAAAAATGAAATTTTATTTTCCCTTCTATGGTAGTACATTTTAATAACAATACAATTCTTCACAACACTATGTATAACTTCATAAGATCATACCAGCAATTAATGCATATTAAAATATTTAATTAACGTATAATTGGGGTGTTTAAATCATTCTCTGTTCAATAGAGATCTACTATAATGGACTGTGACAGCACTAAGGCTTGTACTTCAAGTCAAGCACATATTTGATCATTTTAGGGGTGCAGCGACAGCCCAGTTTCCCAGTCACATCATCCTCTTTGCTTTGATTAGCTCAAACAGAAGCACACTCTCAGATAGAATGACTATCTATAAATAGTCTTTGGCCTCTGAAAAGGAAGGTCAATTCCAGCTGTGTGAGATGTACAGGAGAGTTCTTCTCAATGACCAGAGAAGTGTGTCAGTGTCTGTCTATGATAGTTTAAGATGTAAAAAAATTCACCAGAATAACCTTTTCAGGAATGTGTATGCAAATGTGGTCAGTGTTAGGCGACAAACAGACTAGATCAGGTCTGAAAACATCACTTGCACCAGGTGCGGTTAATATGGGAATCGTGGAGGGAGAATGTGTGAATCATGGAGAGAATCACCTTCTCAATTGCATTCTTGAGATGTTTTGACAATGTTTCAAAGAACAATAAGTTACTCGTAAAATTATGAAGTAAATGTAAATGAATAAAGACAAAAAGACATTTGTAAAATGATTGTTAATTTGCATTAAGCCCTGGAGTGTAAGTGTAGGCTGGGAATGAATTCGAAATTTGTATCCTGGATATGTACTGTATCATGATGACTTAACTTAGTTTATATATATTTTTTTATTGAATATTTATGATGCAGTACTTGACATTAATATAAATTAAAACATTACAAATAAACCATAAGATATTGTGTAAGTCAGTGTGTGTACTTGTGTGTACAGTATGTCGTAAATAGTAATTATGTAGTAAAGGGATGTAGTTTACGCAGCACCTAAAAATAGTTAAATGACACTCAATATATTGTCTTGAAAAGATTAATTGATGTAAATCTAACCTGAATGTAGCAGAGTGCATTTACATTTAGTAATTTTGCAGACGCTTTTATCCAAAGTGACTTACAAAGAGTTATGGGAGCAACAAGCGATATGTCATACAGGACCCATAATACATTAAGTGCCAATACAAAGTTACTGGTTTCAACTAAAGCTAGACTACTAGCTGTTGAGAGAATGTATTTTTATTTTTTTGTCTGTCAGGTATTCACAGAAGAGATGGGTTTTAAGTAGTTTTTTGAATGTTGTGAGAGATGTGGTTGACCGGATAGAGTTAGGAAGAATGTTCCACCAGGAAGAAGTTGTGAAGCAGAATGAGCGGGAACGGGATTTACTGTCCTTATGAGAAGGTAATACAAGACGCCGCTTGTTTGCTGAATCTGTTACGGGCTTCAACTGGTAGCCAGTGGAGTGAGATGAAAAGGGGTGTCACATGAGCCCTTTTGAGCTGTTGGATGTAGAGTAAGCTACAGTAGTGTAACTATATATACCAGTTATAACAAAAAGTTGGTGGTGAGATGCTCTGTTACGGTGTTAGAATGACTGGTAGTGGAATTCAGCTGTTTGCATCAAATAAGATAATCAAGAGCCAGATCTAAAGAATCTATATGTGACCCTGGACAACAAAACCAGTCTTATGGGTCAATTTTTCGAAGTTTAGATTTACATAATATGAAAGCTGAATAAATAAGTTTTCTATTGATGTACATGTAGGACAATATCAGGCTAATATACAACCGTTTAAAACTCAGGAATCTAAGAGTGCAAAAAATCTAAATATTGAGAATATTAACATAGAAGTTGTAAATCAGGGGCACTGTAGCAGGCCATCCACTCACAAAAATAATGTTTTTATATATTTAAGGTTGGAGATTTACAAAATATCTTCATGGAACATGATATTTACTTAATATCCCTTATGATTTATGACTTAAAAGAAAAAATCAACAATTCTGACCCATACAATGTATTTTTGTCTTTTACTAAAAACATTCCCGTGCTACTTAAGACTGGTTTTGTGATCCAGGGTCACATATTTGTGGCTAGTTTCCAATGAGTTGACTAGATAATTGATCATTTTGTTTGTCACTACCTGGACTATTGAAATAATGGGAAGTCTTTCTTTATGTATTGTTTTGACATTAAAGCAGGAGACTCATTTCATTCATGACCTGTTTTGCCGTGAGCAGTCAGTCCTGTACTCCTCCTTCTCCTGTGATCGTATTCTTCCCCTCGCTCTTGTTCTGTGGCTGCTGTTTGGTCTGCGGGTGGATTGGTTTAGCAGTACCCAAGAGAACTGAGGGCTGTGGCTTTAATCGCTGAGATAAAGACCGAAGGGGGAAAGGACATGCTCCGATCGATCTTTGTCTATTTGTTTCAGATTTACACTGGATTAACTCTCTAGATTTTTTTGAGGATTTTTTTAAAGGACCTCCCACAAGGTATGACGCAAAATCAGGATGTAAACACAGCTCAGGTTGTCACTGATATGATTTGCTGTAGATGGTTTGCATTTTTTCGAGCATGAAAGCACACACCCTTTGCCTGTCACTGTCAATGAATGCTGCACCTGCCTCTTCTGTGAGTTGGCAGGTGCAGGTGTGTTTTCAGTCTCTCTGACGCTGGACGCTCATTCTACCGGCTGCTCCTAATTTCACCTTTTGAAAATAACAATCTTTTCAGTTTACCATAGAGGACTTAGGAAACAAAAGAACCTGCCTATAAAAGTGGTAACTGATTGTTTGATCTAACCCTTAAACATTACTTTAGTATGTTTCTGGCTTGATTTTGAATTGTTTTGATGATAAGCAGTTAATTTCGATGTTACTACCTGACAAATAATTTCTTACAGTACTGTGTGACCCTATTGACTTTATTTTGTGGATTTTTTGAAAATGAAAGATATAGTTGAATGAAAGCTTCTGGATTTTGACTTGATAAGATCTGGTTTGGTGGGGAAACTACTGTACTGTTAGTGTTTAGAAGAGATTTATCCGTCTTGAATCTGAGCATGTATCTCAGAGTGCTTATGGTGGGTTTGTGTTCAGACAAGAAGAATGTGTGGAGGATATAGACTGCATACTTGCTTTGTAAATCTCAGTCAGGGAGGGTAACTGCGTGGAAGGATGTCGATACATCTGACAGTGAAATGCCTCTGCTAATTTGACACAGCCGCTTTTCAGTTTGTTTTTGAGGGTTTCTTGACACTTCAAGACTAGAGTGTTTGGACTATTAAAGCAATAACCCCAAGAAGCAGTGGTTTACAGTGCTAAAACCCACTTAGCTGTTATAAAATGCCCAGAAATGTGCATGAAAATGAAGATGATCAAGCTGATACATCAACTTTGCCAGCGTGACTTGAGCTGGATGTAAAGGATTGGTAAGGTATTTAAAAAATATATTATGTTAAATAGTTAATAACTATAGCTAACTGTTTTACCTTTTATATACGACGTTATAAAGGTTTGCTGCTAGTGATTAACCAGTGTAACGCCATGTCTCATCACGACTCAACAAAGACAATAAACCCCATCATAAACACAACATTTGTTGCCCCTAGTTGGAACATAATTTCTGATTATTAGGATTTATGTAATATTTTTTCATGTTTTTTCTGTGTCTGCATTTGCGGATCAACATGCGCTAAAAACACACGACAAACTCAACCCGCCTTAGTCCATAACAACGTCTTTAACAATGAAAATATACTTACAGGGTGCGAATCTGAAGCGCCAGACTGTCCCTGCGAAGTTGTAATGGTTGAAATTGCCTCACTTTTTAACAAAAGCTTTCGTGCACTACCGGGCTTGATCTCTCACAGGTTCATGAAGCAATCATCTGTAAAAATGTGCCGCACACACTTGAATATTCGGATTGTACTGTTCAGGAACAGTATTGTAAATAAAATGTAACCATTTGTTTTTATGTGTCTCATCTTTTGGAAGGGCAAACAAAGAGGCTTTCTTTTCGCAACGAAAAACACAGCGTCTCCACGACTGTGGTGAAGCGGCGACGATACAATGAGATTTACAAGTACGACCCACCTTACTTGCGTATACATTTGGGCGGACTTAGCCAAGTCATACCACAAAATGAGGTAGATTCATGGGGGTGTGGTTACACGAGGCGTTTAAGGCAGGTCTGGGTTAGCATTCGCTATTAGATAGAATGCATCTTTTGTTCCGACACTTTAGTTTGTGCAATTTTACATGTCTAATACATGGGCAACTTATAAGACACCAAAGACACAGAAAAACATGTATTCGTGCCATATGACCCCTTTAAAAAACTACGACAAAAAGTGATAATCTTTTAAAATATTCTCAGACATTTTTAGTATTTGTTGAGTTATGGATGGGAATCCTCTTGACTTGCAGGTCATATGAGGTTAATGTTTTTTAGAGGAAGGAGATCCTATTGGAAGCTGGAGTGTTTATTCGTGCAGTGCTTTGACACCACATATACAGGAAGCTGTGCTCCATGGGGGTTTTAGATCTATGAGAAAGATGAGATCTGCTATGAAATGTGCATGAGGCACTCAGATCTCTGATTCCCAGACCAGCTTTGTTGTGTACTTCATGTTTAGTACATTTTAAGGCTTTTCAAACTGAGCTTAACTCCAAGTTATCTACATTCTAAACCCTGAATTTAACCCCGGGTAAACAAATGTTTCACACTTGTAATTTTGAGTTAAAAGCGAGGTTTTAACCCTGCATTGCGGTAGTGTTGTCACGATACTGGAATTTCTAACTTCGATACGATACCTTGAAAAATATCGATACTCGATACCATTTTCGATACCACAGAGAAAAAAACTGCCACAACATTAAGGGGGTAATTTTTTTTTATTATTATTAAAGATAAATATAACATATATAATGTATTATAAAGAGTTATTAAAGGGTAAAATGCATTATAATTCTTCATAATATGTGTTGTAATGCATTATGTACTGTTGCAGGTCGAGTCTCATCTTCTTTCTGGTGCTACAAGAGAATGCCAAACTTGAATAAACATATTTTGTTTTGAGTCATATGAGTCATCAAAGATTAAAATATACTGTAGCAAATGCATTGCTCATCGTTCATAAATGCTGGTTAATACATAACATTATTTGATGAACATATTTTAATGCCGGATTCAAATATCAACGATCCACACACCTAATCATTTTTTGAATTAAGTTAATTAAGCACAAGTTAATTTACATTTGACCAGAGTTAAAGTATTTAAAGATTCACAGTTAAAGATTCCTCAGTCGGATTATATTAACTTTAAGAACTACGCTGAAAAAAC
The DNA here is from genome assembly GCA_008369825.1 of Triplophysa tibetana. NCBI lineage: Eukaryota > Metazoa > Chordata > Actinopteri > Cypriniformes > Nemacheilidae > Triplophysa > Triplophysa tibetana. Next base: position 2,497,394 of record CM017901.1, on the reverse strand, counting down.
GAGACAACACTCATATCGCTATATTAATTGTGTTAGCGCCTTTTTTTAGCACTGCTCTGTAGCAACTCTTGCATATTGGCCTGTTTGTGTCCTTCGGCTTTCCATGTTCATTTGCTTCATATCCAAAATATTTCCAGATAGCACTCCTACTGTGTTCTTTATCAACCAAAGCCGGTTGCGAAGGCGCCGCACTGCACACGCCATATTTATATTCACTTCACTTTTGCTTTTTAACCAGAGAGAATGAGACGAGTGGTGTTTGTCAGCGCGCCTTCGGAGATAAGTGACAGCTCGGCTAGGATCGGAATATCGATACTTCGGGAAATTAGTATTGGTACCGTTCAGATATTTCAGTATCGATACTTATCGAAATATCGATATTTTTGACAACACTACATTGCGGTGTGAAACGAAGCAGATGTCAGCACATACAATGAGTTTGTGAGAATTCAATGCTAACCTTCTCTGGTTGACATTAAGTTTAAGTTTAAATGGTTATAACAATGCAAAAGTTGTCTTTTTTTCAGCCTTATGCTTCAAACCTGTATAACTTTCTTTCTTCTATGGAACACAAAAAAGCTAATATTTGGGATTTATATCCTCATCTTTCACTTTAATTGGATCTTTTTGCCTCACAAAAAGGTGAAGGTAAATTTTAAATCTATCCGTTTGATCTGCTAATTGTGTAACTCTGGAGTTACCTGCAGTCTGATGAGATCTGTATGTTTTGATACATGCATCTCTTTGAGCATGTCTGATCAGTCTCTACTTCTAGGCTGGAATACATTTATCGGCTAAGAAAATTATTGCACATCTGTTGTTGTTCCCAGCAACCAATTTTATCTTTCTTTCACACAAGTCTGTTTAATATTCAAGTAAACTTGGCTTTCTGCTAGGACTGGGCTGATAAATTATATAATCTGGATTCGCAATAAAATGTATGTCAATACTGCTGATAAGCTTTTTACATTTTGAGTCTATATGGATTAATCTTATGGTACAGCTCATAAGACAGCAGCAAACATGACAACAGCCAGTCAGGGTGCAGTTTTTACTAGGGATGCACCGAAAATTCAGCTGGTGAAAATTTTGGCTGAAAATTGCATTATTGGTTTTGGGTAAATAAAACCTGGCCAAAATAAAAGCCGATATATCCGGCGCCCGCGCCTCCATTCAGTGCTCGCGTTCACTCTCTCACTAGCTGTTATCAAAGGACGATCATGTAAGCGTGCCATAACAAACTCTAAAACATATACCAATAAAAGCTCAAAACCAGCAAACAGAAAATGACAACCAAGCTCTGTGTGATGCGTGACTGCGTGGACCTGCTTTATGTTTCTTCATTGTCGGAGATCATGCGAATTGACTCATGCTCGTTTTAAAGCCGAACTTTAAATGCAACAGACTCTTCACAGACGTGAGTGATCAGCGTAACGAACTGTCAGTAACTGATGATGTAGCTCACGTGGACGGTCGTCCGGCAGGTGCTGAGACCACTGAAGCTCATGTTAAGCCAGTTTACATGTAAAGATTCACTGCCCCTCTGTGTTCTGCCTTTTATTTTCATTAAAATGATTGTGCACCATATATTAACTTCTTATACGAGTTTAAGTTTGATTATAACTTGACTTCTATTATGCATATAGACATAATTCTAGAGCTACAATGTTAAGATAGTTTAGATAAAAGGAAAATTATATTTTTTGTATTTTTTTAAATATGTTCTCCTTAATTTTTTTTTTTAGTGTGTCTTATTAATAGAATTCAACAAAAACTATTTCAAAGTTTTTAAAACAAATTTTCGGTATCGTTTTTTGGCCTAGAGTGCATCCTAAATTTTCGGTATCAGTTTCAACCCAGAACTTTTCTTTCGCTGAATCCCTGGTTTTTACCATAAACGTCAAACTTTAAAGTCAATTTTACTGCACTTAGCAAAGATAACTCGACACGTGGAGCAAAACATGTCTAAAAGAGTAATAAAACAACTCATTGCAAAGGCAGGCACAAGCAGGTTTAAATGAAACATTAACTTATCTGCTAACACAAACTGATGCATAATGTGAAATGAAACATATCCCAAAAGAAACCAACGCTGTCCTTCTTTAATAATGAAGTGAATTACTAAAGGTGGGTCTAAATAAAAGAACTTCTGAAACTCTTGTTTAGATGTGATACAGATGTTGTTCAGGCTTGCAGTGCATGTCTTTTGGTTTTGTCACATCAGCAGAATTAAAGCAGCACTGTGGTTTTGTTAGAAGCAGTGAAAAAAGGGATGTTAAACCAGATAAATCTCATGCTGACTTCAATGTGCGGGTTAAGGGTTTGGTGTGACGTTAATGGAAGTTTAGTTTACCTTAAACTGGAGAAGTAGATGTGTCAAACAGAGAAGTAACTGGCTGCGACCGAAAGCCTAAAAATGCTATCTTAGGGGGACATATTACAAGCTGGGACTGAAGGGATCAATGCAAGTTCCAATCCAATCATTTCTTCCCCTGTCTCCCAAGATACTTTCATCTGATCGATGTTTGAAGGCAGCGTAAATGTGTTTTTTGCTGCCTTTGATTATCCAGAGTCAACGAGTTAGAAATATGATTGTGCATATTCAGTCAGATATTTAAATAATGTATGCCTGCTGATTCCCACCCCAACTTTTGTGTATACCGAAAAGCACTTTGTAAACTTTGTAATGTTTAAATATTTGTACCTGTCACCTAATACTTTAGGCGTTTTTGCATGAACTGTAGCTGAATTTCAGATTTTTTCCCCAATGAAACAGTCTGGCGAACCATCAGAAACATCTAATCTTTTTACACTGGTAGTATACTTTGTGGGATTCTTTGGTCAATTTGTTTCAAAGAACATCTGGGACACACTCTTGCATACTTTTTAGATCTGTCAATATGTGAGTTGGGATTCTGCCAGAATTTGTTTGTGTTTCAATGGAGTAGCCATGTCCTGCAGTAGAACATAATGAGATTCTCTTCTCTGTCTTTTTGCGTAGGTGCCTGCTTGCAAATGGCCATCTGAAAGTTGTGTGAATAGATGGCCATTCTATACATGACCTCTTGTTCTTGTTATGAATTCTTACGTGTTAATATTAAAAAGGAAGCTATTGTTTTTCAATATGTAGGTGTTGGCCTCACTCTTCATTTGTGAAGAGGCAATAAATGTAGGGCGATCATAGTGTTTAGTCTAGCATTGGTCTAGTCTACTGTTGATTTATTTGTCTTTGACATTGTAGTTGTGCAGAATCTGTAATAGATAGAGTGAAAATAGGATTACTTAGATTATGGAAACCATACAGTTTTAAAATAGAACCATTAAATGTTGCTATCACCACACATGCCTTGATCACAGTTAAAATGTATGCATTTTGATTATCAGTTAGACATGTATATATGGTACCACCTAGCAGACCTGACTTAGATAAAATCATCATTTTATATTGCTTTCTTCCTGTCTGTCAGTGCTTCCTGTAGATTTAGAAACCAACAATTCTATGAGCTGCAGTCCACAAACTAATTTTCCTTCTCTGTTTCACTCTCTCCCATCACAGAACAGGTGGCGATATTACAGACACTTGGCTGTACGCCTTACCCACTCCTCTGCATTATTAGCACTGTATATGTTCGGTTGCTTTAGCGTGTGACTCCTCTCTGCATCCATTAACAATGATTGTTCACAGTAAAGGAATGAGCCGAATGCTAAATGAGTCTGTGTAAATGAACCCTGCAAACATAAAAATGATTAATATTTCATTTTCACAAGCATGACTCTTAAAGTAAGATAAACACAGCACAATTTTATTGGTTCTCGTTGGGCAAAACCCAGTTGGACTCCATTAATATGCTCGGTTCCTCACGTGCTCCTGGGGTGAATGCTTGCAGAATCTGGCCTTAATCATGTTTAAATTGGGTGTAAAACAGGATTTGGCATCTCATAAAGGCCTCTTGAAATGTCTCGCTCGTTTACAAAGATTCAAGAGTCTGGGGCTTGGTCACTCAGCTTCCATCTCTATGATGACTGCAAACTGCTGGCTTTGAACTTTGAACGACTCCCACACATCCACAACAATACAAAGAGTGTCTTTAATAGAGTCCTAATTTCTCTGGCTTCTGTCATAGCTCTGCTTGGGATTAGTGATGACTGTTCAACTACAAAAAGCAACAACAACAAAATTTGGGAAAAATGAATGCAAAGTTTAAAAGGTCTATGTAATGGCATCTTTTCTACTGACAAACTCAAAGATTCCAGACACCTGACCTTTAACTCTGGTTTCACACAACTGGAATTAAGCGATTTGCGTGAATAAATTACATACAAAGCCAATGAAAAGACGCATATAGACGCAAACTCGCAGCAGGCTATGCGAGTGATGTGAATCGGGGGGCGCAATTGCCGCGAATGCACGTCAGACTCGTCTTCTGCAAACATCGAAAATATTTGTCAGATCGCATCACTCATGCAAAATAACGAACTTTTCCTGCGAGTAATAAACAGCATGGAACGCGATTGTTGTTGTTTGTGAACCCAGCATTACATTTTGTCCAGACTTGAAGTCAGTCTTCAAGAGTTTCCAAAAACAACTGTTTTGCTACAGTTCCAAAACCTTTTTTATTTCGGTATACTGTACCCTTTTAATTTGTTTTCTCAAATCTGTTAACAAACATATTTGTGCTGCCTGTAAATGAGCGATAAGGCTTGGTTTTGAACATACTATAATAGAGGATTGTAAGTAAATGCTGTTCCAGTGGGGCTCTGCTGTAACTGACTGTAAACTGTAAAATCATGGATTTAGGCAGACTTCTCTCTTGCAAGAATCTTTAGTTTTCTTGACATCTGTGTTGTATCTGATTGTTCACTCTTCATTTTTGTTTTCCCTCTCATGTACCATCTTTCCTAAAAACGTAGCTATTGGTACTGGTGCTATGACAGCAAGAAATATCTACTGTATTTGTGTGGTGATATTATAAAAGAGAATGGAGACTAGTGGCATGTACTGACAGTCTTCATTTTAAAGACATTTTATACCCCAAGTTCTCTGTCCTTAGTTTCATGCCTGCATTGATTTTAGAGAACTATAAGCTTGGCTTTTTGTTTCACTTTTTCACGTCCACTTCTGTTGAAATACTCGTGATTATTTTAAGACTCAGGCTGAGGCCGAAAAATGTTAAGAGGATGTGATAAAGCCGCTTGATATTTAGCTTCTACATCCTCTTTGGCCTACTACGTAAACATGACTAGACCAGCAGACGTAGCATGAACATGCCAACGGAGTAATGAAACAGTACAGAGCCTGTGGTTTTACGTGGATTTATTTCTGCCTCACCCTCATTATGAATGCGTTTCAAATTCAATGTTTATGCAGTGTTTATTTGTATGTTTCTTTTTTCTGGAAAATAACATGTCATTTTTGTGTTCAAAAGGAAAAAACTGTCTTTTTAAAATAAGCAGTAAGCAGCTGAATTCTTTTTTAAATTGTGGTTTGAGTCATATACGTCCTTAAGACATGAAACAGAGTACTCTTGAGTCATTGTGAGTTTCCTCTCTCTCTTCCAGTTGTTCACTAACAGGAAGTTGGTTACACTGCATCATCCTCACATTGTAAGGAGGAGAAATTCATTTGTGGTTTCAAAAACACAGTTCTTTTATTCACCAAGTGTACTCATGTAGCTTGGTGTCTTTGGCCAGTGTCTCACATCTTCTGACTGAAGGGTTGCACTTTTTAATGTCACGTGTCAAGGTGACCTGACCTGAATATGATCATGTGATCTTAGTTGCTTTAGTTCCTCTAGCTCTATCTTATTGCACAGATGCCATCCATTGATGATGGCAAGTCTATAAGTCTATGGCATGGTCATTCAGTTGATAGTAAGCCTTTATGCTTTAACTGTATAAGGAGTTATTAAATGGATACAGACTGTATGGCCTGTGTATTTGTCCAATATCAATCTGTGTGCATCAGTCATGTACCATTTGAAGAAAACATTTAGCTGTCTGTTGGAGGAATAAACACAAGCTTGACGGCATAACATGTTCCATGTTTATTAGGCCAATAAATTCTCAGGTGGTCTAGACCAAGATGCAATGGTGACCGATATCCCAATATAGCGATGCCGTGGTGCAGATGGAGACTGCAGCATTTCTATTTTTTGGCACACAGAGGTTCTCAGTTTTACTTTTTTGAATGTGGGATGCAATGAAATACACTGTATATTTGTTTTACTTGAGGACGTGTAGAAAACTTTAAAGTCCTAAGATAAAAATGTATGATGTTGTTGTATAATTGCGGAGCAGGGTAACATTTAAAACTAACATTTGCTCAGTTTATATGAGCAACTGACCTGTTTCCATAAAGCCTAAAGGTTATCATAAACTGTATATGTTGTAGAGTTAAAAAAAATGATACAAATAGATTAAAGTATATATGTCGTAATTAATGCAACTACAACATTTACCCGATTGGTAACAGTTGCAATAACATTTGTTAAAGGGGTTTGTAGGGTTTTTTGGAGATGTTTAACTAGAATAACTTGTGCTATAGTTTACGCAATTAGTAGTTTTACATAAGATTTAAATATAAAAGTTTGGTCTAAAAAGCTGTGTTTGTTTGGTCACTGCATTTCTGTAATGAATGTTTTTTAAATTGTGGATATAACTCTGGATTTGGAGATCGTTTGAAACGGATAGATGGCGCTGAAAGAAACGGATAGATGGCTGTCCCAGCGCTTAAGGTGCCAGACTTGATTCAAATTCAAAGTGAAACTAAGTCATATGTCCGTGTTTTCGGCGTGTATGCGCATAATGTTAACAACAAAAACTTATAGTGAATCAATGCGACGATGTATTGTGTGCTCGTGCTGTAGTTCCACCCTGCACGCCTACAGGCGCTTGTTTTTTTCCAGAAATAGTGGTATAGCTGTATCTGTCTTTTATAAATTTGTTCAAACTAAATACTCTTTGAAGATACAAAGTATGCAATTTTACTGAATAGGTACTCGAGATTATTATGAGATTAGCAGAAACTGCGTGGGTGACCTCATCTTTAAACATGAGTTCATAAATATATGTTACAGTATTGTTGTGTGCTTAAACCCTCCATATTTGTCAATGTGCTTTCTGGTTATACTTTGATTATCAGAAGGGACTCTTTGGATCCCTCACTCATATGGCTTTTCCTTCAAACGATCTGCACACTGTGCTAAAATCAGATAAGCATTCACAGGCTTCCTCTTATTATAAAACCCACCATGCATATACTGCCTTCTCACCAACAGCAGTAAGTTTGTTGTTTAACAAGATTTTAAACTTTCTCTTTGAATAATCGCCCAAAGGTTTGTTCTGATATGTGGTATAAAGGGAATGGCTGAATATCCATTTTTATTTTGCATTTTGCTATGCCATGAAAAAGGTCGTATTTTCTCTTGTACATTTGTATTTTTCACTTGTTTTAATTCAGTTTAATTCCTCTTTACTCTAATCATTCACATATACTAGTATTCAGTGATGATCACATAGCTAAAGTTTTTCTGTATTTTGGTCTCACTTTTGCATAGCCACATCACAACTTCTTCACATCAGATCTGCAATCACATGCAGAAAGCAGATGAACACTGAGTTATTGTTTTTACTTTTTATATACTTAGCATTCCACATCTCATGAGACGCTGTTAATGGTTGTGCCCGTATACACTTACACCCCGCCATCATGCAAATCAATGTAACCAAACCACAAGGGTAACCCACAGGTCACTGCAGAACACATTAACTCCCTCACCCTCTTCTTCTGTCTGTTTTGAAGAGCACTTATTCCTCTTTCAGTCAATGACCACCTGTCTATTCCTCTCACATTTCCTTTGCTTTGGTCTCTTATATGTCATGCATCTACTGAGAGACACTTTTGAGTCTGTGTGCGTTAATACTCTCAGAGACTGTTACCAGCCATGTATGGAATCTGCAGACTTGTTTTTGTTGATTTTACATTTAGAACTTTGTCATAGCCACATTATTATTTTCCCTCAAAAGTGGGATTGAAATATTTCCTATGCTAATCTAAACACAACCATCTAACTCTGCTTCATCTTTGCCCACAGACCAAGTAGCTTGAGTCGTAAACTGAGAACGCAATGTTGAAAGGGGGCACAGTGAAGGCGGCACTGCCCAGATCAGGAGCCCCAGAGCGGACGAAGCTGTCTACCAGCAGCTCCTATTCCAGCAACATCGGGATGAGGACCTCCAGGTCCTCCAGCACCATCGCCTCTGACCTGCGGCTCAGCAAGGTGAGCTCAGTCAAAAATATAGAGGGGGGAGTATAAACGATTGATAAAAAAGAATTACTGGAGTGGAAAAGAGACACTGTACTGTATCCACTTAAAAATATTGAATATATAATATAACAGAAAGTATAAAGAGAGAGACTGAATGACTGAAAGATGCTGACACGGGATAAGGTGCATTTGAAAGAAAAGAGAGAAGTAGTGAATGAGATATTACTACATGTAGTTTTGAGTAAATGGAACAGTTTGAAAAACAATTTTATTTTATTTGAGAAGGGACTGTGCCATTTTTAACATAAATGTTTCTAGTTAATGTATTGTTCTGGATTTAGCCTAAAGCCAATCTTCATCCATAGTCCCCCTGCAGATCTTCACTAACATTTAAGCAACACCGAGCTGTTTTGGTTTGTGGTTCCCCCATGTGGTTGATAAGCGCAATTGTCTGTTGTCAATGTCGTGAAAACTGTTGCTGTATAAGCTTCCATGTGGGCAGCGCAATACACATGAATTTGTTGACTAAGCAGAAACCGCTGTTACATCATGTCACTTCATAAACTGTGCATGTACTAAAGCACTCTTTTGGCTCTCACGGGGTATACTACTGGTCTATACTAATAGCTCAAACTAGATTCTGTGGCAGCAGCTGGTTGTTAGCTGTTAGGGCATAGCCTGCTGCTAGCTCCATCGCAGCTAACTTGCTAGCTTTAGCTACATTACACATTTCCAGTCACCCAAAACACAGCGCATGGACGTGAATGTGTTAAGTTACCAATGCAAATCATTTGCTATAGTTATGTTTTCAGAAACACACTTGCGATATGGGATTTTGCTTTGTGTAATAGGTGCAATCAATAACTTACACTCAATTTGCTATAGGAAGAGTGCCTAGCATAGTAACTATAGATAGAGTTTGTCTACGTTCACAAACTAAGGAATCCGCAACTTTTGACCATAAAACATTTATTGTGGTTTGGCAGTCATCGTTTACAAGCATAACACTAAATTCATGAGGAGGCACGATCATGCTTCGTAAGCTATTGAGACCCGGCAACATTACATTATCTCTAGACTACCTTGCTGTCATAAAATGCGAACCAGTAATCTTAGTGTGCCAACAACCTCAGCACAGCCAAATTACTAATACGCTCAAAAGTACAGTACTGTAAAACATTTTTTACATATAAGACTTTCAAATCCAATAGCAGGAAGGTTACTCCTCTCTTTTCCTCTTAGTTTTTTTGGCAGGCTCTGCCATGGTGATGGTTTAGAGAGTTGTCTTGAACTAGATTGTTTCGTCTTATCGTTAGATGTTGGCTAACTTCCCTCAGGCTATGAGTAAAACGTGACGTATGCCTTAAAGCAGGTGATGGGCGGGGCTTGTGAACCAACCCGCACACCAAAGTTACCAGTGTGATTTCAGCCGATAGAGGGCTGTTTAGGTAGCAGCGACTGTAAAATTCGTCCAGTTGAGAGTTGTAAAAAATTATTTAAGAGAGATTATTTAAAGGTCGAAAAACGGCTCGTTGTTGCTTTAAAATACAAACATTTCAAAGTACAATGAACAAGTTGTTTTAGACACCTTTAGTCTTTAAATATACCACTATTACATTGACCTTTAGTGAAGCTAAACTTCATAACAGCGTACAATAAGGTGCTATTTGTTAATAATTAGTCAATGCATTAGCTAAAATAAACTAACAATGAAGAATACTAATACAAGTATAAAATTTTTGTACAGTAGCTAAAAGAAAGGTGCACATAAATGTCAAATTTATTATTAAATTTAAATCGCTGTATGATACCGTTATTAATATTCCCCAAAACCAGGTCATTGCATATGTGAAACCTTTAGTAAATGCACTGCCATATATGATCTATATAAGTTTTGTGTTTTGATTATTGTGTTTTTGATTAAATATATTTTGTCAATAATTCACAGGTATTAAACTTTACCATATGTTCTTGTGTGTAGATAAAGAGGGCAAACAGTGATGATGCTTTGGCTAAGCCTGTTCTGGGGTCAGTGGCTGCAGGCTCTCGCATGAAGAAAACCATCACCACAGGAGCCATCTCCGAACTAACAGACAACAGACCACGAAGTGCTTCAAGTAGTACTTTCACACGTACAAGTAAGACGCACACCTCTCACCTGACATTTTTAGATTGCGTAGTTACTAGTTAGATTAAATATATAGATAAATACAGTAAATACACTTTCCATATCATATCATGATTTTATGAATGGTCAAAAATATCCTTAGCTTCTTTTTTTGGTTGTGAACAGTTTGAATTTGAAAAGGTTAAATGTAATGTTAAAATTGTTTTTCAGAACTTATTGGCGGATTTCATGTGAGCTGTTGAAGTATATCACAGAATATTTTTTTTCACATAACAATGTCTTACAAATCATATGACCAACCTTAAGCAGCAATTGAGTGCAGCTGTTGGCCACTAGAGGGCAACAGAAGACTTCTTGAAACTCATATCCTCTTCTTTATGTGGTGAGCTCATAAAGTTTGCCTTAAGAATGAGAGAAAGTGAGGCGTGTTCCCTTTGCAAATCCAACTTTGATGCAATGATTTGGAAAACATGAGTTTGCTTCTAGTATTAGATGATGGAAACCGACATTTCTGGATTGCTCCTGATTGGATTGATTTTGTTCTCATTTGAGATAGGACGGCTTGGCCTTGTGTAGGTTGTGTGTGTATCCGTGCTGTGTATCCGTGCTCTTCATTGTACATGGAAACAGAGGGTTGAGTTTCAGGTCATTGAAGGAAAGGTAAATAGATGGACTTAGGAAGTAATTTTGTTAAAGCGGTTAACAGCTTCACTTTCCAAAGCTATTTTCTGAAGGCCTGTGTGTGTGCAGACATGCCAATACAAAGTTATTTTTTCATAAGTGTTCTGTTCAGCGACACGGAAAACTGGAATTGACATCAATGATTGAGGTGTTAAACAGGAATGCTGTATGGCCGCATGACCTCTGTGGGTTTGCCATTACATTTAAATTCCAGCATCGGGGTGTAGCAGAATTCTTTGTATTTTATGCAATTCTCTTCATTTTGGGCATGTTTGATCTTTAAACAAAAGGGGTTCTGATGTCTCAAACAGTGGTTTATTCATTGAAGATTTAATTACTGATCGTTCACATTCAAATGGCAATAATGCCACATAATGTTGCTACTTTGCCTGTTGTTCTAAAGCAATTTCCCTTTGAAAACTATTTTCCTATTTGTCCTATTTTACTCTATGTATTATAATGGAAACAAATATTTGTGTTAGATTATTTTGTGCTTTCAAAATGGTATATTATCGTTGACAATATATTTAAGATTTATGACAATATCTTTTCCTCTGGTCTTGTGCCTTTACATTATGCTTATGTCAGTCTCGTCTGATGAGATATCTATGTCAGCATGTCACTTTTCACTCGAATGCTGTAAAATCATTATCATAGTTTCTCTCACGGTCCATAAAAGCAGAAGCAACAAAGAACTGGAATTCTAAGCTCCTGGGCAACCAGAAGAACAGCTCCTTTTTAACTGTGTCTTTTGCTTGTGTCAGTTTGTATGATATACATTATTGTGTTGCCATGGCCTCAGCCATGACATTTATAGTTCTGTCAATAATAATAATATCTTAGTATTACAAAATTCACATGGACTCCACATGAAGATGGTGAAAATTTAAATGAATTTAAACAAGATTCTTTTGTCTTCATTGGCACCATACCATAAACAGGAGTTTGACAGTATGATAGTGCTTACAGTAGGTAAGTCGGTAGGTAGACGTAACTGACAATTTAACCTCTGCATGTATGAGCCTTGTGTTGAAATTTCAGCCAATTACTTGACGTAAATGTTGACGTAAATGTTAAACTTGTGATGATTTTTCATATAAAGGCTCAATGGCTGCATCATTTCTGCCATCTTTAGTTCTGCTTGTGTTGTCTACTAAGCCAAAATGTATCTAGGACTTTTGCCTTTTAGTGTAAATTGGTAGCCATAAGGATTGCCTTAAAGGTGAATGCTGATGTTTTACATAACTGCATTCAGATGATTTTCTTCTGCTTATGACTTTGCTTTCACTGTTCTGTCATATTTGATGAGTGAAAGGATGAGAACAATGCGTGAGTAAAACAAGGATGAAAGCTGTCAGTTAAACAGGTTCTCGCATGTTTTTGAACATGTTTGTACAATTGTTTTCACCCACACAGAGTGACTAAGTGAAGTTGCCTGTGATTCACAGAAACGACTTGATCGTAATGGGCAATGTGACACACATCACAGAAGGGACAGCAGAGAATGAAGGCCCGGGCATACTTGACTTTCCATGTCCGTCTCGCGCACAAACGTCCTAGTTCACCACATGTGCAATACAAATGAGTATTTGTGCTCTACCAGATCGTCAGAGGGCAGAGCTGAGTCGCATAACGGACACTTCTGATGACAAAAATTGTGTCATGCGGACGCAACGCAGACGTGGATGGACGGACCACCATTCCGCCTTTACGTATGCACCTTGAACATTTGCCTGCATACTTCTAAAGCCAGCTGCCATTCTCCTAAATAACACATTTCTTCCACTAATGCTTCTTTGGGACGGGTCTCTTTGCTAAATGTATATTTTGCACCTTTGCAAAAAACTAACAAACACAAGAGACTAACAAACACAAATCTAACAAACACAATGTCCAAAAACGTATACATTCTGGAAATGCCAAGAACCTTCCAGTGACTTGACAAAAACGCAACACTTGTATTGAACTGAAAACATTCCTTAAGTGAAGAGCTGTAATAAGTCATGTCAGTAATAACTTGTGTGCTGATGTAAGGTTATTGAGCTGAGGCTGTTAGAGGTACGGGAGAAGATATTATACAATATATAATGCTCTTTAACTGACTCCATAATAATTTACACTTGATTGAAAAACATGTCCCTTTATCTTTAGCTACTGCAATTAAGCCATATATATATAATATGTATATATATTCAGTGAGAGAGATATTTTAAGATTGAGAAAGAGAAAAGGCAAAAGTGCAAAAGAAGCAACAAAGAATCTGTGTTTGTACAGTCAAGCCAAGCAAGGACAGATTCAGGCTAAGATGACATATTATTTCTCTTGAGTATTCTAAATGAGTATGGATTGGGAGGTTCATACCTCTTACTGAAAACATAAAAAAATATGTGTGTGTGCAAGTGTTTGTGTGTGAAGACAAGAGAAAAGTAATTTCCAGTGTAAATGTCTTTCCAGCCCAGCATCCTTCACTGCAGGGCAGATGAATTAGGTCAGCGATGTTCACATGTTGAGGCAGATGAAAGAACACTTTTCATTCCGTCCATCTCCATCTGTCCTACACATTCTTCTCTTTGTACTTTCCTACCACCTACTACAATTCAATATAGAGGTAAAACGAAGAGGAAACGGGGATAAAGGAGAGAGTTACTAATTTGCATGTTTGAGCTCATGGAGGAGGAGTAGATAGATGTTACAGAGAGAGGCCACGCCCCTATGTATCTCTGATCAAAGCCGACTAATACAACACTGACACACTGTGCTGCAGCTGTTCCCTCACGCTGAGAGAGAGAGAGAGAGAGAAGGGGGGAACAAGTGAATGAGAGGGAGAGAGAGTTATAAACAGCGACTAGTGTTTGCCTGGGGCAGCAGGAATGTTGTCCAGCTGCTGATTCATAGCCAGAGAGGACAAACAGGACCGTCACTTTGTCTTTTTACGCATCGGCAGTGATTTTGGACTGTGATCTGTCAGGTGTGTCTGGCTAAGGTCGGCAGAGGTTTGTTCTGATGGATTAGCGTGTCTTCCGTGGAGCAGCGTGTAGAACAGACATGGGGAACCAAGAAACCCGGGTGGAGGAGGCGGACACAGGTCTGACTTATGTGTCACCTTGCTGTGGATGTATTCTTTGTCATTCATGTGTGTGTGTGTGTGTGTGTGTGTGTGTATATGTGTTTGAGCTCAGGTCTCTGTCACCTTCGTACAAGTGTTTTATTTAGCCTTCTAATACACATAATGAATGAATGATTTCTCACATTTTTGTTTGTTCTCTCTGTCAACCTGTCTGTAAAGCAGCCAACATAACTGGTTACATGTTGTGTTGTGTTTTGAATGTTGGTTTGACCCCCAGACCAGTGGGTCTAAACTAGCTTAAGCAGTAAAATTTGAATGTTGTATCAATCAAACAAATGTCTGAAGACCAGCTAGATTTTTAGCAGTCCACCAGCTAGACTAACATGCACTGTTGTATTAGGGTATTCTGTATCGTTTTCAGTCTCGTCTCTTTTGTGTTTTTGGCCGGTGTGACTGTGCAGCTGTGTGAGTGTTTGATGATAAATGAAGCTCTTATCTACACTTGTCTACATCCCATTGCTCTTCATCATTGCTATGTGTGTACATGCTGTCAAGACAGAGTACTACACTGAGTCAGAGATGCCCGGAAATAGCCGTCACACTCTGTGACCTATGATACTAAAGCAAATATTAGTATTACTGTTATACCATAACTTACCTCACACCACTTGTGCTATACAGACATGCATACTATCTCAATTTCTGGCGGAGTGCGAAAACATCACATAGACTCACATTGAAGGTGGGATCCATGCCTATATAATGGGACCAGATTATCAGAGACATCATAGAGAGGAGATGGGTTGTAGTGCAATCCCCTAGCAACCATCCAGAGTACCCTAACAACTGCATAAAAGCAGTGCTCTGACATCCACTCACAACACCCTAGCGTCATGACATCACTATGTGAGTGTGACCACTCACTTTCCTTCAGAAAATTTCAAATCTAGTTATGTGGTTATAAGCGCTTGGCATAAAAATGTGCTGAGAAACACTTGATGAAACTCACTCTGTGGGAGAGAGAGTGTCTGGGTTATATATGTTTGATGTGTATATTAATTAATAACCGCAACCCACAGCAGGGGATACATTTTCTCATATTTTTCAAAGAGCGCTGCATTTCAGCCGGCTTTAGTATAGAAATAGAAAGAAACAGTATAGCTTATCGCTAGATTCAGTTTTATGTATCTCTGTTTCTTGATATCACTTGTGGTGTTCTTGACTGGTAGCCCATGACAGGTGACATTCAGATCAATAGAAGCGTTATTGTGATTTCCACCTGTCGGAGATCGAATCGTGAGCTTCCTACTGAGTTTTCTGGAAACAGAAGTTCCTTTAGTATTTGTGTGTGTGTGTGTACTTGCATGTCTAATGGGTTTGTGTGTGGTGATTGAAGTACATGAGTGTGTGTGTTGTCCGGCAGAGACTGTGGCCCGCTGCCAGTACACTGCAGGAATCTTATCTATGAAAGAAAATACTGCCTGTGTGTGTGTGTTTGAGATGAAACAGTAGGGTTTTATGCTGAACACACAAGCAGACTTTATCTATCTTTACAGCTCGACACCTTTTGGCATCTGTAAAGATGTTTTTAGGAATATGTTGCAATTCACATAAAGTTTTTTCTCTTGATAAAGTTCCTTCCTCTATCCAGACTTATAGTTCATTGTATTCTGGCTAACTCTGCAAGGAAACTTATATCATGATAAAGCCGTCACTTTATGAAGGGGGGGGGAATTGAGATGATTCATTTATAATGTAGAAGGATCGGATGCAAAAAAATTACTTTGGCTTGTTTGAAGGAGTCAACATTAGATAACAATACCAGAGCATGAGGAGCAAGATCATTTTTGGACCATACTGTATGTGTACACATCATTTTAAAAGTTCAATATAGACTTATAAAACATATAGAACATAAAAGCTTTGAAACTGTGATTTAATTTAATTCACAGATTTTATTCTGTTCTGTTTGCTGAACTATAGAGGGCCATAAACTCATAAACCCAGAGTTCAGCAAGAACTCATTTATTTATAGCCCTTTACAGCTTTGTTGTTAACAGTACAAAATCTAGATAACTTATGTATGACAAGAGCACTAGCTGACGTACTTAATTACTTTGTTCTTATTGTGACTTAAGATCTGTCTTTGATGTTAGATGAGGTACCCATAATGCAACGGCAACGAGGATTAGTTAGGGATGACCTTGTTCAGGGAGAGATATTGATTCAAGAGGGGAAGTTTCATTGTCCAGCAATTTTATTTATTTTCATACTAAATTATACTTGTTCTGATGATTAAGTCTGCTTCGGACAACAGATGTTTGCTTTTATGCTTTGCGGCCAAAACTGTTACTTGGTAACATGTGGGAATGTCTTTAATTTCTTGTCCTTGTCTTATCAATGACATCAAAGACAGTACTGTGTTTGTAAAATACACCTCCCAACACCTGCTGAACTCAGTGAGATAGAAGAGATCTCTGTTAAGGTTAGTTAAGGTTGCACTGAGCTCTGAGTCAGAAATGTTTTTTAGAAAGCGATTCATGATGTGAGAATGGGGTGGTGCTTCGGAAAGGGAAGCTCATTTTATCTCTGCACACATGCCTCCTGGTACAGCTGAGATATACCAAGAAAGGAAGTCAAAACTGTTATCCCAAAAATCCATGAAATTTGGTTTCATGGACCAAAGGCAGCTATATCTTTAAAAATTCATACACTTCATCTGCAAACGAATGGATCGGACGTTATTGGCAGCAAAGCGGCTGTTAGTCTAGTGGAGAATGAACTAGCGCCTCTGCTCTGCTGCTATTCTGATGACCTTTGCATTCAAAATTGAGTCTATCGACAAAGGGGTTTGGAAATAAATGGGGCTAAAAAAACTGTGAGAGACAGGAAGAAAAAAGAAACAATTTCATGCTCGTAAAAGGACTGAAGAGAGGTCCAAGTGACTGGGTTGACATTGCCCAAATGTTTTAAGGTTTGTGTAATACTGACCTTATATGCCAATTGCTTTGTTGAGACGGGAAATGATGAGCGTTGTGATTGTATTGTGTGAACCTTTCGTGATAGCAACACAGCAATAACATTGCTGGTCATTGGAACAACAGCTCCTGTTTGTTTTCCTAGATCCTCTGCGTCCAGCTCATCAGATAGTTTGTGTATGAAGTTTCAGGCAGTGTATGCAGTCAGCAGGTGTTTGTTGTTTTGGATAACAACATAGGAAGAATTTAGGTCTGGATATGTGGAATGTTTCTGTCCACTACAAAAGAAAACAGCTATATTGAAGGTTGAGATGTGTGTGGTAGTAAACGTACTTGTATACTGTATAAACAAACACTTCTAGGTTATCGAAGCCCTTTTTCTAAGTTTGTATCAAAGTTTTATAAGTATCTTAGTTAGCTTTTTTGTAAGATGCTTTATGCAGCGGTCAGACAAGATCTTGAGCATGCAAAATTTGTTCGGACGGTGCTGCAAAAATGGACTGGAGCGATTCCTCCATCTTTAACATTTCTGTTCCAAGAGGTCACACTATGACGTTTTGATCTTCTTTTGGTCTCGCGCACTCACGTGACGTGAATTTGCATGTTAGGGTTCACCAAACCGGTCTGATGCATTCGCATGCTTATGAATGGAATTCAATGGAAGGAAAGGTCAAGTGTGACCGCGGCACTCTAAAAGGTTTTTACTGTGAAACGTTTTACAAATTTCACCGTTGTGAAATCAATACAATATACTTTTAATCGAGTTTGTAAAAAACTAAGTATATCTGAGTAGCTAACTGTTGGATTTTTAATACATTTTTTTATGTCCCACTGAAAATATGTACCACTGATTTTAAGTTGATATAACTTATTATATTAACTTGCTTTTATTATGTTTTGTGATATTTACTAAGCAACTGAATTATTTTTTAGAGTCAACCCTAAAGGGCATTCAAAACAAAATTGTACAAATATACCCTAAATTGTTCCCATAAATATACATTAAAGGAGGTAGGGATGCACCGGTTCCATTTTTTAAAGAGTACATAACTAGGGATTTTTAAGGCTTTACTTTGGTATATGGAGTGTCCAACAACAAGTTTATGTACGTAGAAGGTGTAGAAACACTATTATTTCGTAATAATAGTCAGTGTACCGCAAATGAGGCTCACGAGCTACAGTGTTTGGGGGAGAAGAGTGAAGTTTCCGCCGGCAGTCCTATCAAAAGGTAGGCGGGGGCTATATGTAGTGACATAAATCCGGGGCGATTTGCGAATCAGACTAGGGACGACTCGTTTGCTTGATTCAGAGTCAACCCACTTTTTTTTCAAGCCAATAACTTTGTTATAAATTTACAACTTAGCAGACTGCTTATTTTCAAACACTGCAACATAACACACTGCATGAAATGTAATTTTCAAGATCTCATGTTATGTACTCTTTAAAGAGCGAGTACGAGTACTGATATTTTTATCTGGTTCTGGCCGATACCGATGCATGTACCTTTTCACAACACAGTGAGACTAACAAAAATAGAATAGCTTTATAATTACAAACAACTCCACCTTAAACACATTATGAAAAAAATGTGTTTGTATGTGCTTGTCACAAACTTTCAAAGCAAATTTCGCAACAAATTTCAATTAGTTCTATCACATGAGGTATCGTTGCCTTTTTACAAGTACGAGTACATGAGCTTAGTTACTGGCCCGAAACCGATACTGGTATCGGTGGATCCCTAAAAAGAGGTGCACAGTCTCCTGTGTTAATCTAGTATACACCCATTGTTTATTTCTTTAGAGATCTTTGCATGCTACTGTAGCAGTGTCTGAGATGGAGTACTCTGAATATTGTAGGCATTCACTCCATGTTCAGAGGCATTTTACTTCATGGGCAGTGCCATTAAATTGGAAGATTATGCAAAGCTTCACATGTGAAAGGGTGGTTACCTGTTGTTGTGCTCAAGGGCACAGCTCTGCCTTCTCTCTCACATCAGCACATTTTCTTTCTCACGGTAAATGTGCCACTTTAATGATGCTCCCAGACGGATGTAAACAGTATAAGAGCTAATATACAAGAGATGTGATGTAATGCATCTACCATCTATTATGACACACGTTTTAGTTAGAAGGATAACAGACTTTGTGGCAAATAAATGAGGGTTATTTCTTTTTTGTATGGGCACTGTAGCTGTGAAAGAATCTTAAGCTAAGCATATGTTCAGCGTGGACGAAGATAATAAGGTCTATGATAAATGTTCTACAGTTCTTGGAGGTGTATTCACTGAAGTAAACACATTGTTGTACACACCAGCGTTCGTCTGCACAGGTGTGGCATGTTTATATTACTTCTCTGTCCTGTTTGTCTACGGGTGTATGTGTGTGATGCCAGATCATACAAAGTTATACAATATTAATCATTATGAATGCAAAAACAATCCTGATAACTTAGGCAAACAGTCATAAAACACTGGTCTATAAGATAAACATTGCATTGAGTTTCTTGTCCAAGACATAAATCATTAGTCTAGCAAAAAACATTAAAGGAGCGGTGTTGCTTTTAAAGGTCTAATGCCAACAGAGCTGTTTTCACAGTCAACAGACAAATAACACAATCAGTTTTTTTGCTCGGCTCTGCAGAATCAAGCATGACACCCCTATTGAAAACATTTAGTTGGTATGGGCCCGCCGTTTCTGGAAAATTGGTCAAATCATCTCGTGACCATTTACACGTAACTAGTTCATAAAGATCTCACTGACTGACAATGTTTCAGAATTCAGATTCAAACCAGAGGAGATGTTTGGAAGTAGAAATGTAATAAAATCTAGTGAACACATAGTTGGTCTTTTACCAGATTTGCCCGTCAGGAAAGAAACCAGAGCTATATCTAGCTTGTTTTTGTCTCTGCCACAATAAGCTGTCAGGGTTTTATTGGGCTTCAACCAAAAATAAGGATGTTTGAGCATAAAATGTCCTTTTCTAGGCAGGCCTGCTCAATATCCACACATCATTTCATACCACTTTGGAACGAAGGGTAAGCATAAGGTCAGTAGACTTTCAGGCCATGAGTGCCATACAGAGCTACACACATTTCTCAGAAACGGCTAATAGATGTGATTTAAATAAAACCATTCTATACCTTTATTAGCTGCTGTTTTTCAGCCTGAACTCAATGAGACACTTGAGAATCTCTGTCACTCTCTTTGATGCTATACCTTTCACCTACTCTGTTAAAGAGAACCACCAAAAATAATTTGACGAGTAATTTGCTTGCAAATACTTAAGTAGATTAAGTAAACCGTTGCAACAAAACAGTTTTCAAAGTGATACTGTATTATTTTCTTAGCATTTTCAATATCTAAAATAGGGCTGGTCCGCACACTTCAAGCCAAATTACTGCCCTCATGTACTCCACCCACGTTTACATTTATTTGAAGTAGATTACAAAATTAAAACTAAGTATTATATTAACAGTAGTGGCCAAAATTGTTTGTTGTAATATATATTTTTAAAGTTATATTTTTGAGCTTTACTTTGACAGAACAGTATTGGGTGGAGAGAGGGGTTGGCACTGAACCTAACATTTTCCATATACAGAATACAAATTCAATGCATTTTCCTGTCCTCTTTCCATTTACAGGATATATCGGCCCTGATCGTTGGCAGTTGAAAAATTGCTTTTAGTAGCTGATACCGATTATTGACTGGTATATCGGTGCCTCGACTCCTATGCATTCAGTATCTTTACCTGATTACCATGTGATACATTTAGACCAGACCCCGACTGGCTGTTATCTGAACAAATGCTGTTTACGCTAGTCATGTGTATGATGTTAATATGACATTAGAAAACCTCTTCACTCATGTATAACTGGATAGAGCACTAAGATGACCAGGTATCATACAGAATGTATCAACTTTTTTCTTTAATATATATGGTGGTTTTCAGTGTAGACTAAATATCTGTTGTTGGATATCTGACCTCACAGATTTTTTTGCACAAGCAACAGCACTAAGCAAATGAGTACATTGTTTAGTCGAAACAGCTAATACTCTTCTTTGAATTTAATTCGCTTTAAAATATGTTTTCTAAGAACGTTGAGTCATTTCAACCGTACATCTAAGTTGACGCTTGTTAAAGACAGGAAATGAATTGCTGGAATTGTCACCAGTCTTTATGTATTGTTTCCTGTGGAGTTTGGTTTTATAAACACCAGGCAGTTATCCAGAGGGGTAGGTCATAAATTACAGTAAATAGAAAGGGGAGAAATTGTTAAAGATTGTTAAAGGAAACAGTCCGAGCAGAATCAAATGACTCAGTACTGCATGTCAGTTGACAGCTTGAAACGTGATCAATTTAGCATGAAATCATTACAGCAGTCCATCAGTTGATTGCACAGAACCTTGCTATGCAGTACATGAGACCAGAATGTTGGAAGTTTTCCCAACTAGAACCAAAGGAAAGAAAAGACAATGTTAATTCCAAAAATCCTTCCTGGAGAATTAAAGGTAGAATGTTTAATTTTTTGGAGGATGTATTGTCAGAAAAGTGCTATAAAAGAAAAATATATATAATTTACATTTAGAGGTGCATAAAAACCTTACATAATGAAGCGTTTTGTTCTAATTATCTTAGAAAATATGTTTTTCAAATGAGCTATTTCTATATACATACACCACAGGTCACCTTACATTGAATCCACCATGTTGTTTCTACAGTGAACCTAAACGGACAGACTACTCTACAGAGCGCTTTCGTAAAGCATAAAACAAAGAAATAACTTGATGACATCTTTGTCCTGTGTCAGCCACCGTAGTGCTTCGAAAGAGAGGAGGCTGGAGTGAGCCATTGGCTGCAATTTGGAACATCACTACTAGATGGTGCTAAAGTTAATTCACAGGACCTTTGAAAGACAATTTAATCCAAGGCACATTTTGCAGACACACAGTAATTCTGTATTCAATTTTACCTACTATAGTAAAACAAATAGTAAAGTAAAAATGACCGATTTGTTCCATATTTTTGAAACAAATGATGAATGCATATAATGCTGAAGAAAACGGGTGTATATAATAACGTTTTTTTCATCTGTTCCATGCTCAGGTTTACTGTAAGTTATGGCCCACCAATGTGCTTACAATATGTGTATAGTTGCTTTTTTATTAAAAACAAATCAGAAAATATAATTGTGTCCTTATGGTGCATATGCAATGATCACAGCAATGCTTATTACGCCATAAACATCTGGTCAAAAAGCCAGATTCCTTCTACTATATATAGTTACTTCTGTCAAAACATATAAATATTGCTTGGCTTTAAAAGTTAGTGCCTCTGTCCCGTGTAGCATAAACTGCTCTGTATTTTTAAGCACGATTCACTCATTCAGATCTCTAGCACAAGCCAGATTCTAATGCAGCTTAGGGAAGAGTTTTAAGGTTATGTCTTCGTTTTTAAATGTGATTTTGTTCCTTTATAAAAAAAATAGGGCGAAGCCTGACATTTTAGGAAATAATGTTGAGGGAGATGAAATAAAATATATTAAAATATAAAAATCTCACTGCAACATCAGCATCGAATAAGTTTGGATTTTGCGAAACACCTTATTACAGCTCTATGCTATGCTGTTAGACTTTGACATTTTTGCTGAGAACTTGAATATTTGTGTCATTCTGACTGGTATCTTTACACAAGAGGATCATAACAGATTTCCGCTTCCTCTACCATGAGCTCTCAGAATGTCCAGGATGGCTAAAGTGTGTCAGCTTTCTGACGCACATGGAAAGTCAATGATTGTGTTTTCCTCTGGGTGCAGGATGTCAGCAGGGCTCACTGCCTCTCCATCTGTATATGGACCTACATGTTTTTACCCAGCAACCATCTCATTCACTAAGACTGAATAACAGGAAGATATGGCAGAGAATCAGGAATGAATCTGCTGCTCCTAAATACATTGGCTGGATAACATTAAGCACTGTGGATCTTCATCTTATTTGGGTTTGAGGGTTGCAGTCAGTTTATTTAAGCATGAAGCTTATTTGCTTGATAACATGAACCTGTACTTCTTATGTTCAGCTCTGGGTTGTTACATATTCACAGCATTTGTTTTACAATTTGAGTCTGTATAAGAATTACGGTAAAGGGAGTTAAAAGAAAGGGAGTACAATCTTTTTCTTAGGCATTCGACTTGATATCAAAATAAAAAAATCTCAGATTATAGTTATTATGACAGCTGACCGCCCAAGATTTTGAACACATATACATCAACACTGTCTCTCCGAAACCTTTCAATGCCGTTCTACTACCCGTCTTTGATTACGAACTTGATCCACAGCTACCAGCATATGATTAAAAGCATTTTAATATAACACAATTATGAAACAAGACAGCGTGAAACAATTTGTTGAGGAAGCAGTCGGTTTTCTTTAAAAAAACAATACAAGATGCTTCTAAAAGCTTTATCAGATTCAATGTGCTTTCCGAGACACCGCTTCATGCTGAGAGAAAACATGCCCCCCTTCACATAACATTTTTTGTTCATGACTACGTTATTGCAGTGTGAACTGTTGATTTTGGCTTTCAATGGCTTCTCCATTTGGACTCACCCCATGCTGTCATGTCCAGCAGAACAGCATTATTCCTAGATGATTATATTCGCTTTCCTCACATTGTAGCTCAGCCAACAGCGGGTTCTTTACTTGAAGTTTTTTGTGTTAAACCAGCTCACATTTTAGTGAATTCATCACTGGGGCTGTTGAAACCTAAACCCCATTTACTGTGATGTCGCATGTCTGTGTCTCCAAATGATGTGCTCCATGTATCAATAAGAACCTCTGAGTACTCTTGTTTAAAGATTTAGAATGGACGATCTCTTTAAACAGTCTGTCCTCTAAGTAAAAGTAAAGATCTGCTTTTCAATAAAGACCGCAGGACACTAGAGAGTCTTTTTCTTAAGCCTTCGTTTTAATTTTCTTTCAACATTCAATTAAGCTTTTTGCAAAACCTCAATGTTGTTCTCCATATTCCCACATCACCTCTGTCTAGCTTTATCTCTGTCTCTTTCTGTCTCTGTTCTTTCCCTTTAACAAATACTAAGTATTCCAAGTAGTAAAAGTACACCCTTTAAATCGCCAAGACCATATAATTCAATCTTATAAAGTTCCACTCATTTTCCACTTAGAAGATCTTTCCACTGATTTAAGAAATACTCTGCATGTTTACTGGACAAAGATTACCAGTCACAATGTCATGTTACATTTCTTGACAGTAGACAGCATTGCTGTATAAAATAACACAACTGACTCCTGTAATATGTAACAAAATCAAAGTCAAGTCAAACATCTTGCTATCCATTCTGAACAAAAACATAAGCAAATGTGTGCATGACCGTAAGATTCTCAGCAGGTCTGACGGCACAGATGAACAGACCATCGACGAGGGAATGGTCGAATTTAATAGAAGTGTGAATCATGCCGCCCGTTAAGAATGGCACTGCCCAAACATTAGTCACGCAAAAGAGACTTTCACATCTCCTCATCCATTACAAACTTTGCGTCAGGCTGCCCAGTGTGAGATTGAAATGTGTTGTGTGTTTTTTGTGCCTTATATTATTACTATATAGGAAACCAATTTTAGTTGGTGTATGACCCCATGCTTTCATGTCTATGAAAACAGTATTATTCCATACCCAAACCCACATCTGAGTTATTATGTTGCTATAAGAAGCTGCTCAGAGATGATGTTTCTGCCGAGATTAAATATGTGTGTGATGAAAGCGTAGTGAAAATGGTGATGTATAATGCACGAGTTTGTGTCCTGGTTCTGTCTTATGGATCAGCGAGGGGTGGGGGTGTGAGACAGAAAAAGCAGTATATGATTCATTTATAGCATCTCTGGTGGTCCTGGCACAGTCACTCTCTGCAGACTATTTTTTTATTGCGCCAGCTCTCAGCTAGGGAGGTCAAACTTAAGTACATTAAACTGAATATAAATAACTCTGTCACTCACAAAAAACTCTCAGCTTGCCATCCGAGAGAGCCAAAGAACGTGTCTTATCCATAATAAAAATAATAACCACATATTTTATGTAAGGTTTAATTCTATTACAATACTCTACATTTATACTTACACAGGTTATGATATTGAATAATTATCTTTTTTTTTGGTAAAACATGAGGCTCCTGCTATAAACAGAAAATGTTACAAAATAGTATAGTCCTTGATTGTATTTGATTATAAATTAAATTAACACATATGAGACAGACGTTAGGTATCATTTATGTCTGTAGCACATACAAATTTTGAGGTTACCCCTTGGCGGCACATTACGGCTCCGACAAGGTTTTGTTCCGTCCTCAACGTGGTGCCATTCAACACCAGGAGCTTCTCAAAAGCAAAGCGGCCGAATTTGCGAGACCACATGATTTGACTGTCCAGCGTTCTTCATTCTTCATTTTTTTCAAGATTGATACCATGGTCAAGTTGGCTAAATGGTTATGTTTGTCCGGTATATTGTTGTGTTTATTGCTACGAGCCTTCGTCATGCTTTTTTCCCTTACAATAATTAACCATTGTTTTCATACACCTCAAAACATGATTATTATAGTTAAACAGTATTTTACCACAAAATAACCATGGTTTTGCTTGAGGATGAACATCTTGTCGTCCTCATGAATTTCCAGTCTCATGTCAAGGATATGTTATCTGATCAAAATAAATATACATTTATTTTGACATAAAACTATACAGCTTGGAGCCTTGGACTCAACGTCCGTCAAAAATTGACAAGGCTCGTATCTTTAGCTAAGCAGTGCTTAGACCCACATCTTGGACGCTTCAGTGATGTGCTGTATAAACAAGCATTGATTAGAGCCGATTTTGGTACATCTTCATTTGCTTATATTTTCATAGGTTGTGTGGGATTAAATAAAGTGGAACAGTACACTGGCATTTCATACATCTCTATTGTTCATTGTGTAATACGATATCTGTCTTTGATTTTATTTAATTATGTAGATTTGCTTTCTAAATCTCTGTCTACCCATACAACCATCTTAATGCCCCCCGGGTTGATTTTGTTTTCGGCCTTTGGGTCTGTGATCTCTTTTTTAAATGCTGTCGCTTTGTAAGATTGCATTCATTGTAGTGAGGCATCATATTTAACAAGCTCCAGTCCAACATATTTGGCATTTGCTGATTATTCCAAAATCATTTCACAAGACTCCCCCTATGAGGGCAATTATCCTCTATTTTGCTAACAGCATAAAGAAGGGTACATATATCACCCGCACCCACTCTGATGCCACTCGCATGCCAGTGGTCTTGTTCTTCTGCGCTGCTATGGTTACAGTGAGGTCGTGCCTGGTGACCATTCGAAAGTGACGAGACAAAACACAATCTGTCCAGTCATCACTCTTTAACTGAATGAATGACCTCTCACACAGAAACACACAGCTTTGAACAATGAAACGAGAAAAATGGTGACATTGTCAGATCTCTGGACTACATTAGCCTAAAATGTGTGTGTGTGATGTGGACTGGAGTTCTGGAATCCTGTTGGTTTACAGATTTCAACACGTTGCTTTTGAAGTGTATGGTTTCATGAGAACTTTTTATTACTTCATTAATTGGGCTGAAAGAGAGAAAAAGTTGCCAAGAGTAATTGTGTTTGGGTTGGTTGTACAGTCTTGAACAAACAATTAAGACAAAAAATCAACCAGTAATAAAACATCTCTTTTCTTCATTTCCAGGCAACCAATCAACCAAAAAATCAGGGATCCCAGCTCCCCGCGAGATCCCACAGGCCATCTCCAGGGAACGGCTCTCATTGCGTGATCAGAAAAGCTCCAGCACCAAAAAGATGGTCGGCAGTTCCAGCACCTCCAGCCTGTCCGCTTTGACCAAGCAGTCCCGCAGCTCTGTCAAGACCAGATCGGAGTCTGTAGTTTCGGACAAAACGCAGCTGGAGAGTCAAGTGAGGGAACTTCTGGCTGAAGCCAAAGCCAATGAGTTTCAGATCAGTAAGTTAAGAACAGAGCTCCAGCGGCATCCAGGGATAGATTTAGCATCGGACGCTGGGACACCAGAGGGGAATCCGCTTGTATTGGAGCTACGGGACAAAAATGGACGTTTCCAGCGTGAGTTAGCCACATTGCGAGAAGAAAACCAAGCTTTGAAACAGAAGCTCATTACATTGGAGAACAACACAAACATCACAGCATCTCCCACCGGATCCACTACACACGCAGTTAATGGGGTTTTGCCAGACTCCACCTTCGAGGCTCAAGCTACGGTCAATGGCAGGCACCCCAAAACGTCATCTAGTAGTGACACCACCAAAGGCTCTCCTGTACCTTCCTCAGACTCTTCGGACTTTGTGAAGATCCCTTCAGACTCTGACAGTAGCAGTGTTCAAGGTGAGCCCTCAATGAAGTCCCTGATGGAGCGCATACAGAAGATGGAAGAAAGTCATCACAGCACATCCGAAGAACTTCAAGCCACTATTCAAGAGCTTGCCGATCAACAGCAGGTTGTCCAGGAACTGACCGCTGAAAATGAGCGTCTGGCAGAGGAGAAAGGCCTCCTACAGACCTCTCTACAACAACAACGGGAGCGCGTTGAACTCCTAGCGCAACAGAATGAGTCCCTTCACCAAAGGCTCAGAGAACAAGCTCAGAGTCAAGAAGCAGAAGCCTCTCGTGTCACCCGAACGGCGGAGCTGGAACAGCGTCTGGCTGACCAAATGGAGAGTTCCCGCTTGGAAAGAGAAAAACTGGTAGACATCCAGCAGCAGCTGACGGGCAGTCTCAGGGCTTTGGAGACGGAGCATCAAGAGGCGCAAGCAGCCATGAAGAGCTTTAAGGACGAGCTGGAGGTTCTTCAAGAACGTCTGGAGAGGGAGAAGGTTGCTGGAGACGATGCGTTGAGGAAAGCTGAGGAGCAGCGGTTGGATGTGGAGGCTCTGAAAGCAGAGAATATTAGTCTGAAGGATCATGTGGAGACGGAGAGGCAGAAGGTGGCTGAGCTGAAGGCGATGCAGAGTGCCAGCGACAACACAGAGTTGCAACGTCTGCTCGAAGCGGCGCATGAAGACAGAGACAAGCTTGAAAACAGCTGCAAGGAGCTGCGACAAGAATTGCAGCAGGCACGGAGTAAAGTGGAGAGCGCTCAGGGCATGCAGGCTAAGGTACAGAACCACATCGGTCATTTATATACAAGTTTCATCAGACTTTGGTTTCTTTTGGTTTACTTTATGTTGCATATCACGTTATGCCGCAGCTCAAATTAGCGGATAAATTACCATTGACAAATAAACACGTTTGTGTTTGCCTTTGTAAAGAGTTTTGGGGTGACTCGCCAGCAGTCATGGATTGTAAAGCAAAATAAGATGCTTTGTAAACCAGGTGAAGACACAGATTGTGTCTTCATGTTCAGAACAGAGTGACGGAAATTTGAGAGTTGCTCGCATAAAAATGCTAAACTTATGCCGCTGCATAGTGCGCACTTGTAAATTGTTTACAGCCGTACCTCATTCTTTAAAAATACAGTTAAACACAGAAACGACACTTATAAACCCTCAAGGACATTAACGTCACTGGCACCTCATGCCTCTGACAACACGCGAAACCAGATCACACCAAACAGCGAAATGCTTTTATTTTCCCTCTGACCTAACCACGGAGAGAGAGCCAAGCCTTGAGCTTCAACATACACCCTCAGTCCAGAGAGTTTGGTGCCATCAAAGAGGGCTTTAAAAACTCTTAGAAGAGCTTTTCTCCTCTCACTGGACAGGGTTATTTAGATAGTGGATAAGGTTCTTCATGAGCTTAGTGTTTTTTACATTTTATTCATAGCGACTTACTAAATTATCTTAAAGAGGCAACACTAATAGAAGAAGTGCTTTCACAAGTTACAAGGTGTTTATGAAACGCATGTCTGTTTGTGCAGGTGGAGGCAGAAAGACAGCAGCTCCTGGAGAGGGTGGAGAAACAGGAAGAAGATCACAAAGTCAACACACTCGCTCTAGAGGAGAAAAGCCAAGATTCTGAGAACCAGATCAAGGACCTGAAAGAGACCATCTTTGAGTTGGAGGACCAGGTGGAGCAGCAGAGGGCTGTTAGACTACACACCAATCAGACCATCCTGGACCTAGAGAGTAAGAGTGCATTTTTCTCAGTATACCACCTTGCCAGTATCACTTATGCTCTGGAGTGTATATGTTTAACCGCTCATCCTACAGCCAATGCTAAAAATCCAGCAGAATCCAGCAAGATCTGAAGACTCAGACAAACACACATTGATTGGATTTGAAAGTCTGGATGGATAGAGATGCTGAGCTGTTTGGTACTTGGATCAGCTCAGACCTGAACATCTTTATCCAGGAATAACATTTACCATGAACCTCGGTCTTCTTCTTCACTAATTCAACTAATTGAAATTGTGATGAAACATTTTTATTGCAAACATTACAAAGTGAATTCTCACGATTCATTCAACATTTCCCCATTCATCCCTTTTTGTTCAATTTTCAATTTTGCTTTTTTTAGATCAAATGAAGAGGCTTGAAGAAAACAAGGCTGAGCTGGAGAAGCAGATTAAAGTCCTGAATAAACAGATGAAGGTAGATTTCATGTTGATCTCTTGTCATCTTCGTAACGAACTGTAACATTACCAGTGAAATTTTGACAGTTGTTGTCAGTCTCAATAATTCAAGCCAAATATCTTCCATCTGTTCCTAACGGGGCAATATGTTTGAGCGCAGAGAGATCTGCATTAGTGCAGTTAGAGCTGCGACAAGTCACTGCCCATCCATCAAAGTGATTGAAAATGACATTACTATGACTAAGCCCATGAGATCATGAGAAACCCAAGCATGTCCTCTCGGCTTACGAAAGATGTATTTCTGTGTGTGTGTGTGTGTGTGTACGTTAACAGGACGAGACAGAGGAGTGGCGCCGTTTCCAGGCCGACCTCCAGACAGCAGTGGTGGTTGCAAATGACATTAAGGTGGAGGCTCAGCAGGAGCTGCGCATGTTGCGCAGACAACTGCAGGAGGAGGAAGAGCACAATGCCGCACTCACCACAGAGCTGGAACAGATCCGAGGCGCCAGGTGCATTATCATTCATGAACTCAACATCTCTAATGTGTCTCCTCTATCCAGATGTGCTCTTCTGGGTTCACTGGTGTCGTTCACTGCACCTGTCTAAGTCGATGGTCTTGCTTAAGTTACAATCAAAGGAACATAATTTATTTTGTCTTGGAAGGGTTTCAGAGGCAAAAGAAAATAAAGTTTAAGTCTTTCCCCGCCAGACTTTAAAGTTGACAGCATTTTTTATCATTTTAATGAAGATATAGACAAACAATATAAACAAAAAAGCAACATTTTGATAATTAGTATTAGCATTATAATTATGGACACCACCCATATCTGATCATATATTTACCAGTTATAGATTCAGAGAAACTGTGGTCTTTCAGAAAATGTGTAACAGTGCCACCTGCTGTATAACAGTGAAAACACAGATTCGTGGAAAATTCTGTGTTTTGCGGGAAAGAGTTAAGGGCTTTGGTAAACTGAACCAATGAACCCACAAACGAGTTGCAAATATATCCTCACTCCCTCTCTGCCTTTCCACTTTCTTTGTATCTATTGACTCTTTTTTGGTGTAGCTGCTGCATACTGTGGTACGTTCTTCTATGACCCCCTGACTCTGTGCCCACTGTTTTAAATACAGACAGACCTGACATAACATCAAACAACAAAACCCACCCACACACAGATACTCTGAACCTGAATTTGTTTTGAACGTTTACAATTTCCATCCACCAAGAGCAGATTTTTATCACAGGGGCATATGATCGTCCCGCTTCAAGACTTGCTGTACTGTGTGTGAAAAGTGTCTATTGTCTGGTGCTTGGTGAACTGGGCTGGCATCAGTGTTTTGTGTTCTCATGCTTGTTATCTATGCCACCGTAGCTCTATAGAATTCAAGACATACTGTTTCTTCTTTAAGATCAACTTCAAACACTGTCTAGAACAGACCATTGTTTGAAGGTTTACTAGGGGTGACGAGACACTTATCCCACGAGACGAGACGAGACACGAGACTGAGTTCACGAGACAAGACGAGATTTTTAGACTTAAAAGAAATCCTCAATGATGAAATACAAATTCTTTAATTCACCTTACAAACACAAAATGCAAAAATGTAGGGATGAGTCAATCATCTTGTTCTTTATGAAATAAATTAAACTTCTATTTTAATGAATTATTAAAAGAGAATACTGACAGGCAGTAACTGCACAAAATGATGCTTTGTTTTCTTAACTGCCGCAGCTTTTAGTAAAGAGCTGTGGTTGTTTTCTCTATATGCTTTTGCAAAGTGCTCGAGTTAGCAGAGGTGGTGATCATATCACGCTGTCAATCCTCCTTCCTCCACTGACTGAACCCTCATAGCCTTCAGAGAAACAGTTAAAACTACATAAACACATCATATTTAATGCTTAGACATGTCAGGGACTGTTGATCTCTATTGAAGAGGTTTGAATGTGAAAGTATTTAAAAAATATAATAGCGCTCCCAAAGTGCTGCTGGCAGCACGAACCACCGTAAACACTAGTGCTTACACTGGGTTCACACCAAACGCGAATTAAGTGTTTTGCGCATGTAAAAAAGTCAATGCAAAGACACATACAGACGCGAACTCGCGGCAGGCAGTCCAAAGGAAGCAATGCGATTGCCACAAACACGCGTCAATATCTTTCATGTCACTCAAACTTTTCCCACGAGTAATAAAGAGCGTGAAACACGATTGTTCGTGCTTGGTGTGAATCCAGCATTAATGGGTGAGGCGCTGCAGATGCGAGAGACGCGCGTGAAGGTTGAAACCCATACGTCTAAGGAAGTGATGCACCATAATAAATGACCGAATTAATGTTTTTGGATAAACGGGTCTATAGTGTGTACATCTATAAAAATCTATAAATAGTTTTTCAAATTTATCTTGGTATATACAGTATCAGGGGTGGCACAATTTACTGGTAATAACAATTATTGTGATATTAATAACTGGGATTACTGATTTTGTGTTATTCAATGTAGTAGGGGGTGCGTTTGCAATGGTACCAAACTATCTACATCCACATTTTAAGTATAATTTGAGAGTTAAAAATTAAGAGAAAAATCCTAAATAGAACATGAATTTGGATAGTAGCTTTTCCTGAAATTGTATATATTGTGATGATATAATTATTGTGAATGATAGATCTTAAAAAAAACTTTAAGATTTCAAACGGACAGCCAGTGCGCGTCGATCTCCTCTCCCTCCGAAGTGTCCTCTCTTATGGATTGTCCTCTGACCCAGGTGAGTGCACCAGCCCAGCACTCATATCGAATGCTAGTATTAATACATGAACAGTCAGAGCCATTTCATCTCTAAGGATGATGAAGAGCTTGTGTCTTGCCTATTTCCTGCTTTATCTGATTGGCTTGTGCTGTGTCTTATTCAGAGGGGGCTGGGTCTGCCTTGCTTGATGTGCTCTTGTTATGATATTCTTTCTCTGTTAATGCTTTTCAACCAAACCTTGTGTATGGCGTTACCTGCTGGTTGCTCTGATTTTTCCATACACATTGTAAAACGAAAATCTCTGGCTGCTTTAAAAGGTTAAACTTTGTGTGTGTTTTAAGTCTATACAGCTTGCCAAAAGGAACAGTTCACTCAAAAATGCAATTATCATATACTAGCAAACACAGAACGTTGCCGTAATGTGTTTGTTTCTTTCTTGGGAACCAAAAGATAACGTTCTAAGGACCTATTATTCAGGTGTTATTTTTTGTATCCATAAAATAACGTTCCCTGATGGCTGTTTTTGTTTATTTTTTGCAACCAGAAAAAAAGCAACATTCCTTGATGGTTAGTTTTTTGCAGAACGTAAACTGCTTTTCTGTGGATTCTGTATGTATGTTAAGCGTAAAAAAAGCAGAGCCTAGTGACTACTTTTTTTAAAATGAACAAATGTAAATGATTGTGCGTGCAATTGTTTCTCCAGATTGTGTTTTGGAATTTATAAATGTGTCTTTTGCCGTTGATTGCTGTCATAAAACCAACATGATTAACAATGATAAAATGTTCAGTTTTTGGTGAACTGTTTCCTTAAGTGAACAAATGCAAAGATCTGATGATGAAAATGATCAGATGTTTTATTCGTTTGCAGAGGAATGCATGATGGATGGTGATGAGCGTATGCTGCCATAATGAAACATGTTTTTTTAATGAAGCTCAATTTAGCAGCGATGGCGCTTATCAATGAGTCGGTCTGAAGCTTTCATCCCCATCAACTCGAGAAGGTTTCATTTAGCAAGTGCTTTTCATTTGCATTCATTTGGACGCTGTTCTTTCTTTCTTGTTGCAGGCTTGGCGCAGGACCCACATACGAGACCTCAAAGGCTGTCCTGGAGGGCCGGTAGATGTGTTACAACCCGAGACTGGTGTACAGTATTGTAATGCAAAAAATTGTGTTCGTCAGTATTATTCAAGGAGACAAATTCTGTAATTTCGTATGGAAAAGATCACAGAAAGCAGAACGTTTTCACAGCTGCTCAGAGGAGATTTGTTGTTTTTGTTGGTCAACATCACTTGCACTTTTCGAGTTGGGTTCGATCATGTGATCTGTGAGCGCAATGTTTGTAACATTAATTTATTAAATCTCCAAGCGCCGGTGTTTGAAGTAAAAATGTGCAGCCTTACAGAAGGAATGAAGCCAACTTTTATTGAACTTCTGCTACTCACCCAGCACTTTTTCATTTTGTTTCAGTGGTTTGTATTATGACCGGAGCCAAAGTGCTGTTTCTGCTTAAAATAATAAACTAAACTTGAATTAGATGACGACAGGTAAACATGTTGAAACTTTTTAATCGCCTCAATGGGTTATTTTGTCATCTTTTCTATGTTTGGATTTGGATTCAATTTATTGTCATTACACATATACAAGTACAGTGTAACGAAATGGATTAAGAAGAAAAATATTGGAGTTTGATTTCAGTGTTGCATTATTTTAAGTCCAACACTAGATGGCAGTAACACAAAGCATATCAACATTAAAGAAGGTTACAGTCTAAAAAAAATCTTCTCATACTAACTTACAGACATTGAACCCTTTTTATTTAAAAAAGCACTTACCACTAAAGAATATTTTCACGTCGCTGTAAGGTTTTGGTTGTCTTGTCCGTTGGATCACTGTAAGTCGTGATATGAAATAATTCTGAGCGAAACGTGCTTCACCTCACATTCAATATAAACAAGGAAACTAAGCACCTCTGTATGTGTAACACACGGCTTTTCACTCCACCTCACCCTCCCCTTGTAGGTTTAAATGATCTATGACCAATTTCAGTTTGAACGTGCGCTCACTTAAATCGATGGATGTGAGCATCACATTGAAATTAGAAATGGTAATGAGACAAGGCTTTCGGATTCTCGACTGCCGCTTTGTCAAATCTCAGGTCGCATGTCTCGTAAGGAACGTGCAATCATCACGATGCAGTTAAACACAAATGTTATTATACGCTGGTATTACCACTCCAGGTTATGACTGTGCCAAAAACACCATTACACGTTCAGTACTATGATAGCATCTCCTCTGCCTTTAAATGATGCAGTTTGTACAAATAGTGAATGTGCAAATCTAACTTATATACTGTGGATGTGTGTACTCGTGTTAGATGTCATATGGGGTTTTGAAGGTTCATGTTTAAAACTGTTGATCATCCATGTAATCTTTTCTTCCTTTGGGGTCAATAAATCAGATCATCCCATAGCGCTGCGTCTCTGTGTTTCAACCGGGTGCTTTTGTCTATTTCTCATGTTTCTACGCATTTGTTTACAGTAAAATGAATACTGTATGATACAAGCAGTTTGGGACTTGATCCTGAAATAAAGGACTCGTCAGAATTGATCTGTGGTCATGTTTCTTTTAGCTTTATGCGTCAAAACTTTACCGCTGTCAAAGGTATGAGCATTTTAAACAGGCGGAGCTGAGACATGTCAAAATGTATCCCCAGCAATAAAAAGAACATCTATAACAGCAGTGGTTCCCAAACTGGGAACTAGAGGGGGCACGAGGTCATTGCAAAGGGGGCTCAACAAGGCTAAGGTATTGTCAGTTGTGATTTCCTCAACTGCCAGCTTACAATGTCTCTGTTTATTGGCATTTGTCAGATCGGCGACTTATACTCTTAAAGTGACTAGTTCCTTATTTAGGTCTTTCAGTAAGATGTCACACAAAATTCAGTACTTTTATTACATTGTTTAAAACAAAGCCCTGACAGTTCACTGTTTTAAGTATTATTATAACATTATTTGTATATATACTGTATGTATATATATATATATATTTAGTTTCTTATCTCCCTACTGCTCACTGTTAAGAGCTTGCGCGTGCAAATGAAATCATATTACATTGAAATCAAACCAATATAATTCAATAAACATTATATGAGTTTGCAGGTAAATGACATTTATTGTCTTTATGTGGGTGAATGTAGGTGGTGGTGCTTGAAAACATGTTTCTTTACAAAAGAGGGCCCCGGGGAAAAAAGTTTGGGAACCACTGTACAGTACAACAGTGAAATATTTCTCAAATAGGATCATGTGACTTAATTGCTAGAAAGCAGGTGGAGATGGAACTTGTCATATGATACTGTACATATATCTGATGTGGGTCACATGTTCAATTTCTCTCAGAATGAGTGACATTTAATTATGATCACAGACCTTCTATCCCTACCGGTTTTACAGTCTGTGATTAAACGCAGCAGTGTGTGTGTGGGCAGATTGTTCTTATGTTACTAATGCTGTCCTACTGGGAAACACATGTAAACTGTGTTCATCCTAATGTCTGTCTGACTGAATGTCCATCAAATAAACTTGATTTATATGACCGACTTTTTATCCGTATGCTTAAATGTTTAATAATGTTAATAGTAAATAAATAAATAATGTAAATTATCATCATAAGTTTCCCTGATGGATTAATTGCACATGGATGCATTTTATAAAACCTGTTTTCCTGATCAAAAGAGTCGGTCCTGGTCATATTTCATTCAAAATAATTGTTTTAAATAGATGTGTTATTTTATCTCTTTTTAATGTTTTCATTTAATGTCTACTTATTGAAGGTTAGAGTTAGTTTAGGTACCTTTAGAAGTTTTAGATGTTTTTGTGACATTATTTTCTTAACTATATCACCCCACCCCCATTAACCTTGTATATGATTATTAATTGTATTATTTTACAAAACAACTTTTATTACTGTGTCACCGTATTTAAAATGTAATAAGAATCACAGAATCAGAGTAGAGAATGGAGGTAGGTACATTCAAACATATTCCCTACATCAATATATTTGCATTCATAATGCCTACATTATTTTATTATGGTCTGTCTGTTTTTTAAGTTGTTGTTCTGTTCTGGTTAGACAAATTTTCATCAGTTGGACAGTAAAAACATTCTATTCTAGACGAAATGTCATATATGCTTGTAACAGAAAGTTTATTCATCTCATACACATGTAGTGTTCCACGTACAACCTACGGTACACTCCGCCCATGGTCTGTCTCTATATCTCTGTATGTTGTCTTTGTGATTGACAGGTCATGGAATGAAGTTATTAGTCTCTCAGACATAGAAGGCAGTCCTCGATGGTGTAGAATGTCCGTGTCCCAAAATTCACCTGGGAGTTTTCTAACCAATGGCAGTGGGAGTGGAATCATCACCCCAACAGAACCTGGAACCACGGTCAAAACACTCATCAAGTCCTTTGACACGACCTTACCAAGTGAGCACATGAACCTTCTTCTCTTTCATTTCCGATTTCTGCCTCCCACCCCATCAATATCAATGAATGTCCAGGATCATGCAATAAATATTTAGACAGCGTTTATATGGAGCCACTATCAGGGTGAAACAGATCCCGCATCTCAATCCGAGCTAATGATGTAATCTCCCGTCTGCAGTCACAATGTGTCTGTTACTCACGGACAGGAAAGTCTGCCTCGTATTGCATCAGACCGGTCTCTCAAATCACTCCCGCTTGTCTTTGTGTTGGACAGATACTTTGGTAAGATATGAGTGGTGAGGCGGCCGGACTTCTGGTCGTTTATTAGCCCGCTTGTCAGAGCCATAGAGCTTGTTTAATGTTCTTAGAATAATATGACAAATAGGCCCATTATTAATGACCTTTACTGCACTACAGTCACTTTATTACTCCACTCTCATGACTCTGTTCTGCACAATACAACTGCTGCTCTTAAAAGAGGAAGATCTGTAAAATCTAATGTGCCATAAGACGCTTGAATGAACAAAACTGTCAACGGATCCTCAGAAACCATTTTGTTACCTTTTCAACGTCAGTCTCGTGCCATTGAACTGAAAGGTGTTATTTTTATGCCACAAAAAAGAACATGTTTCTTGTTTTCCATTAACAAACATGAGGGCTTTATCTGTCAAAGCCTGTTACGTCAAGTCACAGTAAAAGAATGTTAGC
The DNA here is from genome assembly GCA_008369825.1 of Triplophysa tibetana. Classification (NCBI taxonomy): domain Eukaryota; kingdom Metazoa; phylum Chordata; class Actinopteri; order Cypriniformes; family Nemacheilidae; genus Triplophysa; species Triplophysa tibetana. The sequence goes on along the minus strand of CM017901.1, from coordinate 2,459,733 downwards.
AACTGAGATTTATGGGGTAGTCAAAACCCCCATGACAGAACGTTCATTTCCACCCTTGTGTCATCCAAACCTAAATGACTTTCGTTCTTCTGCGGAACACAAAAGAAGATATTTTGAAGAATGTTGGCAACCGAACAAAATTGTCCCCCATTGACTTCCATTGTATGAACACAAAACTACTGAGACGTTTCTCAAAATGTCATCCACATGAGGGTAAATAAATAATGACAATAAACTTGCTCAGTATTTTAACAGAATGAAGAAAATGTTTCAAACAGAGATGGCGATAGAGAGGCAAAAGAAACAGATCAACCTTCAAGTCCTATTCTTCTGAGATACTTTGTTTTGTATATGCATCTAAAAGCATTTAATCAACGTTTAATATGCCAGTAACACGTGTTGAAATAAATTGTCTTAGACAGAGGCAGCAGCTCAGTACAGATTCACACGTCTCCCAGAAGCCCCTTGAGCGGCATACCGGTCCGTATGGCCCCTGCTGCAGCCGTCTCACCTATTCAGGTATTATAGTACTCATGTGACACCTCTGATCCGCTCCACACTATGAGACATGCTATTACTGACCTTTGTTTTATACTTCTAGAGGCATTCTGAAATCAAGCTGTTGCCCAAGACCCTTGAGAGAAGATTCGTATTTGGAGCCTTCCCTCACTCCGGTACTATACAGGGACATTGAACTCTTACACTGTCGCATCTCATTAAGTTTATAAAAACAAACAATTTGTTTATAGTTAACACACTTATGACAGAAGTCTATGGAGCATCTAAACATGAGACTAGCATGAAAAATCACTTTTCCATTTACGTTACATTTACATTCATGCATTTGGCAGAGGCTTTTATGACATGCATTGCGTTATATGTGTGTTCCAATGAGATAGCAAGTCTTTCAAACGATGCCTTTCCCGTGAAAAGACCTTCCTGTTTTTAAACCTTGTGGGATGACTTGGTTTGTGGGATTTCCGTTGTGCAGTAAGTGTTTAAGGGTAAACAACATTTGTTTTGTTTTTATGAACCGTGTGTAAATTAGTTTCTGTGGTAGGGCTTACAGTTACTGAACCTGAAGCATATCCTTAAAGTCTTCTTAACGCTTTAGCCATATAGGAATTCAAACGCTTTGAAATGTAATTCATCTGTTGAGTTTTTCACAGTACACTCTATTATTTATTACGAATTGTAACTGGTGTGTTGTGAACAATATTTCAGCCATGAGCTCCTTAAATAATAAAAACAATGACAGAAGGGGAATAGAGATTTTAGCCCTTTAACCCTTAATGTAGTAATGCTTCAGATTATGTTTTGCTTTATTAAGGGTCCAATGTTTAATTCTTTGGAAAAACTGTTGTCAAAAGTTCAATATAATATACATAATTATCTCTTCAGAGGTGTGTAAAGTCCTTACGTAATGAAGCGTTATGTTTTTATTACCTTAGAATTAGATATTTATATCTACATACACTGTGGGACGCCTTACAAGGAATTCTCCATGTTATTTCTACAGAAGCCCTAAACGGAGAGTGCATTTCGTAAATAGGTTATTTCATTCGGCAAAGAAGCGAAAACGTGACGTCATCTTTGTGCTGTGTCAGCCACCGTAGTGCTTCGAAAGACAGGCGTAGAGTGTGCCGTTGGTTGCAATTCACAACCTCACCACTAGACGCTGCTAAATTTCATACCCTGGAACTTTAATTATCACGTTTTTATTTTATTCTAATGAAGTAGTGCTTGTCATTTATTTATTCTTTTTTGCTATGTCATTCTAAACCTTTATGACACAAAATGAGGTCATGCAATCAAAATCTGGTTTGGGGAATTCAATACAGTGTAAATAGTGACTGTAGCATTTAATAAAGCTCCCAAGTGTCAGCAGAAAAGTTCACACGGCTCGCTGATAGTTTTCCTGATATTTAAGGAAGTTTCCAGTGAAACTGGCAGCTACCATTTCTCTCCTCTGCACGTTTATGCCACCGCTGAAGTGAGATTTAACTATTCCATAAATATTAGGTCATTAAAGATTCTGAACCTTTGGAAAGTGGTGTTAATATGTCCTCGGAGAGCGTTGATTCCCAAGATACGTGGTAAAATGAGGCCAGATAAGAACTGAGGAGAATAGGACACAATGTTTCCCAACAGACCTGTTGTTCTGTCTCTCTCAGGGTCATGTGATGAAGCGAAGCCCTCGTCTCTTATGAGGAAGAGTCCATCCCTGGAGTCAGTGATTAAAACTCCAGCTCATTTCAACAGCCGGACCTCCTCATTCACTTACAACAGAGCCAACAGCAAACTCAAGTAAGCTTCACACACATCTTTCCCACGAGAGGCACTAAAGCAACTTTCGAATTTATCCGTCTTGGAAGTCCATGAAAGACACAGCTACTACTTTAGCTCGAAATGTTTATTCAGATGAAGTGGAGATATGAGCTATAAGATGAGTCAGAGCAGAAAGGCCCTAAACTGTATTTCTCATCCGTGAACTTGAAGCGCATTCTTCTGTTGTTTCGCCGTGTTGTTCTATGAGATAACCCCTGCTGTCCCACTCAGAAACAGTGCCTGCAGTCCTCGGTGACTCACACTTTATGCAACATCACGTCAGACAAGACTGATATGAAGATAAAAAGTTTTGACAGAAAACATCTTAGATTTTTCTGTTCTTATAGCTGGAATACACTACAAGACTTGATCTGAACAGATTTTTGTCTAAATAGACATCACACTACTAGCAGACTTTTTGAAAGTTTCGGATAGAAACACACTGACTGATCATATCTGCAGACTACCACAGACTTTCTGCAACAAGTCCAGACTGAAATCTGGGTAAAATCTGAGCAAAAGTCTTGTTGTGTATTTTGGCCTTAATTTAAAAAGACTTACATGGGTGCATAAAACAACACTGTTATATGTCAAAACACAGCTGTTGTTTCCAGGCTAGTTAAGTTTAACATGCTCCTTTTTGTGAAAAATTTGGACATCCGAGATTTCGGAAGGACAGTGACAATAACCGTTTTGAATTATTTAGGAGACATAGTTTCAAAAGTTACATTTGTGTTTATTTTTTATTTATTTATTATTGAGTTAACTATTATTCTAAAATGTGGTAAAAGAATTGATACAAAATAATTAAATTTAAGTTTTAAAGGGCCCTAAATCATCTCATATATAATTTGATTCACTTGTTGTTTATTACAAAATACTGAGCTGCTGAAAAAAATAAGAGACCATTCCAAATGTTTATGTCATCAGTATTTATAGATGTATAGTGGCCTTTCCAGTCCAGTGTTTGTTGAACTACATCAAACCTCAGGAGTTACATAAAGTCATCGTACAGCTATGTGAAAGACCAACAGCATGACACGACACATGAAAACGGTGATAAAAATCCAGGTTATCACATAAAAATACATGTAGAAATATGACTGTTTGATTAAAAGTGAATCTGAACTTGTTTTCTTTGCAGTATTTGAGGTCTGAAAAATTACAGAGCATCTTTTCTGTCATTTTCACCTGTTTCTCCAGTTTTCATTTTCTTAAAAGAAATACAATATTTTTAATTGAAATTTGGCAGAAATATTGTTAGTAGTTCACAGACTGAAGCAAAAATGATAATTCTACCTAAATGCACCCCTACAAATAGGAATTTTTTTTGAAATGGTCTCTTCATTTTTCCATGCCTATTTGTAGTATGTTACAAAAATGCCAGAAAACGCAAAATAATGCCATATACATTATCACACTTAATATGCGTAGATGGATTATATGCAATATAATATACAATATATAGGATAATAAAGCCGTGATGAAGAAGAGAGGTCACAAACAGTGTGTGACCACAGGGTCGTGTCATCTTCCCATGAGCACACCCAAGACAATCTGATGATCTTTCATGCTGTGTGTGTCACAGCGGCGACCTTCATGTACCCGCTGCTCTCTCACATGTGTGTGAGGATTTAAGCAGCACTTAAACACTCCAACAGGCAAAGTAGGGTCTTCAATTACATCTCATGTACAGTACTTTGACACTACGTCTACACCAGACGCGACAGTGTGGACAAAATTTTAATTTATAATGGGTTCTAATGTGTTTCTAATGTCTTTTGTTGTGTCGCACCGGGTCACGTCTGGTGTAGACACGCTGTGAGAAGATGTTCAGTGTTTGCCTTGGCGCGCAGTTGTACACAGACGGTTTTAAAGCATTTAATTAAAATGTCATCTCAGTTATAATCACACATAACACCTGAGTACAGTTGTTGTATTACTGACGTGTGTGTTTGTGTCCCCGATGCTAGTGTGGAAAGAACAGACCCTCTGTCTGCTCTGGCCCGGGAGTACGGTGGATCTAAGAGGAATGCTTTACTGAAGTGGTGCCAGAAGAAAACAGAGGGCTATCCGGTAAGCAGCACAGATCCTGACCCCTCTCTGTCTCTCGCTCGCTCCCTCATTCTGTCAGTGACGTTTTATTCGTCGGACTGTTGAAATACTGCATTGCAAAGGGAATGAAAAGTAATTTATGTGTTTTACAGTGAAGTGTGTATCTTCCACGCCACAAAATTTCCAAAAGGAAATTCCACTTTCACATGGTTTGACTCACGAACAGCTAATGTTGAGTCAATGGGGAGGATCAGAGATCATTTTTGTAGGCTAACCCGGAAGTAAGTGGTTCCTTCAAAGATCGCAATAAATAAACTCTGTGATTAACAAAGGTTAATGATGTTTACACGATTTGTCTATCAAGATAATATTAACAAATTAAAACCAGGTTTGTTACTTTTGAAGCCGAAATACAATCGGCAGAAGTAAAAAGCTAACACGATGCTAAAAACACACTACACTTAAGGTGGCTCGATTCCACCAAGCCTCTGACAACTCTTTAAAACTTTATTTAAAATGTCTTCCATGGTAACTAATTACGTTGTGAATGAATAAACATCTACGTTTTCAGATATCTGTGCCCATTTTTTGTGAGCTTTATATGCCCAATGGCGTCTAATGTCCCAGCCAAAGGAAGTAGTCGCTTTTAGCAAAAATTCACACGCGGTTGCAATTGGTGTTTTATATCACAGAATAAAACGTGAAAATATTTACAGGTTTTGTTTACCACAGACCTTTTTTCAAAAACCCATTCAACTGTGAAGATACGTCATCTCTGAGTGTCCCTATGCTACTGTGTCTGACTGTTCATTGCCAAAGAATCACTTAACAGGAGAATCAAATGTCTTATATCCGTCTTGTCTTATGCGTATACAGGATACATATTGGAATATGTATAAAATTATAATCTTTTTGTTTTTATTTGAAACAGTTTTAAGGACCTCGTTAAAATAATCAGGGGCTCCTCCCCCTTTAAAGTAGCCAATAGCATTTAGCTGACCTCACAGATGACAAGCTGAAGTGCAAAATGATGTCATTAAATCATTGATGCGTATTAACTTTTGAATGCTTACTTTATATTTTCAAAATCTGAACTGTATTCATTTTGCTGGAGCACACTTGTTTTCCTCAACACTGAAAACTGTCAGAGAAAGAACATCAGTTTTCACTGCATAATTTTAATGTCCTTCATCTTTTCATTTCTATTAATTCAAATCAATCTGAATTCTCTCCCTGTCCTCCCACTTACTTTGTGTTATTTTTGTCTTTTTCTCTCGCATCCTCTTTCGTAATCCACTGCCTGTTTTCCCCTTAAACTTCACCACAAAGCAAATACTCTTCACAAAAGAATTTACTTGTCAGAGCGCAGAACAAACTTTCTCAGGCTCCTGGCGGCGCGGTCCACAGAAATACATTCTGCCTTTATCCAATAATCCAAGAATAACTTTGCCAAGACCAAGACCAATTACAATAAACATTGCAGGGACATTTTGTCAGAAAACATTGCTTCACAAATTGTCCTCACAAGGGGAACAGTAGCTGTGTAAAGACAGTGTATCGACAGAAGACATCTTGTGGTGTCTGCATCAGTAAGGGATAATCCACAGCTACCTGTGCGTTACAGCATTTTAATGCACAGCTTCCAACCATTCAGAGTATTCAAACAGACCATAGTTTAACATCATTTATTCTAGTGTTGTTGTTTTATAGCATGGTATGATGTATAACAAGGTAAATTGGAATTTCTACCACGGGGGTCCGTGTCAGGCAGCGATGTGTTCTTGAAAGAACATAGTGTGTAATTGGGGATGTGCAGAAGTCCACGAGGAGCTGATGTTTCTTCTGCTTCTCTCGTGGTTTTATTAGTTTGAATGAGACCTTCTAAACCCTTAGGGGACCAGACCAGAGGCTCTGCCATTGTCATGTGTGAGAGTAAGATTAGCGGTTAAAGTACCCTCTGTCATGAACTGGAGGCAAGAACCCAATTGCAGGCATTTTATAATAAACAAGACAAAAAGATAAAACAAAACCCACGAGGGGGAAAACAGAATCCAATGAACTAAAACTTTGACAAGGAACAATAACAATAACACTGACTAGACTGACTAAGAAAACAACAAGACAAGGCTACAAGATACACTGACTAACTGAGACACTGGAACAAGGTGCAAGATACATGCAAGAGACCGGTAAGACATACAGCATACATACAACGAACCAGCACAGGACAATGAAACAAGAGGATGTTTTATAGGGAGACAAACACAGGATAATTGAATAGGGACCAGGTGACACAGATCAAACACTAAGGGGAAGCTAATTAACACAAACTAGGAAACAGGAGGGTAGGAACGATGACGCGACTCGGGGAGAGTATGGAAGGCCACAAGGTCAAAAACATCTCTCCCCACATGAAACAAAGGATTCTGTATGATTGCACCTCTAAACCAAGAAATACCTGACAAGGAGAGGTGAAACCATGACACCCTCAGATGCTAAACAAATTGAAGGAGGGGTGCTGGCGGCTACAGGCAGACTGCCCTCAGGTGACCTGCTCTGGCTGTTATTAGTCAATTGTAAATTTAGCTTAGCTTTGTTAAACATGGAAAAGCTCAGCCGGAAGTCAGGTGTCTTAAGTCAAAACAGACGGTACGCTGTCTAGGGTCACAGTTTGTTTACAGCCGATTCTATAGTTTCGTAATGCAATGGTCAGAGTAAATTTCCGACAAGACCAACGGTCACTATACATCAAGCTGACGACCATTACGCTGGAACTCACATTTTACGTCATAACTTTGCAACTGTGTATTTTTTCTTCCTATTTTGTCCTTTCTGGGCTAGGAGCAGGATAGTGGGAATTGTCTGAAAATTGGCGTAAGCCATCGAATCTCAAGCGGGCGAAATAATGAGCATTCTGTGGCCGGAATGCAAGAGGCTCAAACTAACAGCTGCAGATTTCAGGATTGAAAATAATAAGGTTATGACATTGTCTGGATGGTGGATAGGGAGGTTGTGCCAGACAGTGGGTCTCCTAACTGTTCAATTTAACATGACTGTAAAGTGACGTGTTTTGTCTGTAGACACGTTGTGTGGTCTGATGGTAAGTTGCTCGCTCATATCACAAATAATGCAACATGGACACCCATCTCTAAAAACGGGGATGGGGATATAATCATGGAGTAAAGGGAACACGGTTTAAATAAAGCTTGCTGGTGGGGACGTTGATGGGGCACTAACTTCAGGGCTGGCCCACAAAAATACGTCATCTCTGCGGTCCTTAATAAAATACAGAGAATATGGTGCAACAACCAATGCAAAACATAATAAAAGTCTACTTGAAAGGAGAGTTACAACCAAATATTTTGTTAAGTCTTAAGATGACCTGTGTTCAGGGGTCTTGAAATGTAAAGGTTTGGGTACCCCATGGACTAAAGTAAGTTATATGTGTGTTTTTTATGACCCAGACATATTTCACCTATTTATTCCTTATTCGCAGTCTCTTGTGACCACGTGTTTTATCATTCATTGCTCATTTAGCATGAAAATCCATCCATTTATCCATTTTAAGAGTGTCTGTCGTGAAGAGGCGTAGACAAGATAGTGTGTTGATGGGAACATCTATGGCCACAGGCCTCTTCTCACATGGCAGAGCTGAGAAAAGGTTAGCAGAAGAACACATGCTCTAAATTGAGTTTAATACGGGCTGAGGAAAAGGTCAAGGAAGGCTACTGGTACACTATGTCATAAGAGACATCAGCTGTGAGAGCAGAGGACCACTAATTACCCGCTAAGATGGAGACCACTGTCACCTGTGAATATACACACACACATCCGTCCCTTCTCTCAAAGCTGGCTTAAATCTCACTCCAATTCTCATCCATTCCCATCACCATCACTCATAGCCGTTCTACATCTCCTGCAAACCGGACTCATTGGCTGTCGAGCGGCAGGTGGGTGGTGTTTATGTACTCAAGTGTGCTGTGCGAGACCGCCGTGACTGTGTTTGAGGATTGAGAAATGATTTGTTTAGTTCTTCTCCCATTTGCTTAGAGATGAGCCCTATTACAAGATCCATTATAAGTAAAGCGCTATGAGTATTGACTGGCACAGACGCACACACACACACACGTACGGCTGCACAGTTCAAATGATGTGTCAGGAAACTGCCTGCTTTATTGTTCTCATCCGTCTTGTTTGGAGCCTGTATGGCCGGTGTCTGAACCCCCACTAGCAGATTTATTATATGTTATCGCATAATGTAATAACTAATTGTGAATGCTCCAATAGCCTTGTTCTGCGCTCTTCAGAGGACAATGTCTGACGTACAACAGATGCAAAACATTTCAATTCAAGCAATTCAATTTTATTCAATTTGTTTAATGTAGTGAAAGAATAGATGAATTAAGGAATTATAGAAAGAATGAATATACAAAAAAACACATGAAAGAAAGAATAAGCGAATAAAGGAATGATGAAGGAAAGTAAGAAAGAGAGGAAGATCAAACCAAAGACAAGAATAAATGACAGGAAGAAAAAAAGGAAGGAAGGGAAATTGTCGAAGAAAAATAAACAAAACTAAGAATAAACAAAGGAATAAACAAATGAAAACACAAGCAAAAGAATGGTCAAATGAAAGAATAAGGGAAAGAAAGAAAGAACAAAATAAAAGAATGAAATGATTGAATGAAAGAAAGAAAGAATCAGCTAAGAACGTAAAACGTATCAAGAAATGAACAAAAGAATAAATAAAGGAAAGAATGTACGAATGAATGGGTGAAGGAATGAAAGAATAATCAAATGAACGAACGAAAGAACCAAATAAAGGGAAGTAGAGTTTATATATAAACGAATAAATAAACGAATAAAATAAATGGTAATAAATAAAATAAAGAATAAAGGAAAGAACAAATTAGTGAAGAAGGACAGAAAGAACCAATGAAAGTAAGAACAAATTAGTTAAAAAAAATAGACTAATAGAACCTATGATCCATGCATAATTTAATATAATTTAATGTTATTAAATAAAGGTGTGTTTTGCCAGATTGCTCAATACTGTATATTTAAGTCCTCTATTATCAGCTGATCGGTTCTCAGTCGGAAGTGTCCGAAAAAAACAAGTCTTGGTTCAGTGTTCTGGTGATCCTATAGCTGCTGCGACCGGTTCTTGACTCGAGAACGAGAACCGTTCTAGCAGTGAAATGAATGTAAACGGCACTCCAGCTGGGTATGCATACAGCGATACAGCAGTAATAAAGTCCTAAACATCTTTAACATGTGTTTTAAAGTATCACACCTCTGATGTGTGATCAAATGTCTGACTGGTTCTGAATCGGTCGTGTACGAAAGAAACAGCTCTCGGTTCAGAGTGCACTGGTGATCTGAAAGCTTCTGCACCCGTCGAGTATCAGCTGCTCGTGCTCATTAGTTCTCTCTTCACCCTGTGTACTTAATAATAAAATGGTTTATTTCGAGTCAGAGGTTCTGTACAGACACCAAACAGTAATTCAAGTCATTTGTGATTAAGTGCATAGTGGAGACACAAACTGTTTATAACGATTCAGTTTGATTTGGTGAATCGAGCGGTTCACTGAAAAGAACTAGTTCAAAAGAAAGATTTTTTTCGCGAACCGTCCATCGCTAGAAAGAATGAGCGAAAGAACGAATGACAGAAAGAAAGACAAAATAAAAGAAAGAGATAAATAAGTGAATAAATGAAAGAGTGTAAAATATGAGTACGAATGAACAAAAGAAAAAACGAAAGAAAGAAGGATTGAACGAAAAAAAGAACGTAAGAAGAAAGAACCAAATAAAAGAAGTAGAGATAAAGAATGAATAAATGAACGAACGAATGAATGAAACTAGTGAATGAAAGGAAGAAAGTGGGTGAGAGGTTGTAGGAAGGTCACGCCAGGTTGATGTCAGATGGTGATGATTGAGCTGATGTTAGAGGAGTGTGTCTAATGAACACAGTGTGACAATCACTGAAACATCACTTCACTTGATCTGTTTCTCCCGAGACCCTCATAACCGTCAATAACACACACTCAGATTTAACACAGTCTTCTACTGTCTCACGCGCTAACAGGATGTTCGAACAGTACGCGTGTAGCTTAAATCTGAAAGCTTTGTTGTTCTTGTATGCGAAAATTCTCATCACAGTGCTCACGGGACGTGTCGTCGCCAAGGATACAGCCATGCTAATCCTAATTTAAATAGCCAGGTCGCCACACTCTCATCAGCATACACTCAGACAAACATCCACACACGGCCTTTTCGCCAGAGAGAGTCTTAATGTTATATGTGCCTCTAGAGGATTTTTCTGACGCTCGTGGGCCCTCAGGACTCGACGCTACGTGTGAAGGCCATGCTGCACGTAGACCACGTTAAAATGTCAGCGTCTGCGAATGGAATTGATCATGGAGGACTCGTAATAATGTAGTGCTGGACAGAGTGTGAATGATGGAAACTTAATGAGCACTCGCGCCACATGTTTGTATGCAGAAGCACTGAATCACTCGAACAAAACACTGCTTTTGCATGCTGGGTTCACCTCTGGATGTGTTTTGATTCGCTTCTTTATGGGATATTTTTGGCGTCCTTTTTTAACAGCGATGTCCATTGTGTGTGCACTGGTGGACGATGTGCTTTTGATTTTTTAAATGATGTGCAACATGCCGTTTTTTGAGGCTTAAAATTTGACTTACATGGTTCAATAGAACTAAAGCATTATTGACAGACTGTGAAGCATGATGTGGATTACCATAGAAAATCATTTTGACTTTCATCTCGACCCTCAATTTGTAAAACCAAGCATGTGTCGGAAGTCATTGAGATAAATCATTCAGGAGGGGTTAAAGCAAAAACTTTTTGCAGCGCATCACAATATATCCTTTTTTGCCTTTTTGGCAAATTCTTTATCAAAAACAAGATAAAGTAATTAAAATCTCAATTTTATCTCCTATACATCAATGAGATTAAATGGAGAACCTACGGAAGCTTCTGCTAAAGTCTCATGCATCTCAGATATTTCTCCTCAGAAAAAGATCCAATAAATGTCACAGATTAGAGTTTCAGACGTGAATTTCAAATTATTTTACCTCTAAAATCTACATTTATTTTACACCTCCATACTCTTCATGGATTTCAACAATCATCTCATTTAATTCTCTGGCTGGAGGCCGTGGTCTCCTGGGGGGCCCAATATGGATCCAGGGGGCCTCAACTTTTATGGCATTTATTAAATATAGAAATTTGTCTTATATGTTACGCAATTGAACATCAGAAAAATAACTTTACCAGCCTAAAGAATTGATGTTCCATCATTGTATAACTGAATATGTTTTTGGTTTAATTAAAACACCAAAAACATACACCCGGTGCAACGCGGAGCAAGTGTTTTTGAAAGTTTCAGCCTGACGCAGTTCTCATTTTCCTGCACTGCGCTGCGTTATTTAAATATCGTCTGAAAACGATATGTTGGTCTGAAAAAGAGGTGTTTTCAGGCGCATTGTTGGGGCGTTGATATATTGAGGGACCGAAAATAGAGTGCACCATAAACCAACTCGAACTTGGTCCAAAGTCAGTGGCGCAGTATTTTTTTGTTATTTAAGGAACGCCTTAGTATAAAATGTGCCTCTGGGCGGGTCCACTACGCAATTTCACTTAATTTATTACACAGAGGGAAGCGCAGCAGCACACAAACAAGCCAAATATAAAAAATAAATGGAGTACAATGTTTTTTTTTGTGGACATAAAGATAAAAAATCCTGTAGATATCCTTCCTCCCTGGAGAAGCGTCCAGTCTTTGCTCTTGCAAAGTCCGCCGTGTAAATAGCGAATCCGCCATGACGCGATCGCAACTGGCTCTTAAAGGGAAGGAGAGATGAGACTTTGATTGGTTTACTGGACGTTACGCCCAAAAAACACTCATTAAGAGATTCAGACACACACTTTCTACTTTAGTCCATACGCTTAGATCGTGAAAATAGGGCCGTAAGGACCATTTTCACAGACACAGCTAAGACTATGTCTTAAGATGTTTATGTGGATTTATCTAAATGCAACGTCACTGATATGTTTTGAGATCCTTCTGAGTTGAATTCAGTTAAGACAGATCAAACATCCATTTAAGGACTAGCCCTAAACCTTGTCTGTGAAACCGGGCCTAAGTTTAAAATTGTAAGTCTTTATTTGGGGGGCCGCAAAGCGATGCCCTCTACACAAAGGGGGCCTTACAACGAAAACATCTGAGAACCACTTTTCTAAGCATGTTCAAGAGAAACATCTGAGTCCAAGTTGATCTTTAAATGAAACAATTGAGAACTCTCAAATCTCCTTAGATGTGAAAGAGCAACATCTGAGCAATACAAATTTCTCTTTGGGAAATCATTTTTTCAGTTATCAACAGCATCCGCGGTCAAACATTTGATTCATTTCAAAAGATGAAGTTTATCCGAAAAGAAGCTTTGTGTCAATGACACGATGGCTAAAAAAATAATTTCTCAACTCAAGACGTAATCCGTCCTAATATTAATTTCCTGGAAAATCTTTTCCCACTGCAGACCTTTTTTAAACTTTCTTTGAAGGACTTTATTTAGGTCAGCTGTATTTTTTTCTAAAAAATCCAAACAAAAAGCCGTCCCCGGAGCTGTTTGTTCAGGATGAAGACAATAAGAAACGAAAACAGGGGGTCGGCGGGCCGCTTTAAACAGAGGAATCAGCTGGGCCTGAACTGCATCCGCCTCTCTCTGTCGTTGTCATTCCCTCAGAAAAACACAAACAGCACGGCTGGGGGTTCAGGACGTTCCAGGGGGGCTGATTTAGAGATGAAGAATGTTTTTTGGATACAGAGAAAAATGTGGTATAACGCTTCAAGATAGGGGAAGACGTCGGATGGGGGGCTTCTTCCGCCGCCTCGCTGCTTCTCGCACATGGAGCGTTCCTCGTGGGACATTTATTCTTGGAAACGAGCGCACAGATGTTTTCCTTATGTGCCGCATCATCGACACTTTGATCCAGAAATACCAGACCAAACAACGTCTGAAACACTGTACTTCCTCACATGCCGCTCTTTCTCAGAGCTCTTAAATTGTCAGATTAAATTTGTGCGCTTTCAGTGAAAACACGAGCGCCGCTCACCCGTGCAAAACTAGCTGCAGGCCTATTTGGACATTGTGGCCGGTTGCCAGGGGGGCGCTTAGGGGGCGATTTTTAGACTTTTGCTTCTCTCTGTTTAAAACATACAATTCTAGTTTAATTAATGTACTTTTCTTTAGATATGTTACAAAAAAAAATGTTCTCCAAAATCCAACAAGAGAGCTCAAATTATAAATCATTATTAAAAGATTACCGTTGTGAATTGGGGTAAAGTAAGTGGACAGTTTTCAACACTGATTTAATTTATTTTAATTTTAAAGTACATTTCCATTTAATTCACTTAATTTATTTTATTGCTTTGTTTTAATCGCTGTTATTTTCTGGTCACGAAATATCGCTCAGATCTGTATGAAAGTTTTTAATTATTTCATTTATTACCTGTTTTTAATTATTTTAATGTGTTTTATTTTATGATGTATTTTTAATGCCTCTTTTATTTTTCTAATTATGTTTAATATTTAAGTTACAGTTTGAACTTTAATTTAAGAACCACAATCTTCATTATTTTCTGGTCACAAAATACCGCTTAGATCTGGTATTACATTTACATTTAGTCATTTAGCAGACGCTTTTATCCAAAGCGACTTACAAGTGGGGTAGGTAATGGAAGCAATTAGGACAGCATAAGTACAACAAGAGCATAAGTGCAATCAAAAAGAAGAGGCTTCATATAGCCTAACACAGTATACAGAAACATTCATTCATACATTTTTTTTTTGTTGGTATGAAAGTATTTTCTTTCTTCCTATTTCATCCATCATATCTTTATTTGTTTATAATGTATTTTTATTATTTCATTTCTGTTTAAAATTCAAGTTACAATTTGTGTGCATCTTTCATTTAAGACGACTACAATCTCCATTTTATGGTCACAAAATATCAGTATGAGAGTATTGCTTTTCTTCCTGTATCATTCATCATGGGAAAAGTCCCATCATATATAAAAGTAATAGCATATTAATCCTCAACAAGCTATTGCATTTAAGGTTTCATCACTCGTCTTTCCAACAAAAATGATGCAGGATCTAGTTAATTGTCAAAGTTTATTACCCCAGATCACGGGTTCAAATTCACTAACATTAAATCTGAGCGATATCCTTTAATAACTACGAACGGTGCCAGAAGCAAACTTTCCCATTATAAAGTCCTTCACCGAGCCGTCCATCATGCAGTAGGTTAGGACTCACTTTTCTTTTCTCCACCTCCTCATGAGCGAGTAAAGATCCAAGAGTGATTACCGGCGCGTCTGAGAGGTCAGACGGACAGCCTTGAACTGTTTGAGAAGCTCTAACCCTGTCTCCTCTAGTTTATTTGTGTCTTAGCCCTCTCTAACCTCAGAGTTCTCCACCACCTGTATTTATTGTCCTTATCCAGCCTGGTCCCATATAAACAAGCGTGGAGAACACAGATGCAGCGAAACCAATGCCAGTACAAATATGTATGACTTTCTTCCTTTTTAGTGGTTTGACGGGGTGGGCACCCTTGTGTGCTTTTGTTGTTGGAAAGAGCTGTCCTAAAAAATCCAACTTCAATGTTTCTCATAAAATTGCAACATCATTCAAAAATGAATGTAGATTGTAGAGGTAAAATAACATGGATTTGGATAAATTTGAAGAGAAATGTTTGAGTTCCCTGTCGAAAAAACCAGAATATGCTGGTTAGGTAAGTTTTAAAGCATGGTAGCTTTTTTTTCTGGTTTAAGCTGGTCCTGAGCTGATTTAGGAACAGCTTAAACCAGTACATGACCAGTTTAGGACCAGCTTAAACAAGCAAATGACCAGTTTAGGACCAGCTTAAACCAGCACATGACCCATTTAGGACCAGTTTAAACCAGCACATGACCCGTTTAGGACCAGCTTAAACCAGCACATGACCAGTTTAGGACAAGCTTAAACAAGCCTATGACCCGTTTAGGACCAGCTTAAACCAGCACATGACCCGTTTAGGACCAGTTTAAACCAGCACATGACCCGTGTAGGACCAGCTTATATCAGCACATGACCATTTTAGGACCAGCTTAAACCAGCACGTGACCTGTTTAGGACCAGCTTAAACCATCACGTGACCTGTTTAGGACCAGCCTAAAGCAGCATATGACCAGTTTAGGACCAGCTTAAACCAGCACATGACCAGTTTAGGACCAGCTTTAACCAGCACATGACCAGTTTAGGACCAGCTTAAACCAGAACATCATCCGTTTAGGACCAGCTTAAACCAGCACATGACCAGTTTAGGACCAGTTTAAACCAGCTCATGACCAGTTTAGGACCAGCTTAAACCAGCACGTGACCTGTTTAGGACCAGCTTAAACCATCACGTGACCTGTTTAGGACCAGCCTAAAGCAGCATATGACCAGTTTAGGACCAGCTTAAACCAGCACATTACCCGTTTATATCAGTTTAAACCAGCTCATGACCAGTTTAGGACCAGTTTAAAGCAGTACGAGACCCGTTTAGGACCAGCTTAAACCAGCACATGACCAGTTTAGGACCAGCTTAAACCAGAACATCATCCGTTTAGGACCAGCTTAAACCAGCACATGACCAGTTTAGGACCAGCTTAAACCAGCACATGACCCGTTTAGGACCAGCTTAAACCAGCTCATGACCAGTTTTGGACCAGTTTAAACCAGCACATGACGCATCTAGGACCAGTTTAAGACAGCACAAACATACCAAACCAGCAAATGCTGTTTTTTAAAACAGGGTTCATACTGAGATCTTCAATAATATTTGACTTCTGATTGCAGACTGAGGTCAGTTTGAGACATTGTTAAGATCTCTTTTGAGACTCGAATGACAGAGACGTGTATTAGATGTCTGACTGTTTTCTCAACAGAAACATCTGAGATGCAGATGAGACTTATCCATTGGTTCTCCGTTGAAGTCTAGTAGAAATAACCGAGATCTAAACTATATTTTATTCTTCTGGGTGTGTTTTCCTATGTTTTTAAAAGCCTGTCATTCTCATAGCTATTACGTGTCATGGCTTTGTTAAATAACAGCGCTGGAGAGACGTGAACGCATCATTGAAAACATTTCAGTGACTGTTGGCAATGTGCGTGTATGTGTGTGTATTTGCTCTATCTCAACAGGCAATTAAAGTGCATGAGCGAGTGTGTTTTAAAGGACCAGCGCACATTTATGCACATCACTATTAAGCAACTCTACTCAACCCAGCGTGTGAGCAGCTGAAGTGTTAACGTGACACACCAGATGACTCGAAGCCATAAATGCACAATTAAGCTGTCTAAGACTCTATGTATTTATAAAGGAGACAACGTTTTCAATTGAGGCTCACCAATACAAACCAGCATGAGCTGGCTTTCTATTTTCACCGCAGCGACTGAAAAAACATCTGCCTTCTGTTCTGGCTGAAAAGTAAAGCACGTCGGTTAGCCAATGCTGATGGAAAACCACCAGCGTTTATCCTTTCATTCACTGACTCGTCTCTCTTTTGAAGAGACCAGAAGGTGATTTCCGGTGAGCTGGAAGCTGTGTTTGCTTTATGTTGTATCAACGGAGGCTGGTGTTTTTATAACATTTATACTCCTCCTCTCCGTTCTGGTGACATTGTCCTCCCCCTGTCACCCTCATACGCATGCTGACCAGGATGTGACTCCGTGCCTCACCGCCTCACTCCCGGCATTCCTTCGCCGAGCACACAAACACACCTCTTGGGTTCTGTGTACAGTGCCGTGTGTTTATTTGCTTGTGTGTGTGTAATCAGGGTATCGGGTCCACCTGTGCTTAAAATACATGCGAGGAATGTCCGTCTGGGTACATGTCCTCCGACAGACAGAAGGAGCCCTTAGGAAATCAATAGAAGAGCAGAATGTTTAAAAAACATTATTTTGAGCTCTGCATGTGTTCATGGTCATTTTCATAACGGAATGTTAAAATAAACACAACTCGAGCACAATTCAGGTTTTGCTGTTTCTATGGACTGGTTGTGTACATGTGTACATACTGATTTTCATGTGTACTCTAATGTACTGTGAATTCAGTGCGCCTTTTCTTTCAGGAAGTTGACGGATTAGCTCGTCTACTCTGTTGAAGAAAATGTTTCGAAGAATTTCACGTCCAATGAATGTCTCATGGTGATTTGTAATCTCATTCGTATACTGTAAACCCAAATGTTCAAAATAATCAAACAGATTAAGTAATGTAAACTTGATTTTACAAATAAGTTCTATTTACTCAAATATTTTAAGTTACTTTTTTTTACTTTTATGTTAAGTATAATGATTATTTTTGATTTACTTGAAGTGTTGACTAAAACTCAAAAATGTATACGGGAGATGGTGGTCTAGTGGGTTAAACCACTGAACTGGTAATCAGAAGGTTGCTGGTTCGATCCCAGCAGCCACCACCAGTGTGTCCTTGTGCAAGACACTTTACTCCATGTTGCTCCAGGGGGATTGTCCCTGTAATAAGTGCACTGTTAGTCACCTTTGGATAAAAGCGTCTGCCAAATGACTAAATGTAAATGTAAATGTATTTGCTCCTTGTTCAATTTCCTTAATTTAAACAGGTTAATTCAACACAATTGGTCAAGAAGGATTTTCAAGTTCCAGCATGCTTTGCGTCAGACTGTATTAGGAGAGTAAATTAAAAAAATATTCTTTTATATGTTTTTAGAAAAATTAAACACTTGTTGGTGTTTAATGTTCACTTTTTTTAGATATTTACACGAGTAATACTTATTTTTCAGTTTTGTGATTACCATTGTTTAGAAGAGTGTGCCTAGTCTCTGGTAAGATACATTTCACATGTAACATGTGTTATGTCACCATTGAGCAGGAACAGCATTAATACCGTCCTGAGATCTGTCTCTTCTTGCTCATTTTGGATTGCATAATTCAAGATGTTTGTTTTGAGAATAATAACACTAAGAAATATGCTAAGTAAATACAGAAATGATATATTTAATTAACTTAAACTGGAATTTTGGTGTACTTATTTGTTTAAGTTCTGTCTACTTAATTTAATAAAATTTTATGTGCTGTCTACTTAATTTCATAAAATTTTAAATTAAATATTTAAGTCGCACTAACTAAGATTTGGTAAGAACTTTAACATAAAAGTAATCAAAATTTGAAGGTTCTACTTAAACCAAGAACTAAACTCAAAAAAATATTTGAGTGTTGCCAACTAATCCTGGTTTACAGTGTACTCAGAGTTTGCTTTTTCCCTAAAATTACATGTTTTTGTACGATAAACATTTAGGAATTTATACGAATTAGATCTTCCACACATAAAATTTGCTTGTTAAGGAGCTACTGTTCTGTTCAGTCTACTACTGCCTGGTTATCTGGGATTTTGTAATGAAGATAAAGGTTAGGATCCGATAGTTTATCCAGTGTATACACTTAGGCTGTGGGAGGCTAAATGTAACCTACAACATTTGTTTTGTCACCAGTGAGCAATGACTGTGCTAATGCCAGTTCTGAGATCAGTCTCTTTTGCTTGTTTTGGGTTGCATAAGTTATGGTGTTTGATTTATGCACATTAAAACGAAGAAATATGTTAAATAAAGAAACTGAAAGAGAATCATGAGGAGGATGAATTAAATAGTCACACTTATTAAGACTCGTTGAGAACTTTAATTTAACTTTTATCAAAATTTGAATGTTATGCTAACTTAAACCAAGAACCTCAAAACGCAAAACATTTGAAGCGACAATATTTTTGGAGTATTACCAACTTATCCTGGTTTACAGTGTATCATTTTTTATTGTATGCCTTCAACATCTAACAGAGCATCTAGAAGCAGTGGTGTCTGACGTCAGACTTAACAAGCAGATAGTTACACATTTTTTAATTGTGACAAAGCACGTATATGGGGCTGTTGGTATTTCGCTTCTTTCGCGCATGCAAGTTTGCTGTTTTAATGTTGATCGACTGCAAGCGCACTCAAATAGGGAGCAACCTTGCAATTGCACGTATGCGATGTGACAGGCTTTTTTTCTAGGCATGTTGAAGCCGCGTTGAAGCCGCAAACTTACAGAATGCCGCAAGCGCATTGCAGGGTAATTACATTTACATTTAGGCATTTGGCAGACGCTTTAATCCAAAGCGAACTTACATTGTTTTATCCTATACATTTTACAAAGGTATTTGCAATCCCCTGGGAACGAACCCACAACCTTGCGTTGTTAACGCAATGCTCTTACCACTGAGCTACAGGAAATGTAACAAGAACCAACCAATCACCTGAAGAGTTTCCATGTCCTTGTTTAGTGGGCATTCCAATTAATATCAATCAAACTGCAGTTCATTATTTTAGCCAAAATAACTCAAAATATTCTGCTAACTAACACAAGAAAACACAAGAAAACATGATGACATAATAAAAACGTATCTCATTTTGGAACCAAACTCTTCATGTACATGCTCTTGGTCTCTCAGCGTGTGTACGTTTCTTGGTGTTTAGTGACTCAATGCAACAGTCGTTATTCCAAACATAATAAATCTAACCATCGACCATGTTTGTTTGCATTTGTTGGATCAGTGTGAATAAGCCTCAAAGTGCCGAATATCAAAGCAAACCTGAGATAAAATATCAAAAGATGTCGCCCAACCATGCGTCGCACAGATGGTGGGATTCCTCGCACTGTCCCTCTGTGGGTGACGTTCATACCGCCGACCTTCTGACCCGCTGAGGGAACGGCTAATGAACTTCTCTTCCCCTTTCAACTCGGCCCCAGCGGCCCAGATGAGGATGGAGCTCGTATCAGGGTCTTCGTTCAAATCTAACATCTTATTCTAAATCAAAAGATGTTTGTGAAGTGTTGGGACTGTGAGGGCTCAGCAGGGGCTGATGGGGGCTGAGCCCAAGAGAACCGTCATTGGCCCATTGCCCCGTTCCCAAACTCATACGTGCATGCATTCACACGATGAAGAATGACTTAGCCGAAATGACAGGACGTCCTGTAAAAGACAATATGATAACAGCGCAGACAGTGTGTTGACCATCTTCACTTCCGTTGTGTCTTCTGTCACAAACTGTTTTGGGTTTGAGTCACCCTTTGACCTCTTCTTTTCCTCTTTACATAAAGATGCTTTGACAAGTGCAGTTTTCTTGCCTGTGTTGACGTATTTCCCTTTGCAGGAGGAAGTTGGGAATAATTCTTTTGAGTAGTCGGTTGTTTTAAGACTTGTTGAGTCATTTCAAAGCATCAAAACAAAAATGCAATATTTTGAAGATTGTTGGTACCAAACAACATTGAACTCCACTTACTTCCATTGTATGAGGCATTTCTCATATTATCTTCTTTTATGTTCCTCTTTCAAAAAAAGGGGTCATAAATCATGACCGCATTTCTATTTTTAGGAAACGTGAACATGGGGAATAAAGGCATGCTTCATTTTCTTTCTTGTAGAATATAGAAGTGACAAACTTCAGCAGCAGTTGGAGCGATGGCCTGGCGTTTTGTGCTCTGTTGCACACCTATCTGCCAGCACACATCCCTTACCAGGAACTTATCAGCCAAGACAAGGTACACATGCACACATGCATTGTTTCGATGGAGGTTATAGTAGCGATTAGTCTCCGGGCTCAATCCTCCATCGCGCCCTCTCTTTTTTTCTGCTGGTACACAGGATCCGCTGACCTGCCGCTTGTATTGAATTACTGCCTTCTGTACATTACTGTTGACAGAATACATAAACAGATGGCATATAGAGCGGCGTACACCCCATATACAAGACAAACAAACGGCGCTCACCTTCCCGTGTGCTCCTTCAATCACACATGCACATACAAAGAGCCGTGGTCTTCAGAGCTGTGACAAATCGCAGCCATAAGTGTAATAGTGATTACAGGAAGACATGGTAAATTATGCTTTTGAATTATTCACGACGCCTCGTCGGGTGTGTTGTGAATGTCAAGGCTAGCAAAAGGCCTCATGTATGGTATGGTCACCATGTTTTGTATAGCTTCAAGTGCTCCTGGAGAACTCACATCTGACGTCTGCTTTACGCATCTGTTTTTTTAACTGCAATTAATATTATGATGGTCAGTTGCTAAATAGAATCTCCTCTTTTTGTGTTGTTGAAAGGGACGAAATCTCACACTGGCTTTCCAGGCAGCTGAAAGCATCGGCATCAAGCCCTCTCTGGTGAGTTTACATTTACAAGCGCACATTTATGTTTTGTGCGGACAATTCTATTTATATTTTTGGATGTTCAAATTATTTTTATTAAAAAAGTAAATAGCATTTAAAATGTAATTTTGATTTATATTATTACACGGCTCGTTGGAATGCTTGATTCTGTTTGGCCAGTCGCAACATTTGCAGGTTCGTTATTCCCAGATAACAACCTCTCAAAACTAATAACACAATAACCCCGATGCAGAAAATAATTTTGACAAATATGTATTTTAATAACATATATGACATTATATTTACAAATGATTTAACCAAATTGCCTATTCGTGAGATTTGAACGTCATTTCTTACGAAAGAAAACGAGCTAATATAATATTTCACATTTCATGTCTATTTTTTCATTTGGCAAGTAGCTGTGTAATAAGCGGGGTTATGTACAAGAACATACTCAATGAACGTCACTTTAGGAACTTTATACCAAGTCTTTAAAAACCAAGTACCTCCAACATTTTACAATAAAATGTGTGTATTTTGTAGGGCTGTCAAACGATTAATCGTGATTAATCGCATCCAGAATAACAGCTTGTGTTTTTACATAATATATGTCTGTGTACTGTGCATATTCATTGTGTTTTTAAAAAACACATACAGATATACATATTTAGAAAGTATTTAGATGTATTTATTTGTATTGAGCAAAAATTCAAATACATTTACATTTAGTCATTTAGCAGACACTTTTATCCAAAGCGACTTACAAGTTGTTTAAACAAATAATATATGAATGTTTTTTTATATTATATTAAAAAATATATAAATATGTATTAAATAATATACTTAATATAAATTATATGCATGAATGTGCATATTTTTATAAATGCGAAATAAACAAGCACAGTACACAGACATACTGTATATATAAACACAAACTTTTTTTCTGGATGCGACTAATCGCGATTATTCAAATAAAAGTATACAAAAAATTGATCATTGAAATAATGATCATAATAAATATATATAATATTGTGATAAAAATAGAATCAAAATGAACATTTATTTGTGTAAAAGTTTTGTCAAATGAAATAAAAGTGTGGAGATTGTCTTGTCTTTGAATACTTCTAAATGTAAACTACTGAAACAAAGGTATTTATTTTTGTTTCAAAAGCATTTGAAATATAATTTCCTTTAAAGATCTCGATCAATAATAATACAAAATTACATTACATTAAGTTTAAATGAAATAACGTGAGAAACGTGAGCTGTATGAGTCTATTGTTAAAAAAATATATTGATTACAGGAAACACAAGTGATAGTTAATAACCTTTGGTTTTCTATTTAAGTAAATTGCTCATTTGGTCCATTCTGAAACACTTAAATACACATAGTTTGCATATGCATCGTAACTGTGTGATGGAGCCAAACATTTGATCGCAGAGCTATAAATTCAGCTGCTGATGCCTACATAGTGTATTACGCTCCATTCACAAATAATAGAAATCAAGAGCCGTCGGCTGTGGTCAATCATAGCGTTCTTTTTCCATCCAGGAGGAAATAAATGATGTAGCACACTCTGTTAAATCAGAGCGACTCACAGAGAGGGATCTTTATTGTGCTAAGCAAGCATCCTACTGAGAAAATTCGTGAAAATTCACCTGACAGCTGTGACATGCTGAAACCAGAAGAAACTCAACGCATCAGCATTTACAGAGAGATTGAATCACTCGTACTTAAAGATTATACAATGCCGTTTACCTCCGTGTTTACAAGAGCCAGAACATTCACATAAGGGCATCACTAAATTTTAAAGAAGTAAATGAGATGAGTTGCAGTAGTGAAGAAAATCTTTTGGTGAAATAGCTTTCACCTCAAAATGAAAAATACAAAACAAGAAATTGTAGTTTGCATGAAAAATTAAGCTTAGCATTTGGAGCATTAAAACATCTTGTGAATTTGCCCTTATGTGAATATGAACTGGTAATAAGTCACAATATTTTGCAAGTTTGAAACTTGCTCAACCAACATCAAAAGCATTTTTTGTCAGCAGATGTATATCAGCATGGTTGGCTTGAATTCTCTTCTTAAAGTGGCTGCTAATGGGTGTTACGTTTTGTCTGTAAATGGTAGAAATGATTTGATTAGGTAAAAATAAAATACTTTTTATCAACTTGAAATTATACATTTCAGTTGAACATTAAAATAATATATGTTTTTATTTTACATCACGATAATAAAATATATATATATATTTATTTTTTTAATAGGGAAATAACAGTTATTAAATGATTTTATCAATATTTGTTTATAATATTTGGTTTTTAAATTCATATTAAAGGTCCAATGTGTAATTTTGAAAGGCAATATAACAAGACTGTACAGTGCGTCATATTTGTTGCACATGCTACGTAAAAATTGGTCTGTGCTACAAATAAATGTAATAGTCTAGCAGGCGTGCGATACAGTTTGGCAGGTGCATAGACAGAGCCACTCGTTTGTGTGAAGTGCGATGTTGTTGTGCTTGTTCGTGTGTGAGGCGCACCCCTATTTATTTTAATTTTTATTTAATTTTTGCAATTAAAACTCGATTTCCGGTGGCATCGAGTCCAGTGATCTAGATCCCTATGATCTATGCGTAGTGGGAAAACATGGAAGGAATCACGAGAGCAGAATTCCACTATTTAAATATATCCTCTGCTTGTTCTGCGTGTCTATGAGTGAATGAGTTGCAAACTTTAACATGTTACAAGAATGACACTTGTGAATTTGTCGTTATTCTAACTATACAAGGACATGAACATGTGAACTTCATCCACAGAGTGGTTCTGAGTTTATTTCTGAGAGTGTTGCACTATTAGAGTTAAGTTACCATCAAAAACACACTGAAACTCAAGCGTCCGTGCGACAACCTGTGCAAGTCCCAAATCCGGTCGACTTCAACCAGATTAAAAAATATTAACTAGGAAACAATATAGCATACTTTAATATCTACTATAGGAAGGCTTAAATGTACTATAGTACACAAACATTTTACAGCAGTTTAATGTTGTAAATAATTTAGTACACTTCAGTATTTCTATAAACAAATGTATTAAGAGAGATTATAAAAGGAAAAGAGGAATTTGGGAAAAACAAAAAAATGATATGGCCCTAATTGATCCATTTGTATAACGTCAATGTCCTTTTTCAGTTACCTGTCTTTTTATGTGATGACCTGCAGTTTTGTTTTTTTAAAGATGATAACAGACGTATACTTGTGCTTCTGTTTGGCCTGTGCTACAAAAGTTTTCACCCCTGTAGCACCGGTAAAATGTGCAAAAAAAGTTGAAAACAGCCCTGTTTAATAAACATAACTATGTGTTCAGAGGTGTATGAAGACCTTACATAATGAAGTGTTATGTTTTTTTTATTATCTTAGAATGAGATAGTTCTATCTACATACACAGTGGGTCCCCTTACACTGAATTTGCCATGTTATTTCAACAGTATTCCTAAAAGGACAAACTGCTCTACAGAGCTTTTTGTAAATATGTATCTCCTTCAGCAAAGAAGCAAAAACTTTCTGTGAGCGGTGGAGTGAGCCGTTGGTTACATTTCCCAAACTCACCACTAGAGTCCGCTAAATTTCATACACTGGACTTTTACATTTAATGTAATTTTATTGTACAATGGTGGATTAGAGTTTCTTAGTCCTTTTGGTTGTGGGGTGATGTTTGACATTTCTCCGCAGCTTTCGTGAGATTCTTCAGTGAGTGAGTTTAGAGTCCGTCTGCTCTTGCTCATCTCTGAGCACCATCTGACCCTTCACACTTCCATCCTGATGTTTCCCAACAAAAACAAGCACCGGACACAAATCCTAAGAATCCTGCTCACCAATCTCAATGTCACTCTGACCTGCTTCACTTTCCAGCAAGCAAAAGGATCGAGCTTTGAGATTATAACTTCATCTCTCTGCGGGAGTGATGACTCTCCTGTTAGTCGCTATTGAGTCATAGATGTAGTGACTGATCACCTCTTATCAACTCAAAACAAGTTAAACAACATTCATTTACGCGTGTGTGTGCTCTATTCTACTAGTGCCGTGTTGAACATGGACTATCAGGAGGAGAAATGACGATGAATGGACATAATGACCCATCTCATTGCTCTTGTTAATGCGCCCTTGAGAAGCATCGAAAGGTTCTTAAGCGTCAATGACCTAAGAAGAGCCGCTTATACAGCAGAAAAGCTAATGGACGGTGATTATGAAAAGGAGGTGGTGAGAAATGTCGATAAATGCATCTGTTTTCTTCACAGGGGCACTATTGAGATAGATCGTGTTATAATTTCCATCAGACTTGGGTTTCTATTAGAGATGGATAAAAATAATCTGTTTTCGTTTGGATGAATTGTATAGACGCAACACAATACCCAGACCTCGATATATTATTCTGTCTTTGATGTGCTGCTTTGTGCAATGCATGTCATGTCAAAAGACCGTTTGATTAGTGACCTGGAGGTATTTTGAGTTCTTCACAATATTGACACGATGGTTGAGTTCGTCTCTTGCAGCCGTCGTGGCTCACAGACACAGAACAAACACATGTAAGACGATTAGGATCCTGGATCTGTGTTTGGACATCCGTGTGCGTGATGATATTGAAATGAGATCAAACGCTTCACGGCCGTTGAAAGCAATGGTCATAGAAGACCGCTGGTCAGCACAAAATTTTGTGCTTGAGAAAACCGGAACGAGAGCAAAGGTCAGAGCCAAACATATTAGATTGGTGCTACTTCTTTCTATCCCGTATAAGCTGTTGATATAACTGGGCTTTGAAAACAAGTGTGCTGAGAAAGAGAATGGTGAGGAAATGCAGGGGACTGTGTTGAAACGCCTAACCGCCTGCTGGGGTCTTTTTAAAGTGACCTGTAAATCTTTCATGATTCTGTGGGTTCCTATACGGCCTACTACAGAAAATTCCATTAGACAATATGGACACATGGAGGTACGGCTGATGAGAATATTGAAGCAGTTAGTAATTACTTTAGCACAGTGTCTTGAGTGCGATGCTGCACATTTCAAGTATTGAAGAATTTATTATACGGTACGAGAATCCTTGAAACTCGAAGGGGAAGAAACTCAGGGAACAGCTAATTCGATTTTAGACGGTTTATCACAGAAAGTATTGCACGGCTTTAGAATAAGAGTTCACTGTGCATCTTACAGTATAAGCTTTTGCTGGATGTGAAGGAGCACAATTGAACACCTTTAAGAACAGACCAACCCGTATGTATTTATAATAGCCAATACTAGTATGTAAAACAAATAATATGGCCGAAATGAGGCCGATTTAACACAAATGTTTGTGATGTAATTGAAAAAAAATACAGAAAATAGTTTTGCACACAATATCCCAAAAATCTGGATAGTTCAATATGAGCGAAATTATATAGAATTTCAAACATATTATTTATAAGAGATATCGGTACGTAAAGCTTAATACAGGTGTGGCCAAAAGTACGAGATCAGTCCGCATTTTTTATTTCATTAGCATCAGTCCAGTGTCTGTTGAATTTCAACAAAATAAATCCTCAGTAGTGACATAAAGTCATCCAACAGCAATGTTGAAGACCAACGTCATGAAAATTTAGGTTATCCCATAAAACATTTTTTTCCCTAAATACATAAAGAAATATTTACATTTACATTTAGGAATTTGGCAGACACTTTTATCCAAAGCGACTTACATTGCTTTATCCTCTACATTCTACATAGGTTGCAATCCCCTGGGTTCAAACCCACAACCTTGCGATGTTAACGCAAAATTTAAATATACGTAAATATAAATATACTGCTTAGGATGTTTTCTTTGAAGTATGTAAGGTCTGAAAAAATTCTGAGCTTTTTTCTGTTATTGTCACCTGTTTCTCCAGTTCCATTTTCTGCAAATGCATGCGAATTGAATCTGGGAGTAATTTGGGAGAAATATTGTTAGTAGTTCACAGTTTAAACAAAACACACTCCTACTTACCATCCTTTATCCTATACAATTATACATAGGTACACCTAGAAATAGTGCATTCAGGAAAACTTGATTTTGAAATGTGTTTTGCATTTTTTCCGCGGATCTATCTCAGACCTCTTACACTTCGTTCAGACTCATGTATGGATGTCTGCTATATTGACTGTGGATTGGGCAGAGATCTGTGCTCCTGACTGCATATAATATGTGCCCTGTGGATGTGATGTAATTGGCTCCTGCACATGTGATCATTATGACCTCTTGCTGGCTGTGATGCGAAAAATAAAACCCTCTGCCCTGCTCTCTTAAAGCCATAATCCCCATATCTCATCACCACAACATTAGCGGATGACTGGAAAATCCAATTTCCAGGACAATCACTCTTCCTTAGCAGAGGAGAGATCTGCGTGGCTTGAGGATGTCACAACCTCTGGCAGTCTGTGAAAGACGTTCGTCCTGTTTGCCTTCTGTTTATAATCACATGAGGATCAACAATTGTGTATTAACTGTCTATCAAAAGTCTCTCCCAGGTAAATGCCTTTAGCCATATGCTTTTTCTCTCTCCGTGTAGGACATCGATGAAATGATGCACACGGACCGACCAGACTGGCAGAGGGTGATGCAGTATGTCTCTCAGATCTACAAGTACTTTGAGACGTAATTCTGAACAGAAGGATGGGAAGATGGACGCGGCACCAAAGCACTTTTCTGCATCGGTTCAGTTTAGTCTAGTTGTTTAATTGTTGGAAACACAAACACAGTCAGATATAAAAACATCCGACAGTCCGTTTCACATTTGGATTTAACTTACTGTTTGAACTGACTGCTGTCCTACATTAACAGATGATGTAGTTGTGTTTGCAACATTTTGCATCCCTTAATCTTTACCAAGACAATATTATTACTTCAATTTACACATATATTAATATACCTAGAAATTATTTTTAATGTTTTTGTTTAACCGCAAATTATTTTAAGGACTACAGTATGACAATGAATTCAATATGTTTCGATGGAAACGTTTCTGTAGTTTTGATACAGAAAAAAAAACACTTTTCATTGAAAATCTTCCAATTTATCGAAGCATCCAAACACTATGATCTTATCGCCATTACGTTGAAAGCAAGTCAGAAAGTCAATATCTGATTGGATCCTGTGAGACATATCCCTAACCACCAATATTGATTATTCAATGTTCATTGTGCCTGTTGAAATGACATTGGATGTGTTTAAACTAACAACGATTGGGAATGAGTATGGAAAAATAAGGAGCGTGTCAGCGATACATTCTGTGCCAAGTTCGACCAATATTTTTGGATAAGATTAAAATATGTCAAATGCATTTCTGTTTTAAGTTGTAACAGATGACAACACTCTCAGAATGTTCTGTACTGCATCTTATGGAAATGCTATTTATTAACTTTATACTGTTGAATGTATGTGTGTTTTGCACTTTCAGTTTTGCTTTATGACACCTGATGGTTAACAGACAATAATAATAAAATATTTTGCTTGATTGTTTGTTTTCGAGAACCTACAGTCACATTACGAGTAGAACAAACGTATATAGAGAAAAAACAAGTGAAATAGTGTTTTGACAATAAAGGAGTCTGCACCAGGTTTTATAGGTCTGCTAAAAGCTCTGCTGAAGCAGTAAAACAGATGTGTATTGATTCAGTCCTCAGAGATACAAAGTGTCCATAGTGTAAATCTTTAGGAGTTACCCAATATTATCACTTCACTCACTCGTTACACATTCCAAGATCTTCTCTGAAATACTACACACTCTCAGATGCGATTTGTGTAGACTCGGCAAATACAATCATTGCGTGGTGACACATTAAAGACACAAATAGATTCACAAAGCAGATTTTTTAGTAAGTAGAATCTCAAAATATTTCAGATGATGTCATTGTAATATTTGCATACTATATTACATCATTTTTTATATTCAATAATATTAGCATAAGCCGTGTTTAGTGCATTTGTGATATTTGACAAATGTGAAATCAAGTTAAAATAGCATGTTAACTTTACAGAAATTGCTCATGCCAACAACCCCACTGATATATTTATAGCAGCATGAATGCAAATCTAGTTTCACTCAACACTTTTTGTATCACGCGCACTTCATGATTTTAAAATGACCAAACTTTCGTCTTTCAGTGCACCGCCGTTTTGTGTGTGAACACACAATATTAACAAACAAAGCAACATCATCATTTGCATACGTTTAATATTTCCTTTAAGTTTGACAGATCGTGCACGAGCGCATTCGAGCGAGTGGGCGCGGTCACGAACTGTCATGTACAGCGCGAGATTTTTTCTGGTTTTCCGCGATCTGCTTGAAAATCCATGTGTTGCGCTCCCAGTGCGTCAGATGACCGCCGCGTCTCCAACATGCACGAGACACGATTCCTGTCCAGGATAACGACGAGGAGAAGCCACTGACGTTAAAAACACTCTTTAACATGAGGGTAAGTCGTCTCATCCAAACCTCACAGACGTTGACTAATAACTTTTGCGTCAACTTCTGGGTAGAAAAAGCACCTCTGCGTGCGCCTGAGCGTCTTCGGCGCAAAATGTCATCCACATTAAAGACATTAACGTTGTTTTCCATTCAACAGATGGCCGTTTCGGCAAACCGCAAACTTTGGGATTATTGCACAAGACTGATGCCGTCGGCACCGGAGATGTTTGACGATGTTTGTCAATGATGCGCGCAGATATGTATTCGCTGTACATCGCTACTGAGCTGGTGATCGCGCTCGTGTCTATCGTGGGCAACGTGCTCGTGTGCTGGGCTGTGGCCATCAATTCGAATCTGAAAAACGCCACCAATTATTTCCTGGTGTCTCTGGCCGTGGCTGATATCCTGGTGGGCTGCCTCGCCATCCCGTTCGCCATCACCATAAGCATCGGGCTGCGCTCGGACTTTTACGGATGTCTCTTTCTGGCGTGTTTCGTTCTGGTTCTGACACAAAGTTCAATATTTAGTCTCCTGGCGGTGGCCGTGGACAGATACCTGGCCGTGAAAATCCCCCTGAGGTGAGTCTGTGACGTTTTAGCTGATTATCCTTCCATTGAAAAACATCTAGAGACGGTTCTGCTCTGTCTTGGAGGATCTGATGTCTGTCTGAGATGTCTTCTGCATTTTAAAGATCAATGGTTTCAAATCTCTTTATTTTATACCACAGTTTTATCTAAGTTTAATAGCAGTGATGGCAATAAAAACACCATATGGTGCTTTATAGTGTTTGCTGTGGTAAAGTGTAGTAATATTTAACAAAATTATACTTTATTGTTGTGGTAAGAATAGCAAACTGATAATCGATAGTACATTTTTTATAATTGTTTAGTAAGGTTCAAAAACATTGTAATATCTACACATTTTAAATTGTGAATTCTGTCAAAACATTTTCTTGTTAAATGCATTAGATGTTAAATAGATGTGTATTGATTATATTCTGTATTATTTTTCATCCTGTCTACCCCCCCGACCTGAAAGATATCCTGATGATGCTCGTGGACAGAATAGTGACCTCACGTACGCTATGATGAATTAGAATTACACTTTGGAAAAAGGACCCATGGTTTTACCGTAGTAAAAGTGTAGTAACAATGTTTTGGGATGTTGCCGTAGTATTACCCTTGGGTTTACAATTAGCATGGTCAAACTTTGTTACTCTAGCAAAACTTTGATAAATCAATTAAAAGAGTAAGCTGAAAATGTGAGTGTTGTAGTTATACTTGTTTATCAGAGAGAAGAATTGATGTCTTGAGATGTACTGTAGATTTCCCAGAATTCCTGTTCCTGGAGCTCAAATGGTGGAGGATTGTGTGAGAAGCGTAAAGGTTGTGGGTTTGATCCCCATAGAACACACATGGACTCAATGACATCCTACCATGTCAATGTCAAATCTGACGCTCAGGTTTTGGAGAGCCACATCATTATGATGCTCAGTGTTAGTTCTGCTCAGACTTCAATGAAATGAATTCATTGAAGAAGACAAACAGAAGCAGCTGCATTTTAAGTAGCATGCAAACAAAGAGTGCATGTCTTATCTCGTGCACGAGTGTAATCTCATGCAAAATATTTTTCCCAGCATGCAAAGGACCCAATCAGTGTGTGTATGTGTAACGTCTTGTGAGAATGCAGTTTCTACAGGTGATAGTTTGATATAAGGAAACGCTTCTAATGAAGTGTTTAAAGCACTTTGAGTTATTTCTCATTCTGGGTGGTCATGCTACTCTTACAGTTTTATGGCCGAGATGTGCAGAACTTGTTTCTGGCTTCTGCTTGGACTGTGGTTACTGGAAACACTGGTTCTTGCTTTGATCGCTGTTAGTAGATGATCCAAGAGGAACTCGATTTCCACTGTGTGCTGCCAATATTTTCCACTTTGGTTTTATTCACCAAATAAATAAATTATTCTCTCTCTGTAGAGCTGCTTGGCCTCAGACTGTGGGGACTAAATAAAGCTTAGGTCCCAAAACAGTAGACAGCTATTATATAACATTGAGCGTGGTCTTGCATCCCAATGTCTTTCCGCTGGTGGAATATCCAGATTCATTGTCCTGTAGATCAATTGCAGAGCATTGTCATGGGTTTGATCACGAGGAAACACGCATACTGATAAAAAGGCACAAATGTAGCTAAAGAGGAGCATCACCTTCCTCAAATGGGTTATTTACTGAATAAAGTGGAAGTAAGGACGTTTTAAACAAACACTCATTTGCGTCTGCCAATGGTTGGAGAACAGACAGTCCAGACCCAAACACATCATTGGGTGGGCCAGTGTTACTCAAAGAGAGATTTCTGATGGAGTCACCGTACGCTGTATAAAAAGCAACAATTTCAGCTGGCTTGAATGTTTAAGTTAAATAAAATTAGCTTTAGGAGTCAATTGAACTTAATTATATTGAACTGATTTAAAGAATCGAGTTGAAAATATTTTGAATCAGTTCAATATAATTTTGGATTAAAGCAAAAAAATGTAACTTAAAAATTTAATGAAGCTTTTTAATTTAATGTAAGTTTAAAAGTTTGAAATGTCAATAAAGCTGGAGAATGGGAGGAACTCTGTGATTATAGATACCAATTACCTCAGACGTGACGTGTTTGTGTAGGCTAACCCCTCCGGATTCCCTCGACCTATGGATTTTTCCCTTAGACTTTTGGAAGTTAAAAAAATAAGATGTTCACAATGTTTACATGTTTTGTCAATCGAGCCTAAATACAATAGGCAGAAGTAAAAAGCTAACACCAGCCTATAAACAGACTACACTCAAGGTCGCTTGATATCAACGTCACCACCACCAATCCTCCGACAACTCTCTTAACTTTATTAAAAACGTGTTTCCTGGTAAGTCATTAAAGTCACAATAACAGTTTAAAATGTACAACTGGTGTGTTATATTTCATAGATTGAAACGTGCAAATATTTAGAGGTTTTGTTAGACACAGCTCTTATTTCAGGCGCTGTACCAAAAACACATTGAAAACACCCATAGACTTTGAAGCGCTGGAACCGGAAGTCTTAAAATGCTAACTCGCTTCTAGAGATTGCATACAAAAATCCGTCATCTCTGAGGTGCTCCATTAGTTTACAATTTACAATCTTGATCTGTATATGTCCATGGATATGATGAGGTATAAATAAATCAGATTGCTTCAAAAGAACAGTTTAAAATAAACTATTTTTTTTGTGTACAAGTGGAGGAAGTAAATCGGGGATGTCACGAGAGTGCGTCAATTCGAAGAGAATTTTCATGTTCTGGGTGAACTACACCTTTAAACATTATTCATCATCTCTATTGAACATTAAATGACCCTCCTGAAAATGTAAAAGGCCGTTTGATTTCTTAGGAATTAGTGTCAACGCTGTGAATTGACGGACGGGTGACAGATCACAGGGTCACCTAATCGATCTTTCTAAATAGCCGAGAAAATCCATTCCAGTGAATTCCGCCTCTGTGCATTCATGAATTTAGAACAGCGACCAATTTCATTTAATACACTTAGAATGAGCTGTCAGATTTTGAGTCTTTTGGGTTGGACTATTCTATGAACGCACCTGTTCACACGGATTAAAAGCAGTCCGGATCTGAAGTGTTTTTTTCACTGAAGCTGGAGCGTGTTGGCAGAGATGTGCGGTGTGAAGCGGAAAGCTTGGTGAAGGGATTGTTGTGTGGAGGGTTAAAACAGCACGAGGGAGGGTCACAGACACTGAAACGGGGATGCCGGTGGGTTGTTGTCATGCCGCAGCTAATCCACTCTTTCTCCATTCATGTGTCCTGAGAGCAGAGGAGCTCCGGCGCTGGAGAAAGAATAACAGACTGCGGCTGAATGATGCCTTTAACTAACAGAGACTGCATGTGCGCTCTCAGATTCACGCTATGACATCATCGGGTGGCCTCGTGTGTCAGAAACAGCAATTTTCGTGCAACAAATACA
Source organism: Triplophysa tibetana (assembly GCA_008369825.1). Taxonomy (NCBI): domain Eukaryota; kingdom Metazoa; phylum Chordata; class Actinopteri; order Cypriniformes; family Nemacheilidae; genus Triplophysa; species Triplophysa tibetana. The sequence continues at coordinate 2,425,626 of CM017901.1, read as the reverse complement.
ATGTTTCGATTTAAATGTGTTTATAAAATGACAATTCTCAACATGGTCTGATGAAGAGAAGCTATGTCTTTCAATGTATACTTTATTTTTTTGAGTTTTGGTGTGCAGACTTTATATACACTTCTTTGTTTGTTGTTTTGGTCGAGCACCCACTTGACGTTGATGTGCGTGCTTTTGTCTTTTTTTAATACTCAACATCACCTCATGCACCACATGCGACACATGAAATTGACGGTTTTCAGATGAATTTCACATGTGGAAAACACATGTTGATGCTGTCGGACTGAAACCTGAAAACCAAAGTTTTTCACGTTATTCTCATAAATCATTACTATCGATCAACGTTCATGTTCGGCTGTGGGTTTTTCACAGATTTAACCAATGAAATGTGTCAAAAACCCACTTCTCAACACTGAGAACTGTGTTTAACTCGTGACAAATGTGTCAGTTTGGAGATAAAGTGCCTGCTCTCAGTCTGACAGTGACAATAGGAAACACGTGAATTTGGAGAATCATTTAGGAGATGCTTTTATCCGAAGTGACGTACAAATGAGATGAACAATGGAAGCAAGCACAACAACAAAAAGGGGCAACAATGTGTCATTCAGTGTTGGATATAACTAGTTAGTAATTATTTACTGTAATTCATTTTAATTAATTACTTTTCCCTTAAAAAGTAAAGTAAGGGATTACTCAAATTTTTCCTGTAATTTACATTTATGCATTGAGCAGACACTTTTATCCAAAGCCACTTACGTTGCATTATACTATATGTTTTTGTTTCTAAGTATGTACAATCCCCTGGAATCGAACCCATGACCTTGCGTTGTAAACGCCATGCTCTTACCACTACCACTGACCACACATTACAGTTGTATTTCAGTGCGTAATGTTAACAATACTGGAATTGACATCAAAATTCAAAGTCTAAATTTAAAATGCACCTATTAATGCATCTTTCTCAAATTGTAATACTTAAGTTAATAATACTACTTTATGTAGTTTTATTTTATTTATTTTAATGAATTAAGAGTCGTTTTGTATCCATCCTTGAATCACTTAACTAATCAAGGTTGATGTAGGATAAAGAAAGTCATAAGTAATAAGTAATAAAATACTTTTTGGAGAGAGTCATTTGTACAGTGATCTAATTACACTATTGGATATGTCATCAGTAACTGTTATGAAAAATGTAAAAACCCCAGGTGAAATGTTGTTACGTGGGTTTCACACAAAAATGTTACGAAACCATATGTTCCTCGTGTGATCACGTGTTTTTGCACGTGTGAAATTCCTCTGGTTTTCTTTAAGAAAAAAAGAAAGAAATATGACAGACATATTTTAAAAGAAAGAATCATAACAACACAACGAAAACCAAACGTTACACTTTAAGTGCTGCAAAAAATGGAAATGAGCAAAAAGACGGAGAATTTAATAAAAATAACAGATAAACGTGAGAAAATGGACACATGTGAATTTTCTCCTCATTTATTCACCCTCATGTCATTGCAAACCTGTATCACATTTGTTCTTCTACAAAACACAGAAGATATTGTAAAGAATGTTGGAAACCAAACCACACAGACATTTCTCAAAATATCTTCTTTTGTCTTCCACTAATACAGGTTTTGAACCACCTAAGGGTGAATAAATGATGACAGAATTGGTTTTGGGTGGACTTTCCCTTTAATCTGTGCTTTTGTGAACGACTCAATTTTAAGTTTGACTTAAAACGAACTAGATTTCTGTGCAGTTACTTTGGTGTTCTTTTTGTTTAGTTTGTTCAGTACGTGTTTTTTTACTGCCACCATCCCAGCAAGTCTCTGTGATGATCTAGACGCCAGATATGTTTGTCGCTAGACACCTAGAATCACAGCAATTCAATAGTTTTCTGAATTAAAAAAACAAACGATGCGTGTACACATCAAACATGAGCATGTTTTTTGAAACATAAATAATATACTAAAGAAAATATCATCCGTGGAGAAAGACGTTGGCGTTATCTCTCCACACTTTCTCTGTGGCTGCATCTGTCCCCGGCACAACAGCGGTGGCGGCGGCGGCGGCTCGGGTCTCAGAGTCTCTAAATATTAATGCACCTCATGTACCGCTCACCTCACTCCATCAGAGGCGGCAGAATCTGAGCCGTCTGTGGGCGTTTGATTCATTAAAAGTTTCGGCCATCAGTTACCTGAGTGTGTTTACACTTCCACAAACCTACCCGACAGCCCCGTCCCTGTCTTTCTGCTTCTATCTCACCATAAACACCTACAGCGCTGGATGCAAATAATGTTTAACGTGAGCTTGTTTACAGTGTATAATGTTTTAGATTTGAATGGGGTGTGAATCTTAACCTGTGTGGTTTCCTTCTGTGAAACACAAAAGAAGATATTTTGAGGGGTGTCAATGGGGTTCAGTGTTGTTTGGTTTCCGACATTCTTCAAAATATCTTCTTTTGTATTCTGCAGAAGAATGAACGCCATACAGGTTAAAAAGGACACGAGAGAGTAAATGATCAAAATAAATTGGGGGGTGAACCGTCCATCAAACGTCAAATCCCCCAACGTTGTCTTGATTTCTTCGTCTTCTCTCTTTCTTGTGTTCAGGTATAAGGAGCTTGTCACCGGAAAGCGAGCCCGGGAAATCATCACCATTTTATGGATCCTATCGTTCATCATTGGACTCATCCCGTTCGTGGGTTGGAACCGGAGAGGCATGTCCTGCACCGGGAACGCGAGCGGCTCGACGCCGGCTGGCAACGTCAGCGACGCCGGCGCAACCGAAGCGGGCTTTCTGCAGAGCAGCTGTCTGGAGTGTCTGTTTGAAAACGTGGTGGACATGAGCTACATGGTTTACTTCAACTTCTTCGGCTGCGTGCTGCCGCCGCTGCTCATCATGCTGGGCATCTACGCCAAGATCTTCACGGTGGCGCGCAGGCAGATGCGTCAGATCGAGCTGAAGTGCAGCGCCAGCAACGGCGACAGTCATCACCGCAGCCTGCTGCAGCGCGAGATCCGCGCCGCCAAATCCCTCTCCATCATCGTGGGCTTGTTCGCGCTCTGCTGGCTGCCCGTTCACATCCTCAACTGCCTCACGCTCTTCTACAGACAGCTGGAAAAACCCGACTTCGTCATGAACACCGCCATCCTGCTCTCGCACGCCAACTCCGCTGTCAACCCCATTATTTACGCCTACCGCATCCGGGAGTTCCGAGTGACCTTTAGGAAGATCCTCAAGCGTCATTTCTTGTGTCGACGGGACGAGTTGTATCTCAGCGCTAAAGGCAGCAGCCGACACAGAGACCAGATCACAATGACCATGGATCCTCTGCTATAGATGCGGATAATGCAGGAGAAATGTTTACAGACCAAAGAACTTCACTCGTCTACTTGCGATAAACTGTGAAAGAAAACCTCTTTGGGAATATTTATGGACTTATTAGACACGACCAAGCACTAAACCCGAGGACGTTCCGCACATTAGCGCAGGAATAAAAGCTGAAAGTGATGACGGAGAACTCTTGTAAGAGTTTAATAGATAACCTGTAGAAGAATAACATGACAGGCTCTGGAGATGGAAGAACCCAGAAATCGAATCTGAGGTGAATGAGCCACATTAGAAAACCAATTTGATCCCGAGCTGTTATAACAAGCGTCATGCTTGAATTCATTAGGACCTTCGATGTTTTTGTTCTGACTGAAAAGGTTGACGGTAGACTGCTCAGGAAAACACACGAGGTAAAACCTTTTTCAGAACCTGTAAAAGATAAAATCATGCCGTACAAGGCCGGTGAGGAAAACGACCTTCGTCTTTTTAAAGACATGCTGTGGTGTTGGTTGTCACAATTAAAGAGAAAGTTCACCCAAAAATGAACTTTCTGTCATCATTTATTTACCCTCGTGTCATCTTTCTTCTGCAGAACACAAAAGAAGACATTTGGAAGAATGTCGTCACCAAACAACATAGAACCCCTCCACTGTATGGACACAAAACCACTGAAACATTTCTCAAAATATCTACGTACACGGGTTTTGAGGGTGAATGACATTTTAGGGTGAACTATCCCTTTAAGTGATATTAAGTGACATACGGTGACCCCCAATTCAGTTGCACTTAAATCGCAGCATTCAAAATAATATCACATCTTTGTGTCATTATTTTGCAACCTTGCACGTACGGTGCAAACTGGTCTTCTGCTTGTAATCTGCTGTGATTGGCTCTTGACGTGTAAAGCCCATCAGCCAATAAGCTCGCATGCTCCATGCGTCTTTAATGTTCAAGTCGTCTTGTTCAGATGTGTGACGTGTGAACATCACGACGTGTCAAAGGCGATGTTACGTCTCTATGTTTTTGCAAAGGAGCATCGTGAATCACATGTGTTACAGCAGCGTACGCAGTTCTGAACACACGTGTCACATCCATTGTTCACAAAAACATTCCTCTAGAATTGTTTTGCTTGAAAGTACACTTCTGCTTTCTTTCATAATCACATTAGCATTGGTAGGTCTGGCTTCGACGTCCAAAAGCTTTGGGGGTCACTTTATGTAAAAGAGTCTCATTGCCACTGTCCCTCATCATGAAATTGCCCTTTAAAGCATTTGACCGTCATACACACGCTTTTATCCTAACAAACATTCCCGCTGTCCCCAGATGTGATGCTACAACACTGCGAGCTGATATCTGTCTGCACAGCCCTCAGGACTGCGTTTGTCATTGAATGTCTGACTGCGACAAAACCATCCAGACCACAACCACAGCATCTCCCCCAGAACAGAGAGAGAGATTGACAGCATCACCACTGGACCTAGATAGAACGTAACTCTTTACTGTCAATACAGTGACTTCATTCTGTGACTCTTACATTTCTATTCAAGACCAAAACTGTTTAGTTTCTGTAGAACACATCGAAAACCTTTTGTTATAAACATAAAATGAGTTGCAGCAGCTTATGGTGTCGTATAATATGAAATATTCCTCAAAAAAATGGTGATAGACTGTTAAGAAGAAATGTAATAATGTTGATCTAATCTTAAGTCTATCGATGAGTGCACATAGTTATGGTGTCAAATATAAAAATGGTGATAGACTGTTTAGAAAAAATGTAATAAAGTTGATCTTACACGCACAGTGCTTGACACATTTATACGACCACGACAACTTGTTTAAAACATGTTACTGTCATTTATTAGGCAAATAACAAACACAATTATTTTTATGAAAACTTTTATTACCAAATTTGTGCCGCCTCATATAACTTCTCTCAGAAGTCAGAAATGAATCAAGAATAACATTCAACCATTAACATATTTTTCTCTTAAGGACCGCAGTAAATTGAATTGGGCATTTACTGTTTGTTCCTAAAATACACAAACTGTTACAGAAACATAAAAATGATTTTGTTTCTCACTAATGTTGTTAGATTAGCTGAGACATGAACTAGTGGTGGTGGTCTAATTCATGTGTTGGGCACTGTATGTGAAGCTGTGGTGCTCATGTGGGAAATGTAGGTTCAAGTCTGACCTGCAACATGCATTTCCCATCTCTCGCTCTAATAGTTCCTTAAAGTCGTCTTTCACGATACATCAGTTTAAAAACACAGGGAACAAATGATAAAACACAGGGTTTGATCTGCGCATCAACGCGATGAACACAGAATTGGCGATGGCCTAACGTGACCATCTATCATTGAGACCACATTCAAATCCAGCAAAAATGTTTGATCTATTTGTGCGGTGCGAGTGAAGTGTGGAAGCATCATATTCATTTTTCTCACCGATGTTCCCTGACAGCACTGTCACCAAAACCACATCCACATCTGTGCCAATGAAGCCGGCAGTGTTTCTTGAGCCGTGTGCTTCAGGAGTGACATGAAGCTCTGCAGTATTTTTCTGTGTTATTTGAATGATATTACTGTACAGATCTTTGTTTGATGCTGTTTGGAAGGGCTAAACCACAGGACTGTGCCAGACATCTTAGACATTCCAATGGAGATGAATCTGTACCGCACTGAACTTGTCTCATAGCTGATGTTTTACTCCTCGTGTTTTGAGATCTTGTGACAGCAGTGAATCACAAAGACGCTTTCCTGAATCTATTCCTAGTGTTAACCGTTTAGGAGAGCGAACAGAGAATAATCTGCTCTTATAAACGTGTCTGTTTTTGATGTGCGTATCTGTCATGGCATACACTGTGACGTGCTCTTTACGTGTTGAACCGAAGTCTTGTTATTTAACATGAATAAATCTGCACGTGAATTATTTTGTTAATAAAAGCTGTTTCTATAAACGTCTCTCTCAATGAAAGGACGGATTGTTTTTATCTGGCTGCGCTGCTGATCTCAGTTGCTCTGTTTATTCAGGAGGAACGTGTGCGTTTATATGTGCGTGTCGTGAGAAAAAGTGTGCAAGTTACCATTGTTCAAATAAACTCCAGAGACAGAGTCCCGCATGACTGCAGTTGTGGTGTAGATATTGTACTCACTAAGGGAACTTTGTGGCCCATGAATGCACAATAACTTTGTGTTAAGATCACACAGTAGATATAATTCACAGATGGCGCTTCGATTCCCTGTAATGGGAATTAAGTGAAAGGAAATGTTTCGCTAAAACAACACATGTGCACATACTGCAAGAACAAAATATCAAGTGCTTTCTTTTATAACTACAATGTATTTAAAGACACATAAATCTATCTTGGACCAATATACGTTTATATTTTAGGGTCGGTCTTTGTTCCTCAGAAGCTATGTTGTTGTTAAACAGTAGTTATGGGAAGGTCACCACATACTGTACGCAAGCGTTTTTCATGAAGGGATGCCTCACTGTTTTCACAGCTGCTTCATCTTATTCATTCCTGGAATTGTAGTCGTTTTAATGTTTAGCAGTGTTACTGGAAAATAAAATTGTTTCTAATTGCTATTATTTGCGAAAAAAAGAGGTGAAAATAACCGAAAAGATGCTTTGTATTTTTCAGACCTCAAATACTGCAATGAAAACCAGTTCAGATTCACTTTGAAACAATACAGCGGTCATATTTCTACATGTATTTAGGAATGATCCAAAAGTCATTTTTATCACAGTTTTCATGTGTCTTGTCATGCTGTCACACTTCCACATTGCTGTTGGATGACTTTGTCACTCCTGAGGTTTGATTTAGTTGAAATTCAACAGACTAGAATGACCGCAGTTGATCTAGAAAGGATTTGAAATGGCATGTATATCGTGGCTGTATATCTTTTTTTTTTAATACATACAATCAAGCAAGACAAGATGAAATCACTTTGATTTTAGTATACTGTAAGAAACATTTGTAGATTTTGTAGAAATTGTAAAGAAAAGGTTTTAAGAGTGACGCAGATTTGTCGAGCACTTAAAAGTTTCTTTTGGAACAATTGCTTCATAGAATTCATACATGACTGATTCATAAAAAATTTACAAACTTTTAACGCAAAGTAAAAAATTGCGCTCGTACATGCAAGAAGAGCCTCGTGGCCTTTTTGTTTGTCTAGGGTGCAGAACCTTCAAACAAACGGAAACTCCAAAAATAGACACGGTCATGCTCAATGAACAGATGTACAATCTCTGGCAGCACATAAAATATATTTTACAATGCATAAACAAACATCTGGCCCTTCGCTTTACGGCTTAGCATGTTTATCAAAGAGAATCAAACCATTTATCAAGCAAAACTGATCACGGAAAACAAATCAAAATGTAAAATTTACCACCAAAAAAAGCATTGCACAATAAATCACGTTTCAACCAAAAACACATCAATCAAATTCACCCACATCACAAGTGTATGAAACTTTAATGTCATAAAAATCATTTCGAATTCCTAATATTTGCTTCCGAGGCTCTGGAGTCCCTCTCAAGACCAGATATTTATGTGTTGGCCTCCGTTTGCCCTGAGAGAACGTGTGTCATCTGCTGATCTGAGACCTGTTCTTGCTGGCACAAACCCATGGCCTGACTCAAGCAGGCGGCCAGGAGATGCTTACACTGCAGAACACACAACACAACATGTCAAACACATTTGGACAAACTGTGACTAGACCGCGAGGAGAAAAGCTCTTTGGTGTAATGGAAATAAAACTGAATTATTTCATTATAGTCCAAAAGGAATCGAGGAAAGTTCACGTCCGTTTGACACTGACATTTATCATGTGCACACAGCATCTATTTTCAATTTAAGGTGCACGTCTCGCCGATGCATTTTACGCAGTAGCAATAGCTAGACATTTATCACATAATGGAAAAATAAATAGGATTGCAAGGAACAAAATATCGCTGGAGAGACCACAGTAAGAGCCAAAAGATGGAAAATATTAGAAATGCTAAACTTACAGAATACAGCAAGATGAAGGTGAAAACACTTTTTTATGTTCCAACGTGTGCGGAGTGCTTAAATGTGGCATCTGAATACAGTATATACACATCTATGTAATACACCACCAACCCAAAAACTGCTGCTTTGAGCCGATGAGAATTTCTACTTCTGTTCTGAAACACTGTTTATCTTCTGGTCAAAGAGCCTATGAGAAGACCGCTCAAAATGTCTTGCAGAACATCATCCAAATGCTAATTACGTTACTCGATGGACTGTAAATAAACAAGGAAACCTTTCCTTTCACATCACATGGGCATTGGCTTTTTGTTTCTGTTCGATGGTGAAGTGAGGTCGCGCAGTGGGACCGAGGAGCAGATTTCGGGCTGGTCTCTTGGATTTTTTTCTCAGACTGGAGGACTAAATTTAGTCTCATCCTCTCCCCTGGGCTCAGAATCAGGCTGATGCGCATGCAACTGTGCAGCCAAAGACGCTCGAGCCCTGATGGAACCCGGAGTCACATCATCACAGAGCAGACGGTCAACGCACAGCAGAATACAAACAAAACCACGGTAACAAAAACACTTCAGCAGGAGACAAAACTGAAAGGATAGAAACCGAAGAAGGAAAATATAATGCGACCTATAACTCACTTATCAATCCGTTGCTGTTGATTGTTTGATTCTTCGGATAGAAATGATTAAAAAAAATATTATAGCAAGCTACTTTTGTCTAATGCTCTCTTTAAATTATTTAAAGATATAAAATACACATTGTATCCCTTACAAAAATGTTCTTTTTACTATTATTAGTATACTTTTTTAAGTTTAAAAGACTATCAGTCGACTTTTTATTTACTTCTCAGATATAATTGTAAACTAGTTGTATACTCAAAGTTGACTACTGTTACACTTGAATTATAAGTAAATTTACACTTTTATAAACTAAATTTAGTCCATTTAGTCCCAAGCAGTATTGAAAAATATTTACAAGTATATTCTACATAAAGTACACTCAAATATACTTGAACTTTGCCTAAGTATACTTAATAAAATGATCTTTAAATATACATATTTTTAAATGGGAATCTAATTTGATGCATTTTATCATTTTTTTATGGTCCAGTTTTTATAACCTTATAAGTAAAAAAATATTCAGAAAAAAATATTAAAAAAACATAGAAAACGTAGAATATATACAGGAAACCAGCGTTTTGTCTCACAGTTTATGTGTGTGATCTTTAAGCTGTGAGTTCAGCTGTGTGAATGTTTGAGGAACAGGAAGTGACCTCACCATCAGACTCTCGGTCCGTCTGAGCACAGAGAAAGAAAAGGCGGGGCACGGGCAGTAGTGACAGGATGAGTAACAGGTGTACAGACGTCCCGACCCTCCCAAAACCTGATGTGAGAGAGAGAGAGTACTTCAGCATTCAAGCTTTAACACTGTCAGATGCTTCAAACATGTCAAACTGTGCAGACAAATGAAGAGAGAAACTCAAAGAGACCGTCAAGAGAATCCATCAAACTGAGACCACATCTACATAGAAACAAAATCTGACTAAACGAGTCTTCTGCTCGTCAAGAGAGATACACAAGCACATTGTTTTCTCTCTTTTCAAGTCAGTCTCTCACTACTGTAAGAAAAACTGAATAAATGACCTCATCAAAATGCATGCAACCCACTGAAAATAAGACAATAAATCTTGTCAATGAAAACATAAAACGTGCATTCACAAACTGATTTTGATATTTGTATCATGTGTGTGATATTCCAGTAGATTCAGTCCAGAACGTTGTTGAGCCACACATCAGATCTTATAACATCTAGATGACAGCAGACATTATTCTCCACATGCAAACGTTTACAGAAATTAGAATAAAGTATCATATCATGAGACTGCTGCATTAGCTTCCACTGCAAGAGCGTAAAAAAAATGAGGCTTTACTGTAATTTCCAGTTGTGACGTAACATTCTGGAATAAGAAAAGTCTCAGAAGACCAGACATAATGACAAGTGATCTCCTGTTTTCCTAGACATCAGCAAAATAAAAAAGAGAGAAAATTAAAAACCAAAACTTAGTTTTTCAGATATCGAAGTGTCCAATTCCACATGAAGCCATCATCAATCTATCACAAGAGACCACGGTTCACTTTAAGCCATACATTCATTATCATTATAATCAAAAGTCATACAGCCGCAGAGAAAAAGAGCATGTCAAAATTATTTTCTAATTTCTAACAAAATGTATTATTTATATGTGTGTTCACGGATCATTTTTGTTTCATTCTGTGAACAATATTTCTCCCAAATTTATTTAGGAAAAGTCAGTCTTTCACATTACTGTTAGTTGACTTTAAGTCACTCCTGAGGTTTGAAATTCATTAATGCTGATTACATGAACATTTGGTTATTACATTTTATGTCTGTGACTGTACATGTATTTTTATTTAAAAAAAGAAATGTTCTCTGTTTACTTTTGTATTCTATGACAGCATGTATTCTTTATATTTCTTAAAGCTTTTATGATTTTATTTTCCTCTCTTATAAATATTAAGCTGAAAATATCTGTTTTGCAGCTAAATATGAAAAGCACTATTAAAATGAAGCCTGTGCACCCGCGCTGACTGTACACATTTCATCAAATTCCTAACTTGAAACTTTTCTTGCCATCATCTTCTTCTTAGTTCAGTATTGAACGTAGCTCACGAGTGCATTAACTCTACAGGAATAAATCTTGCGGTGCTGGAAATCTCATCAGAGTTCCGGTCCATTATCAGACAAACATTGATGAATTTCCCGCTGTGAAGCTTCTCCTGTACGCTGTGAAAAGGCCTTGCTTTGTCAACCGGTGACACCTCATTGTGGATGAGTCACAGGACGGATAATGAGAAACATGGAGCCGCGAGCGGCCGCGGTAGAGAAAGCAGAGCAAAGGCCAGAGCTGTCGCCACGCTCCGGAACAGAGCTGACGCTGAAGAAGCGTCGAACACAAAGTCACACTGTATTCACGCCTCTTTACACCACGCTTTGTCTTTTTGAGAACAAAAATGTGACAGACTTATGACTTGTTAAACTGTGCTTGAAGTATAAGATAAAGCTCACCATGGTCATGAAAGAACCTGGAGAAGAAAACACAATACATGCTGAAATATTATGACACGTCTGGCCCAAAGATCTAGGCACCATTGAGCTGCTGGAGAAGATTCAACACCATCACATGACTCAATCATGTATCAAACATATCAAAATGATTTATAAGAACAGATTTGAAGCCAGAGATACCATTAAAAGGCTTCTACCTCATGGGACATCTTTAAAACTGATAGCGTGCAGTGGAGAAGTTTGGTGGTTTGGAAAGGCCCGTATCTAATCCATCAGACCACAGAGATGACATGGAAGATCCTCCGGGGAGCGGCTGATGGGGATTTGTGGGAAGTGGAGTCGAGTTAAACTTGAGTTGTACAGCAAAATCCAGTGAAACTGGAGGGTTCAATACGAAGGTCAGACTTGGTTGGTCAAAAAGGGTTTCAAAAGGTCCTGAGGACAATGTATGATGTAAACATACTTCATAAATTGACGACGGGGGGGACATTTATTGGAAGACACTTTTGAACGTATTTTCAAGGGAAAGGAACCAAGACGGCAATAAAAAAAGTTACGATTATGCACCATAATAGTTAAACCCCGAAATTTGCATAATTGACTCCTCTTACGTTGTTTCAAACCTGTATGACTTTCTTTCTTCGTCAGAACGCAAAAGAAGATATTTTGAAGAACGTAAGTAACCAAACAACATTGAACTTCCATTATATGAACACAAAACCACTGAGACGCTTCACAAAATATCCTCATTTGTGTTCCACCGAAGAAAGAGAACCATCCTTACATCCTGTTTCCAGCTCTGATGTAGAAAGTACAGAAAGTGGGCTCGACGTACACCGTGTGCTCGATCATAACCAACTCCTCCATTTGATAAAGCACCACTCATAAATAATACACCCAAACACTCCATGTGCCACCTGCTTTCTGTAGACAGTGTTAATCAGCTAACAGCTGCTTTGTTACAATGAAAATTGTAAAAAGCGCTATATAAACAGAGTTGAGTTAATCGCTCCAGGCAAACAGAGTTGACCTCACAGACCTCATTTACATAGAAAGGGGCGTGGCCCGGCAAACCCTTTTAATGTAATGCATATGGTGTACACCGTATTGAACGGCAGGTGGTTAGCGAATAACAAGCGGTTTCACGTGTCAAATTAACAAAGCTTTCAAAGTCACGGAGTTGACCTTGACTGATATAGAAGATCTGCTATCAGCCCCGGTAAACCTCCCCCACACTTCCAAATGCCCCGGGCACGCAGAAGAAGACGCTACTGTACCTTTCTGTACGGATATGCATAAACCATGAGATGAAGGACAGTTTGAAACGAGAGGTGAAGGTTTGATGTGGGTCTAAAATCTCAGAGAGAACAAATAAGCAGCTGGGAGGAGAAAAGCCAAACTCTGTTTCTAGGAATAGCACGAATGAAATGAAGGACGTTGGTTTATTGTAGAGAGCATGTAGTGTATATACAGCGCACATACACTATATTACTTTGATTAATAATCTGTTGTCATTTAAACTATTAAATTGTTTGAGTTTATAAAAACTGATTCTTAATCATTTTACTCCTTATGCAGATCAATAAGAACTTCTAAAAATCAACAATATACTCAAATTGTCTGTCTTCAAACTCAAGGGTTAATGCGAGAAACACACTTGTGAAGGGTCATAATCTCAACATGAAATGCTCAGTGTCCCATCCACTTTCCAGGAACCAAGACTATGTAATGTAAAGCGCCCAAGGGACTCAGAACAAACATTTTTTCGTGTAGTTCAAGCAAGCACATTCTTGCCCAAACTCGCGGTAGACAAGACAGAAATGATGAGGGAAATAATAGCTAATAGCTAAAATCCATCGATGGATTTGAAAGTGTTGTGTATTTTCCTCATCATTTCTATGTTGTCTACCGAAATGTTAACGAGTCCACCATTCAAAAACACCCAAATCCCTGTCGTCTCCCAAAATACCTGCATTCCTGCTTCCGTCGCCCCTCCGGGAAAAATTCCACCTTATTACAAGACCGAGAAGCAGCCGGCGTGACAAAGAGCGGGCATTATTTCCCAGCATACCAAAGGCCAGGAGCTATTAGTGTCAGCAGAGGGTTATGACATCACCTCCGTACACTGTTATCTGTCTCACTTCTTGTTACACTGAAGGATTTCGGCACACGTCAAGCGAGAAGTTGCATGTTCCTGTTTACATGTTTGTGGTTCGGCAAAGGCAAAATAATAGACAATTGGCAAAGTTACATCTCTTCTAGTTTCTACATTCAACAACATTGACTACCATTGTATGACCCCTAAACCACAGAGACGTTTCTCAAAATATCTTCTTCCGTGTTTGGCAGATAAAGACTCATATACAGGTTTGAAACAGAACAGTGTTCAATGACAGAATTTTTATTTGATAGTGAACCATCCCTTTGAACCACATCAGTAAAGTGTGCCGCAGGTCACAATTGAGGGTGTTTGAGGTTTAGTTTATAACTGTTAACTGTACGTCACAGTGTTTGGCAAACATCCGTTAAAAGAGTCACGCCACATCGGTAGTTCAGGTCTGCATAAAGACGTTAGGAGGAGGTCTGTGAGAAAAGCATGACAGATGGACGTGACCTCGGGCCAGAAAGTTATTAAACACAGCTGATCCTAATACAGCATGACAACTCAAATGTGATATTAATGAAGCCTCCGACCCGAGAGAAGAGATGGAGGGGGACCACTACTGAAACATTTCCTACAGAATGACCCACGAGAGAACGTCTGCTACATCAATGCCAATACACTTCTGTATACGGCCCGCACAAACAAACATAAGAGATGAACTAGAATTACACAAAGTCATCAAACAAATATAACAATACAAATTCACACTGACCTTCACATTTTGTATGAACGAGCTCCAGATCACAGACACATGATACAGAAAATCCAATCTCCAGTTTGGAAAACAACTGAAAGCTTTTAAAAACAATATAGCACATAACAGCCTGATCTTTATTCTGAACAACTAAACTCATCCTCCACATCATTGCACTTCACACATACTTGACAGCTTCATCTACATACTAATAGGTTTTTTAAAACATGGAGTGAGATTAAAGGAACAGTTCAGTCAAATGTGAACATTCTCCTCATTTACTAAACATAATTATTGGTTCAGCTTGAAAAAATAAGTTACCTGGTTGCCTTAAGAATGAGAGTTAAGTCAAGACACAGTGTTCGCATAAGATTCATTGAATTAACAGATATTTTAAAGTTGACTTAACTAATAATGTTAATATTTTTTTAGCTTTAAAAATTGAAAGAAAAAACAACAACATGACTTCTTTTCTTTAGTTAAAAACTAAAAGGCCCTTTTCACAATGACGTAACTTGACTTCCGCCTTTTCGCATAGCAGTGTATCATAACATCAGTCTTGCAACAAACAAGAAGAAGAAGAACTTCCGTTATGCCGTCGCGCTGGAATTTAACAACAGTGGGACAAAAAAAACGACAGAACTCGTATTCACGTACTTATCCAAGCACTTTCGCTAACACAAAAAGAAAACACGGCTAGCCGTGGATTATTCTGCTTATACCAAGGTTATTTGCCAAGTTAAAGCTTTGATTGATGTTTACAGTCTCATTTAAGATCAAACCGGTGAAAATGAAGGTTATTTAGTCAGTTCATTTGAAATGTAATCAAACTGACAGGAGCAACCCGTGCATTAAAGGCTTTTAAGGCACACCTTCTGGCCAATCAGAATCCAGTATTCAAACAGACCACGATACTTTCCTTTATTATTGCACCTGCCAAACTGTATTGCACGCCTGATTCACTATTAAATTTAGCACAGACCGGGGAGTAAGTCGCTAGTTGCATTTCGCAACCTCACCGCTAGATGCAGCTCCACACTGCTCCTTTAAAGATCGACGTAACACACAATTTCTGCCAATCTCAAATTGCTCTTGAGTGTCTAAACAGTAGTATTGCATACGTTGTATCTTCAAAGAGTATTTAGTTTGATCAAATTTATAAAAGAGAGATGCAGCTGTATGATTATTTCCGGAAAGACACAAGCCGCTACAAGTGAGACTAGTAGGGAGAGTGGGACGGAACTACAGCACGATTAAGCAACACATCATCCCTGCATGTGGTGTACATTATGCACGTTTACGCCGATTGCCAACAAAACTAAGACGCATGACTTAGTTGGACTTACCAAGTGCAGTTCATGTCCGGCATCTTTTATTGCTGAGACAGCATCTATCAGTTTCAAACCATCTCCAAATCTAGCGTTATATCCACCATTTATATAACACCCATCACTGAAATGCCGTAAACAAACAGACACTCTTCACTTTCGCAAGCGTAATGTGCAGCGCAGCCCATCTTAACACAGCGCAGATAACCTTGATGGTAAGCGGGTCTCGCTGGTCGGTTGGCTTGTGGGGGGCTCTTTCACCTTTCTTATGTGACTACACAGGAATCCAGAATTAAAAAGACTTTCCGAGACAAGTTGGATTGCTGGGGGAGTGTATCATGTACAGAAACACTTCGTCATACGTCCAACTCGTTTTTTAACATGTCAAGGATGAGAAGCCAGAATGTTTGGCCGAGTAAAGACGTCAGAATGCATGACATAGCATGATAGCTCGGCTTCAATGATGACTGTGGCAACAGTCCAAAACCTCTTACAGTGTATATTTCACAATAAATCTGAAAACTCATCGTCAAGAATTATGCAATATATCAAGATTTAGAACACTACAGGCATCAAAAATGACACTTCCTATTTGAAACGCCAACAGGAAGTTCATGAGCAAATGTAAGTGAGAATGAAGAAAACTTTACGCATGTAAACACTCACAGCGGTGCCAAACCTGATGGTACAACAGTCTAACATTACACAACTCCAAGATTTCCAAATCTTTTCACAGATAAAGATTCCCTGTGGTGTGTCAGCGGCCTCTCTTACGTCTCTGCAGTTAAAACAAAGACGCCACATTTCTTCACATCATATCACCCGACTGCACAAACACTGACGCATAATTGGAACAATAAAGAACACTTAAAAATGCAGTAAGCAGGAACATTAAACCGGCACTTGGGTAAAAAAAACAAAAACAATGCAACTTTAGACATGACAAACCTTTAGATGAACACACAGAAATCAATGACTAGCTCTGAATCACGCGAGCTCGTAAAACGCCTGTTAACTTTTATCACAATACCGTTTCCTTTGTTTTATTGTAATGTTTTCTCTTTTGCTCTGCGCTGTCACCGGGTGGGTGTTTTACAGAAACCCAACCAGCGGTTGACCAGTATATATGGAATTATGGGAAAAAAGAAGTCAAACCAATGTGACGGTTCTCAAACCTTTAGCTCGACGTTCCAGAACGCTGGTGTCTGGACTGAAGGTTGTGGTGAGGATATTTAGGAAAAGCAGAGATGGTCGGAGAACATCTGTTATTCTGATGTCCTTTCAAACCTGTGTGACTTTTTTGAAGAATAACAGTGACCCTCATTGGCTTCCATTGTAACCCACAGAGTAGGGGTGGGCGATATATATCGTCTGCGATAATATCGTGACTGTGGTGTTAACGATGTGCAAATTCTCATTATCGAGTATTTAAATTACTCCGAAACAACACGCATTAAAACTCCACACATTCAGAGGCTGCAGCAGGGCGTCACATGATTGCTGATCTGCGCATACACGTCGTCATCTCTCTCACAGGCATGGTTAGCGCATGGCCGCCCGCAAGCTCAACACCGGTGCTGTGCCGAAATCTGTGACCTATCGAAATCTGTGACCTGTTGAAAGTAATTATTCACGCGAGAACGTGCCTGGCGCACGTGAACGCTATCGGGGAAGGGGAGATTCTTAACTATTTACCTGACCGCCCACTCCACGATGACGTCATGTTGAAGCGCGCTCTTGTATTTGTGTAGCTTATGCGTGAAGCCGACTTCTGGAGAAACAGAAGCGTCGACTGAATACAGCACAACAAGCTCTTTCATTTAAAAGACAAGACCCGAATACATTCTGTATTATCATGACGGTTTTTGTCTTGGCTCATAATTTGAAGTAAATCTACATGTGAACAGTGAGCAGTTGGCCTATAATGTTCTATAAAGTTACAGCATCTGCCCATGGCTGTGTGTGCTTTAATAATAGTGACTATATGTTATTTGTCTGTAAATTGTGGACCTTGTTTCCTTTGATGTCATTTGTTAACAAATGTATATTATATTATTTGAGATACTCTGATTTGGAAGTGCACATCTTGGGCAGATTTTCCTTTTTATTTTTGTGGAATCTGTGTACTGGGCAGTACTTGAAGTTAGGTATTTGTTAATAAGGCCATAGGTTTTAAGGCAATACGCCGTAAGGACACATGGTTGTGTGCAATAAGTTACAGATCAGAGTACTTTGTTTACAGATGCTATTTGTTCATAATTATTATTATTTCATCTTGCTTGTATGCTGCACAATTTACATTACAGCAGAGGTGTACAACTGAATGTTTACTCAGAGTTCGATGTTCTTACACTAGTTCAATTGGTATTTTGTATGTCTTTGAATTGTTTTTACTTGAATACTTACATGTTAAAGAAAATAAATAAGCACTGTTTTCATTCAACTTTGTGCCCATTACAAGTAACTCAGACTTTTAAAATCACATTTTTAATGGATATCGTCTCATTATCGTTATCGTTAAAATCGCCAAAAATATCTAGATATTATTTTTTGTCCATATCGCCCACCCCTACCACAGAGACGTTTCTCAAAATATCTTCTTTTGTGTTCAATAGAAGAAAGAGTCACATCCAGGTTTTAAATGAAATGAGGGTGAATAAATGATGGCAGATTTGTTTTTTTGGGTGAACTATCACCAGGGTGTCATAGCACTTTGTTCGTTCTGCGCGTATGTGCACCTACCTGAAAAACCGTTCGTCCGCTGGGTGATGTCACACACTTGACCGAGTGCTTCTCCACCAGGTCCAATGCCTGCAGGGCGCACGGGCCGAACACAAACCGCAACCTGAGTAAAGATAAGACAAGATGTCATGACCTCCACCATTAGACTTCTCTCTATGATACAAGTGCTACTTCATGTTTAATAATAAACAACCAGTAAGCAAAAGTGTTTTTTTATAAACTTTATCTAACCACATCATAACCTAAATAAAATCATTTGAGCAATAAAACAAGAAGTTCTGGTGGTGTGAATGTGTTCCCACAGAAGAGTCATTACTGTGGCCGTCTGGTGACTGTCATTGTGGTTCTGAGGATGCTTTTAAAGTCCTCATTTATTCAGTCGTGATGTCTGGAGACGGGTGAGGGGTAAAGCATGTGCGCCTAATGGAAAGAGCTGCTGTTACTGCAGTAAACTGTATGACGCAGGAATGACATGTATAACTTTTGACAAGTTCGGATCAAAGGCATTAACAACAATACCTTCACCTGTGTCCAGATCTTACAGTACAGTGACATATAACATTACACTTCACACAAACATGTCTGAACACATTCACAAACCTTTGACATATTGGCTATATAGACCTTTTTCACATTTCCGGGTTTCTCAGAAGTCGTCATAATTGGGTAAACTTCTACAGCGGTGAATGGGAGACAACCAGAAATATATTTTTGCATTCTCATTTTTTGCGTTAACATTTTTCTTTGTAATTTGAAGGAAAGGTCATTTTTTATAAAGGGTAGTGTTATAAACATACATATATTTTTTTTTATGAAAATAACGAAAATGTTTGAGGATTTACGATGCTTATGACTGTTAAATGTGTCATCAGAGGCTTGGGAAAAAGATCAATTGAAGGAGGAATATGTATGTTCTTTCAAATCTTTTTTTTACTCCACATTGTTTAATACAACTGGAGTTATAGACACAGTATTTTAGACAAATTTTAGCATGTTATGCAAGAAAGGCTTGTGATGTTTAATCTTAGTAACAGGACTAAATGTGCTTTTATAAAATAATGACTTTTATAAAATCTGTAGTTTTTGTTATTTTGATTTTCCAAAATAAAGCACCGCTCACTACCATATGAATGTGATTGGCTCTGTGCAGATCCTATTAGAATTGGGACGTTCATCTTTTTAAAAAGCGATTGATTAAAGAAATTTGACTGGAATTGACTGTGCATTTTCCCTGAAGAATAAAGACAACTTTTAAAAGCATATATCTCCATGAGGTTAATTTTACACAGGATTATAGATGACCTCAAAGCTAATAAGCATAGACTTAAAGCAACAAATGTCAGGAGATCTTTTATTTCAAACTCCTAAAACCCTTTGTAATCTTCTGGGAAGGTTTTTCACTTGATGTTGGAACATGACTGTATGGATTTCAAACACAGGAGCATTATGCCTTGTCCATACTAAACATTTATATTTCAAAATGCACATTTTTCGCTTGGTTTCGACCTTTCCTTCAACACTGAAGGAACACATTTGTGTCAACAAAAACAAAGCATTTCGATAAAAGCTCTCCAAAGCGGATACGCTGTATTAATATGACCCATTCAGCCCAAAGCAAAGCCATCCAATATAATTCTTATTTATACATATTACTTTATTTACTTATTTTATATTTATGACGTATGAAAAAGCTTTTCGATGTATCTGGATTGGTGTATGTGTGGCCTCAGTGGGATTGATGGTGATGGGGTCTGGCTGGCGTTCCAATTCAATGTGTTCAATGGGGTTCAAATCTTGGCTATGTGCAGTTCTTCTACGTCATCACTAAATCATATGACCCTTTTGGACCTCACTTTTTCAATCTGCATTTCCAAATGAAAAATGCTTTGCCCAGAGGTTGCTCTTCTATAGCTCACAATTGATTGTTTGGATTATTAGATGTTTTTCCTAAAATAACTCATGAGAAATAAAAATAGATGAGATACATTAAACCAGTGGTTCTCAAACAGGGGGCCGCAAGATGGATCCAGGGGGGCCTCAGATTTACTTCATGTAGAAACTAAATGAAGAGTATGGGGGGTGTAAAATAAATTCTGATCTCGGTTTCAGACAATGTTGAGATCTTTTCTGACTCTTTTTTTCACACAGAAGACGTAAGCAAAGGTTTTCCTCTGTTTTCCATTTAATCTGGAGACTACAGTAGTGAGATCTTTCTTTAGTGACATATCAATAACAGCCATATGTTTTGATTCGAAAGGGATATTCACATGCCTTTCTTTGGCCAAGCAGTAAATGCATTCAGAAGGAGAAGGAAAAAATACTCACGCTATCAGTAGATCATCTGGAACTGCAAGCCATTTGAGAAAAGAAACAGACAAAAAATGATTGTTGGTTAAAACTTAAATTCATTTAAAACAATTCATGTACATATTTTAAAGCACAATAAGCCCATTTGTTAAATTCTGCAAAAAACAAATACATATTTTAAATAAGCAATTATCAATCATTCAAAACAGACATGAGCACAAACATTATAGTACTTATGTTGGTCACTGTGGTTTTCTAGAGAAAGACTGAAACAAGGATGTAGCGTAAATGGCTTCTCGATGTAAAAAGACTGAGATCATTATTCTAAAAATGAATAGTGCCCAGATACTCTCATCACTCTTAAATGGATGTTCAGAATTGAGATTTGTCTTGCACAAAACATTTATTTCAAGAAACAAATGAGGGTTTCTTAACATGAGGATTACAGTATATTTTCAACGACACTGACCACTCTATTAAATATGTTAATGCTCAACACTCAACATTTACATTTACATTTATGCATTTGGCAGACGCTTTTATCCAAAGCGACTTAAACTGCTTTATGCTATACATTTCACATAGGTATGTGCAATCCCCTAGGATCAAGCCCACAACCTTGCGTTGTTAATGCACTGCTCTTACCACTGAACTACAGGAAAGCAACATCTAGATCTATGGTATAAAAAAGATTAGATATAACAGATTGTATGACTTTAGAGATGATATAGAACACATCAGCCTCTTCTTTGTGAAGTCCTACAACTGAAAATGTTCACCTAGCAACTGATGAACTGCATTATAAAGACTTCTGTGCTTCACAGTTTGCTTTTCTTGTTACTTTCATGTGATAATGCTCAATTTATATTGTGTAAAGTGCTGAATACTGAAAATAAAGGTGACTTGAGGGCTGGGCGATATATCATGCGGTACTTATGCTCTGTTTCTCATGCAATGTAGCATAAGAACAATAGAATAAAAGTGTCTCTTCACATAATCCAATTCAATTCTGAATAGCACTTGCAAGGGTCAAATCGTGTTCTTGGCTGAGACGTGAATTAAAGTCGATTTGGTGTTTAAAAACAGACAAGCACTTTAATGTGTCCTGCCCTCATTTCTTATTTCAATACGAAGTGCATTGACACGGAACACAAAACTGCATTTATCAAGTCATTTCATGGAATAATTCATGTTTTACAATATTAACCTCTGACTGAAAATCAGGAACATTTCATACAGAGAAATGATAAAGCATCAGTGAAACACTAGTCTCAGTGTTTCAACATTAGTTGATTTCAGAAATTGCATATATTCTTTTTCTCAGAGAATTGTGTCCAGTGCAATTTTCTCTAAAAACGAATGACCCTACCTTTAGAAACCAAACCTTTAGAAAAATTAACCATGTTTTTTATGGGGCTCCATTTGTGCCAAAAATGTGTCGACTGCTTTGTGTCTTGTATTAAACATTTGTCTTTGTCTACAGTCATTGCCTACTTGTTCAGGTAAATCAGTATATGTTGACGTGTCAACTTTATCATTCTGTACTGTCGTCCGTGCTGTCGTCCTGTCTGTCGTCCTAGATGTCGTCCCTTCTGTCTTCTTTGCTTTTGTGGTGATCTGTTATCCTGGTCTGTTAGCTTTAAAACCGTTTAAACTGTGTCAAATCTATGCACAGGAGCAGACATAAATGTCCAAACAAACGTCTTATCATCCTCAAATTTTTTCCTGAACGCGCAACGTGGAAGTCGCCTCGTAACTGGAAGGATGCCAGGAAGGGTAACAATATTTATCACGAATATGTAATATTTGAACAATAGACATCTGACTCTGTATTTTGTTCTTCTTGTGCATGTTATAGAATATATTTGTTCTACATTGTGCAGTGAACTGAAAGCATAGAGTATAGATATCAAGAGGTGAAACTCAATTGAACCTTACACTGCAACACCGGCTCACTGGCTTTCGGAAACTTTTTTGGGTGAGGATGATAAGACATTTGTTTGGACATCTTTGCGTCTGCACCTGTGCACATATTTCACACGGTTTAAATTTTAAAGCTAACAGAGCAAGAAAACAGATCAAAACTACAGCAAGGACGACAGAATGGACGACAGACAGGACGACAGCACGGACGACAGAACAGAATGATAGTAAAGTTGACAGAACCAGACGAAATTAAGGACAACGGTGAAATAGACGGCAGGACGACAGATTAAGACGACTTCAAAAGACAACATACACGTCAACATATACTGATTTACCTGAACAAGTAGGCAATGACTGTAGACAAAGACAAATGTTTAATACAAGACACAAAGGAGTCGACACATTTTTGGCACAGATGGAACCCCATAGTTTTTTTATTATTATGGTAAAACATGCACAAGCAAGTAGTAATGGTTGCAATAATGATTCAAAACACTTTGTGTGTATATTTAGTGTATTTAGCAAGTGAGTGTGTAAAGTGATTCTTACTCTGTTTTGTCTGTGTGTAGGTTCTCTGAAGATCTTTAAAGAGCTGTTCAGCCACTGACAGCAGACATGAGCCCATCACACAACTAAAATACAAGAATCACAAAACTGACTTAGTCATCTGTTAATGTAGCTACAATTGTTGATATATATAAATGTACATTTGTTATTGAAAAATGTGTAATGTTAAGAAACGTTTTCATTTCAACCTATAAGCAAATGTTCATAGTAAGTGAGACGTGTTCACTGTAATAAAACCAATTTTCAAGAGTCTTTAGTAATAATAACTGTTTCGGAAATATATACCAATAAAACAGGCATAAAGAAATACAATAGATCTGCACATCGTACCCTGATCGTCCCTCAATTTCTTAAATTCCAAACAGACAAGAGACGATAACATAATGCCATGCTGTCTCATATTTACCGCGAGCGTTCGTGTTTCCCGCGTCCCCGGATGTATCTAAAAGGCCGAATGGAGTTGTGGGATTTGTAGTTTAACTCTATATTAAGAAACAATGCTGAACTGGATAAATATCGTACATATTCCGATATCACAGAACACCATTGCAGACCATTGCATACAGATGTGACGTGTTGGTCATGACACTTGAACTTTGATTTTGCTTTAAACTGGAAGTGTCGAGTGTATCCAACGAATAATTTATTTGTAATTGTATGTAAAAATGTACAGACAAAAATATGTATTACGTATATATGAACTTTAATGAACATAAATATAGTCAATAAACAAAAAAATGCTAAATAAAAATGATAAAAATATAATTAGTGATTTCATATTGGAAATTGGACGTATGTCGCCATCTAGCGTCCATTTAGAAGTACTAGCCTCTAATGAAAACTGGGAAAGATGCAATTATTGAAGAAATAAAATATATATATCTCAAATCAAGTTCGACAACTCCAAACAGTATTAGTAAACGTCTAAACTATGATAACTATTTATCTTATTGGTAGTCTAAAAGAGGAGTAGATCACAAATGTATTTATTTAACTGAAGTACAAAACAAAATATCAAACCAAGTGATATCAATAAGCAGTATATTATGATAATGACTAATAATACTTTTGTTTTGAATTTTACGTGTTTATTTTGAGTAACTTGCTGTATACCTGTATCTCTTGTAATGACTTTAATAAAAATACCATTTCAAAATAAATGTGCTTTTTTTGAGAATGTCTAAATAAATTGAAAGATATTAGGTCTACTTAAAAGAAGGTTTACAAAGCTAGATAAATCATGTTTGACAAGTTTATAATTTAGTCAGTAAGTTGATCAATTTGAAATAATAGTTTCAATTAGTTTAAAATACTGGTAAAGCTGATACAAGCTCCCACAAATGTCTAAACATGCCCAGTAGTTTTAAAGCGAACAAGATTGTTTAAAGTTTGAAATATTCCGTTTCAACGTTAAAATTGAGATTTTTTTCATTTTCAGAATATAAAGCTGCTTGAGTTTGCATGTGTAGGGCAACTAGACAAAATAAATAACAACAGCAACAGATTTTCAAAACAATATTTTTTTAATAGTAATAGTAAACCTGCTAAATGCAATTAAACACATAAAGCTTGTTTGAATGCCATATAAAAATATATCCATTTGTAACCGAACCATAACTTAAAAAATGAACAATGATGTATTTGAACATGCATATTTACATAAACACGTCTGAAACAGAGCAACACAACATCGAGAGCAAACAGTGCTTTAGTGTTCTTTCATGTGATGATGGTTGTTTCTCAAGGGGCAGTACTGTCGGGTGTGCGCCCAGGCCCCTGTGGCCGAGCAGAACGGACACACGTAATTCTTCAAGATCGGGCAGATGACCTGTCCGTCTCTGCTCTTGAGTCTGTGGCTCGTGTAAATCTCCAAACTCTCTCCGTTTTGCTTGCAGAAGCCGCAGGTGTCGCGCGAGTTCCGCTGGTCCGTGTTCGACGACACGCTGCTGCCCGCGGAACCGATGCCCTGGCTCCGGGGGCGGGGTTTCACGACGTCTTGATCCCGCCTCGCAGCATCACCATCGGATTCTCCCTTGAACAGCTCCGATAGGGTTCTCCGCAGATCCATGTAGTCGTGCCACACGAGGAAGCAACCGTCCGGTGCGGGGATGCCCTTCTTCTCATCAGATTGACGGGACTGCATCTCGTCCATTCTTGAATATTAGCTCTGCGTCGCACATGACCCGGGATCTGTATTTATAGAGGAAGCGCGATCGACCCGTCTCAAAATTCCAGACAGGAGTGCACCTGTGTAGGGCCACGCGCACCTGATCTTGGGGTAACTCGCCGGTCAACCTCCGCGCGTCTTGCTTGACCAGGGTCTTTAAAAGGTCACCGTGTCGAGACCTGTCTGGACACAGGCGCAGGTGCAACCACAACACTTAAGATGACACAGGTCATATTGGGGGCAATTACACTTTTTTCAGTATTTGTGATGCTTTTGCATCTTTTTATTTATGAAGCATATAGTCTCTAACCACATGAAAAAAGTATACTATAGCCTAATATTTACTAGGGTCAATTGTAGTAAAATAAGACACTGTAGCACTGTGGAACCTTATTAAAGTAAATATTGAAGTGTACTACAATATATATAGTTTATTGACAGGAAAAACCAACTCTTTTCACTGTCAGGTGTTGTTCTAACATTGTGGAGCTTGATAACTCATAGCAGTGCTTGTAATATTGCATCCCTATCATACAGTAGTCGCTTCATAATTTCATCATTTTCGGATAAAAGTGTCTGATAATGCCGGAATGTAAACACCATTGTGTATTAATTATCTTACACAATATAATTACAATGTACTTCTTAGATTAAAATAACTATGACAAACTACGGTTAACCATGGTAAATACTTATATTTATAATATAATTGTTTCCTTTTAAAAACTGATGATAGTGAAGTTTGTTTGTTCGACACTGAGGATAGAACTCATCTAAATCATTAGTACGGAAAATTTTAAATAATTTTTAAATGAGCATATCAAATATATAATCAAATATTATCACCACGTGGGATACGGTATAACAGTATAACATAAGTCACATCTGCCATCACCTGTTTAGTGTTCTTTTGTATAACTTGTATGTATAATTTTTACTTTGTGTGTATCTTTTGTGTATATTTTGTGACGTGACAATAAAATGTATTAGATTTGAAATAAGTTCACGTCTAAATTCAATCGTCCTCTGACCTTCACACGACATCATAGACAAACACACCTTGCAGTGCTTATGGAACACTTTTATTTATTTTACTAAAAAGGGGAAAAAAGGTCACATCAACTTGTTATTTTTACAGCATATCTTTCCGACAGAAGTAAAATACAACAGTTTTTCACTTCTTATATTAAAATATCAAATAGTCTGCGATCTACTGTAACAGTGATTGTGATGTAGTTAACTGGCTTTAAAGCAGAAAAGTTGTTGTTCCCTCCTTTCTATCAGCAGTTCTCAGCAGTGGAATCCAAATAACAATGATAACAATTAAATAAAATCCAAATATGAGGATGAAATCAGTTCTCTCAGTTCACCTGCCCACTGTTTATCTGACCAGCCGAACATGCAAACAGGTCACAGATTTCACATCGGCTCGCTTCTCTCGAAATCAACTTTTCCTTTTTCCAAGCACTGTCACTATATTTCACACTGTACCATGACCTCTGGCTTTAACTGTTAAGAGTTTCTCGTCCAAAGTTTAAAATAAACATGAAATTTCACCTGCTCTAGGTGTACTGAACTGTACAGGCACGATTTACAGGACACGTTCATAATAAATAGGACAATTTTTGACCTGGATTAACTTGGACAAGGAAGGTCTGCCATCTCAATGTTTCGTGCAGAAATATGTCCGCTCGCTTTCTCTCTCTCTTTACGTACACAGACACACACACACACATCTCAGCATCCTTCTATCACATGCTCAAAAGCATATGAAAAACTATCAAACAAATAATATCGATAAAACATGTAAATGCTGCTGTTTACTGGAATGGCTCTTGGAATAAAAAAACAAGAGTTTAAGAACAGGTCGCTTCCGGCTCCGGGATCACTGAACTGAGGTTTAGAGGAGCCGTCATGCCGGACGCAGACATCCCAGCATGCATCTCGAAGCAACATCCCCGTGTTGTGTGTTTGTGTGTATCAGGACATCAGTGTGATAAGTGCAAAATTTGGAAAAGGTGATGCTGCATCCCGGTCTCGCTCGAGACGTTCACCCTCAGTTCTTCACCGGGTCGGAGGCGTGGACTCCCTTTACGCAGACCTTTGACCGAAGATGACAAATGCAGGGGGATGGACACAGTCTCTTCTCTGCTCCCTGCCGAACCGTTGACTTTGTACAAAAAAAACTGACGATGTTTGGGAGGACGGGGGTCAGTGGAGTTAGACGTCAGTTGAGAAATAGAGTGTATTCTTCTTCAGCTCAGCGAAGGATATGGGTGGATGCTGCAGGTAGTACAGCAATACCTGAACCTGGAAAACAGACAAGAATGGAGATTTACAGGTTGACAGTAATGCATTGATTCTATTAATGACACATTAACATTATGACAGCTGCTTACTGTCAGGTGCTCTCACTCATAGACAACTTCATATAACAACATAGATCAAGTGCTTCATCATAGTTCACTCTTATATACCATGCCCTAAAGGTATGTACTCTTTCTGTTATGGCGAAGTATAGAGATTTAGGAAAAAAGTGACGGTTGTTGCCTGGTCGACATTGTGACCATTAAGTTCTACGTTTAATATTTCTCATGTTTTCATTCAATATTTACTAAAGTTTTGTTTGAAGAGTTTGCTTCCAAAATGAGAATTGCTTTTCAAAAATCATGTTTTTTATTATGTTTTCTTGTGTTAGTTAGCTGTTTTTCTTATTTACTTTACGGCTTGAATCAAAACAAACCAACTGCAGTTTGACCGATATTAATTGGGATGCACAATAACAAAACATGATTTTTGAGTCATCTCATTTTGGATACAATTTAACTAAACAAAAGAATCACCAAAGTCCTCCTACTTGCAATGAATTGTGGGTAACATCAGCCGTTAGAGTGTGCACATCTCTGCACTTCAGTTCAAAACGGAAACAAATACAAATTCTAATTTTGTATAATATTTTTTACGGATAGAAAGCAAAACGGGATTAACATTACCAAACAAAATCAAGTGAGCCTAACCCAGAAATTATTTATCTAACACATTTGCTTATTTCTCAGTAAAAACAAAAGTCATGATACATTTCACAAAACTCCTTTTAAATACTTTATCAGTTGTCATTCTTCTTTCAAACGGATCGATGAGCTACACGTAAAGGATTGTGGGATATCACAGACCCAGTAAAAGAACATAAAAGCAACACTGATAGAAGATGAATTATTTGACTGTGCCAGTTTAGTTTCAAATATTTTGTGCAAAAGCTAAAGAGGAAAAACATAACAATAAACAATAAATCACAGCGTCTGCACTAACAGTGTTTATGAAATGACAGAATAAAGACATCAGTGGCCTCTCTAATATCTCAACTCTAACATCACAGTATCATGGTAATGATGAGATAAATAAACGCAGCCGACGGCTATGAGCAGCGGAGATCTTTAAATTGTCAAACAAACGGTCGATGTTTACACTCCACAACCCATTAATATGATACATGACACACATGATGGAGAAGACTTCAGAAGACTCGATCCAAGACTCTAAATCAGCTGTGTGGTTATTCAGATGTCATGGCCAGACACGGATATTTGTAAATATAAAAATACTGTCAACAATTATTAACCCTCAAAACCTGTACATAAGGACACAAGCATAGCCACGTGTTTTAAAGTGCGTTCTGACCTGTGCCATGACGTCATGGCTCCAGATGTCGGAGGCGAGCGTGATGTGAGCTTTATTGATCTCGGACTCTGAGGGTCTCAGCAGGGTGGGACCGAACACCGTGGCCAAATTATGCAAAGACATCTTATTCACCGGCTCTTTCTCCGCCACCCTGAAACAAAGAGACACGACATTAAACATTTCACACTTTGTTATTGGAACGAGTAATATTAAGCCGTGATGTGTGCAGTCGGCCAGCAGGTGTCCTCAGCGAACAGTACAGTGTGTTCTGAGTACTGTATTCGCTGTGTTCCTGTGTCGTGATTCGTATGTGATTTAAAGTCATAAACCCTACTTGTTAACAGATCAGAGTCAATTCTGGCAGTTTTTACAGTATTAAACACAGAACCCTGGGTGTTCATGACGCCAACTGAACTGTCTCACCTCTTCAGGTGTTCGAGCAGCGTGAGGAACGTGATGAGATTTGGGTCCGGTAGTGAGCGCAGCAGATGCATCATGCAGTTTTCCTTGGCTGCAGGATCTGACAGGGCTGTGAAGAAGACAAATGTCAAATTGAGGTTTTTATTGACGGCTTTACGTTGATGTACGACTTATCTAACAGGCTCAGTCACCATTCATTTTCACTATGTAGAAAGAGAGCATTGTGCGAACGGTGACTGGGGCTGTCAGTCCCTCACATTGTGTTTTGTTTTCCACCGAATAAACAAAACCGTGAAGTTAAAAGAACATGAGTGAATTACACAATTTCAGTTTCGGGTGCACTGTCCCTTTAAATAACTTTATTTGAATCATAATGCCATTGCTTTAGATGCAACCAAGGTGAAAGGTCATACCAATGCCCTCCATGAAGGCCGGATAGAGCCGATCTGTGAGAAGAGGTTCCGGCAGCTCCCTGAAATACAACTTCAGCGTCCCGGCTATGGCATTAATGTCCATATCACTCAACATCATCAGGATATCTTTGGTATCTGAGAAAGAGAGTAAACGACATGAGGCAGTCATAATTAATCCTGTTAGCAAGACTCAAGAATATTAATATGTCATGACGTTGGGTATTTCGTTTTATGTTTGCTGACTATACTACTGTTGAATCAGTGTGTGTGTGTTTATAATAGAAGCAGCTGACAGCTGGAGGGTCCGCCCTCTATGGCCTTTCCCATAACACTGCTGCTGTTTTTACACAGAACACACAGTGACCTCAAAATAACAGAGAAAGACTTTAAAACTGAATATTAAGAACGAAACAACCTTTATTTATTTCCTACCAGCAAACACAGCAACTTATCATCAGCCGTATGAGATAAATACACACGAAAACCAAGTCAAGTGCGCTGGGGTATATTTGTCGATACAGAACTTGGGTGCAATATTTTTCATGATCTTAAATATGATTTCATCTAATGGTGTATGCTTTTGGAAAATGTTTGAAATGGTCTTTGTAGATAAAACTGTAATTGTGTGTATAATGTCATAACAAAACTCACTTTTTTTATTGAATGACTTATTTTTCAAATAATAAAAAGGCATCCCTTAAGACAGTGGTTCTCAAATGGGGGTTCACGTACCCCCAGGGGTACTGCAGGGGGTACGTGAGAGAAACTGACATTTAGGAATAAATAATGAAAATCCATCATGAATAATATGAATATTTATATGAATATGATCCACATATGAAATTAGGACTACACTAAGATGCATAACAAATTAATTTATACATTTAGATATAATAAGAGTTTGACTCTCATTTCACTGTATTTTAAAGTAAAATATTGTTGTCTGGTCAAGGGGTACATGGCTTGAAAAAATCATAAAAAGGGGTACTTGAGCCAAAAAAGTTTGAGAACCACAGCCTTAAGAGACCACAATACGCTGAAATGAATTCAATACTGTTTGTAAAACACCTGGAGATAAGACCTCAAGCAGCTGATTGATATAATGAGTTACTACTTTGAAGATGCTAGAATACGACAGATTTTATTTCATTTAAGATGATTTTAGGCAAAACAAAATTACTATAGTTACAATTAAGTAACAATTATTCTAAAACGTGGAAAACAATATAAGAAAGTGATTCAAAACTTTTTAATGGTCATAAATGTGATTATTTTCCCCAGCACTGCATAAAGTTTAAGATTCAGAAAGTATCGAGACCCCTGCGGTGTGTTTCAATTAGTGGTGGGCATAGATTAATTTTTTTAATCTAGATTAATCTAGATTAATCTTGGAATTAATCTAGATTAATCTAGATTAAAATGGCTCATTTGAATTCTGCCGAAGGCATTCAGAATATGTGTGTTACCCAAATAATGACTAAAAGTAAGTCTTTGAGAACGGGTTTCTCAAGCCAGGTGGCGCATTAGAGAAGGGGCTCATCTCCTGTTTCCAAAATGCATCACAAACTACTTGAGAAAGCTGTTATACTATGATAATTTGTGAGGAAAATTTAATTATGTTCAATAAGATGTACTTGTGTTTACTTCCGCATTAGCGAGGGATGCTTTGTGTTTAGGTGGTACTTGAGACTGGAAGAGCTCCTACAGTACATTTACATTTAAATTCAGTCATTTAGCAGACGCTTTTATCCAAAGCGACTTACAAAGAGTTAGGGAGCAACAATCGATATGTCATACAGGAGCCATAATACATTAGGTGCCAATACAAAGTTATTGGTTTCAACTAAAGCTAGACCACTACCTGTTGAGAGAAAGTTTTTTTTTAAACTAACTGTATGTAAACCAATTTCGTACAGTAAACCAATTCCACATTGCACAAGGTGCAAACAAGCTTAGTCTTGTCGAGGTTTCCATTGGGAAGCGTCTTAAAAATAAATGTTCCCTGAAGCAAACCCGGCGGCTTCATAGCTGCATCCATGTTAGCACGTCACGTTTGATCTGGTCATTTCACAGTAACGTTATGTTGTGTTCAGACCAAACACGAGTGATTTACATGTTAAGTCAATGCAAAGAGGCGATAGACCTACTTGCTGCGCGAATCGCGCGAATGAAGCCCTGGTTATGAGATGATGAGGCGGCGAGAATGAAGCGAATGACGCGAATCACGCGAGTTGAAAAATCTCGTTCTCTTCCCCTACAGTGACATTAATCTATGTATACATCCGCGCTAAAATATCAAAGTGAAAGTCATCATAGCTTGTGTAGTATAGACCCAGCTCCCAACCCGACTTTGAGAATAGATTAACGGCGACATTTTTTTTATCGCGCGGAGTCTCACTGCGTTAACGCCGTTAACGGCCCACCACTAGTTTCAATGCGTTTTGTCAAACTACGTTTTAATGCAAGAGCACGCTGTGTGACTGTGAACATCTCAAATCTTTCCTTACGGTGTTGTTAAGTGATATCGTTTCATAACAAGTCATCATGTGGTCTTAACGTGTCCTCACACATTCGTGTCATGCAATTGTGATCCATTATTATTACTCGAGTACTCGTATGAGGACGTGTGATTGACGTGTGATTGGATGAAAAGCTCTTACTGATGTCAAAAGCGGCTTTGAGAGCCTGGATGTCTGTGGCCACTCCTGAGATTCTGTAAATGCCCACTTCATCAATCCCTCTCTTCTCCACCTCCTCAATGCACTGACGCACGATGTAAGGCACCTTGGAGCGCTCGCGCCTGAGCAAAAACACAAAACATTGAACTATAAATGATGGAGAGGAAAATGATCTAGGCACGTTCAATATTTAACAGGTAATATGAATGTTGATGGCTCAGAACTTTACTCACTTTGTCACGACGCTGATTTTGACTCCAAACACGCCGCTCTGTTTTTTTGACGGCGTCCGTTTTAAGCTCAAGTCTCGACTTGTAAACTTCATGGAAAACTCGACTTTGATCTGTCGGGAAACAGTACATGAGCATCACACATAAGACACGGGAAACTAATAAGACAATAATAAGGGAGTATCAACACGTTATTCTGATGAGAAATAAATCTGTACCCCGTTCATTTCGATGACATCCATGTGCCAGTTTTTGGACTGAACGGTCTGTGGGTCCAGCTGGAGAGAGAGAGAGAGAGAGAGAGAGAGAGAGAGTTAAATACAATGTTCGGATTCTTTTAGTTTGTTATTTCCGAACTTAATGCACAAAAACATGTACACTGAAATGTAAGTGACTTTTATGGACAAGAAGAGTTTTTAGTGTTATGATCCAAATCAAAGTTTTTTTTTGCTGAAAAGGACACATCGTCTATACAGAGTTCCCAGACCGTCTTTTCTCAAAAAAAGAAAAACATTCCTGGGAAACTCAGAGCAATTTTTCCACTGTTATCATTGAATATTTGTACAGTAAACATCTGATACAGTTACTCTACGACACTCCTTTATAAACAAGACAGCACTGCAAACATATAGAGACAAAAATAACACAGCGCTTTTCACATTTAAGACCGTAAGCAAGGCATATATTCTCATTTTCCTACTTTAAGACATGTTTCTCTGTCAGACAGAGAACTAAATCTGTGCTGTTCCCAAAAACACACATCTCTCAGAGGAGAACACACACACACGCCAAGTTTCCCATGCCACAAAGAAGACGGATGATGAGAATGTCTCTCTGGGGAAGACCCTCCCATCTCTTAAACTAACCTGTCAATCAAACACACACTCATGAGTCATGTACTGTACGAGGTGCACAAAAATAAACCAATCAAACCAGATCTCAACTGCATGAAAGAAATCTACTCTTTGTGTGTTATGTTGGTCTAATCAAAGAATCTTTCAACCAATTTCTGTAGCCAAGTATTAACATAGTCTCATTCTGTACACAATCTGCATTACTTCCTATACATATGTCTGCTTTTAACAGGTCCCAAATACACAGGCTTTAATAACCTTACCTGACCCTGTTGGGTAAAACAGCATATGATGGTTTGGTATGTTCTGATGCTGGTTTAAGCTGGTCCTTAGCTGGTTTAAGATGGTCAAACCAGCATCAACATACCTAACTCGGCATGTTCTGTTTTTTCCAACAGGGGATCTTTACCTTCCATGTCATATATTACAAATATATGGAATCAAACCACGGGCTCATGATTTGTCTAGAAAAGCCTTTTAAATGGAGTTAAACGCCTGAAAGACTGTTGTCAGCTCATCTGACCTGAGTCCTGACTGAGGGCACCAAACAGCACTCTTCTCATTCCTCGTCTGTAGGGATCACTTCAACAACACATTCAATTGATTTCCAAAGTACATCATCATATTAAACTACCACAGAACTTTACATTCCTTGGTAAAGAATACTACGGTAATGCTAAGCTACATGTCCACAAACACATTTAATACTTTGAAATGTTTTGTAAAATAGATGTTCAGGTGTTGAGCACAGAACTGAGTCACAGAAAGTATCTTGGTCCTTGTTCTCTGCTCTTTTTCTCTGCCGTGTCATTCAGTGTCATTTCTCTGTTCTGCCAGTCTGCTGCGGATGGGAGAGGAACACCGTGTTCTCAATCACTCTCTCTCTTTCTGGAGTCAAGTGCTCGACGGTGAGCAGATTCAGTCAGGACGCTTCATTCAGAGAACAAAACCACGAAGAACATGATACGAGTTGATCTTACCCACCCCCTCAACCAAACAATCACACAAAACCTTCTCTTATAGATTTTCAAAAAAGTGAATTCTGTTTGATTTATAAGCTTGCTTCCTCATGGGGACCAAAAAACGACCTCTATTTCATCTATGTCCTTCCTCCACTTCTCGAGTAAAATAACGTCATGCCCACCCTTTCTCCTTACCAACATACAGAAGCACACGCATTAATGTAAATTAAATTAAAAACAAGCGCAAAAACACATCTATTCATCCAATTCTATTCATTTATAATATTAAGGATTCAAAAGAATAAGCGTAACAATGGCAACAGCACAAAAATAGCTTAAATAGCTTTTCATACTCTTACAACATTGCATTCTGCTTTATAACATACTGACATGCTATTTACTAAATAGACCAACACAAGGTTGAATTATATAACAAAGCTCGAGAACATCATATATTAATATCAATATCTCTCAATGACCTGAGGGCAACAGGTACGGCTTGTAATCTGTCTTGGCATGTGAAGGAGAAACTGTGTGTTTGGTCTGGTCGGTGATGTGGGAAAGAGCCTGAATTTACACATGGAGTGGAGGTCACACTAATGTCTTTTTGTGTGTTATGATGGATTAGGATATGATACAGATTTGACTGAACCATGCCTTCTCCAGGAAACATAAATGAACATGACTGCTTATGACAAAGATCACCACATGACTCATGAATATCATCACCATCACAAAAATATACTATACTATATACTGATCTACTTCGATCCCTGGGGATTGCATATAGTCAGAAACAAATGTATGATACAATGCAATGTAGGTCACTTTGGATAAAAGCGTCTGCCAAATGCAAATGTACTTGTTTCTTGCTCTTTATTCAGTAGATTTTGCTGGGTAGACAGTTTGAAACATTAAACATTTAAAGCTGATATGGAGTCTTGTCATGCTGTCAGTCTTTCACATCGCTGTTGAATGACTAAATGTCACTCCCGAGGTCTGATTCTGTTGAAATTCAACAAACACTGAACTGGAAGTATCACACTACATTTAGAAATGCTGATTTGAAATGTAAATTTTGAATGTCTCTTCATTTATTTCCGCGGATGTACATTTATTTGTAATAACACAGATAACAAGTTTTTACCATAAGACATGTGCTGGTTAATATGACTACTCTCAGCGGTCATAAATAATAAATACTCTTGCGGCGTAAAATAGATGTTAACATGCGTTTATAACAGACGTTCAATATCAGACGCTAATGCTTTCCTTGGTGATAAATGTGAACCAGTTTCGACTAACAGAGACTAACCATCTGCTAAAACTGTACCATGAACGTTCACTTGAACACATCAAGTAAAAAAATGCACAAATAAAACAAAGATGAGAGAATTAGCCAATGAAAGAGAGAGAGCAAAGACTACGGGGAAGAAGTTTGGAATCGCCTGAGCCATCATCTCCAAAATCCAGCACCCTCTGTGACCCTCTCTACATCATTAGCCCAATGATCAGAGCCCTGCTCAGGACGTGTGGGGGTTCACTCGCCCCGCACAGGGCTCTGGTGTCTTGAAATTGCCACCGGAAGATTTATGCGAGGAACAAACGCAGGCATTAGCATATAGCTGGCATTTAATGGCCTTTACGGAGGAACAAGGTTCATCAGCGCTTCACTTATTAACTTGTAAAGACCAGAAACTACATTTGTTAAGGCCGAACAGAAGATATTAAAATGAGCTCATCTCCAGAGATGTTCTTCTCATGCATAAATCAATTCTTTCACACACATGCTTAAAGCTACGAGAAGCACTGCTGTCTTGAGCAATGTGTCAGAATAGAGTAATGCTTTTGATAACAGGGATCGTTTAGGAGGCTCACTCCAGGTGAAAAGTGCCAGCATATGGCACGTGTTTCTGGTCTTAAAGTGGCTCAATAAAAGTTCTGTTGTCATTAAATGAATGGGAGTCTATGGAGGCCAGACACTATGAGACTACACCGAGAGATCAATTATGATCATATCAAAGAAAAACACAAACACACAAAATCAATTACAAACACACACACACGCTCTATGCAACACAGACTCCTTCAATATTCAGTCAATGACAACACCATATGTGTCAGAGAGCTAAAGTGCATTTCAAAGCCTTTAACAGAATATAAGAAGGTCTACGGAGGTTCAAAATGAGGTTTGTTTAAAAGTCTAATTGGTACTTAGTGATTATGTGTGATTATTTATCACACCGGTATCTGAATTAGAGTGTGTGTGGGAGTAATTGAATGTGTCTAACATCAACACACTCGCTCTGTATCAATTCATGACCGAAGACTATGCTTTTGCAGATTGTGCATGAAATAACACCACCAAAAACCAGCATAACACGAAACAAAATGCGAGACAACACAACCCAACACGTAACACAACACAAATCATAACAATATAACACAAAACAAAACACAACACAACCCAAAACATAACCTTACAAGATGACACAATGCAAAATCCAACACAACACAAAACATAACGCAACATAACAATATAACGCAAAACCCAACACACAACACACACCACAAAACATAACAAAACACAACCCAACCCAACACGCAACACATAACATAACATAACAATATAATACAAAACACAACACAATCCAATCCAAAAAATAGCACAACCCAAAGCATAACCTAACACAAAACAAAACACACAACTTCATTTATTTATATAGCACATTTAAATGCAAGGTTGTTGGCCAAAGTGCTTCACAAATTTAAGTAAGGAATAATGGACGACGGGCCGTTCAATTATTCAAAGGTTAGGTGGTGGTAAATCCGACAGGAGTCTCTCCCAAATGTGCGAGGGAGGGGACGATCTGACAAGGAAATACATTTTTGTGGCATGAAAAGTGAGATATTTGTCATTCAAATGGAGTGAAGAACATTAAAAAGTGTCCAGGAAAAAAACAATTAAGTATAGCACAGGTACTCAATAAGTGTCCTTAAGTACAATACTCAAGTAAGTGTACTCTGTTACTTCACACTGCTGAAATAAATAAACCCCCAAATCAGGGTATTTAGCACAGCTTGAAGAGATGCATGCAAAACACGTCTGACTTAAAAAACTGCGCAGCTTGTGCCACATGGAGAGAAGCGTGCACGGAGACACACATCAGAGTTAAAAACGGTGCACCTCGCGCTCCACGGAGAGACACGTCGAAAATTGTGGTTTTAAAACTGAAGAAGACACGCTTGACTTGTTACTGCGCAGCTCGCAAGTGACGTCACAAACCAACTAATAGATAATGAAATTTGTTTACAGCTCTTTTCATTATCGATTATTTTAAACACATAAAACACAACACAAAAAAAACATAACATACATTCTTTTTAAGCATACTTTTGTTGAAAATTGATTAAAATCCATCACGATCCCACAAACCCCTGCCGTTCTATCACCAATTCCTCGAAGTTCACAAATCCGTGGTTGGGTAATCCTGCTGTGCAATTTTTCATTGAGTGACAGTGATGTATGTTACAGGTCCAGGATCAGATGAGAACAGTAAAGCCGAGGGGTTTTATCTGTAATCTGTCTCTACGGTCAGTCCCGGGTCAGTGGATCAGTGAGAGTATTGGACTGACCGAGAGGACGCAATCGCTTTAAGCAGCCAGAAATCCTGCGCACATAAATTACTGTTCAGAGTGCTGTCAGGACACATTTCCCACTTGGAGAGACCTAGATCTCACTTCAACACTCTCACACACAACAGCTGTAACTAAACATTCTCAGTCACCATTGACTTGAATAGTAGGAAAAATGACAACGGTTGTCAAAGTGACCCAGAACTGTTTGCCTTCTACATTCTTCAAAATATCTTCTTTTATGTTTAACAGAAAAACATTTATAAAGCATTTTTCCACTATGGTAGTCAGTATTGGCCAAGAACTGTTTGGTTACAAGCATTCTTACAAAAATCCTTCTATGTGTTTATCAGAACAAAGAATTTTATACAGATTTGAAACAACTTGAGGGAGACTTAATGAAGACTGAATTTTCATTTTTGGGTGAACTGCCCCTTTAAGAAGTTCTCTCAAATGTGAGTAACACATTACAAAATGTATCTTTTCCACATTGGAAGTCTTTTTATTGTTACTCGTTGGATCGTGTCTAGTGTGGACATAGTGTTTACATTTCTTAATTCAATGTAAATTTCCGATTCAATTAAAATTTCATGTAATTATTATTTTTTTATTTAAAAGCAGAAAGTTCAACTTGAATTTGTTAATAATTTTATTTAGAAAAAATATTGTGATACTATTGTTTCATTATTATGTATTGTATCAAATTGTGAGCTGAATGTATTAATAACAATAAAACATACAGGCTGTCGTTTGTGTCTTTGTGTGTGTGTGTGTGTGTGTGTGTGAGTGAGTGAGAGAGAGAGAGAGAGAGAGAGAGAGAGAGAGAGTAAATGTGTGAATAATTGACCTTCATCAGTAGGTGGTTGATACTTGCCACAGGATGTGAGGACAGAAGGTTAAAGTGATAATTAACCTCTAATTTCAGGCCAACACACACGCACACGCACACACACACACACACACACACACACACACACACACACACACACACACTATAGCCCAAACATAAAAACACATGCTTTCCATTGTTTCACTGTTCAAACATAATCGTGCAAAAGGCTTTTACGTGAAACTTCACACAGACACAATACCATCAACAACTTCCATCTAAACATCTCCGTGCCACCAACCGGCGTCTCGCAACATCCCCATCCGACTCTCTTTCCAACACAAAGTTCAGGCAAAAGTCACAGATGAACATCAGACACACAAACAGCCCTCACACAAACAACACCACTCCTCTACAGTACTGCATCTTGAGACCAGAAGGTGGATAAAGAGCCAAACAGATGGAGAGAGAATAAAAGAGAGAGAGTGACCTTTTGTCGGAGGAGTTTACTGCGCACACGACCCCACAGCCTGGCACCGGTGTTGCCGTGTCTTTTGATGACCGATGGATCATTCACACAACAGTGCTCAACACGCTCGCACACCGTGTTCAGATTACAATCCGTAACCAGGATCTCCGTCATCCTGACTTTGTTCCTCTCCGACCCGTACGATGAGAAAGAAGGGGGTGACGCTGACCCAAGATACACAGACGGAAAGCGTCAAGAGATAAAAATATTCTCTGAGGATGGAGCGAGAATAAAATGATTTAAAACAAAGAGATTCTGTTAAATAAAAGATTCATTTCTGGAGGAAAGTAGACGTTTCCATTTTTGTGCTCGGGATGAAAGATTCTGTAATAGATCCTTCAGTGTGTGATAAAGTATCTGTGCCCTCTGTCTGCATCTCTCTCCCGCTGCTCTTAACATCTGAGCTCCAGCACGCAGACATGCAGAGGAAGAGTGGGAGGAGAAAAGAACAGAGAGAGAGAGAGCAGTGACTCTATCACTGAGCAGAGGGGATAGAGAAGACAGAGAAAGAGAGACATTTTCTAAAACTAAATTGGAAAAAACCTGCATAAAGACAATTTAAGACTGTTAAATTAAAAACAAATTAAGGTTCATTATGGTTTTGTGACATTTTTTCTTCAATTGAGCACAAATGCTTTAAATTTTCATAGAGATACAGTGCAGATAAAACCATTTTCACTACTATATTATACCACATTTATACTGTTATACTGTATATTACACTATTCTTTATTGTTTTTTCACTATAGTATTACACGTATACTAAAAAAGAAAAACCCACTTCCTCCTGTTTCTTTACAGGTAACATCTTGTTTCGACACTTGGTTTTCATTTTGTTGCTTTGCAAAATGTTCCTGTAGCCCCGCCCATAGTCAAGTCTCCGTGGTCCAAAATCCATCACCAATTTATGCTGAATATCACAAAAACCTCTGGCTGAGATTGTGACACGTGACCGT
This sequence comes from Triplophysa tibetana, assembly GCA_008369825.1. Taxonomy (NCBI): domain Eukaryota; kingdom Metazoa; phylum Chordata; class Actinopteri; order Cypriniformes; family Nemacheilidae; genus Triplophysa; species Triplophysa tibetana. The sequence goes on along the minus strand of CM017901.1, from coordinate 2,385,119 downwards.
ATATCAAAACTCATCCAAATGAGGTCAAGGACCAAAATTCTAACAATAAAAGACGGAAAGAAAAAACATCTGGATGGATTACAGCAAAACGTGAGGAAAGATATCATGTTTAAGAGTCATGAATTCAAATAATCTCAATCTTATATCTCCATTAAAAATATGGATTTGAACTTTGATCTTTGGGTGAAATACAACTTCTTCATAAACACACAATAAAATAAAGATCCGAGACTTGACTTGACCCACCACACAAGGTGCCACACTTGCCAGCGAGTAAAAACACATTTCATCATCTCATAGTCTTGTTACAGAGCTCATTGTATGTATGTGTGTGTTTGTGTCATCTGTGCAGTGTGTCGCTAGAAGCCCGAGGCTCTCGTGTCTAGCGTGTGTGTGTGTGTGTGTGTGTGTGTTGTTATGTAAGCAGGAGTGGGATTCAGCAACATCTCCTCATGTTCCTCTCCTGAGCCACACGCGACGCTCCAGCTTCACTAGTATCTTCTATACTTTCTTCCGCTCGCCCCATCATCTCTCCACCCCAATCTCATTTATATTACATAAGCTTGCAAAATCACTGTAATGCTATTTGTGACAAACATTGAAGGTGGAACACCACCCTCCAGTTAAGATCAGCTGAGACCAACTAAAGACCAGTTTGGTGTCGTCACAAGCGTATTGAGTGTGTATCGTATGACCCTGTGTGATCTCTGTTATCTGCCGTTCATGTGTGCCAACCGTACAAAAAAACGCATTGACCTGATTGTGTGATGATGATTGTGTGATGACGCGTCCGCAAGTGTGTTAATGCCTTAAAGCTACAGATTACACTTTTATCGCCGGGTGACTGATAAAGTGTGAATTTAAGCCACAACATGAACGCCTCGAATATCCTTGAACACCTCCTACATTTCTAACGAACAATGCAGAAGTGAAAATTGTTGCAAGCCGGATTCAAACTCTCATTGTCCATATGAGCACCACAGCTCTTACAAAAGTCTGAAAAACTAAACCAAATAGAGTCAAAAGAGCCGAGAGGTGTCAGTCATGTAATTCTGGATTAAAACACGTTGGTTGTTTTTGGCTGCGCGAGCCGTGTCCTCGGAGGTTTGTGGTAGGAGGGCACGTAGGAACGCTGCGACTTGGTATTTTTAAAATGAAGATAAAGCGCAGCGGACTCGTTGGGGTTGTGCGTCATCCGCGCTGAGGAAAGAATGTTTGGGAAAACAGGAAGCCACTAGGGAAAACCGCGGGGATGCTGAAAACGGGTTTAAACTCGTCTTTAAACATGTTGGGCATAAGAACAGAGAACAGCAGAGATGCTTCTTCTGAGGAATCTGTTACAACGGGTTTCAAATCAGTTGAATATGGTCATCCAATGGGAAGGATAAGTGGAGATGAGTGACAGTGATGCTCATTAAACAGGTGAAGGAGGACAGACTCTCTGTTCTTCAGCTTTCTTTGTCAGAGACCGGCGGTTTATGGCAACAATCCGTGAGGGAGGGGCCTCATCACCTGACAGCAGTTGTTCTTTCATTTCACCTCATGCTGAAGTCGACGTCCGCGTTTCTTGGAAGCGCGTTTGGCCCTCGAGATGCATGTCTTACGACCTAAACTCTTCAAATAATCACACACACTAACGTAACCTCAAGTCTGGTTATTCATGGCCATAATGAGGACATCAGACATTCTGACCAGAACCACACACACGCGTGCACAAAGAGAACCGGTCACCACACAGGTCCATTTTGAGATTTCTCTTCAAAGTTATTACGTACTGTTTGTACTGACTTCATAATGAAGGAAACATTTAAATTTATGAGAACACGATGGTGGCATTTAACACGCAACTCCAAAAAGATCTCAAGTCTTGTCTGAGGAAGCTGAACCGTATGTGGTGATGTCATAGAAGTATGTTTTGAATAGTCGGATGTAGAGCTGCACGATCATGGCTAAAATGACAATCACGGTTATTTTCCTCAAAATTTGAGTCACGATTAATAAACGCAATTATTTTGTTGGTTCAGAACTTCTGTTTTTAATTTCACGTCAACATGTTTATTAGGTCTATACTTTAGAGCCAATGAATAGGTTATAATCTGCTGCCGTTGAACTTCTTCAACACCATATTTCAATCAATCATCTAAACGCTGCACCACAAAAATGAAAATTTTGTGACCTTCAGAATGTAACCTTGCTACTCCATTTTTTTTTTTAAATATATAAATTGTTCCCATTGGTCACCTTTAATATTTGTCTGTAGGTTTTGCAAAAAAGTATAAAAATATTAGAAATGCAGTGAATTTTTTTTCTAATTCCAGTTAAAGTTTCAGTTTAAAAGATACAAGCTATGCGATGATTTTCTGACATTATTGGGAGTTCTGTGCTTGTTTTTAAAACACGAATATCAGAACGAATTGTGGAAAGCATAAATTGTTATCACGCTTAAAATGTGCATCCCTAGTGAGATGGACACGGTTCCTCGCAAAGAGACAGAAATGTAAATTAAACGAAAGATATATTTGAGCATACGTTAACAAATGATGTTGAAGCATAGACACAAAACGTGTGGAAGCTACAAAAATACACAGGACCTTAAAGAGGACAACAACCCCAGAGATCAAAATGCCATGAACATGAACCGAGTGGTTGCATTTCATCTGCAAAATGATGCTAAACATTTTCTTTGTTTTATTAATGGTTATTTTTGAGAATGTTTCCCTCACAGATGTCCTAGCACAGGTGTAGTTCATCACATTAACTATACACATGTGCCCACCAAAGAGACAAACATCTATTTTTCCCTTTTTACATCTTTCGTAACATGTTTGCCTGAACGAGTGCCCTTGATCTTTATATCTTTAAGAAGACACACGCCAACGAAACTTCTTCATTTGAATTATCTAGCTTCTCTTAGATCTCCTCAGAACTGTGACTCATATGTTTATATAGTATCCAGTAAGTCACCAACGTCATGAATCTTAATGTTTTACAGAACGAGAGTTTCCCATTAATAATTCTAAGCTGTTAGAAACTCGGCCGTAACAGTCACGGCAAAATTCTTGCGCTGTCATTTTTACGGGGTGATATGAATATTTTGGACGAGTGCCATCCTGAAATCAGAATGAAGAGAGCGGGACTGATGAAAAGTGTATGTGTGGAGATGTGTGTGATCGTCCAGAGATTTGTGATGTGAGACAGGAGGGTGGGGGGGGTTTGGGGTAAAGAATGTGCTGGATTCTGCATGCACAGTTCAAAGAACCAAGTGTATTACCGTGATATTTTTCCAAGGACTTTTGAATGCCGTATTAAAAACATAATACATGAATATGGTAACGACTACAACAAAATATTACCAGCTGGTACCATTAGATCGCCAAATCTGATACAAAAGACACTCTGGGTTTGTGAATCAGAGAGATGCAGGATGACTACAGAAGGGCGGAGGGGGCAGAGAAACAGGACGAGGTCTTGTCTTTCATGTGAGGGGTTGAGGGTTGGGGTGGGTGTGTCCTGGGGGAATGGAAGGGGGGCTTTGAGTGCATTAGCAGAGCCGTCTTTCATGTGATGGAAGCAGAGCACATCTCACATCAAACTCACTGTAATGAGGGTTTTAAGAACAAAAGAAACACTCCACAATTATCATACATCTCTCTCTCTCTCTCTCTTTCTCTCGCTCTGTGCATCACCTGAGGGGCACAGAAAGTATTAGTGCACCATGACATATTCCTAGATGATGCTGGGTTGCCGCGGCGACTGCGTTAGCAGCATTATAAGCGTTTTAACTGAATCAATATTCAGAGAAGTTTAATTTAATAACAGCTCCTCTGATGCAAGCACCATGTGATAAGCCGCAATACACGTAGAGGATTACGGTTTTCACAATTAACCTAAATCACCACGCAGAATACAGTACACACACAGCATGCCGAACACACGAATATTGCCCCAGTTACATCTCTAGTTTCGTATGAATGATAGTGTCAATGATTAAGAATTTTTCAATGTTTTTAAGAAAGGGATTCTGGGTGAATCTCACAAAAACTATCTGGGTCACACTGCACCACAAAAACAGAAGAAAGAAATGATATTTTGCATTCGGAAAATGAAGCATATTTTGTAAACCTATAAGATCTTGTCACGTTACTTTTATGACAAGCACACAAGGAAAAATCTTCCTGGCCGTTGTGTCTTTCAAATTCAGAAATCAGATGGTCCAGTGGGCAGTGCTCGGACATTTGGGGCCAATGAGTTCAAATCCCGGCTCGAGGTCTTTGGCCGATCCCATTCCCTACACTTTCATGTCTTCTCCTATCATACTGTCCTTTCCAACAAATTGTGTCATTCTTATATTTACAAAAAAAAAGCTATTTTTTTTATCGAAAATGTTTTAACTTTTCCATGTAACAAAAACAAAATCCACAACTCAAATCCTATATAACAACTAACATATACCAAACAAACCTCTTCAATCACACTCCAGTGACCTGGAAACCCAACAACCCCCCATGTTAGCATCCAAACCTACTGACGGTACCACGGTCAGAGCGTCTCACTGTGGCGATGCTCTTACATATGACTGCTACAATGTGAGGAGAAATGTCTCTCTGTCACTCACAGAAAATCCAATAACCCTCGCCTACATCAGTCACTAACTCATCCATCTGAACGTGATTCTCAACCACAGACACAGAAAAACTAAGCATATGAATGCAGTCATCTTTGAATGTACATAGCTCAAATCTGATCTCGGATCAAGTCTTTGAAAGCTTTATCAGCCAGTACACCTGACCTCTGATCAGTCAGCCGCCGGTCTACGGACCACTTAACATCCCCCTGCTAATTCTGAACCTGACTGTCAACTGATGGATGTAGTGATGTGCGCATGGATGCTGTGTGTGTGCCGTGACCTACTTCCAGACAGATGCTTTGAGAACATTCACAAGTTAATAATTCAGTTTTAAGAACACGCTGAGGAGCATTCTGTCCGCCAGCGAGAGACATAAAACCACTGTTCCACAACCTTGTCTATATTTCACACTTCCTTGTTAACCAGCGTTCTGTCAAAAGTAGTATGCTTCGTTTTTATGTTTTTAACATCTTGTCGTTTTGTTGTCCTTACGTTGTTTCAATCCCTTCCGTTGTTAACCTCATTTCTAAGTCGCTTTGGATAAAAGTGTCTGCTGAATGACTAAATGTAAATGTATTCTCTAGATCTTCATTTATAAAATCTTGTTTTTTTCTATGGCTGCCTATTGAAAACCGCTAAATCAAGGCATCTTAAACGCGCATTCGCGAACAAAAACGTTCCCTGCGTAGGCAGCACACTAGTGTTTGTAAGAGAGCTGCAGACACACAGAGAATTATCTGTGATCACAGTGTGCAAACACAGCCATTAGGCTCTGAAAAGCTCATCTAAACACAATCAATATCAAAGCCCAAAACACAAGCCATACATTCCCATAATGAGCTTTTCCACGGAGCCGCACACGCGGCGCTAACATCATTACAGCAGCATCCTCAGGCACACGGCGCACATGTAACATGGTTATATCTGTCCCTCTCATACAAACTCGCTTGTGTCGGGGTGTTGGATGATTTTACTCACGGCTGCTGGTGGAAGAGTGAGGTAAAACACAGACAGATGGGTAAAGAGTTTTCAAACTCACAACTCATTTATGAACATGTTTCATTAAAGGTCCAGGGTAGGAAATTTAGCGGCATCTAGTGGTGAGGTTGTGAATTGCAATCAACGGCTCACTCCAACCCTCCTTTTCGAAGCACTACGGTGGCTGACACAGGACAAAGATGTCGTTACATTTTCAATTCTTTTCCGAAGGAGAGAACGTATTTACAAAATACGCTCTGTAGAGCAGTTTGTCTGTTTAGGGCTACTGTAGAAACAACATGGAGAATGTAAGCGGACCCACTGTGTATGTGTGTATACAAATAGCTCATTACAAGGTAACAAAAACTTATCAATTTATACATTATGTTAGGTCTTTATTCACCTCTGAAGACATTGTTATGTATATGAAAACGTGACCTCACGTTGTGTCAATCACATTTACACACTTGCACTGCCTCAGATATTTTCGTCTGTCTTAAAAACTGGGTTCGATTATCATGTTCGATGTAGCAAACATTTTGAGAGGGGTTTTGACAATTGAGACACTAAAAAAACGTACCAAAATATCGGACTGTGTGTGCAAAGACTCCATGGCTGCAGATCAACCGAGGCACATTTACACGGCTGAAAATGGCAGTTGCGGGCGCTTGAATGGCGTTTTTATTCCAGGCAGAGTTGCATTGGCTACTATGATACGCTGAGCGCCGGCGCTGAGCCAGTTGAATAGAACGGCAGCTGCAGAAAACGTGACGTTTCCGTTGAAAACAATTGAAGTACATCCCGAAGGCCGGCATAAATGGACACATCCTATCATCCTCATGTAGTAGATATAACCAAACACTATTTTAAATGTGTACAGTGGCGCTGGTTTGAATCAGGCCCACATCATGTTTCCCAATCCTCTTCTACTTCTGCGATTCCTCGCCTACTCTCCTTTGTCTCTATAATTCAAAGAAAACTCGCACAAAAAAACAGTCTGATGGGTGATGTGCTGTAGAAACACTGCATCATCTCTCTAATCTCACCAGAGACAGCTGTGATTTACAAGAACTTTATGAGATGTACCCCCTGTGCCCGGACTTTTCCCAGAAATAGCAGACATGTAATGCTGTTGGAGACTGCAGAGGAGGTTCACATATGAAGCTGTGGGTTGGGAATTATGTGGATGCTGACAGATGCTCTATCAGAGATACATTGCTGTGTCCAAATGTGTTAGTTTAAAACTCAATGTTACGCAAAACTAGGTTTGACGATATTAAGAGTAGCACGCGTTCCGCTTTTTTGTTCATACAGGAGCGTCAGAACACACACATATACACCTACAAAAATGTTCCCGGGTTGTTTTGTGGCAGAACTAATGTGCGTGAGCGCGGCACAATCTTGTTATGTAAGACTTGGAGGAACCCAAAGAGACCTTTGAAAGATTCAGAGCTGAACATTTTAAATCAATTAATTTAAACATGAAGAACACAGAGTACAGGTTAGGCATTAAAGCAGTTAAACCCCTGCTTAGAGGTCATGTCATGACCCTGGAGGTCACACCCTGGTGACCCCTGACCAGGAAATAGGGGCACAGGATCGGAAATGACTCTAATCTTTGAACGATTGTCAGCGGGAAGTCCAAGGGTGAGAGGTGACCAAGAGTGCCTGTGTGTGTGTGACTACATCCCACCTGAATCCAGTTATGCATCAAAAAACAAAAGCAGTTTAGCAGTAAAAGACAGGAAGTGACAATTGAGCTTTTGCAGTTATAAGTTACATTCATTTTTGCTACTCCCTCATAAAACGTGATTAAGATTCATCTTCAATTTCAATCTGAGCAAATCAACATTCCAACAAATCTACTGAGAACAGTGTGAACAGAATAGAAGTCTGATAACACGTCTGTGAGTTCCAGAGCGAAGACACAACTTCAAAACAATGAGCTCATGCAGTCTGAATGAAGGACGGATCTGAAATGCAAGGTCAAGACTGTCCAGCCGGTCAGGAAAGATCATCTAAACCCAAACGCAGCCATGACCAAGACAAAGATTAGGGTGTCACACCCTTTGCATTAAATGAACAACAAGAAGATAAAGAATACGGCAAAAAGTGACATCATATGGTCAGGACCTATAAAACAAAGCGTTCAGACACATTCAAATATTATCTACGATATTATCATACCTCATATCTCCTCCACCAGGATTTGGGTGATATGGTGGGATAATAATCTGCATTGATTCTATTTTTTGAACTAGGCGCAGGCCTGAGACTATAAGGTCGCCATAGAATGACAGCAGTCTGCAGTGTTGTTTTGGGTCTTGACCCGATTGGATTCATGTTTTTGGGAGCAAAAATGAAATGCCACACCACCACATATCTAAACACACACAATCTAGAAGCATTAAGTGGATTCCTGCTATGACCTGCTGATAGAGTTATGTGTTGTTTACAGTAAAGGTCAAAGGTCACAAGATAAGAATCGTCCCTGTGGATACTCGACCTACCAACCCAATTATTCACACACACTCGCGCTTACACACACACGCTGCATGCGAGTACACACACAGTGTGCAAGAGGATGAGTAGAAGGTTAAAGTTCAGAGCATGCAATCAGGTGTTTGCTGCTTCATTTCCTACAAGATAGTTGTGATCATTCAACCACAGATTTTCACTGAAATAAAAATATTTTCAAGCTGCAATTCTTGCCTCTGTATTGCCATCTCAGTTTGAAACATAAAGATGCAGATTACTTTACGTACTTTTTTTGTGTTGAAGTCAAATGAAGTCAAACTGATATTTCTCGCGAATTCATACCCAACAGCTCAGATGATCTTATGATCCTATGCTTGCCGATGTGAATCAGGTTACGAGACAGAAAAAGTTTTCAACACTGACTATTTATGGCAAATCACTGACAAATCACATTTTTCATCCTTAAGTAAGTATGTAATTTTGCTGTTATAGCATAAATAATACCTGCAAAATGATAAAGCTCAAAGTAAGAATTCAGATACACACATTCTAAGATAACCAACGGTCAAATAACAGCGTCCATGACTTTAACATCGGCTGTGAAAGCTGTTCTGTGTAACACACTGATATTGTATGTGTGTGTGTGCGCATACCTCTTAAACACTTCTATGAAACGTCCTTTTAAGACCAGCTTGCAAATGTCTCCTGGTCAATCAGCTTGTTTTATTATCCAACTCGAGTCCAATATAAAAAGGCAAAACTAAAGCTTTTGATAAAAGAGTGACAGCGGTGAACAATAAACTTGAAATATAAGGTTTTTTTTATTAGAAACATGAACATCCATTGTTAAACACCCAAAAAACATAATCAAAGCCTCGGAAAAAACAAAAGACTGGCTCCTTTAATTTTTGACCCCCAAAAAAGTATTAAGTTAAAATTTGAAGGAATATTTTATCATGGAAACTGTGTAGTTTACCAACGGACACTGGCGTTTTTGGATTATAGTAAACTTATGCTTAATATTTTCGGTGAAGAACTACTCGAATGAAAGTAAAGTGTGCGTACAAAGAGTGTGAGATGACCTCCAACCAACATTCCTTCATGTACACATAATTCCCATGATACCAATGGATTGTGAATTATGTTTGTGTTTTACTCACAAGACACCTCTACTGAAAACAAGGTCTAGGAAATCTCAGTGACGTGATGTCAGATGTCATGTTACGGTGATACTTGGGCTGAAATATGTGATACAAAGAGTCTTTATCTCGGAGCAAAAGAGACTTAATCCATATCACACACATATCACAGATCTGACATCATAGCACAGAACGTACAGTAACAGAACAGAGATAAAGTGACAGTTCAGCCAAAAATGAAAACTCTCATTTACTCACCCTCCTGTCAATTCAAACCAGTATGACTTTATATCTTCTACAGAAACCAAAAGAAGATATTTTGAAGATCGTCGGCAACCATTCACTTTTAATGTATGAACACAAAACCAATGCAGGTTAACAACATTCTTCAAAATTTCTTCTTTTGTGTTCGGCGGAAGAAAGTCATATAGGTTTGAAATGACAAGACAGAACAATGACAGGATTTTCATTTTAAGGTGAACTATCACTTTAAGAGACTCCTCAGTCTGTGTTAGTGAATCTGGAGAAATAAATAGAACATTTAAGATGAGGTACGATGTTGCTGTTATCCGGTGGAGTTGAGCTTTAAAACTGGGTTCATACAAAATGTACGACTGCATTCAATGTAGAAGGCATCCTCCTTCTGTAAATATCCTACGGGTAGTGTTATGCAAGTGATTTAAAGCAATAACCTCTTGGCTAAACAGTTAATCCTCATCTTCTGGGGCTGGAGCGGCAGATAAGAGGTGCTTAACACCCAGTTAAACCTGAACCATTCAGTGTATCCAAGCTTTAATAAGCATTAGCAACTGCTTGAATAAGAAAAAGTCGCATGCACAGAAACGCTGACTCTCAACTTCTATTCAACATCATCAATCTGACACACCTGCCTACTGAAATCTGTCGACATCAGCCGAGAGTCACACAGATGCAGTTTATTACTGTATCTATGCGGTGGAATGAAATGTTTACGTGTCATAAAATATCTGAAATCTCATGGCGACTCCAGCATCAATGTGTGATGCCGAGTTAGCAGTAGTATGATCCAAGGTTTAGATCGTTCCAATGTAGCAGAAAGCACCGGCCACATCTGGATGACAACCACTGTACATTACCCACAACCACAGGCACAAAGTGTTCTTCTGTTTAAAATTCAGAGAGGGGATTTAAGGGAAAGTCATTTAACAGATGCTTTTAACCCTCATTTCATTCAAAACCGGTATATGACTCTTTGTTCTGTGGAACACAAAAGAAGATATTTTGAGAAATGTTACAGTGGTTTTGTGTCCATACAATGGATGTTAATGTGGGTCAGTGTTGTTTGGTTATCAACGTTCTTCAAAATATCTTCTTTTCGTGTTCTGCAAGGTTTGTAATATCATAAGGGAGTAAATAATGAAAGTTATTAAATATATATTTATTTGGTTAATATATCTGCTTTTCTTATAAATCTAATTAAAATCATTAAATTACTATACATTTGCAGACCTGCAACACACATCATGTGTGACAGATTATCTTCCGATCAATACAAAGATCAGGCAGGATGCAGGCAAAGAGAAACTAAAATAGGAGTTGGACAGGCAGGAAATTAGAAGAGAAGAAAATGCTCAGAGCGCCAGAGCAGAAAAGCATTGAACAAATACAGGAATAGCAAGAGGGAAAAACATCTGAAACCAAAAGAGTGGGAGAAGCAGGAGACACAAAATGTTCCGTCCTGGTTTCTAGAAGAACAAAAGAAGGAAAGATGGATTGCATTGAGAGGGAAAATCTGCCACTATTAAAACTGGGAAATCTGATAAGCCGACTGGCGAATAGAAAAGGAAGCCTGGAGGCATCACCGATCTCCACGAGTAAAGAATGAAGGCCAGCAAGTGTGCCAAAAGAACAAGACTTAACCAACCTCACTCGCTTTCTCTTTCATAAGATACTTGAGAGTCTCTGTGTATATCAGTAACACATCTATAGTTACTTCAAGACATTTAAAATCAAACCTAAACCAGATATAACATCATTGCGTATGATAATAAAATATTTATTATTCGATTTTTAGATTAATTTATCAATTTATTTTTATTTGGTGTATGCTTTTGGTATTTTATAATCTACTTGTTTATTAACAGTATATGCTGCTATATAAAATTATACAATTTTGCTTTATTTTAAGTTTTATTTATTATTATAATTTTAGTGCTTTAAACTTATTTCAGTTTCATTTTGAGGCAACATTTCAATTTTCCTTTAGTTAAGTTTTTCCAATTATTTTAGGTCAATACTTTATTTGATTTCAATGAATACATTTTTTAATAGTTTTAAGTGTAGTAAACTAAAATAACTAGGCTTGTTGCGATAGTTGGTGTCACCAGGGATACACTATGTGTGTATGTGTAAATACATGAAATATTTTTTTAAACACTCTTTTTTTTTGGTTGTTAAAAAAACTAGTTTCTTGACACTAGTTTTGAGAAAAGGTTGGGATTTCAGGTTGAGATATTGAATGTCTTGAAAATATAATTGAAAACATTTCACAGGAAGAAAGGGGAGAAGCGGAACTCGGTATAAGCAGTATTTCACAATCTTCACTTATAGAACGAGGGGCACCAGACACATGCATTACATTACATTACATTTATGCATTTGGCAGAAGCTTTTATCCAAAGCGACTTACATTGCATTGTTTCTGACTATGTGCAATCCCCTGGGATCGAACCCATTACCTTGGCGTTGCTAGCGCAATTCTCTCATCACATGAGTGAGCAGAAACACACTAGATAGATCAGGTTTGATGGAAGAGTAGGGATGTAAAGATTCACCCTGAGCCGGTTGAAAATCTATTAAAATATGTCACGATTCAAGTCGGTTGAGATGTTAAATGAATCACGTACATGTTTGAAAATCAAGAGCCGCTGTGTTTACGGCAAACTTGGATAATGTGAATTTGCTGATATTTCTTAAGTATCCTAGAATAGTACAGACAAAATCTTAGTTTGTTTATCTAAAAGTTACTTTTGAATAATTATTATTTGATTTTGAATTTGTTTTAAAATTGCAGTTTAGTTTGTATTATTTGACATAAAAGATATTTTTATATTACAATAAAATTTGCAGCGTTTGAGAAATAATAAAAGGGCAGTTGCTCACTTCTAAATTGTCTCAACTCCTTTTGTAACCGTGAATAAATCGCATTGTGAGATCAGTATCGTGAATCGCGACGCGAGCAGATTGAATCTTTACATCACTATGTAAGAGAAGTCAGTAAATTAAATAAACAACTAATCAAGTTTTTATGTTTAAATATAACCAAAACCTACAAAAAACAATCTTTGATATATGATAAAATGCCTATCATGTTTGTCCGTCATGTAAACGATGCTGTCACAACAACATGATCATTCAGACAAAAAAGGTCTTTGTGGAAACAATAATAACAAAGAATACAGTATTATGGTCGCTAAATTGTATTAATTGTTATTTTTGACCCTGTATTACTGGAGACGGTTGGAGGTGTGTTCCTCCGGTGGGTTACTCCAGATCTCGGTGTGTGAAGATGTGGTAAAACCCCCCTCACTGATTTGTGTTTTTGACACGCTGACACACCTCCTGCCATCTCTCTCTCTCTCTCTTTGTTCTCATGTGCTCTTTCTGCTTCTCTCCTTGAGACGCAATCTCACGCTTATGACATATCTCTGATTAAATATTCTGTGCTCATATGCCTCAAAATATCCAGTTAGAGCTAATTCATTTTACTGGAGACCTGCGATGTTCTTTCTGAGAAAACCAGATTACACAGGTATGACGATCTGATGTTTGAGGAGAAAAACCTCTTCTGGGTTTTCTGTAAAATCTTGGTCTCTTATAAAGTCAAAGGTAAGGTAAAATTACCTTTATTCTGATCCTTAAGAGCACTTTATTGGACCAAAAATGTGTAGACGCCCCAACGGATAGGATAAATAATTCATATTTTTGTCCGTCTTTCCTGGAAGACTGTGAATCTGAAACATGCACATCTACAGCTTTCCAGTAGATCAGTGGTAAGAGCATTGCGTTAACAATGCAAGGTTGCTGGTTCGATCCCAGGGGATTGCACATACTTAGAAACAAACGTATAGGATAATGCAATGCAAGTCACTTTGGATAAAAGCATCTGCCAAATGCATAAATGTAATATGTAAATGTAAATCTGTCATGTCCACTTTTAAGTGAACACTGGCACATAAATATCTTCAGATACACACTACTGCTCTTAAGTTTTCCACATTTTTATATAATAGTAAACTGGAAAAACACAAACTTAACTATGGATATTATGTTGTGACTACAACTGTATTACATTTGATCATTTTCAAAGCGGTCACTCCGCCTGGAATTTGCAGAAATGTTCTCTTGACTTTTTATCGAGCAGCTTCTTAAGTAACTGACTGCAGGTTATTTTTATTATTTTGCCATTTAAGTAATCCACTACAAAACTTCAGTTTTGTGATTTAAGACAGTTAAAGGAACAGTTCACACAAAAATAAAAATTCTGTCATCATTTTCTCACCCTCAGATTGTTCCAAATCTGTATAAATGTCTTTGTAGTGATGAACACAAAAGAAGATATTTTGAAGAATGTAGGAAAGCAAGGAGTTCGAAGGCACCATTGAATACCATAGTAATGTTTCTACTCTGGGTCAATATTGGCCAACTGTTTGGTTACAAGTATTCTTTCAAATATCGTTCTCTGTTTTCATCATAACATAGCATTTATACAGATTTGGAACAATCTGAGGGCGAGTTAATGAGGACAGAATTTTTATTTTTGGGTGAACTGTTCCTTTAAGCATTAGCCTACAATCCCAATTTCTAAGGTTATTTCATCTCAAGTGACCCTAGACGTTTAAACGGTAGTGTTAATTAAATGCTAACAGACATTGGCCGAACGTAACAAAACCCCATTTCAAATCTTTTCTAGGATGAGGATCATACATGATGAAGCACCAGCGGCTCATATCGCAGCACTTAATGAGAAATCATTATTCGTCTCTCATCATCCCTTGTTCTTTTCTCAGCGAGCAGATACTCCAGCTGGACCTTTTATTTCCGTTTGCGACTATACTCTGTTATATACATGTGTGTTCTGTTGAGAAGACATTAATGGACGGCTGGTGCTTTAGGGATCTCTGTGGGATCCGGGTTGTTTAGGTAAGTATTGATTTACACTGGTGATGAGGAATATCACAGCGAGGAAACTCAATGTTTTTCTCTTCCATGACTCCACGAATCCCTTTGATCTTTGTGCTGCGAGCGCTTTAAGCATGGATGAATACTTCAGTTGGAAGTGAGATGAAGACACAAAGATAAAGAGAGAGACAGAGAACCGCTACGGGAATAAAACAATCAATAAATACCAAAACTGATTAGAGTTTCCTAAGAAAGATGCTGATAAACATGTTGGCAGGTCTGTGAATATTTCGGCTAAATGAAGATGTTTTCACAGGGGCTGGTGTCCCACTTTGTGTCCAAACATGACCTAGTTATATCCTCATTGCTAAACTAATGCCAGATCATTTTCATTGCATGAATTCAAAGTGAAAAAAGAAACTGGGAACGCTTCGGGGAAACGCATATAATTGAGGGTAGTTGCGGAGGCAGGCAGAACTGTTATTGTTGCTTATCCTCAACCACTTCACTTGCTTAAAAACTTCTTTAAAAAAACAACAAGAAACAACAACCACACACTGGCTTCACAACAGTGATAAGCACACACTTTTGCAGAAAATGAAAATGTTGTGTTTTTTATAAATGCCATTTATTTAAATTTTGTCCCAAAATGTTTTATTAGTTCCAATATGAATCAATTAAAATATAATGAAATGATATAATTTAACCAAAATGAAATAAATGTAATATACACAAGCCTTCTTATTCCACTTACAATTGTGTTTGAGTTAATCATTGGATTTCATACTGATGTATTAATATGTAACACTATATATTTAGCAATTTTTATTTGTGCTGAGATCACACATTATTTCTGTGATTAATCACGATTAATCGCACATAACATTAATGTTTTTAGATATACTTTCACATTCTTATAATTTCACATTTACTCTACAAATTAATGTAGAAAAAAAATATTTCTTTAACTACATCATTTTAAGAATAAAGGGCAACATTCTGATATTAGTGCTGCAACTGATGTCTCCAGCAAAATTGATTCTTTTTTCTTAATTTTAACATTATTATTTATAGCCATTTAACATTGAAGAACAGTATGACTGTGAGTTCTAACAGGTAGGAAATATATAGAAATTAAATTAAAGGATATTTGCCCACCTTCACGTCTCATAGTCATTTTTATTCCTATTATGGAAAGTCAATGGAGGCAAATTCTGAAGTTCTCAAACACTTTACAGTGTTTAATGCTAAATTCTAAATTAATACAGAATTGAAGCTACAAAACAATTACGCTTTCTTTGGTTCTTTTGTTGAATGTCCAATTTTTTATGTATATTTTTTATGTATAATCTTTTCTCTCCTACTGATGTAAACACAGACAGCCACTGCTAGCATCAGCCGGGTTTGGCTAATTGATGTCATTTATATGCACCAAATCTGTCCTGCCAATTTGTTATTGTTCACACCCTGCAGCGAGCATGTGTATGTATCTGGAGGTCCTATAAAACACCCATCTGTCAGGCCTGAGTGATTCTGAACCCCTCAGGGATTGTGAGATGTTTCAGAGAAAGTAAAAAAAAGAGAGATATTATGACATGGTACAAAACTACATGACAGTCGGAGCGCTGATGATTAATGACTGTCCAGAGTGTTTACATCATCAAATCTGCTCCATGTAGATATATTGTTCTTTACCATGAACAACAGCAAAATTGACGTAAAAAAGAAGAAAATTAATTAGAAAAATGTTCAGAATATTGAAAATGTTTCCACATTTTGGGTCCATCCCTGTTTACCTGACTAGGTCTCCATGAGGAGAACAAAGGGGGTAAAGGAGGCCATGATGTTTCATTAATGTACACATGCACTAACAGAGACACTTTATGATTAAAAGCCATCCTTTTCTCAACTCTTCCACCCTGTTGTGATACATGGTTTTATCTAAGGGCAGTGTCGCTTTCAATAAAGAATGAAACTGTGCGTACTATTTTGAAACCTGACCTTGAACTTTGTACCAGAAGAATGTTCAGCCAATCATAAAGAAGTAATTTACATATAAAACAAACGCTCGATCATCATTCCAGAACACTTTTAGGAAAGATTAAAATTTAGTTTGATAAAACAAAGCTATAACTGTAACAGAATCTCATCCCCACCCGCAGAGATGATTATAACTACAAAACACAAGATCTCAGCAGACATGAGAAGACCTTGAGATAACGGCTATAGAGAGAGAGATAGGCTTGTGATCTTAAAGATGTTCTGCCAGTGATGTGCGGTGGTTGTCCTCCTGTGCTATTATATAACAAACCACAGAGAGAAGAGGATCACAGAATCACGATCTGTTTCTATGTACCACTCACATCACTGCAGGAGATGATCATTTAAAACAAAATACTCAAATGTTCTTTAACTAAACTAGACCTCCATAACTTTTGAAGTTCAAACCAGCGTCCTATCGGTGCTTTATAATAAATAAGTATCTTTTTAAATACGAAGCAATAAAGTGGCAAATTCCATCTAATTTAAAGAGAGAACAATTAGATATGTCAAATCATACAACAGAAATAAACATAACATGAAATATAAGAAGAGATTTGAATAGAGGAAATGTCGGTTATTGTAAGATTTTTTTTCCTGGAAATATACATTTAGAAGCAACTACTAATCGAAACATTCATCCATACACAAGATACATACAGTAAAGTATATACGGCCACGGAAAAAAAACATTTTGATCATCATCTCCAAATCCAGGTTATCCCATAAAACATATTTTTAAACTTTTCCAAAATACATGAAGAAATATGACCGTTGTATTACTTAAAAGTGAATATGAACTCTGAGATCAGAAAAAATAGCATCGTTTCTGTTATTTTCACCTGTTTTTACGGTTTACATTTTTCTGCAAATAAATGCAAATAGAAACAAGATTTTTATTTAAATTTAGGAGAAATGTTTTCACTTTTCAACATTTGATCAGAGAACAAACAGTTCAAGCTTTGGTTTTGTAAGTGTATGGGATGTAAACACGGACGAGGAACATCACATGAACGAAGCACATTTTCAATCAACCTCAAAGTCTAATTTGACATGTTATGTGTGTGTTTGTAGTTAAATGGTATCGAGCGGTTTTCCGTAAGTAGTCTCTCTCTCTTCAGACCCGTACAAAGGCAAGAGCACTTTAAGACTCTTTACTGAATAATTGCTGATGAAACACTCAGGGGTCAAAGGTCATCTCCCAGTGGTCTTAACACATGAAGATATGCTCCAATAAACAGCCACGGGTGAAATAAATGGATCATACAAGACTCAATCTGCAAAACCAAACAAATGAACAGCAGCGTTGCTGTAAATGAAAATGTATTACTTATTAATCTTTAATAGCAACGCTCATTAAGGTTTCATTTGTGGACGTGGAAAGATAAATATAAGCTCTCCCGTCTCTCTATAAAACGTGACTTCAGTAACAGGGTGTATTAAAAGCAGAAGGGAGTTGCTACAATGTGACCATTTAAGGATTAGAAGATGTAGGAGCCAGAAAGTTGTTCAATAAATCAGGATTTCTCCAGGGAGGGAAGGGAAACATTTTGGCCCCGTCCACCTCGAGCAGAGCGGTTAAGAAAACAGAGCCACGGAGGGCAAGATTCAAAGAGAAGATCAGACTCGCCACTGCAATCGTCAACATACACAACATTACATGACCCGAATGAAAGAACTTCATCAGTTCCGAAGAATAAGGCTTGAGAAGGTCCAGATGTTTGACTTTGGGTTCGACCAGTTGACAAATAATAACAATATAAAACAACATCTTTATGACACATTGAAGGAATGTAATGCACTTTCCACATCTAAATATCACGTTCAAGTCCCGGTGAACCTGAAGTTGCGATCGTTTTACTTGCGTATTTTTGACGCATTTCCGAGTGAAATGGAATTTTAAATGAGAACAACAGTGGGCGTGACTTTCGTCTTTCTCTGCGATTTGATTGGACGTATAAAAACAGCCGTTGCATTAAGAAATGGAACTGACACCAGACTGAGAGCTGAAGGGGAGGAGTTAACGGATGCTCCGCCCCAAGCCGTCTAACGTACGTCATTTAAAATGAATAATCATTACAGGACGAAAGGGCGTTTTCAGATTTTGACTTAAGGTTATGAGGGCACACGCTTTTTAAAAGAGAATGACCCGCATTGATCAACTGTTTACAATAAACGCTTCAATATCTCATAAAAAAATATGGATTGGCATTTTAATCTAAATGGGACTTTAATGTATATATTCATACCTCATATTCTATCATTAACTATAATGTTACTTCAATGTCTAACAAATAACATGGTATTACCATAGTATGCCTAAACACCACAAACTTGTTGTTTCGACCCATGGCTGGGTCAAATATACACAAACCCAACTGCTGGTTTACATCAACTCAATGGTTATATTTGACCTGACCATGGGTTGAAACAACCCAGTTTTTAATAGAATGTTGTAGTAAGATACATGTCCAAAAAACATAAAATCATGGTGTCACAGTGCACGTGCACAGTAGCAGCTGTTATGACATGAGATAGACGTGATGAGGTTTAGAGAAGGTCAGTGGACAGGTGCAGTATGACTTTAAACCTGATGAAGTCATTAAAGTGTCTCATTGTCTCTGAATGAGCCATATTTCCCAGCACAGCTGTGTATCTCAGCCCACTCTACACTCATTACCCGTCTTAGATTGGTATAACCACAGCACAAATGATCATATTCCACAACAGCATCATTGCTTTCACAAGAGAAGAACAACAAGCAATGAATGAAAAATATACACAGGACGTGTGCCCTGGACAGAGACAGATCTCCGATCTCTCAAATGTTTTGTTATAGAACAACTTCAAGTGTTCTGAGTGATATCTGAGGTCTGATGAGTGGTTGCTAAGGTGTTGCAAACGGATTTTTTCTGCACAGGTGCTTTGCAAAAATGCAAAATTGTTAGAAACTCAAAATAAATAAATTTGACTTGTTGCAAGGGCATTTTGGGTGGATGCGTAAGTGTTTCTATGCAGATCCTAAAGTGTTTTGGTCGGTTTCTAAAGTGTTGTTTTGCAGATTATAGTATGTTTTGAATGGTTGTTATGGTGTTGCTATGCAAATGCTAGGGCGTTTTGACTGGATGCTTAGATGTTTTTATGCAGATGCTAGGGTGTTTGAGTGGTTTCTGAGGTGTTGCTATGCAGATTACAGAATGTTTTAACTGGTTGCTATGGTGTTGCTAGTATGTTTTAGGCGTCCCTAAGGGGCAGATTATAACATGTTTTAGGTGTTCCTAAGCAGATGCTAGGTAGTGGGTAAATGGGTGTTTTGGGTGGTTGCTATGGTGTTGCTATGTTGTTTCTATGGTGTTTCTATGCAGATGCGAGGGTTATCCAGGGTGGGTGCGTATATGTTGCCAAGCAGTTGCTAATGTGTCATAAAGGCTGCTAGCGGGTAGTGTTGGGTTTTGTTCGAATTTAGCAATTCCGATTTCGATTCTTATCGATTCCCAGTTTCGATTCCACAGTTGAAGTAAACATTTAGATATCAACCTGTGCGATCATTTAACCTGCTTATTGACTGGTTTAATAAAGTATATATACATTTATGATCACCATTGTGTGTATATATATATATAAATATATATACACATACATAGCAGCCATGTTTTGTCAGATTTTTTTCAATTTGTATTAACATACCTTAACTACATAATGGTTAAACTATAGTTTCTATAATGAAACTATGGTCAATTTGTGGTTCATGTGCTTTATCACAAGTTAACACAAACACATTTATTAAAATATGCACACAGGAATTGATCATAGGTATAATTTCAAGTATCCAATTCCTGTTCCTTTACCAATCCGATCCGATTTATCTGCCAGCACTCAAGAAGAGAACGCTTAACAGAAAGTAAAGCAATTCGAAAAGTAATAGCACTCCTCTCCCTATATTCAATATTCTGTAATTTATATACACAGTCTGAGGGATTGTTGGCCAAGTGACAGTAAAAACCTGTGAAGTTCTAAATCTGTCTCAGTCCCGGCACAAGCTCTGCTCTCAGCACCAATGACACTCCTCCTTTATTTCAACACCCTGAAATACAAACAGAGCCTCTCACAGGCAGAAAAAGACTGACTTCAGTATCAGAAGTCTTCCTGTTCAGGAAGGAAGGTATTAACTAGTAGGCCAAGCAACCGAATATCTCTTAAAAATATACGGTACACCACAAGAGAGCGGTGAAGTGGGCCAGAGGTCACACATACTAAGAGTTTTGTGTGAAACAGACCTACTGTACGAACAGTCCTCTCACTTTGAAGAGCCACTTGACTTGGTTTCAATTACGAGGGAGTATAAGGCGGGTGTGTTCAGCAGATGTGCTTTTTCCCAGAACAAACACACATTCACACTGTGTATCTGGGTAATACCTGTCAACTTTCTTCAAAAAGGACCATCTGCTCCAACAAGTTGGCCTACAAACTCTTTGGATCTTTTCAATTTTGTTCATTTCCAAATTACTTTTTAGTTTCCATTATGAAGTGTAAGCTACAATTTGGTTTACTGTGGTGTCTCTTTTCCCCAAAGAGTGTTACACTGATGTAAACGGTGTTGTGTGTGTAGCCCGTGGTGGTACAGTGTGTTCGTGTTTATGGGAATGATATGCACATCACATTTTGTGAAAACAAGACTGAACTCTCTTGCTCTTCATTCACCTACGGCACAAACCAGAAATAAACTGCAGTAGATCCACCTCATTTTGGAACCCTGTCCCAGACTTAAAAGCATGCAAGAAATCATTTATCTAATCGTTTTTGAATAACAATTTGACAAGAGGTTGGATCGTAGACAGTAGCAAAACAAAACAGATTGATTATGACAGTCGAAGAGCAAAATTAGCCGCTAACATGGCCGTCAAGCTACGTTGTCACGCTAACACGCAGCCAATAGAATACGAGGTCACTGAGGAATTAAAAAAAACGTAAAAAGTCCTTGATTTGGGTTTCCCTGCTCCAAATGTCTACTAAGCACCACACAAAACTTTGCACGCTCTGTTCTCATCAAACACACACACGATTAAGTTTAATTGGTGCATTTCCCAAGCATGCAGGGAGCCGTGAGTTCTCAGGCAGTCAAAGACACGCCACCGCCACACATCTGCAGCACACGCTAATACCAGACAACAATTACTGTCCATGAGTCACGTCAGCGAACTCCTAGAAATAAAACCAGCCTGGCGGGACAGACTCACATGTGATGGTATTTTCCACCTACCTGAACTTGACCCTTTCCCATGATCTTGTCCACAATTTCGTTGTCGTCCTTGTTGAGTTTGGTTTTGTCGTAACACTTCTCGTAACACAGGATCCGCAGACACTGGGAACCCTCCAGCTCTATCTCAAACTCCTATTGGAGGAGAAATGAATCAATCGCGGATACACGGTTGTGATTTGCCAAATGACACATGCAGTGTTCGGGTCATTGGTTGCAGTAGTAAACAAACTTGATCTCACCTCATTCCACTGTGGTTCTGCTGTGTCTCTGAACACACGGGTTTTGGCCTTACTGACGAAGTATCCAAAAGAATCCACCTCAAGTGTACAGTACAAACCTATAGAGAACACATAACAATGACATCATCAAAAAACTGAGCGCTTCAACACAAAACTCTGATCGCATGATTTTCACACATGCCTGTAAGAGATGCAAATGTCTATAGTTGTATATATTCATATGTATGTTATCTGTGTACTCTGTGTATCTTTAACGTTTATGGTGTCTGATGAGTATTGTTATTTTTGCGATATATCTAATTGTATTCTCCATTCAGGACTTTTATCGCAAAACATGGCGTCCAACTTTGGAAAATTGATGTCTCTGCTTTTTATTTAAATATATTTTATATACATTCTATATCTTTAATATATGTTTTATATTAAAGAAGTATTAAAGTGTTTTTATTCATATTGTGAAGTTGTGCTTGGAGTCTACAGTATATTAGAATAAACCCTATATTTCGCAATACGCTGTTCTGTAGCTTGTATTTTAGTCAAAGAACACTTTAAAAGTTTAGTGTTTTTTTCCTTTTTTACAATACAACAAATATTCTGATAGTTTAATTCAACCTAAAGTGGCGTTGAAAGCAAACACTGTACAAAATTGTCCCTACTGAAAACACGTCTGGCCACTACTGAGACCATTTCAAAGACCATTTTCAGTTTTTTTGAAATTACCGTTTAGAGATTTGTGTTTAGGTAAAATGATCATTTTGGTTTTATTCTGTGAACAACTAACAATATTTCATGAAAATTTCAATTAAAAATATTGTTTCTTTTTGCCTTTATTTGCAGAAAATGAAAACTGGAGAAACAGGTGAAAATAACAGAAAAGATGCTCTGTGTTTTTCTACCTCAAATACTGCAAAGAAAACAAGTTCACATTCACTTTTAAGCAATACAACAGTCATATTTCTACATGTTCAGTATTTGGGAAAAGCTCAAAACGTATTAATTTATGTGATGAAAAAATCAAATTATGGAGTCTAATGTTTAAAATGAAAGGAAGACCAATTACAGAGTAACCGATAATATTGTGCAATTAAAGAAAACATTAAGACTTTATATAATTCCTTTATGTTGTGTTTAAAGGCACATACAGTAACTTTAACTGTAAATATTCTCTGAATAGCTCACTCCACCCACATCATGTATGTACATAAAAACCTTTTCTCTCCATCAACACCATCAATTATCAAACACATCCACATGTGTCAATACTCCCACAGAATACAGTGAACACACACACATAAAGAAAGAGTCATGTCGAGTACACAAAGCATTGAACTAATCAATTTATCTGGCTATGTGTTTCCCGTCACGCACACTTCTCTCACAGCCACTATATTTTATCACATCGCTTTAGTGGGTGTGGCCTACCGACAGCATGATGGATTACAACCCGTTGTGACCTCTGACCTCAGGAATATGTGTGGTGTATGTTTTAGGCGGGTGAGAAATGAGGTGATGTTCACTTAGTGTAGTGATGCTGTCACAAAAGAGCGCTCGACTTCACAAAACGCGTTGTGAGTCTCGTGGGTGAGGGTTTAACGTGCGCATGGAGTCGGTCAGATCGGCCGGTGGTAATTGATAGTCTGGTATGTTATATGTATGTTAATGAATGTGGGGAGGATGTATTGGTTTATAATGAGACTGTATGAGCACACACACACAGACGGGTGGTCAGTTACACTGTCTCCAAGTCGTGTTACAAGACGAACACACATTTACAATACGACATTTCGTAATTACAGCTCGGACAATTTCTGAGCCTTTGAACCATGGTTCATTCTTCATTTTTGTTAATTTCATTTTCAATTAAATTTTAACTTTAAAGTCAGATTAACACGAATTTGTTTTCCTATGTCAAATGGCTTGGCAAGTCCTATTTTTTTCGGCTGTGACAAGACAACATATCCCTGGTACTTCATAATAATGATAAATGATAAGCATATCGGTGCTGTCCCTAAATCATCATTATTATAAAACCTTTATGTTTGTCACTGGGATTTGCAAATATATAACCAATAAAAGTTTTAAAAAGTGCAGTTCAACTTAGACAACACCGTTTTTCATCATTTAAAATGTACAGAGCCGATCGCTGGAGAGGTTGCGCTTTCGAATCACGGCTCGCCGTCCTTTCCCAATCCCGCCCCCCATCTCACTCCCCTCTCGCTTCCTGTCCTCTCTCCCACTGCCGTCTAAATAAAGGCCAGAATATAAAAACTGCCAAAAATAAAAAAGTACAGTGCTTTTTCCATTTCCCGAAAAACTGCATATTTGGACTTCTGAGGTTTTCGGAAAGAAAGCAACGATAAGCAAAACCAATAATGATACTGGTCTCTTCGTTGTCACTTTTACAACTTGTCATTTGTTGTCTCGCATTTATTACTTCCTTTATATTTCTTTACATGTGTATATTTGTGTAACTAGCAGTGCTGTCTGGTTTCTTCTGTCCTGTGGGAAGTCATTCAAGAAATAAGACTTCCTTACACACCTAATTCAAGTTTGCTCTTAATATCTTGCATAATGGCTATAAAAACCTCCTCAATGTATTATTTCATTACATTCAACTCAAAATCACTTCAATGCAAATGTCTCATCTTAATATTTCGCAATTCTTAAAAGGAAACTTGAGAAAGAGAATTTAGCCCCCTTAAAAACTCTTCTTCAAACAGGATTTCTTCATGCGTGTCCCATTTTCCCCCGCCTGAGCGCTCTCATCAAAAACATGAAATAAGGCCAGCTATATCCCTCCCGGTTTCAGTTTTAGCAGCACTAGGCACAGAAACCCAGTTCTTCAGAGAACGGCAGATGTATTTATAAAAACATAAATATCCGGCGTGAATCAGGACTATGAGGGGGCCTAAAGTAGTATGTTGTGTTTCTTAAGGGTTCATAGGTCACAGAAAGCCTTAAGCAGGCTCATAAAGACTGATATAGTGCACTGTCATTATTGACACGAAAACCTTTAATTACTTCTGAAGCACGTGTTCGACACGCTCTTGCTGTTAAAAAGAGCTCCCATTATATCAAAAGTGATAAATAATCATTTCAGTGACGGAAAGTAAGAGGTTTGGTGCGTGGATGAAAAGACATAAACTGAAAACTAATGGTGTTGTATACACACACAATGGGTAAGAACACGTCCTGGAGCTGATGTTACGAGAAGAAATGAGATGGTGATGAGCTGATAAAAGCCATATGGCAGCCGGGTGACCCTCTTTTCTCTCACAAATTTACAGCATTGATGCCAGAAGTACAACTACGGTATATTGTGCACATTATTGTTATCATGCAAATATAATGTTTAAGATTTAAAGTAATGAATTTGTACTGTATTAGAGGTCAGAGTCTATGGGCTTCAAATGGATGTGATGTATTGATTTACACGGTCTTGCAATAACAAACCGCATAACTGAATTTCTCGGAGTGATCCGAATCGAATTAAACTGAAATCTGTGTGAAATGTGAAGAGATGAGGGGATTAGATCGACGGATAAAACGGAGCCGAAACCCACGAACCAGGCAGAGAAAAAAGCAATTTACTGTAAGCGTCAAGACAAAAGAAAAGTATTCTGGGTCAGTATTTCTCCCTCAAGCTCTTTTTATCAGGAAGTCAACGACCCAGTTTGTATTCACGGCCCGAAGCAAAAGATCTGGATGTGTTTCCAGTCAAAAAGGATCAAGGCCTTTAATTAATAAACAGAAGAATTCAATCATCCGATTAAGCCGTGTAACCTCTTCCGCTTACAACCGGACGTCCGTTTCAATATATACAGATGAACACACACACCTGCATATGCTGAACACATGTTTACACACACAAGACGACCGATAATCCTAGAAAACAAGACGTTAATACAAACAACGGCTCTTTAAATGAGACAAAATATTTGACGTGATTCCATAGAGATACAAAACACACCCGAGGCACGCGTCACACTATGAGCTGATGTCCTGTACTGTTTCTTTCTATGCAGATTGTGGTGTAATTGATACGAGGCGCACTCGCTTATAGTGAAAAAATATTTTCTCAGTAATAATAACACACTTCTCTGTTTCCCAAACATATGTTGGAAATTACTTGTTCTTTGGATACGACTGTACTGACCCCCTCTGCGGGGGTCTATACTGTACCATGGCATGCTGGGCTATTTATTTTGTTTAAAGTTGTGGACACGCTCTGTATATCCAGCCTTCCATACAGGTATATTCAGAGGAGCATAAAACATACAAAACGCTTCGAACTTACTGGCTGATTCCTTTAAGCCCGTGGCTTTGTGAACGATGACGTGGAGGAAGCCGTTCAGACCAGGAGATTCCTCATCTGGAAAATACAAGAAATACATGTCATTGTTTCTGTTTAGTGTCAGTGGTTTGATTCTCGTGAATGCGCAAATTGATCAAATGCAGATGCATTAAGTAAAAATGTCTGCCAAATGCGTAAATGTGCTTGCAAAAGAAAAGTGCCCATCTACTGCTGCTATATTCATCATTTAAGGTATACTGTAATTCACCCAAAAATGTGTATTCTGTCATCATTTATTCACCCTCATGTCATTTAAAAAAGAAATCAGCAGAAAACAATAGGAGATATTTTGAAGAATGTCGGTAACCAAACAAAGGGGTACCCATTGACTTGCATTGGTTTTGAGGTCTGTACAATAGAAGTGAATGGGTATGACTGCCATTGTTGACATTGACCAATTGACATTCTTCAAAATATCTTCTTTTGTGTTCTGCCAAAACGAAAAGAACTCATTTAAAATGACATGAGGGTGAATAAATGATGAGTGAATTTTCCTATAAATCATCGTCGTTGATTTACTTACAATCCTCCATTTTTTAGAAACACATTAAAGTCTTCAGTTACCCACATGGTTTCTGCTAAAACACGAAAACATTTGACCGACCACCCAAGAATGACTTTGAGAAGCATGCGAGTGTGTTCATGTATGGAGGGGATGAGAGAATTCCTTCAGGGAAAGAAAACAACTGCTGTTGTTTATCAGTGGAAGAGCGTCTGAGTATCGAATCACCTCCGATTCGCTCTCTGTGCACAATATCAGACATTTGTCTGACATATATATGTGAGCTGTTGGCGGCGAGTATTGTATGTGTGTTTACGTCTGAACACTATTCTTATCTCCTGTCTGTGTGGTCCATTTCTGTGCAGGTGATGATGGAGGATTTATCCTGACATGAGGATAATATATCTAGCCGTCTATAACACAGTGTCACAAATTGTTGTTTCGCCCGACCTTTTTATAGTTCTTGTACGATTCTGCGGTGCTAATTATTGTGTTAATATTTATTTAGATTTAGCATCAATGTTTTTAGTGCTTATTTAGCTCTAGTATATGTTGAGTTTATTTCATTAATTGCGATATATTGGTATAATGCAAATAAACAAAAACTGTTCAAATTTCCACATATTTTAAAAATAGTTTTTATTCCAATTATCACTGTCAGAAAATTCTAGAAATGTCTGTAGCGCAGGGAAGGTGTGACAAAGCGATGATGGGTGACTACGTCTGGAACTTTGTTTGTGAAGACGGTATTAGTCATAAAAGACAAAAACATCAAAAGTTTTGTACTTTTGTACTCATTTTTAGTAATTATTATGCAAAACTTTTGTTTTGAAGCCAGTACCTTATCATTTCTGTGTACGAGTGTGCACCGAAATGTATAAATGTGTGAAAAAGTATTTTTTGTAAATAAATACTGTCAATGGTAAAATAAAATAAATTTGATTTTCGTATTCAGCAAGTTAAACTTCATGAAGAAACAGTAAAATATTCAGCAAAGCACAACTTACATTTTTTCAATATTCCGTCATTTACTCACTGTCAAAGCTGTATATGACTGTTTCTTCAGTCAAACACATAAAAAGATATTTTGAGAAATGTCTCATTGGCTTGTGTCCATATAACGGAAGTCAATGGGGTTCAATGTTGTTTGGTTACCAACATTCTTAAAAAAATATCTTCTTTTGTGTTCTGGAGTAGAAAGAAAGTCGTACAAGTTTGAAATAACAATAATTGGTGAAAGAATTTCATTTTTGGTGAGACGTCTCTTTAAGTGGTCAAATGCATTGTGTATAGATCCAGATTAAATTCAATATGATCTGAAGTGTGAATATGACCCGGAATAAAAAATGTGTTTCTCCACATACAGATCAGACCAAACCTAAGATCACAACCACTTGACTTAAGTCATTCTTTGTAAAAGGAGCTGTTGAAAAGAATGCAGATGTCAAAGCAAATCAAAACAGAGTCACATGAGAGGAAGTCTACAGCTGCCTTCACTAAAACCCTGAGTTTGGATGTCCACGCCGAAAGCGTTGAGCGTCATGTGAAGTGGGTTATAAAAACACGATTCATGAAAACAATATTTACGCCAAGCCCCAGCGAAAGCAAAGATCCAACGTCTTACGTACTGAAAGAGTCCTGAGAGAAGACCTGCTGTACATGAGCAGTCGGTCACTTCAGGGTGGCCCCGACTGACCGACCTCTCACACACACACACAGTTCAACTTATCGCATCAATATCACTAGCAGTGGGTGGCACTCCTCGAGTCACGGACTCCTCAAGGAAGTCAAGAAGCCGAGAATCTCTTTGAGCATCCACTGAGAACACGTGAGAGGATAAACAATCACAGCCGTGTGTGAAGAGTCCAAACATTGTGCGGATATAGTCAACTGACCTGAACTCAATAACACATTTGAGAGCTGAGCATCATGTAGTCATGCCCCCTCAAACACCTCACACAGAATTATGGGAAACATCTGGAACATTGTCTTTAAATAATGAAAACAGAATGGGTTTAATCTTAAAGATGACCCTTCCAGCTTGAACCATGAGCACATCTACACTCTCACTGTGGTGATAAGAGCAGAAAAACAGCAGCAGACTTTTGTCTTCATGTAAACTTATATTAGAATCTGACAGCTGAAAGATCTGAGCTGAAGAAGGAGAGGGCTGTGTGTGTGAGTGCATAGTTTGTGTTTGATCTGATGGTGTTGTTGTGTGTGTGTAGTTTGTGTTTGATCTGATGGTGTCTTTGTGTGTGTGTAGTTTGTGTTTGATCTGATGGTGTCTTTGTGTGTGTGTAGTTTGTGTTTGATCTGATGGCGCTGTTGTGTGTGTGTAGTTTGTGTTTAATCTGATGGTGTGTTTGTGTGTAGTTTGTGTTTGATCTGATGGTGTTGTTGTGTGTGTGTAGTTTGTGTTTGATCTGATGGAGTGTTGTTGTGTGAGTGTAGTTTGTGTTTGATCTGATGGCGCTGTTGTATGTGTGTAGTTTGTGTTTGATCTGATGGTGTTGTTGTGTGTGTGTAGTTTGTGTTTGATCTGATGGTGTTGTTGTGTGTGTGTAGTTTGTGTTTGATCTGATGGTGTTGTTGTGTGTGTAGTTTGTGTTGATCTGATGGTGTTGCTGTTTGTGTGTAGTTTGTGTTTGATCTGATGGTGTGGTTGTGTGTGTGTGTAGTTTGTGTTTGGTTTGATTTGATGGTGTGTGTGCGTATGTTGTATGTGATCTGATGGTGGGTGAGTGTAGTTAGTGTTTGATCTGATGGTGGGTGAGTGTAGTTAATGTTTGATCTGATGGAGTGTGTGTGTGTAGTTTGTGTTTGTTCTGATGGTGTGTGAGTGTGTAGTTTGTATTTGAATCTGATGGTGTGTGTGTGTAGTTTCTGTTTGATCTGATGGTCTGTGTGTAGTTTGTGAGCGTGTAGTTTGTATTTGAATCTGATGGTGTGTGTGTGTAGTTTCTGTTTGATCTGATGGTCTGTGTGTAGTTTGTGAGCGTGTAGTTTGTGTTTGACCTGATGGTGTGTGTGTTTGTGCGAGTGTAGTTTGTGTTTGACCTGATGGTGTGTGTGTGTCGTTTGTGTTTGATCTGATGGTGTTGTTGTGTGTGTGTGTAGTTTGTGTATGATCTGATGGTGTGTGTGTGTGTGTACTTTGTGTTTGACCTGATGGTGTGTTTGTGTGTGTACACATGTAGTTTCTGTTTGATCTGTTGGCGTGTGTGTGTGTTGTGTTGGGGGAGAGCAGGGTTTGTGAGTCTGTGTGGCAGGGGTTACATTCCTCCAGCAGCTGGTCTTTATTTCACCTCATTCTCTCCATCTTATATTTCTCAGCAGGAGGGATGTTGTTGGGTTCTGAGGGTGATCTCAGGGGTCTTCTGTGTATGTCACTTATGAACTGCTTACACACATATTTAAACTCAAGACCCCTGAGAAAAACAGCGACACTTAGACATCATGTCCACTTATGACATTTATATGTCAGTGGACTGATTCTGTAACACTATAAAATATTGTCATTTGATGATTTAACTTCCTTGGCAACTATAAACCGTGTCAGACAATCAGATTTCAAACTCAGACATTGTTTTTACACAGCTTACCATCTTTGTTGCTGGTGACGGGGATGTTGTGGACGGTTCGCAGTTTGAAGCAGGAGCCGGTTAACACCTGCAGTTCAACAGAGCTCAACACACACGTCTGCAGATCTGAAACACACACACACACTATAAGGACCAGGTGCTCCGTACACACCCTTCAGTGCCAGACAGAATGTCCTGACCTTTCTTCTGCAGTTTCTGGATGCTCTCGCGCCATTCTGACCTCTCGTAATCTGACGACAGCAAGAACAGGAAACTCTACAGACCGAGAGAGAAGAGAATGTGAACATGGTGAAGAAAAACAATGGCGCCACCAGGTGGACAGCTACAAAATTGACAGAACATTTGCATTAAAAAGTCCCAAAGAAAACGAGTCATTCTGGGTCCTGCCCTTGAAGGAAAGATTTAGATTGTATATTCCAGAATACACCATGAGCACCAAAAATTGTAATGCATTAAAACTAATGCATAAGTTCCAGTTTTAAACCTTTTCCAAACCGTTGTCATGCAGCATGAAAAATGATTTCATAAGGAGGAGTATTTTTTTAAAATGCATAAGTAAAATGCAGTTGAAAGTTACAACTCAATTCCTGCTTACAGAAATGCCTTTTTGAGAGGTTGTGTTGTGTCATACCTTGTTGTGTCTGTTGTGAATGCGGAACGGGATGGTGGGCGAGTGTAACAGCAGATACGACTCCTGCTCGTTCATCTTTTTCCTGAGGCGGTCAACGTTGCGACTCTGACCCTTTTGTGATTTCTGTCCACACACAACATCAATCTGTTATTAGCGCACTAAACAGCCGAGAACAATATAGTCAAGACATTCGTGCATCTGTGTTAGAGATTCTGAGGAGAAAACAATGTCCTACACACACAGCGGACAGACGGCAGCAGGAGACATATGAGCAATCACGTCTATTATCATTTAAATCTGAGAAACTTCCTGCTCTGATTAGCTCTCTCTCTCTCTCTCTCTCCCCTGCTGTTCTCTCATCTGTCTGAGTAAGTTTTCTTGGAATTGAGTTAATGAATAAACGGCTCACTGAATGTGTGTGTACATCATATATCGGAGTCAAATATATGCAGTTGCTATGCAGTTGCTAAGGTGTTTCAAATGACATGCACTGTATTAGCTTCACTTGACCAATCATCAAACTCAATCATTCGTTTTTTCACAGTACACGTAAGTTAATTTTTTCTCACCCAAAAATGTAAATTTTGTCTTCATTTACTCGCCCTCGAGTTGTTCCAAATCTGTATAAATGTCTTTATTCGGAAGACCACGTAGAAATATATTTGTAAGAGTGCTTGCAACCAAACATTTCGTGCAAACAAATTCTTCTAAATATCTTTCTCTGCGTTCATCAGAACAAAGACATTTATGCACATTAGAGAGCGAATAAATAATGACAGAATTGACATTTTTGGGGTAAACTGTCCCTTTTACATTAAATGCACATCTTTCAGAACTTTTGCCAAGTTATAGTTAAAAACAACAATGAGACCGACGTAACAAAACTAGTCCAGAATCTTCTCACATTTTTGTTAAAATAATTGTGAATTTACCACATAAATGGTATTTTGTCAGTAAATGTAATTGTAATGTTTGTAAGAGGAGTGAAGTTTGTGAACTTGTGAAAAAATGGTCATGTCGTGTATACGTGATAAAGAAAATACTTTTGGAAGTTGAGAAGTTGGTGAGTAGTGTGTCTCTTTGTGTGTGTTTATGTGTGTTTCCATTACAACCATCCTCTCATTGTGTTAGTATGGAAATGATGTTTATCGATGCTCGACAGCTAAAGAAACTTAATCCACAGCATTCAGCCTGTTTGTATGTCTTCGTCGTATTACGTCTTGATATAATGCATTTCCATGTGATACGCTACATGATATCAACATCTGTCAGAAATGATCATAAACAAACCCTTTCATTTCAAGTACAAGGGACATTTGTCAACTCATGATGTTTAGAAGTGACTTAATAAAGCAGCAAACAATAGTAAACGAAACACAAAGATGACGTTTATCTCTTATACCAAACAGGCCCCTAAAAAGCAAAGCTTCAAAGAACCATTCATGCAGTGAAGATGATATTAAAAACAGTATTTCAGAGAAAACCCACTTTCTCTTTCTGGATATCACTCTTGATGGCAGAGATCTTGATCTTCATCTCTTCGATCTCGTACTCCGGCAGCGTCTGGACGTGAGGAATAGAGTCCGAGTCGTCCAGAGTCTGGAAGCTCAGATCAGCCAGAGGGATGTACCATTTACACTCGTACTGCTGATGTTTCCTGTCATCACACAAACAAACACACTGTAACATCATATACAGTAAAAATATTATGAGAATTGACTAATCCACTAAACACCTGGAGAAACCAGGAGCCAGCCTCGACTTAATGAGAAAGAAAAGCATTTTATAAGAGTCTAGATTAGATGTGAACTCATTCATATTTAGGCCTGTCGAGATTAATAAAATAAACAAAAATAAAAGCCAAAATAAAAGCTTTTGTGTGTGTGTACCGTGTATAATATTTATGTATATATCAATACACACACATGCAATGACATTTACCGCCACCTGTTGGCAGTTTTAGTTTATTATTTAGTGTAATAATTAGTGTAGTATTTATTGTAATGTTTTAAAATTACAATTTCACATTTCCATTTTAATTAATAAAATTAAGTATAGTTTATCCAAAGTATCACTCATCATTTTCTTATCCTCATGGTCCAAATGTTTGTGTAATAAATGTTGAATCTTAATATGTCTTTCTGAATCTTCTTTTTGTAAAGTTTCTTAACATTTTTCTTTCGGGTGTAATTTCTCAGACAAACTTGATGTGTGAATAATTTGTGATGAACTAGATTAATTAATCGCCATATGATGTAAATAATTAGATCTAGAAAAGCAATCGCTTGACACCCCTTATCACAACATAACACCCATAGTTACATGCAGAGTTTTGAGTTTTCTCTTATTCTAAAATGCAAAAAATTAATATTCAAGTAATTCTGACCATTTTAATGTACTTGCTAATTTTTTTTTAGTATGCATACAAAACAAATTCCCATATAAATAATATTTTTTTAAATGGTAAGCAACAAATGAAATAAACCTAGATAGGCATGATTGTATTTTAAAGATGCAAAAAAACACCCACGAGTTTATATCATTCTTATGAAATAGCTTTGTTTACAATCTTTGTTTACAGCAACCATCAATCATTTTTCTCTTGTCATAGTAACCATGACAACAACAAAGTGACAAATGATTCTGCACCTTCATTTCTGTTTAGGTTATGAACCACAAGAGTGAAAGTGAGTTAAAAGACTAAGAGCGAGTTTAACAGAAAACATTTTCGTACCCCACGGCGGTCTTCTTCATCTTGGCACAGAGCAGAAGGTCTGTGAAGAGGAAGACGTGACGGAGTTTACGCGTGCCCTCAGACACCTCCACCAGGAAACCGTCCTTGACTAGCTGCCGAACCTGCGGACGCACAGACACCCGCCGTTTATTCCTGTGGACCCGTCACAACTTAAACACACAGACGGTGTGTGGCGTCTGCAGTTACACGATATATCACTGACAGATTATAAGATGATAAGTCTCTCTCTCCGTCATGAACACACCTCTCCTTTAGGTGTGGTGACAGCCGTCCGGCGCGGATCGATCTCTTCATTGATGTTGGACAGGAAGTTCTGGGATATTCTCAGAGCGTCCTGCAGCAGAGGAAAGTCTGGATGATCCTTTGGGGTGTGTTTTAACAAGTCCTGGTGAAACGCAGCAAACACAGACATTGGTTAGTTTATCCGAACAGAAGGAGAGAGAGAGAGAGAGAGAGAGAGAGATAGAGAGACTCACATGGAGGACCAGAGTGCTTCGGGTGACACGATCAATAGGCTTGTAGAGGAGAGCTGTAAAAAAAAAAAGATTATCGAATTATTTCATACAGAAGATAATTGATCATAAACGGACCCAAACACACACTTTCCATCACACAAACGACTATAACATTTATATCAAGTCATCACAGATCTATTACAGAGCAAACGGTCAGCGAGGATGAGATCAGCATCTTTTGTGTGCTCCACAAACACCAGACGATCGCTTCAATAAACAAAATACTGAGAGTTTACATCCTCAGCTCTGTGAATCCACACACGCTGAATGACCCGACAGGTTCAGAGAGAAAAGAACACGCACCTGAGAGCAGGGACACGCCCCCTGCACTTTTAGAAAAAGGTGATTCTGTTCCCCGCACTATTTCTGACCCACCGCCTTTTATTTCCGACCGTTTTCTCTGATTTGTTACTTAGATTTGAGTGAAGTAACATTCAGCCAAACATGAGCCAAATCATCTCTGCGTCTTCCAAGAGCTTCAAATCTACTTATGGGAGCTGCGCTCCTGATTTCTTTCATTTCTTTTCAGTTCTGGGCTAGCATAAATGCGCCCCAGAAAAAGCAGAGGATGATTACTTCCTTTTCTCAAACACACACTGTATGTATGTGTTTTGTCGCATCGACACGAATCACCCGATCAAATTTACACGTTATGATTTGAAACGATGCGAACGATGTGAAGTGAGAAAAACGAGGCATGTGTCGCGTCGCATCGTGCAGAGTATGTGTTATATTTTCTTCGACTGGTAACTCGCTTACACGCTTTGGATGAAAGTGTCTGCTTAATGAGTTAATGTATAACTGATTATTTGGGTTCTGTTGTCTTTTGTTCTGCTGCTCAAATCCGGAATGGTAAATGAGAACCAAAAAGTTGTGTAAACGGCGTGACAAGAAAATATTAAGTTTTAACTAGAAAAGAAAAATGTAATTTGATAACTTGCCATTTAAAAGGTACGAGATGCGTTTCTTCACATAAAATCAAAATTAATCTAAATATCTTTGTGTGCGTTTAAACTGTCTTTAAAAACATTAAAGAGGATGAGAATATTAGTCATGGACACTTCTTTCTTCCACTATTTCTGGTTTATATTGTAGGTCACATGAATATTCTGTTAATCTTTTTTTGTCTTTTTTTAGAACATCCAATTTATTTTATTTTTTTTATTTAAATTTGACTCGTTTAAATTACGACATTTAATGCACAGAGACAAATTGGGACACGATTATGAGAAGCAATAAAATACATTAATAATTAATTCCTGTATGGTTCGTCCAAGGTAAAGAACACAATTATTTTTATAATGGTCATCGAACTGTTTGTTTTATAATTAAAATCTTTACTGCCATGATATTGCAGTGGTCTCGTGAGAATGACCCAGCAAATTTCTCGAAACATTTCTGTTCCTAGAGTCTAAATAAAGAAAATATAAATAACACTCTTTTTATATTAGTTGTCTTTATATTATCTCTAATGTACGTACTCGATTCTTTAAAAAAATTATATATACTATATTTTATTGTAGCCTAGTTTCAACCTTTTGTAGCATGCAGCAGTGCACAGTGACAGTGAAGAAAATACTCTCGGTTACTCAGGAAAGAGAGGAAATATAATCAGAACGCGACGCTGATCAAACTGAATCTGTCCTTCACAGTGAGCACCATGTCTCAACATCACAGCTCTCCAAAACTAAGTTTAACATCATTCTCACGATGAGTCTCCTCCTGTGAACTTTTTTTAGCGCGGAGCTTCGCTGTTTGACGACACTAGCAGGAAAATCTCTCTCACATTCATTATGTGACAAAATTATGACGGACGTCCTGCAGTGGTCTTGGCGCCTTTCACTAATGGCCGTCAATTCCCAGCAGCCCTCTCTCACTTACACACAATCTAATCACATCAAGACAGAACCGAACAGGCTGACATGAAATATTTCCCATGAGTCTCTGCAGGGCTGATGGATGACTAGAGAGAGAAAGTGGAATTAGGAAGAGAGTGAGATGAGTATAAGAACAATACTTCTACCGTGTGAGTACAACAGTGATTTTCTGCTTGGGATATCCCACAATCCTCTGCATGTGACAGCTGCCTAGATTTCAGACATTATTACACAAATCAGTTCATTCAGCTTTCTCTGATTTATTCCAGCCCAGACTGACCAAATCACAGGTGATTAGAAAGGAACCAATCAGGACATAGGTTGTGACATCCAATCACAATCCTGGAACTCAAATCTCAGCACAGATACTTGCATACTAATTAGATTCCTTAATGCCTTTCAAATAGAGTCCAAGAATAAAACTCAAGATCAATAGCTTCTGATTTCTATACATTCACCTGCTGATTGAGGGAAAGGGAACAACGGCGAAAGATGATGTGTGTGTTTGTCAGTGTACAGCATGTGGGTGTTCTTAAAGTCCCTTTGAAATAAAAAATCACAATGCCTATTCTTTCATGAAATATAGCAGCGTTTATTGTAAATACTTTAACTATGTCGGTCATTATCCTGTTAATAACGTGTGCCCACATAAACTTCCGTTAAAATCTGAAAAGGCACTTCCGCCCTGAGGTGACTATCCATCTTATGTTGCTGTTTGTTAGACGGCTTGGGCGGAGCATCCATTAACTCCTCCCCTTCAACTGTTCGATAACAGTTTAATTTAAAAATGCAACGGCCGCTTTTATACATCCAATCAAACCAGAGAGAAAGACAAAAACCACGGCAACTGTTTTTCCTTTTATACAGAAGTTAAAACGATCGGAACTTCCAGCTCACAGGGACTTTAAAGTCCTGTGCAAATCAATCCGCAAAAACATGGAATTTTGTGCAACGTCATGTAACGTCAAGCAAAGTAAAATAAAATATTGCACTGCGGGTACTCAGAAAATTACCATCTCTCTATCGTCATCTTTATTTTTATAATTAAATTATGTCATGTTTTGTCCATTAATAAGTAAAAAACAATCAAACAAACTGCACTCCGGGTACTCAAAAAATTGCAATCTTTCTATAGTCCGCTTTGTTTTTCTATTTAAGTTTTGTTGTGTTTTGCTTATTAATAAATAAATAAAATAAAAAAACTATAAAATAAAATATTGCACTCTGCGTCCTCAAAAAATTGTAATTTCTCTATTGTCATCTTTGTATTTCTAATTAAATTATGTCATGTTTTGTCAATTAATAAATAAATAAAATAAAATATTAAATTCAGGGAATTTCGAACATTGCAATCTCTCTTTTGTCATCTTTGTTTTTCTAATTAAATGATGTATCATTTGTCCATTGATAAATAACTAAATTAAAAAATATCAAATAAATAAAATATTGCACCCCGGGTACTCAGAACATTGCCATCTCCCTATCCTCATCTTTGTTTTACTAATAAATTATGTCACGTTTTGTCCATTTATAAAGAAAGAAAATAATAACTTAATAAAATAAATTTTAGCACTAGGGACACGACAGCATCATAAAATATTATTCAAACCTTCCTGTCACATCCTTATAATATGGGGAAAGTCTTCAACACTGATTTTGTATGACTTGCTGTTTTATATTTTTAACCAAAAAGGCGACAGTACAGATTCCACCTTTGAGATTACATAATTTATTACATAAGAAACCTTACAAGACGTTCATGGATGATTCAGAGTTCAAGTATGACATAGTTTGGTATGGAAGTATTAAAATAAACACACATAAACCTTTTTAACATTTGGCTTTTCC
Source organism: Triplophysa tibetana (assembly GCA_008369825.1). NCBI lineage: Eukaryota > Metazoa > Chordata > Actinopteri > Cypriniformes > Nemacheilidae > Triplophysa > Triplophysa tibetana. Next base: position 2,347,111 of record CM017901.1, on the reverse strand, counting down.
AGTGCTGTATATTTTCTCAAACCACCCACATGCAGTTGATTCAGAAGGTGTTTGGAGATGATTTATTTGAAGCGGTCCTGACAGCAAAACTATTGCTCTGTTAGATACAAGACAACAGATATTGCAGGCAACTGCTGTGGGCTGATACTATATGTGTTGCACTCACGAAAGATATTCATGTGCAAGTTCTAGTGCTCTTCTAAAACCCCAGCGCTTGAGGATTCCTGTCACACCAGCCAGGGGTCTGACACAGACAGTGATGCTCTGTGATTGGCCTGGACGAGATGTACTCTTTGATGTGATTGGACAATGCAGTTGCTGCCAGTGGTAAGAGTTATTAGAGATGTATGAAGCGTGAGAAAATCAATACCTGCCGGACTTAAACTGACAAAACTCGAGACAGATTTGAGATTAAGGGTGCCCGGATCTGGTCTTTTGGGCCGATCACAGATCACAGATCTCAGTATCAGCTGATACGGTCACCGATTACCGATCACAGCCCTCGTTTTATCATGTAGAATTATTTATTTAACAATTTTAAAGAACAGTGTATAACAACATCTCCTTTTTTAGAGAGTAAACCTGCATGATCGCAGCCATTGGAACATCTTAGATTATAACATTGCTTTCTTGTTTTAATAATTATGAGAAAACAACAGGATAAAACATACACGTCCAAACTGCAAACTTTCAACAATGACAACCCCATTTAAATGAGGGTGTGAATGCCCTGATAGTTCCATGTGTCGGCATTTGTGATGATTGACACACTAGTAACCATAGCAATGGTCTGGCGTCTCGCAGCTGTAAGAATATAACCCGTTTGGTATCTGTTATTTTTCAGAAATTAGCTTTTCCCATCAATTAAACTAAAGTTCTTCTGACAGACCAGTGTGTTTTGTTAGAGAGCGCTATTTTGTGTTTTCTAGCACCTCACATACAGACGAAAAGATACGTCATGAACACGTAGTTATTGTGTTCGGTTCTGTTCGCACTGCGTATAGTTCTGGTAAATGCTTTTGTCAGTATCTTCATTATTCAGGGGTTAATTTGTTAGAATGCCATTATCCCTCTGGTAAACCAAATTTATCTGCAGTGTGTACGTGTATCAGTTTACTTGACTGCAACAAAGATGAGTGACAGGCAACGGACAATCCGAATGAGTTATTAACGTCATACGCCACTCGATCTGCACACAGCGTCAGTTGAACACACTACGGTCTACATGTTTTGTGTCATTTGATCAGCTCTTTTGATCGGCCGTTATGGAGCTATTTAAAAAGATTAGCAGCCGATAATGATTGGCGACTAATCAGGATGACTCCTCCTGAAGATGCACGCCGGAGGACAGCTCGTATCTGTTTTCAACGGAAACTGATCGTCAAAGTCTACCTGATGATGTCATCAGAATGTTTGTAATCGGGTAGATAAACATTTGACTATATGAGAAAGAAAGTGCACAGATCCATTCGTCGGATCAGTTCTCTCTCTCCCCACAGCTTGCTCACTTGAAAGAGCTCCTTCATCTGTCTATCATCTATGGCTGTGGTGACTGCAGCTGGTGCATTGTGGGAAATAATCCTCCAGTCACCTTGGAATGGAAAGAGGAAGAAAATGCATGCAGAGTGACAGGCATTTCAGAGGTATAGTGGGCTAACATTCTGAAATTCAGATGGCCGTCTGCTGTCATTCACAACAGGACACGGCTTCTCTGTATTATATGACAAAGTGACTTTAAATTAAGTCATGTCTAAGCATTTAGTTGTTTACTATAATCCGATTGTTGTTTTAGTTCGATTAGTCATGCTTGACGGCTTGGTCTTCTGACATACTTTTTGATCGAAGCAATTAAACCAATTACAATATTTGAGCGATGATCAGCCAATCGCAGACGACATGCTTTGAAAAATCGATGTAGATAACAGGCCAACTGATCTTAACCACACAAACTCAAAATATTAAGGACACACATTTTTTCCAAAAACGCAGATTCGTTATAGAGGTAGTTCACCCAAAAATGACCATTCTAAGAAATGTCTCTGTTGTTTTGTGTCTATATATTGAAAGTCAAAGATTCTTGAAAATATCTTCTGTGTTCTGCTGAAGAAAGTCATACATGACTGGAATGACATGAGAGTGAAATAGTAAGATTTTCATTTAGGATGAATTACTCCTTTAAGTCAAACTAACATATATGTCAACAATAACTCTCAAATAATCCTTTTTTTTTGGAGTGTTGCACAATGAACAGCTGATTTGCACTTATTATTTAGATTCAGTCATAAAGCCCGAATTGAATATCAAAGCACAACCTGCACAACTGTTAAACAACGCAAACCATCCAGAACTTATAGTGATCTCATTCAAATTAGTTTGTCAGATCTTCCTCAATCAAATCAATGCTCTCAAGCTCTTTAAAATGCTGCACAGAAAGCCTGGACACATCCAAAGTCAATCAATATTAAGCCAAACCACAGAACAATCTAGAAATAAGCATCAAAAGTTTCGTCAGAAAAATTGCCCATCAATGCATTGAATAGCGCTTGAGTTACCGTAAGTGCAGTTACAACAGAGACGGAGAACCAGCAGAACCTCCATGATTAACTTCCCCGTTCCTTCAGTCCTCAAACTGCTCTCGCACTACTTCTCATTCTGCACCCGCTTTTATCCCTCACACACACACCGCCAGAGAGAGAGAGAGAAAGAGAGGGAGCGACTCGCACACTTCCATCTCACAGGGACACACACACACTTGAGTTGTGGATGCTGCATACACAAGCAGGATGCAGAAGACACTCTTAAAGACACACTGCGCTCATTCATACGCAAGCATTCACTCCATGAATTCTTCTTACCCTCCATGGTGTTATTTGTGGTGCAGTCCTTGGATTCTTTAGGTCCTTTAACTTTCAGATTCTGTCAAGAGACAAGAGTGTTCGCTATAAATACACACAGCCTGATAATCCACACAAAGACGCCACATCTGCTTCAGACAGCACCATCTGAAACCTTACATTATCATTTGCATTTATGCATTTGGCAGGTGCTTTTTTTCACGGCGACTTATCCTATAAATTGTCTATATATATATGTAAATCCGGTATAAAATTAATAAAGAGAAATGTGATGTGGAAAACTACTTCTGTGTGACTGTGAACATTTTTATATGCACCAAGATGAACTTTTCCTTAAAGGTCCAGTATGTTAAATTTAGGAGGATTTACTGACAGAACTGCAATATAATATACATAACTGAGCCCGACCGATAATGGATTTTTAAGGCCAATACCGATACAAATATTAGGGTGATTTAAAAATCCGATATTCCGATATATCGGTCTATATACATATACATAAAAAAAAAAATCCAGAAACTAAAGATAAACAGATACCCTAAACATTCGTTATTTGTAGTTATTTATCAGTCCTCACAAAAATAATAGGATAATTTAGTTTTTTTTTAGATAAGTTGTTTGTTTTAATGTCACAACAGAACAGAAGAACATCACTGCTCTGCAGAGCGCTTTTCATTAAAACGTTATCAGCTTTGGAAAAGAAACTAAAATGCGGCGACATCTAAGTCCTTTGTCAGCCAATGTACCGCTTCAAAAGGAATTGGTGAAGTGAGCCGTTGGTTGCAGTTCGCAACCTCACCACTAGATGCTGCTTATTTTCATACATTGGACCATTAAGCTGTGTAGTGTTGACAAGCTCACCTCAGAGATCTTCTGAAACTGGCTATTCGCCTGACTGCATTTCTCCACCGTCTCCACTGCCAATTTGTAGTTGTCCACAAAGGCTTTGTACACACCGAGCTGACTGGCCTGAGAAATGAGAGGGGCAATTCCTGCGTTATGGACGTGACATAAAAATGCTCAGAGAGGGAATTTGTTACGATTATATTGAATCATCGTTTATATTTTACCGAACTCTTGTTGATAAAGTCTAAACATCAAAAAATGTCAGTCTATGAAAAAAAACATACGGATGTGACAAAAAACGGATGCAGTTTTTGGGGGACGATAAACTTTGTAGGACTTTAATATAAAAATAAAATGCACAATCCTGAAGCAATAATACCCAATGAATGGAGAAGGGATGACTCTTCATTGAACATAAAATAGTTACTTTATATAAATATTAATAGAAAAATCATGCACTAAAAATAAAACAAACGCTTTACAAATCTGAAGAGAGATCTCACATGGGTATTTTGAGCCACCAAATGTTAAAATCTGTGCTGTTACCATGGTAAATAAAAACTAAATTTTTCCCGGTAAGGTTGACATTTTTGTTGAATTCATGACATAAAAACCATCAGAGTACGATGCTGAGAGAGAGCTGAGGATAAAAACCTGAGATGAGGAACTGAAGAACTTCTAAGATACAGACGGATGAAACGGACTGAATTACAACAACATTTCATTTCTAGACTTCACAGAGAATTTATCAATGTCCGATCGTCACGCACACACGTGGGTTCAACCTCAGGATGAGAGATACACAGAAACCTGAGGTTGCGATGAAAGACATCAAAGTTTAATGAAACTCCTCACATCACAGATTTTCAAACTCTCACTTTTTTTCCCCTGGCAATATCTATCATGACCCATACACTGTTCTCCTTCATGCCGACTTCTGTAATGTTAAAATGATTGCTGCGAGAACAGAATGACCCGACACAGAGTTCTCAATCTCCGTCCCAGCATGCTCTTCTCTCCCTTTGCCTGTTCAAGGTTCGAAACACGTCGCTTAGCAACACCGCATCGAGCTCTAGAACTCACCGAGAGCATCCATGAACAAGCGCTGACACACACACGTCACAAATACGAAGAGACTTTTGTGGGAAAAGAAGTGGGAGAGTGAGAGAATGTTGAGTAACGGAGAGAAACTCTATTGCTCATGCTAAACCTTCCCTTCTGTTCAAAAGCCCAACATGTTTGACGCCGTCTTTACTGTTTCGTGCTTCTCTGTTGATGTGTTTCAAAGTGTCGGGGGGGCTGTAAGTACTCCATCTGCTAACCGAATGATTGTCACAGTGTGCCTTTAAAGCGGAGAAAATTATTTTCAGAAAAGTGTTGCTGCGTAACCTTCTGCCATCTGGTGTTTCATAAACGGGATAAATGAACTGTAACCTGTACCGATGAGTAATGCATGCTGGGAAGAAAACATGGAAAGCTATTGTGTGAGAATAATGTTACTGACCTGACATATTACTTGACATTTTTATGGAGTCCTTTTATGCCTATTAAAATGAAACCCACGCTAAAATATAATTTACCTTTTTTATTTTCCTATAAAAGAAGACACACAACCACAGAAAAGAATAAGAGACTATTTCAAAATTAGTTTTTAATGATTTAAATGTACTATTTAGAGGTCTGTGTTTAGGTAAAATTATCATTTTTGTTTCATTCTGTGAACCGCAAACAATATTTCTCCCAAATTTAAAATAAAAATCTGGTTTCTATTTGCTTTTATTTGCAGAAAAGATGCTCAGTATTTTTACAGACCTCAAATACTGCAAAGAAAACATGTTTAGATTTTCGCTTTTAATCAATACAACAGTCATATTTTTAAATGTACTGTATTTAGAAAAACTTAGTGTGATAACCTGGATTTTAAGCACAGTTTTCATGTGTCTTGTTATGCTGATATAGTCCTTCACATTGCTGTTGGATGATTTTGTTGAAATTCACCAAACACTGGACTGGAATGATCTCAATAGATCTACAATTATTATTATGAAAGCCAGAAATCCAGTATTCTGTCACACCTGCAAAAGATACCGGCAACAAACAGCCATTAGCACATTAAGACGCCGAAAATACCTTTAACCAGGTTTAAGAAAGACAATCCAGGCTTCATAAGACGTTTAATCTGTTTAGCAGCATCAGAGAACCCAGAGAGACATGAAGCGTCTCACAATAACACAAGTTATTGCACATTTACGAGGAGGACGTGATGAGTAAACTACCTGCAGTCTGCACTCCAACAAATTCATTCCTCACACACAAACACAGGCTTCAGGACATACAGCAAAAACACAACAGTCATTATTTCTTTTTCTTTTCAGCTGTGTCTACAGTTCTGTGCTGCCTATCTAGAAAGTATCTGCGGGCATCGCACACGTGAGGGGCCTTTAAATGAACAATCGATAAATACACACACAGACAAAGATACGCACACACAAGGGTCTGAATAGACAGGAATCATTAATTTTCATCTGGCGGTACAGATCATCTGAACAAGACTGGACATATTGAGACGTTATCTCAGACTGTGCTCTCTCTCCCTCTCTCTCCCTTTCTCTCTCTCTCTCTCTCCCCCTCTCTATCTCCCCCTCTCTCTCTATCTCCCCCTCTCTCTCTCTCTCTCTCTCTCTCTCTATCTCTCCCTCTCTATCTCTCCCTCTCTCTCTCTCTCTCTCTCCCACTCTCTCCCTCTCTCTCTCCCCCTCTCTATCTCTCCCTCTCTCTCCCTCTCTCCCTCTCACTCTCTATCTCTCCCTCTCTATCTCTCCCTCTCTCTCTCTCTCTCACTCTCGTCGCGTCTCAACAGATGGAGAATGAAAGAACTGCATTGCGAGGATTTTCAGCAAATACTGAATTCAGTTTTAGTTAATCGCCAAACCCATTCATATACCAGGACACTTGATGTATTGGGTGCCAGGGCACAAAAGGGATAATAAAGCATTTCGGTTCCAATAGGGCTGGGCGCTACTGCTAAAAAATGTATCATCATTCATATTATTCTATATTGATAATTCTTCATACAGTTTAAAAGCCTTTATTAAGATCAGTAGAAAATGAGGGTTGATTTTACCACTTTATTATTGACATTTTCCCCTATTTTGACTGTATTCCTGTCAAGTGTTTTGGTAATAAACATACTTGATATAACAGAGACAGCAACAGATTTATTAGGTTATAAGCAAAATCAAAACTTAAAAGTTGCATGTAGGCTAGTTCTTAAAAAATGCTCGCACTGTCTAAGAAAATAAAAGGCTGTTTATGATCCAGTGACGGCGAATGGGTTGTTATACAAAATCTTCATGTCTATCTTTGGAGCGTTGCATCAAACGTTTTTCTATCATTTTTAAATAACACATAAAGGTGTTTCGTCCATACATATTGTTACCGTTTTATCGCCCAGGCCTAGGTTACAAAAAACAAAAAATCCCATCAGAGGTTTCAACAGTAAAACGGTGAAACCAAACATTTGAATGGATTTGTTTTAATGGATGACCAAAAAAGCAGCCAATAAGAGCTTAGCATAAATAGGAACTCCTTTCGTAGCTCAATGCTACATTTCTTGTTAACCACAAACAAACACACTACATAAAAAGGACACTCACAGTACGGCCTACAAATGACGCCATTATGGGGGACACACCGGTGACGTCTCGCACTCACCAGTTTTTGGAAGAGGTGTCCTACGATGACTTTCTCATCCCACTGCTGAATCTTGGGAGACATGGCGTCATAAAACTCCTTATGAATCTCAAAGATGTCTTGTATCATAAAGAAAATAGTGTCAATCTGCTCAACGGTCAGCACGGGCTTTGATGTGGTGGCCGTGGCCTTCAGAGGCTTCATGGGCTGAGGAAGAAGAAAGAAACATTGTGATGTGACATTCTGTGAGGACAGCTGTGAACGAAACCTGTCATGGAAACATGAGAATTGAAACGAGTATTGTGAAGCGCCTCTGTGGTCTGTTTGTCTCGATGACATCTTACTCTGCGATGCATCATGGGAAAATGCTGAAAAGAGGAAACTCACTCTCACACCGTCCAAAAGCGGCAGAAAGTTTCTCAACGTATGTATGAATGCATTAGACTTCCTTTCCTCACCAGTGCTGGTAACACTGTGGTAAAGTTCACAGCGGTTATATTCAGACCCACATAGGGTAGTACAAGAGTCCACTCTTTAGTACTAAAACCTATTGAAAAATCTGATAACAAAGACAGGTCTATAATGGAATAGTTCACGTTTTTTTTGTGCACACAATGAAGATAAAGTTGACATCGGTCACATTCTGGACTAGACATTTTAGCTTGTTTTATAAACTTTGGATGACATCGCTGGTTCAACGCTGCTCCAGAAGAACTTACCCTTTCAGTTTTTTAACAGCACACAAACGTTTAAACAAATTACAACCACAGAACATTTATAACCGACGGAAAATGTTAATACATGTGAGATTTCACTACGTATGAAAAAAAATGTCAGAAAAAAAATGTCAGTAACCAAATTGATCTCATCCCCAATTGACAGTAAATGGGGGATGAGACATGTATGGTTACGAACATTCTTCCAAATATCTTCCTTTGTGTTCAGCAGAACCAAGAAATTTATATAGGGCTGCTCGATTATGACAGAAATCATAATCATGATGATTTTTTCCAATATTGAGATCTGGATTATTTCACACGTTTACTCATTAGCTTTTAAAACAACATAGAAAATAAATAAAACTTGCCTTTAAAACTGTGAAAATTCAACTGAAAAATAAATGTAAAGAAATTGCACAGCTGAACCACGTAAAAGGAAAGGGGTGCGCTTTACCACAAGAAAAGAGAGAGGATCTTGCAAAATGGATTGCGGCACAATCTACTTGTTTTTTAATTGTTGAAGGCCTTGAGGTTTACGATTCATTTTCCATTAATTGCACAGCCCTAAATGTATACAGGTCTGAAATAACTCAAGGGCGAGTAAATTATGACAGAATGTTTATTTCTGGGTGAACTATCCCTTTAATACCCCGACACACATAAATGGATCTAGCTCATTCAGTCATAACTGTTCTATTTCAGAAACGATTGGAGAAGATTCGCTCTGTTATTTATATATCCAGCTCTGCAGTGGTGTTTATAACTTTTTTGTTAGCGTGCCGAGTAATGTTTGGACAGGAAGTGTGCAGAGAGCAGAACTGCACAATTACTCACATCTGTTTTAACTAAGACGCTTTGAGTTTATAGTAAGCCAACAGCTACTGACTTCTCCCGCACATGATTATAAAATTTTGTGTACATTTTTGTAAGGATTTAGTGTGTCCGAGTGTCTGGCGACTGATTCGGTTTGCTCAAACACGGCTAGCGTAGCATCCAGAAACCCAATGTTGATTCAATTCCCATTAGAAAGTAATAAGAAATAACGAGAAACTGGGGCAATTATGGAAGTGGAGGTTTGACCGGTGTGATACGTTATGGCAAATAATGAATGCTTTGAAGTAATAAAACAAGATGGGAAATGACACACTCAAACAAAAGAGGAACAAAGTACACACCGACATCAGATTTAGCGTTATCTATAAATAGTGAATGACGCTCACTTATTAGCTCTACGTGCACGATTTATTGACATTATATGAAGGTTTTCCACGCTGCTTTAAACCCTAAAGAACAAAATACACTAACTCAGAAGTGTACTGTCCCTTTCACATTTAGATTAAGAACACTTCGCTACCAGTGTGACACAATACACGACTGATGCGTGAGAGGTTTATGACAGATGTACTGACCAGCAGAAGAGCCTCCAGCTGGTTAATGTAGATCTCTTCACTGGCCAGGAAACCAGACAGCACCAGTTTCTTCATCTCCAGACCTTTCTCCATGTTTCCCTGCAACACAGATTCACATACACATGAGTTTGTTATGTGCTATTAGACGTATGACATATGACTGATCATATCTGAAGCAAAATTTCTGCACATAGCATCTGTTTTTGAGTTCACATATGACACCAACGGAGCTACAGAAATAACGGACTTATTGGAATACATACAATAATATTCTGTCTCCTCCAACCACCAGCTGTTCCCTCAAGGTGCCATATTTTAGACATAAGATGCTAAGATACATATCTTAGATCTGCACATGTGCGTTTACATGCTTTTGTTTTCACTATTGAAAAACTGTTTAGACGGATCTGACCTGTACCACAAAACCAGCACAAGGGTAAATTTTTTAAAACAGAGATTAACAGGTTGTCAAGATTATCAGGTGACTGAATAACTTTTCCATTGATGTGTAGTTTGTTAGGAAAGGAATATATTTGTCCAAAATATAACGATTTGAGAATCTGGAATTTAAATACATTAACACTCTGTATTGGCTTACAGCTGTAATGACGTTGTGGAGAGTACATGAACCTGAAAGCTTTTACACAGTTGTGGTCCAGGGACACAAATGAAGTCTTATTGGTCTGGAACAAAAGAAGAATCATTCACTATAGTTTTGTTTTTAGTTTTTATATTAATTTTAGTTAAATATTTTAGCTATTTTGTTATGTGCTTTTGTATGAAGCTTTATTAATTTATCAAGCTTAGGTTCTTTAAATAATATTAAGAGTAGTATTTTATATCATTTCAATAAACAAAAAAACACCAATAATTTAACTTTTATTTAAGTGAACTATAATAACCTTGATGTTAGAATGAGTAAATCCAAACAAACAAAGCGCACATCATTCATACCAAACAAATAACAGGAAACCACTAAATGATCTAATAATTGCTTTGCCTTATACTGCCATGCATAAAAATCCTCAGCTTATTTTATTCAAGTTTTCAAGTGCAGCAGTTAATGTCTACTCTAAAAAACGTTTCTATCATTTAAGGTCGAACCCAAACAGACCGATTTCTGCTTGATTATTTGACTGCATGCTCGTGTTGCTACACAAACTTCATAGAAAAATAGAAATGTATTCTCTGTAATACTTGTTCTTAAGTTGTGATATACAAAATAAATATATACATGTTAACACACAAACAGACATTTGAAGAGAGAGAGAGGAGGGAATAAAAAATATATATATACAGACAATAAAATAAAACACTAATAAAGTCTGTGTAAATATCTCGCTTTCTGCTATTTACTCTCTCTTTCTGAAAGTGCGTGTGAAATTTCTCAGGTAGAGACACACCCAGTATCCAGGCACAGAGTTCAGTCTGTGTGTTCAAACAGAGGCACAGATAGCCTGTGTAAACTCAAGCATTGAGACAAACACCAAGAAAAGTGCAAGGAGCCTTTAACCTTCAGGAGTAATCCATTTGACATTTATACCAAATCCCTCCTTCACATTTTACATCTTAAAACACATTCAGCTGCCTTATAACTTGACTTCCTAAAAGCAATTTTAAAACAATAACTGTACGTGTAAAAGCTACGACCCTGTCTGTCCTAAAAGAACACTAAAACCATACGAGGACAAATGAAAAGCTGTCTGGCTCGGCCGTCTAATGAAGTCTTCTGAATGTTGATTTTATAAAGGAATAAGCAGGAGAGACAGGAAGTACCACCCTTATGACTAACAACATGAAAACAGAACAGCCAAATATATCCACCAAAGCACTTGTAATTCACTCACAAACAGTCCTTTGTCCAGAACACTACATTGTGCAATAGATCCATTCTGTCATCGTCTGGTTGGAAATAAACCTAATAAACTTCAAACCCCGCATGTAATCTCCTAAACAACAGATGCTCCAGTCGTTTTGCAAAGTGTGAACCAGCGAGACTTAATATTATTTGAGCGAATGTATGAAGTAAGTTCCTTCACATGCACTTCATCGCATTATTTATATGGAAATGTATGCAATAAATCTATCGTTTTATCATATGATACCAAACAAACTTGGTACTTTTCAAAACACGACTCTTGGTTTGTTATGTAACGCAATGACATTCAATTTGATTTAAGGTTCAAGTACCGAAATGCTTTTTGTATACAAGGACTTTCAAAATAGACAAACAAATATAACATCAATATGATGGTTGGTGCTGATAGTGATAAGATAAGCGAGAGCGACGAATAAGTGACCTCACAGGTAGAACAACTTCTAAAACACAATTCAATTTTTTCAGATACAAAACAAAAGAGCACACGTGAGGAGAAAAGAGGAAGACATCATGTTATTCAAAAACTACTTCAACTTTAGCCATCTTTTTCTAAAACTCTTGAAATCAATTAGAATCAACATCTTGATTCATATCTAGCTTCCAGAATTTCCGATGTGGCTTCTTATGATTCGGGCCGCTGTACTCTAAAAACTGTTCAAAACAACACAATCTCTCCTCGCTGAACACATCCCTGTGACATTTTGTCTTATTGCTGACTCAGCCTTGTGTTCTCCTTTTATTCATTTAACACACAATCAATACAAAAGGACACATTATGTGTTAAAATTCGTATGTTGTTAATAAAATGAAAATGTGATAAACCCCCTAGCAACCTCCCAGCACATCATATCAATGACCCCGAACATAGTAAAACCTGCATGGAAACACCCTAGCACATTACTTTACCCCGAACACATTACTTTACATTTTCTTGAAAAAAGTTCAAGTTCAAAGTAGTCGAGTAAAATAGGACCTAGTCCTTATCTCGGACCTCCATTTCTTTACTACAAAATAATGTCTTAAAGGAACAGTTCACCTCAAAAATAAACATTCTGTCATCATTTACACATCATTATCTTTTCCTAAATCCATCTGACTCCAGTGTGTCCCCTACCATTATATAAGGGGGGCGTCCCGCCCTCCTAACGGCTCGCCCCGCCACCCTTGAACGTCAAGTAAATTTGATTTGATTTTCTTTATAGCGCCAGATTACAATTTGTTATGTTATTAAACAAACTAAATAGCCAATCTAATATGTTATTTATCTTATTTCCACGATGGCATTTTTTCTTTCTTTGTTTGCGCGTTTACAATTATCCCAATGAGTGCGCACGCGCGCACACTCACACACAAACAAACACTAGCGGACAGAGAGCGCGCGGCGGGAAATATGTCGCGTCAATCAGATGAAAAGCAGATGAAAATATTTGCGTTTTTTAAGCGCTCACATGGAACTGAGTAGCAGCCGGAATAGTTCTTCTGCTCCAAGTCTAAGTGTTGTGCATCCTGCCCCTTACAAGCATCAAAAGTCCAGTCATCACCGGATGACAAGTAAAATGTATATTAATGAATCACATGCCGCTTACTATTTACATATGTGTGTTTCAAATGTTTTTACTCAGGACATTGTAAATCTGCTGATTAAATAAGACGAGAGATATTTAATACGCTATGCAGGCCGCTCTGTGTTGTATGGGAATGTCCTGCGCACATGATGACGTTCAGAACAGCGCACGCGATGACGTTCAGAACAGCGCACGCGATGACGTTCAGAACAGCGCACGCGATGACGTTCAGAACAGCGCACGCGATGACGTTACGTTCAGAACAGCGCACGCGATGACGTTCAGAACAGCGCACGCGATGACGTTCAGAACAGCGCACGCGATGACGTTCAGAACAGCGCACGCGATGACGTTCAGAACAGCGCACGCGATGACGTTCAGAACAGCGCACGCGATGACGTTCAGAACAGCGCACGCGATGACGTTCAGAACAGCGCACGCGATGACGTTCAGAACAGCGCACGCGATGACGTTCAGAACAGCGCACGCGATGACGTTCAGAACAGCGCACGCGATGACGTTCAGAACAGCGCACGCGATGACGTTCAGAACAGCGCACGCGATGACGTTCAGAACAGCGCACGCGATGACGTTCAGAACAGCGCACGCGATGACGTTCAGAACAGCGCACGCGATGACGTTGAGAACAGCGCACGCGATGACGTTCAGAACAGCGCACGCGATGACGTTCAGAACAGCGCACGCGATGACGTTCAGAACAGCGCACGTGATGACGTTCAGAACAGCGCGCGTGATGACGTTCAGAACAGCGCGCGTTCAAAGCAGTGCTGCGTCTGACAGGATTTTTCTCCAATAAATGCATCATAGAAAAAAAAACGTCTCACAAAAAAGCCCATTTAAAATTTGTTTATCATATAAATGTTTTAACTAACATTAACGAACAATGAATGAGCAATATATTTGTTAGTATTTATAAATCTTTTTTTAGTTGTTAGTTATAAAATAAAACTATTTCAGCTCTGGTCCATTAATATTACCAAATACTTCTATAAATTTAACAAATGTTATTTGCAAAAGTCAATTTTAAAAAGATTTAAATACATTTTTTTTTTTTAATAGATATCATGTTAACATTTTTTTACTTTTACAAAGCATTACCCTCCCAGACAACCAATTTATGTGACATAGATAGATAGATAGATAGATAGATAGCACATAAAGAGTGAAAAGGGAATGATTTAAGATTTCTCGTCAATTTTCCCAAACCAACCAACCACCCCCGCCCCAAAGCTGGGAACCTAGGGGAAACACTTGACTCTGTTCAATAGATCATGACAATCAAATTGCATCTCAGCAAGTGACACCGTATAAGTGACCGCTATGAAAATGTTATTAAAAATGCAACTTATTTAATATTCACAGAAAATTCTCTCAACCTGCGCAACAACCAACAGTGTTACTGTTCCGCCCTACATCTCCTGAAGAAACACAGAAGGTCACACAGGTGTAAGACACCATGAAGGTGACTACAATGATAACAGTGTGTGTTTAGTTTTGGGTGATCTGGCCCTTTAAGATCACAGAACGGTGTCTTTATAGACGGTGGGCTCTGAACGTGAGGGTTCTTCTGAAGCATAAACGGATTGTGTTAATGATGGCTATAAAGTCAAGTTATTGCTGTTTGTGTCTGAGTCAGCACAGGCAACGTGGCCCACCGCACACTAGTATAGAGATTCAGACATCACAATATCCGTCATACAGCTCATGCTACACAAAAACAACAAAGACCACTGCTAAATCTGGTATTTCTGCATAAGTAGGTACAGCAAAATAAAATTTGTATAAGACTCTTTCTTCTGTCGAACACAATAGAAGATATTTTGAGAAATGTCTCTGTGGTTTTGAGATTCATTCAAGGGAAGCCAATGGAGTTCAGTGTTGGTTGGTTACACTTCTCAAAATATCTTCTTTTTTGTTCAGCAGATGTAAGAAAGTCAAACATGAGGGTGAATACATTCATTTTGGGGTTGAACTGTTCCTTTAATATCTCTAACAGGGAACACTTTGCAGAAATGTTAAATAAGACCGGTAGAGAGCACAGAAGCTTTGGACACATCTGCTATGGAAACCGTAGAACGCCACGTGTTAAAAAAGGTTTAATAATTTCCATCTCAGTATTTTTAGCCGTTGAGACAGCAAAACCTCCGTCAGCTAGCCAGTAGAGGAAGACAGAAGAAGTGCGGCCGCCTCTCTCTCCCTCTCTCTCTCTCTCTCTCTCTCTCTCTATCTCTCACCTTAAACGTTCTGTCGTCCATTGGTGTGAATGGACAATCCAAATCCATGTCATTGTCAAAGACATCTTCTTCCTCCAGAACTTTGTCCAGAAGCCCCAGCACCTCCTCCTCATCGTCCTCCATTCTAACAGATCTCTCTTGTCCCTCACTCTCTCTTTTCCTCCTCTTCAAGTTTTAACGTGCCGCCAGCAACACATCAGCCCTTCAGCTGTGAATGGACCTCTTCTGTCCACCGGTTTTGTATCTTTCGTTTTCTATGGACCAGTAACGTGTCGTGCCTCTCAGACAAACAGAGCAACAGCGGCTCGCTTCCTCTCTCTTGAACACACACACAGACACATTAACCTCGACCGGCCCGCCTCTGTACACACACACACACACACACAGAGGCTTGAGTCGAGAGTGGTCCCGCCCCCTGAAAGCGCTTCTGTCTTCCTGGTGTGTGTCAATTCCGGGTGTCCCGAGTTAAAAGTGTGTCTAGCGTTTCCTTCTCTTGCCTTTAAGGGCTCTCTCTCTCTCTCTCTCTTTTTTTTGTTGGTGCATTCACCAAATATGAACAAATATCGGCCTTTAAAAGATCCCAAAAATCCAAACTGGAAATGGTATCTGCTCTCCGCACAAACACAACTAAACCACAAGCCAGTCATCGATCTAACACTCAAAAAGTGAATGGATGAAAAAGAATACAAGGAAGTTAAATGACATCCCATATGTGCAAGATTTAATTTTGTTCATAAAGATCTAAGTAAGATATTTTTAAAAGTGAGGAATCCCTGACGGTTTAAAAGAGGATGTGGAGTGGATGATGTCACAGCGCCTTGATGTTTCTGGCTTCTCTTTTCTCACTCGATGAGAACTGATGTAGATGAATGACGAACGGGTTTACAACTCATTTGTTCAACGTGAATTTGTTTGGGGGAGGAAGTGATGTCAGAATGTGATATATGACGCAAGACTGTGGATTTTTATTCTTCACACTACAATGCTTGCAAGATAAGATCTTATTAGAGGGCGAGAGAAAGAGAGAGAAATTCTCATGAAGTCTGTATGACTGTACACGCTTGAGATGTGTTATGTGCTTTAATATGTTATTTAATGTATAAACAGGTTCACTGCTCTCTTTCAGATCCTTTATAGTTACAAAAAAACACTGAACCAGTGCTAGAGAAATATACATACCTATACGGGTGAGTCAAAAAATGTGAAAAATTCTTTAAATGAACTATGTCCAGCTTTTCAATGAGTGCTTGTTTCGGCGGTGGCAAACAAAAAGAAAAGCGGTCAAATTGAGAACTGTATTGAAAATGTTTCTTAAAGCAGATACGTGTGTGATAAAGAGGTTTGCAGCAGAATTATAGCGCTTCTCATGCTTATCAAAAATATTGGAGCTCACAAATCTGTTGCTTCATTCATTGCTTTGCACATAACTATAAACAATAACAAACATCTTTAAATCTTAAAAATGATATGTGAATTTGATCTAGTAAAAAAAGTAATTTTTCAAGTAATCTTTTTCAACCAAAAGTTTGAAAAACCAGTTGTTGGCTCATAAGAACCACTGATATGGCATTTCTAGTGCCTGGGTCATTTTTTTTTTAATTTCTATAACATTTATTACTGTTTTCAACCAAATATCACACACAAAATTGGGATAACACATGCGAAGAAAAACACATATATGCTTCCTTCAAAGCAGGATAGATTGGATATCATCTTCCATGTTAAAATGGCAGATAGTTTTTCGGAGTATCAGTGATGAACCAGAATCATAGCAGCTAACACAGCGAGGCTGCACTTCATCTACTCATCCACAAGATGGCGATAATGTCACAGAAGTTTAAACTTGGACACATTAGGGCGGTTTCATTTCATTCATTTATGGCATTTGGCAGACACTTTTATCCAAAGGGACTTTCATTGTATTATAGTATACAATTGTTTCCGGGTATGTGCAATCCCTGAGATTGAACCCATTACCTTGGCGTTATTAACGCTGTTTGCTAACCCCTGCGCTAAAGGAAAGTTTCCTGGACAAGAACTAGATGCCAGGACAAGATCTTAGTTGAATAAGAACATTTAAGTGGCTTTTACAAACACACTTTACAAAAAAAGCATACTTTGTTGTTTTCGATCAAGACACCTCTAACATTAAAGTTAGTCTGGAACTAGGCTTAAGACCTGTCCGGAAAACTGCCCCATTAACTTCTAGTTTTACTTCCAATTATTTGTGTCGCAGGATGGAAATAGTCAGGCATGCGTATAATGGGTTTGACAAACACACAAACACCTCAATGTCAGTTTAAATCTCTAAAATGCGTCATACAAA
This sequence comes from Triplophysa tibetana, assembly GCA_008369825.1. NCBI lineage: Eukaryota > Metazoa > Chordata > Actinopteri > Cypriniformes > Nemacheilidae > Triplophysa > Triplophysa tibetana. The sequence continues at coordinate 2,329,564 of CM017901.1, read as the reverse complement.
AAACACATCAGTCATTAAAGGACAGCATGATGTATAATGAAACAAGTTTGTGGAAAGAACCATTACTCAAGTTAGAGCAGTGATGATGTCACCATCTTTAACATTATCTCATCTTATTGTCACTGTTGAGCTGATGAAGAGCACTCTCCAAAACCAAAACGGCATTGGAAACTTAAGTATGAGTGAACTTCACAGAATTAAACCTTGATACTTTATTTTGATCCCAGTGTCATTTTTGTGAATTCGGTTCCCCTTAATTTCACAAAAGAGCAAACACAGGTGTACCTCTGCATTAACTGCATTAACCATGACATCACTGAATAGAATATTAAAAAAATACAAATAATACTTAATTCAAAATATTACATTATACTGTATTAACAAATCCAGTTTTACTATTTTACTGAGCCTATGGTAATACTGTGACTTTTGGGAACCTCTGTTCAACTTTCAGAAGTTAATATAAAAGACCATTACACAATGTTCATGAAATGTTTGTCATTAAAAGTTGTTGTTCGTTCATTATATTTTAACTAAATCATGCCTGATTATATTTAATGCAATCATATATTTTGAATATTTTTTATCTGTGATGGCATCAATTTCATCGGCCGTCTCTCCACTAAGACACTGATATATAGGTTCCACTGTTATGGATAAAACCTCAAAGAAATTCACATACATGAAACACTGCAGAAAGCATTGGATGAACCCTAAACACCATGCATATTAAGTAATTCATAACATTAAAATGATCTATTTTCCCTGAAAAATTACATCAACAAAAGTGAATAAATGTTAAAAAGCCTTTGAAAGGTTGTGTTAATGCATGTACAGTATACTGTAAGCACTACATTACTCAGCATACTGAAACACATCTGCTCAGTAAACAGTTAGCGCAAAGATATGCAAATGATTTGGTAACAAAACAGCGAGAGAGACCGAGAGAGCTCACATTTCCATCAAAGGCCTCATATTTTGAGAACACGACCACAAGCTCCACTCAAACTCTCACATTATCCTCCAGAACAGTCGGTAAAATCCTAACTGTGCGTTCACACGGCCGCCGTCGAGAACGTCAAAAATCGCTCTGGCCACCCTGCCAACAACGCTGTAGGAAGATTCGTGGACGCTCTGACGCCCTGACATAGACCAAGGTTTACAGGGCTGGGTTCTCTGGAATCCTCTCAAGCGGTTGGTCTCTACGTTCCGATTGGTTATCGCCGAACCGCGTCATATCTCATTAACATAAAGTTGACCTGACTTCAACTCTCCATGACGCCTTCAACTGCCAAGACGCGCCGCTGCTCATTGACGGCTCACATTGAAAATGAATGACTTTAGGACACTTTGACGCTCTCGACGGTGGCTGTCTGAACGCACAGGATCAGCACATACCGCGAATAAGACTTAAGATTCGAGCAAACATTTATACGGTACACAGGATCTGTTAGAGAGAACAGAGCAAATCCTTAAAATAGTGTCTTGGCAAACTTCATAAGCGGAGAACATGCTGTCATCCGTCCTCCTAACAGATGCTTCAGCTTTAATAAAAGCATCAATAGAGACTCATTACAGCTCAAAGTCTTTACAGCTAAACGCAAACACACAAAGTCCACATGATGGGATGTGTTTGTTGTATATATAAATATATATATATTTGTCACCCTGCAATGGCAAAAAAAACATTAAATTTGACAGCGAACTGTGGAGTCCAGTCATTGCTAATTTTATGTATAGTAATTAAATATATACATACTAGAAAATGTATATGTACATATCACATAGTATAAATAGTATATACTGTATAGTTATTTATTTTGCCACATAAATACAGTATATATATCCTGTTATACTGTATATGTATTAACTCTACAATTTGGATTTCAATGAATATTAATATCACTATTGTTTATATGTGAATTGATAGAAAGGATGATCATAAAGCATTATTATAAACACAGAGCTCCTGCATAATTTATAGCACATCAATTCACCGAACAGAATTCTCTTAAGGATGTTTATCGACACAAGCACACAGTCGTACCCCAGACAGTAGTCCTTCATGTGGCGTGGGCGAGACTGCTTCTCCGTCCTGACCCCTTGCGCACAGGTGAGGGGACATGGTTGGGGACTCGTCTATGAAGGGCATCGTCTCCGAACCGTCCTGAGACTTGCGGTCCTCTGCCGCCTCCCCCTCATAACCGTCTGTGTTGTAGTTGAAGTCTGTGGAAATAAAAAAGGGTTTGAAAGCGCAACAAACATGACTGATCTGTAAAAATAATGATTGTTTGTGAACAGATTGGTTAGAAAATTAGACATGTTGGACTGCTTAAAAAAAGAACGACTGGAAAAACTGACGTATTTACTCCAGAACATGCGGACAGGAGGAGTGGGCGGAGCCTATGGATTTGATTGACAGGCTCTGTAGGGCAGGATGGGAAGTGGTGGTGAGAAATGAGTGGGCATCTTTGAGATGCTGTAATGCATCATTACATAAAGTGTTGCGCCTGAGGGTGTAGTGGGTGGGAACGCCATTTATCAAAACTTTGTCAATATTCAAGCAACAACACAAAATCTCTCGCAGCGCGCGGTTTCAGACACAAAATGTGAATCACCCCTATTGGACAGACTTTCAGAAAATACATAATAAGTCCACATAAAACACTGCACTGCTGAAAGGACCGAATTAAATACATTTCCTTACTTTTGGTGTTTCGAGACGAATTCACAAATATAATTTACAGGGAAAATTCACATCAAAATAAAATTTCTTCTGTCATCATTAATTCACCCTCATGTGGTTCTCTATATGACTCTTTCTGCTGCGGAACACAAAAGAAGATAATTTGAGAAATGTGTTTATACAGTGGAAATCAATGAGGTTCAATGCGGTTACCAACATTCTTCAAAATATCTTCTTTTGTGTTCTGCAGAAGAAAATAATATTCATTTCTGTTTCTCAAATCAACCAACCCACTTTTGTTGAACCCAAAATCCTCTTTAAACTGTAAAACACAAAACAGCCCACACAGAGGAGTAGATGCAGCAGCTCTTGTGAAAGCGTTTATGAGTTTGGCAGTATTCGCAGCAGACGTGTCTTCATTAAAAAAGTGTTTGTGTCAATGCACACTCTCCCACAAGGCCACAGACAGGCAGAAAAACAAAAGAGCCACATAACAACTCGACCCCGGGGGGCGGGGTCATCCCGTCTGTCACCATGGTGTTCCCTGAGCTTGTTACTGTGACAACCAATGATAACCAACAGACTGACTGACAGTCGCTTTACCTGGTCACAATGGCATCTCCCTCATCCATTGAAAACACATTCATGTAATATGATAAAGTCACTCAGTCAGTGTCTAATCGCACAGCATTGCATTCTGGGATTGCTTTTTGGCAAAAAATACATGCAAAAATGTATTTGAACTTGGCTATCTTTCGGAACATCTTGTGCCAAAGTGAGGCAAAACTGTCTCACTTTTCTCGTGCATGAGTGCGAGGGGTTAAACAAGCAACAAAAACACACAACTGTGCGTAAATTTAAAATGACTTTTCCCAAAAAACAACTTTCACACACTTTTGCAGCTGGAAACACACAGCGCGATGCCCTGCTCAGCAATGACATCTGGTTAATGTATTTGCCGTACTGTACACGGTAAGAAAGTCAATCCAGACATCGACCGGCCTGAAGCGCATCTATGACGGAGAGGTTCTGTGGTAGTCGCAAGCGTCTCTTAGCGTGTATGCCAACTGCATTATAGGATTTCATAAACTCTGAGAGTCTCTGTAGACATAAATCCACCGGGAGAGAAAATCCAATATCAATCTGATTGTATAAGCAACGTTTTAAAGAGATTTACAAAGATCCAACTTGTAGTTTGCGACGAGGGAAATCAGTTTAAAGCATTAACACTAAACTAAACGAAATGTCTAGTCCATGAAAAAAAAACACTCTTGACCGAGAGGACACACACAAAGAAAAAGAAAAGAACACACATCCATCTTACCATGATGAGAAATAAGGGATCTCAGCAGGCACGCTGCCTCAAAGAAGAAAGCCATGTGGACATTATCCAAAAGTTCGTTAGATGTCACAAAACTGTCCTGACATTCACGGGGACGGACGAACATCAAGCACAAACTCAGCGTGGGTGTAACAAGCAGGAACTATTGAAAAGGTTTTATTCAAATATATGGAAATGTAATTCACAGTAAACACAAGACTAGGCTGCGCTTGAAAAATAGTGCGCCCTACATACTCCAGCATACTGTATGAACTAATGTACAAAAGATCAATGTTCATTCTGGTAACATCACTGTCGGTACGGAGTCTGACGCATGCAGATGCATAAGCGGTTATGGATAGCAATGCCCTGGCAAGCAACCACACTAACAAGGATAATGCAGCTCGCCTCAGCTTCGCACCTAGCTGAAAACACAAGCAGAAAGGAGACTGTAAATCTTGCTTTTCTCATCTATACCCTTCAAAATTTCAGCCTCGAGTCAACTGATCAATCAAATCCTGTACTGAGACTACAGCAGACATATCGATTCTCATCATTTATGATTTAGCACTCGGACGGCAAGAAAGTTTCTGCGATAACAGACCTGGATCCATAACTCACTAAAGAAATGAAACAACCAGGAGGACATATCAAACATGAGTGTGTGTGTGTGTTTCGGTGACCTACTTCAGTGCCACTGCGTCTCGTGCATTTTCCATCTAACACATTGATAACATGTAAATACACACACATGCACAAACACAGCAACATCCCTTGACCTCATAAAAACAAGGTCATAATTGAGTTAATGCTTAATTTAAAGTTCCCCAGTTGTCGATAAGTTTATCCCTTAAAACTTATCTTTGACCATAAAGACAACCAATTTAAACGTTTTAATGTCAGAGCTGACACAGAAGTGCGCTGATCATTCGCACTTGAATCTATGCGCCATCTTTGCATATTTATGCCTCAAACTGCTGATCCACAGGGGTGAATTGAAGGGATTGGTTATAGGATTATGACGTCATTAAAAATGCAGTTTACCAAAGAAAATACTCAGCAATGGTTTAAATGAATATTTCGCACATGGTTCGTCTCAAACATTCATATAAACATTAAAAACTTGATTTTCACCAAAGAGGGTCTTAAGGCCACATCACCTGGTTGAACGATTAAATTGGCTGATTTACCCACACAGGCTCGCTTATTGGTTTTCAGTACTTGTTTCTTGTATACTTCAGCCTCAAAACAATCACACAAACAATCACCAAGCCACACACAGATGTCTCCTGATGGACACTCGTCCACCCTTAAGCCCCGTCATGGTCAATCGACGGCTTTTTTCCATGACGAGTGCCCAGGCTGCCATGACAACTTGAAATTATTTTATGCAGTCAGTTGCCGAATAAGAAAATTGAAGGTTCATGAATATAAAACAACGATCTTCATGTTAGAGGGTTAAACAAAACATTCTTAAGGCAATTTATGACCATTTAATAATGAGTATGATTCGACGATTAGGTTAAGGGGTGGGGTTAGGGATGGAGCTTCGTTGTTGCTTTTTTCTAATAATCATAGTTTTTTTTTAATCACAGATATGTATCAATTTTACAAAATCGCCTCCTCGTAAAACAGTTAAATTCTACTTTGAGATCATGTTGGTTTAACTACAATCAGAAAAACACAACCATACAAAGTCATGTTTCACACTGCTACGGATGACCTTGAACATTTAGAAACTGATTTTATTTTTGTTAGATTGATCACCATTTGTATAACTGATTTCACAACAAATATAATGTTTAAAGTAAACTATTGTTTTAAAGTGAGACTAGTCAATCATACTAATGCCATAGTTAAACTACGGTTACTGTAGTAAAACCAGGTTTCATTTCCATATGACGAGGTAGAACATATTAACGAAGAGTGGCACAATGTAACAAACAAACGGTTGGAAAAAAAAGAAAATTTCGCCATCTAATGAGAAAGTTAAGACGTGATGTTCTTCAATTGCTTGGTGAGAATTAGTCTCAGCCTCAGATGCGGTACACCCACTGACAGCCCACGGACCACACACTGTCTGATGCATACACAAAAATTGAAAGAGCTGTGCAAAACACGCATTCAGATCAATGATCAATGCAACTTTGACCACAGAAAACAGTTTTGTGTACCAGTCTACAGAACACAGTTTTCATGTGTTTTATGTAACACACTAATTACGTCTACAAACATTTTCACCAATATGTTTAGTATTGTCCAAAGCATTTTCTACACTGCTGTGCTATCATCTGAAAGTGCTACTGTACCACTTTGTTGCACACAATCTACTTCTGTTATAGCATCGATTTCAGATCTAATCATGCCAGAATAAACTTCAATGTGCACCAGACCTCTTGCCATCCATCAAATGTCTGACTCCAGCACAGCCAGGACAGAATTAGCATGCTTTTAGCTAAATGTATGTAGAAATAAACGCTGAAGATAAAAAGCACTGAATCTGCAGAATGCATCACATCAGGATGATTCAACAAGGTGCAGTCCTCTAATCAAAGCAACATACACAGCTTTTTAATAATGATTTCTATAGTTCTTTGCATAATTTATATGTTTCAAAGTAATACAAGTAGTGTCTTTGATATATATTGGTTGGACAGTTAGATTAAAAGCAATTTGCAAAACTGTGCATATACTGAAAACATCCAACCTGAATTCAAAGAAAAATTGAACTAATCCCACCCCATAAAGTCAGTCGATATTGGATGAAAGTAAATTGAATAAAATTAAATCGTACGAATCAACGGGAATTCGGCACAGATTCACCAAAATGTAAAATGAGTTACAAACTGACATCACCTTGTGTGAAAACATCAGCAGCACGTGCACACCAGACCAGTGACATTGCGGCTATCTGCAAGTACACACCTATAAATGAACAACATCAACTTTTAGGATTTAAAAAATAATCATCTTCCTAATATCACCACTCTTATTGGCTGTGACGTAAACTGTAGGCCTTTAGCCTATCTCTCAAAATAAGCGATTCTTGTTTAGGGCTATTATTAGTATAAAGGGCCGAACGTGTGAGTGTTTGTGCGTGCATGACTTAACCGCCGCCCCACACAGATCTATCTCAGCAGCGGGATCTGCTGTGTTTGGAGAAAAGCTGTAATGAAATTAGCTGGGTACTGGGTAGAGGGTGATTATTAGTCCCAACGCTCCAAAGCCCACGGCAGAATTCAGAGGAGATCTGGGATTATATTTCTGCCTATTCATGCTGATCTCGGCATAAAACAAGAGAAGAAACTTACTCTAGAGCTCCTTATGCAGAGCCTGCTTTCATTCTTCTATCACTGCATGTCATTTAAAGGGGTCGTATGGTGCGAACACACATGAATGTATGAGACACATAAAATTGCAAAAATTAAAGTATCGGAACAAAAGATGCATTCTATCTAAAAGAGAATGCTCGGCCAGACCTGCCTGAAACGCCTCGTGTAACCACAGCCCCACAAATCTTCGTCAGTTCATAGTATGAGTTGACTAAGACCGCCCAAATGTACACGCAAGTAAGGTGGGCGTACCTGTCAGTACAATTGAAGAGGAACCTGGTGTTCCAAATATAGTAAGAGGCGTTACATTTCTGTCACACGCTTGCATTATTCAACCAATCACTATGCACTGGTTAACTGGCCAATCATAGCAAACCTCGCTTATCAGAGCGATGAGCTTTGTAAAAAATCAGCGCGGTTTAGAGAAGCGGTGCAAAGAGGAGATACAAACATGCACGGTATGTGAAAAATACAGCGTTGAGACTAGTGAATACACATTGCATTACATCCAAGACAAACAATTATATTCGTTTTAGCGGTGTCATGTGATCCCTTTAAACGTGATGCTATCTCTGTCCCACCACAAAACAGAAACGAAAAATAATCGGATATTTTCAAACACGTTTCTTGACCGCAATGTTTCTCTGTCAGGATAGATGACATGCTCAAATAAACAGCAATATGTTTTAACGACACAACCCATGCATAATAATCCAAGGAATGAGTTAAATGGAGCATAAATCTTAAGAAACCGATCATCTGTCCATACGATATAATTTTAAAAGTACTTTAATGAAATTGAAATACAAATGTAGCGTGAATATAGTGAGGGGGGAAAGAAGAATATTATGAGATCAGCACTTCTGTTCATCTGTGAAGTTGAATTACGTAATCTTTGGCATCTCTCTCTCTCTCTCTCTCTCTCTCTCTGTCTCTGAATTTCTTTTGAGCCTGCTTTGAAATGAGGGCAAGACTGATATCAGAAAGAGAGAGAGAGTGAGGAGAGAGTCTTATGTGGTGAGGTCTCTTTTGGGACGTCATTAAAAAAATGAAGAGAAGATGATAGAGATGATGTGAAGTACAGAGAGTAGGGATGAGAACTAGATTTTTACACTTCTCAAAATGAACTGCTGTGATGCAGAGAGGTCTGGTTGGTTGACAAGGCACTCCTAAACACTTGCCTCCATCAAGTCGAATGTTCTCATAACTTTCTCAGCTTCTCTTTCAGACAGAAATCATCGACTAGAAAAGTTATCTGACTCATCTGAATTACACACTTTACATTATGAGAAACAGTAATAGAGGTGTGAAAAGAGGTTAATAGAAAAAACTGTGATGCTGATGACAAAGCGTTTATCCATCTGTTCTTCCAGGGTATTTCCTGGCTCAAAATGAGGCGGAGGTGGTGCCATCCTGATCTTGCACAACCACACACGTAGGCCTACGGTACATTTAACTGGCTTAACCAAAGTGACAATGAGTTTGACATATTAAAAGTAAAAAAAAAATAGATGAAAACAACAATTAAGTTGAATAAACATTACTTTTATTTAACCAAATAGAAATGTTTTTTTATCAAAAAAAAGCTTTTTATCATTTTCAGCCCACAATAGCAAACCAAATGAACCAGTCTTTCTAAATGAGCAAAGCTCATTCACATCTTGCACTCTCGTGCCATGATCTCTTGTAGTCGCTAGTGACTGAAAAGTTCAATAGTTTAGTAGAATCGGTTCAAATGAGTCATTCTTGTGCAAGTCGTTCTGAACACAATGTGCGTTCATACTGGCGAACTCGCTGTGTACAGTATACGGTGATTAAACGATCCAACGGCACAGCTAAAGACATTACAATCAGGTACATCATGTTAATTTAAGAAAATTTAGAAATTAAACGTACTTTGATGAAAAACAAACAGCCGTGAAACACAAGCTGGCTCTTGTTCTGCAACTCTTTTTAGCGCCTCAGTGTGCTGATAACGAAACAGTGCCTCCATTGTGGCGTATTGTCGCAACTGCAGTTACAAATGACAGTCTGTTAAATGCACGCAACATTTTTTGTGAAGACACCCGACATCATTTTGGTGAGAGTCTGAGGCGGCACGACATTTGACGGAGGCGGCCGCCTCAAATTTCTCTATGCAGGAAGACTCAGTTCTTCACTACGATCATCAGCATCATTACACACATGGATGCTCACTTCTAAAAACAGCAAACCAATATCGATTCCCGTAATACTACAATTATAACAGAAACACACTTGCAGCCGACGGCAAGACTCGCTCGCACACACACACATCTGTACAGGTAAAGACAATTCCCATCAGTGTCTCTATCTCGGCGTTAAATTGGAAATCTTTCATGGACGTGTTTCATCTGAGAAGAGCGAGGAGCGGTTTATTAGAAAGAGAGAGATCATTCTCTTCTCCACGGATTAATCGCCATCTCTGTCACTCACACGCACATTCATTTCTCTCTCTCTCTCACTTCACTTTATTGTTACATATTTTTTGCTGTTCTGATTGAGATGGTGAATCCTATTGGCTACTTACACCGGAAAGCGGTTTTCTCTGTGAAAGAAAGGACATGTTATGTGTTATTATGGTCAGACAGACTAGTTCTTGGTCTGCTTGTGAGAAGAACTGTGACATTACCAGTTCTAAACAATTCATTTAACAAAACCATATTTATACATACAGTGAGACAAGCTCAAAGAACAGCACGCTTGAAGTAACCTTTCAAAGGACCTGGCATCTCAACAATAGCACATAAAGAATTTCCTCTCTCAATGCGAGGATGCTCTGAATAAACAGAGAGAGAGAGAGAGTGAGAGAGAGAGAGTGAGAGAGAGAGAGAGAGAGATACGTGCCCTGAGATCAAGTGAAGCAGGCCTGCACCCATGAAGATAAGTGACGCCTTTTAAAGACCGTATGCATGAGGCTCACGCTGTCACCACGGCAACCGTCTCCAGCATCCCCCCTATGTCCTTATTATTCCAATTCCAATTCTCGGATTGAGATGACGTGATCGTTCGGTAATTATTTCGACTCGACTGATTCCAGCACTCAGAGACAGAACAGACAGAACACACAGATTAATGTTTTTAATTACAACAGCAGTTTCAGTTTACTGATCATCTGTGTCCACAATCCCCTGCAAGAGGAAACAAACTCTTCACTGGCTTTTATTCAATGTAAAAACACTGAGATGTGAGTTTAAAATTAGATTCATGAGATTCAGCAGTAACAGTGAGTCAATAATATCAATGCAAGTGGTGTACAAACACTGTCCAGCCGAGGTATCCTGAAGTTGGCTAGGTTACACGCCGGCTCCCAGGACGCACGTTACTGAAGAACAAAGCAGTGGTGTTTTAAACCGAGCAGACAGAAAAGGGCACAGTCATAACCTCATCAATGTGTGATGAGATAAAAAACCCTTCACGCTAACATCGTTTCAACAGCGGCAGCGCTCCGAGCCAAATAAATCCCGACACGCGATGCAATGTCACGGCAACCTGAAGTCTGGAGGGCTTTTAATTAAACAGATTTCATTATCCTGATTACAGGAGGATAAAATAAGACAGACAATCAAGAGGAAATGTCAGCCAACGCATCAGCCTTCTGACATTAAAGAAAAATACTTGAGATAACACTATTAAACAAAACAGTACACAGAAGAGCATCCCATAAGTTACTGCAAGATACCTTCGGCAGACAATATGCAGTTCATTCAGCAAAAATGAATATGAGAATGCCAAGAACAGTCAGAAAATCTTGCAATCAAAGCAGACTATCTATTCAGAAGTTTACATAAAGCGTTATGGTTTTGTTGTCTTAGAATGAGCAATTTCAATCTACATACGCCGCAGGTCCCGTTTTATGGAATTCTCCATGTTGTTTCTACAGTAGCCCTAAATGGACAAACTCTACAGAACGTTTGGTAAATACATTATCTCCTACAACAAACAACAAAGTACAATGTGATGACATCTTAGTTCTGTGTCAACCATGAAATGCTTCAAAAGAGGGGGTGACCGGTGGCATCGCAATTCACAACCTCACCGATACATGCTGATAAATTTCATACATTCACACAAAATCATAGCTTTCTTCTAAAACGCTCGCACACATTTTAAAGAACAGTGCTCTAAGGCATTTTAATGAGGAGTGGTTGTTATGTTATATAACACAGGTTTAAATGTAACTTCACATTACTAGACAGAGCCCGTAGGCTTTTGTGCTGGAAGAAAATGTAGTGCTTGAATATAAATATGAGCGAGAGAGAGCGAGAGAGACAGAAAAAAAGTTATCTTGCATAAAAAGCTTGTCACCAGTAAAACTCTTATAAAATACTGTGCTGTCTGTAAATGCTGATCAGTCATTAAAAATGCTCAGTGATCTTTACTGATGATGAATTCAGGGGTCAGGACACAACAGCCATGATGAACCTGACAAGCTTAAGGCGACCATTCCCGTGATGCCTAATTTCAAACTTTAGTTAGTGTGTTATGTTGCTGTTAGATTATAAACAATATCTGCAAAATGATAAAGCTCAAAGTTCAGTGCTAAGCGATATATTGTCTTTACCAGAGGACTACAAAGAAGAGCTATGCGCTAAACTACTTTCACTTTCATCACAGTCCTACAGCTGATAATTAGATTAGATTAGATTCAACTTTATTGTCATTACACATATACAAGTACAGTGTAACGAAATGTAGTTTAGGTCTAACCAGAAGTGCAATTAGCAAGTGCAGATATACAGTGTGAATAAATACAGAATACAATTTTAGGGAAATACTATACAAATGTTGTACGAAAAATATGACAGTCGGTATGTACTATGAACAATATATACAGAAGGCTATATACTGTGAACATTAATGTACAGGTGGTTATGAACAGATAACAATATAGACAATACAATAGTGCAAGTGACTTGAGTGTGCATTAATTACAGACATTAGCTATTAAAGTTACAGTGCAGTAGATGAGTTAATGCGGTTATTAAAGATACAGTGCAGTACATGAGTTAATGCAGTTGTTGAAGTTATAGTGCAATACATGAGTAGATGCAGATAATACAGTTACAGTGTATTAGATGAGTTAGTGCAGTTATTGAAGTTACAGTGCAGTATATGCGTTAATGCGGTTATTAAGGTTACAGTGCAGTAGATGAGTTAATGCAGTTATTGAAGTTACAGTGCAATAGATGAGTGGATGCAGTTAGTTATGCAATAAATGCAATAGATGAGTTACAGTGCAGTAGATGAGTTAATTCAGTTATGGAAGTAGTTTATTAGTGCAAATGAGCATTCAGTGTAATATTCCTTGTGCAAGTGAGCAGTATAGAGTGGAAATGATGCTATGTGTGTGTAAACAGTCCGGTAGAGCAGATAACATGAAGTACTGGTGTGTACAGTTCAGTCATGGATGCAGCCCTGTTATGCAATGTAAACAATGTAGTAGCAGCGTTAAAGTTATGAGGGTTAGTGGAATCAGTGGGGAGCAGAGTTCAATAATGAAACAGCTCTGGGAAAAAAGCTGTTTCCTAGTCTAGGAAACAGCCTATTATTCAGTTATTATTCAGTCCTAGTCTGAATAATAAGAATTCAACTACACATATTCTAAGATAACCAACCGTCAAATAACAGCGTCCATGACTTTAACATCCACTGTGAAAGCTGTTCTGTGTAACACACTGATATTGTGCGTGTATGCGCTTACCTCCTAAACACTTCTATGAAACGTCCTCTGAAGACCTGCTTGCAAATGTCTCCTGGTCAACTGCTTGTTTTAGGTCCAATATAAAAAGGCAAAACTTACACTTCCGTTATTAGTGTCAATTATTATAACCGTTCTGACCCAATCAGTCCGGTGTCATTTCCCTCCTCTATAGGAAGAAAATTGCGATCTCTCACAAAGACCGACGCTTGCACATGCACTAGCAGACCACTGTTACACTTCCTTCGATCCACATATTTTTATCTGGTAAAGTGAAGTTGAAAACACGTGGACTGAGAGGGGACCGACCAATCATAACACCCTGAGAAGCGTAAGTTCGCTGATATGGTATGGGTGGTATCTTCAGACACACGCTCCAAGCGGGGAACCATTCACAACAGACTGGGTCAGCTCTACCAATCAGAGCGTTTCAGAAGGAGGGAGGTAAAAAATACAGTCGTTTTGTGAAAAGAGGGACAGTGGTGAACAATAGATTTGAAATATGTGAAATATAAAGCATTTTTTTAAACTAGAAATCCTTTGTTAAACACCCAAAGAACATCATCAAAGCTTCAAAAACAGCAAAGGAATGGCTCCTTTAAATACCACTAGTTCCACCCAACAATAGATCTAAGAGTCATAAAATTGGCAAAAATTTTAAATGAAACAGGAATAACAGTTGCTACTTAATTTGAAAAGTGGAATCTTATCGACATGGAAAGTTGCACTTAAATTGTTACAGAATTGCTTTGGCATAATACGGTCATCACTGGGGTCCCTGGCTGTGGGTCTTCTCAAAAAGCAGCAATTCATTTTGACATCAATATCACCCAAAAGCTTAAAGGGGTCATATGGCGGATATACGTGTTTTTCTGTGTCTTTGGTGTGTTATAAGTTACCCATGCATGTACTAGACCAGAAAATTGCAAAAATGTAGGTGTCGGAACAAAAGAAGCATTCTATCTAAAAGCGAATGCTCACCCAGACCTGCCTGAAACGCCTCGTGTAAACACACCCCTACGCTTGTACGTCACGTTGTGGTATGATTTGAGTCCACCCAAATGTAAACGCAAGTAAGGTGGGCGGTCTTGTTAATCTCATTGTACAATCCGTGGCGCAGTCTGATGTTCCGAAAATGGTAAGAGGCGTTACATTTCCGTTCAGTATTCGACCAATCACTATGCACTGGTGACCTGGCCAATCATAGCACACCTCGCTTTTCAGAGCGATGAACTGTAAAATATCACCTGTTTCAGAGAGGCGGAGCAAAGAGGTATGTGGCATGCACGGTATGTGGAAAATACAGCGTTCTTTAACCTTAAATTGTGTATACATTCTGTATGACATCTAAAACAAACAATATTCGTTTCTAGCCGAGTCAAATTACCCTTTTAAAACTTTTTGTAGTGTAGCAGGAAATACTAAAGGAAATTCTATGACAGCTGTTGTACACACACCAGGACTATGTCAATCACATTACCTGGAGCAGATGTTTTTGTCATGAGCAGGATGAATCAATCGTCTTCCTTCTGTATTTAGCATAGTAACCCTATACGTTGTAAATCAGCTCTAGTTTCTCCAGCGCCACAAATTACAGACGCGAATCAATTCTGAGCAGCCGTGAAATGTTGTCTCACATAACCTCTGTGCCAAACACAAGCCTGTCAATCAATCTCTGACAGCATGAGTGATGAGAGAGAGTGGGCGAGTTGAAGGATGGATAAATAGATGGAGAGATGGATACAAGCACACCTTCAGATAACCTTGATTTACATTAGACAAGCTCCAGTCAAAAGTATTGATTAGGTTTCGTTTTCCACTTTAAAGACGGTAAAGGTGGGAGACAAGTGAAGAAAACAAATGATGTGGTCAAACGGACAATAATAACACCATAGGGAAGATCTCAGCCGGTTCACCCAAAAATAAGAATGTCATCATTTATTCACCATTATGTCATTCAAAACTTGACTGTTTCCTGTGGAACGCAAAAGAAGATATTTTGAGAAATGTCTCAGTGGTTTTGTGCTCATAAAATGGAAGTCAATCATGGCTAAAATCCAACAGGAAATTACTGTTTATAAAAAAATGACAAAGGTGCTAGCCTGAATATTTTTTACATTTAATAAACTGAAAGTAACGCGAGAGTGTCAAGTATAAGAGAGAGAGAGGGGGGGAGAGAGAGAGGGAGAGAGAGAAAGAAAGAGAGAGACTCCAGGCTGGATACTCAAGGCTCCGCTCTGCTCTCTTCATCTCCCCTCCATTCCTGCTCTTCTCTTCCTCTTGACTGGTCTGAATGCTTAATCGTGTCTCTCTGGTGAAGTAAAAACATGCCAGAGGTCCCATTGGAGGAGCTATCTGGTGTGTGCTCCGTACGCTGCGCTATGATTGGTTAACATTCCGGAGGCAGAGTTAAGAGGTCCCTAGTTACCAGCTGGGCAGGGCATGTCTTCAACCATGACAACATACAATACACGCTGACAAACATATGGTAGACACAACAGGTCATCATTGAAGACAGAAAAGAAAAATATCAGAGAAACATCTCATAAAAATGAAAGAAAAATATACACAAAAAAGCCTACACGCACACATATACATTTGAAGTAACGTTTTTAGAGTAAACTAAATCAAGACCAGAACACAGAAAAAGTACAGTATCAGCAGGCATTTCTAAAGGTCGCACTGGATCGTATTGTGAGTGTATGATCAGCATCAAACATCATCAAACTGCAATGATACATAATAGAGAAAAAACCCTCGGGAGAAACCAGTCTCAGCCGGGAGGGCCAGATCTCCTCTGACGGGTAACAGCTGCACTCCATAGATTTGAGTACAACCAGGCACTAGATTTGTTGAAATTAAGCCATTATGATTCTTTAAAGTGGAAACATGTCAATATACTGATTGTCTAATGTTTTACATTTGATACAATTGATTTTTCTTGATGTAGTTTTCAAATGATTTTGCAACTATTCTGGAAAACATCTTACTCCTGCAAATAATTCAACACTCTTAACACTCTTAAAATCAGATAAACGCATCCCACCTTGCCGATCGTTTGCACAAAACACTCAGACACAAATGAAATGCTCTCCTCTCATACTACCTGTTTACTTAAAGAAAATTCAATTCAAAGAAAGCTCCTGTGTAACATCTTTGTCTTGTGCAGAATTGAGGCACTTGAATACACTTCAATCAAAGGCATAATATCCAAACAAATTTGTTCATCTCTAACATCTCCACGTGATCTCAGGCCGTGGGCGAGCGTTTCTCTCACACGTACACCCTACACCCCGTGTTTTAAAACCATACGATCAAAATGATCAAGGAGGAGCGGATCATGCCCAGATCATCACCTTTACGGCTCCATATTAAACCCACTACGGCACTTTACTGCCCAAAGACATCTATGAGATTTGAAACACCATCAAGCTCAGTCTGAAACGACCATGGAAAGAAAATATTCTACTCTATTCTAACTGACAGATGTGCACTTACTCAAGTCATTTTAAAGCTGAAATATTTATTTTGTTACATAAAATTCTGCTCAAGTCGAACAGGATATTATATAATTTATTTATTGTGGACTCTTAATATAAGTTGCTTGTGACGTTCCAGTATTGATAAGTTGACTTTGGGAAAAGGGAGCTGGTAAATTATTTAATGTGAATATTCAAAAACACAATGAAGTTAGAATACTGATATTTATTTGTACATTTTTTCTGAAAAGCTAATAAATTATGGGGCGGCTTTGCACTATGCACATCTATAATCCACTGTAAAACACCCATCACCCTGTGGCTGATTGCGTAAGCGGTACCCTGACCTCAGCATCCCTCTCAAATCACTGTCATGAGTCTCTCCAGTCAGCAGAATCACTGACACTCTATGGGTCCCTCAAACACTTGACATCAAGCTTTAGTGCTGCACTTGTAGTATTGCCTAGCCGCTTTAGTAAATGCCACCGATACGTTACGTGTACTTCCATGAAAGCCGGTTTGCTGAGAACACATCTGTAAA
Source organism: Triplophysa tibetana (assembly GCA_008369825.1). NCBI lineage: Eukaryota > Metazoa > Chordata > Actinopteri > Cypriniformes > Nemacheilidae > Triplophysa > Triplophysa tibetana. The sequence continues at coordinate 2,312,486 of CM017901.1, read as the reverse complement.
TGTCAATGTCCTGCGGTAGGCCTTTTTCTCTCTTGCTTACGTAACTGAGCAGCTCTGCATCAAGCTACAAGAGAACAGCGGTGCTCGATATTACTGTGTGCAATTAACTTACTTTTTTTTATTTTTTAGATCTATTGTTTCGTAGGTCATCTGAACAGCTAAGGCAAAGCATCACTATTATTCAAGTTTAGTTTGACCACAGCTGCTGGACTTAAACCACTAAACACTCTGTTCTGAAGACAGGAAACCATGACAACAGCGGAGAGAGGAAGCAGATGAGAGATGATATCACAGATGGAAGAAACAATGCGGAGAAAAGGGAGAGATATAAACAGATGCATAACCTTGAATATATAGCTTTAATAACCAAAATGAATCCTTTTACAATTTAAAAATAATAGATAAATAATAAATAATTAAATAGATAACGACAGAGCAGAACAGAGCGGTAGGAAGAAAACACACTGGCAACATGAATCCCCCATTGGCATGTTATGAAAACATAAAATATGACTTTTAATATACTCAACATTAGTGTTTATTAATCTCTGTGGATGTATTTGAAATGTACAGCCTTTGTTAAACAACACAGCCTTTTAATGTTTAATAAGATCCATCAATTATTGAACGGCTTTATCTTTTGTTTTGTTAATGAGGCTGAACCTTCAACACATAACAAAACATGTTAACAACATCTGCTAGTCTTATAATAGAGATTAATGAGTCTTTAATGAGTCTTTATATCTAAACTCCGATGTCCCTTTATTACAGATTTCATATGAGTTTTTTTAAAAGGGTCTCAGACAAAAGATGACTCCATTCTGCAATGATAGTTTTAACTTTGTGAGATAATTTGGTCCGAAAATATATATTTATTTGCTACATTTGGTTTTTATTTTCTCTCTCTTTGATTTAACTGGCATGACAAAAACTGTACATTTTTAACCAAAGTAAAACAATAGAGTGCACATGGAGAAAATAACAATACATCAACATTTAACAATACATCAAAACGGATCGATGCATCGATTCGATTCCAAACGATACGTTGCATCTATGCTACACGTAAAATATCGATATGAAGTACGTTTACTTTCACACTCTCCCCCATTTGGGACCGAGTGTGCAATTTTCAAAGAGTTTTATTAAACGGTCACTTTTATATATTTTGGTTGCATTTGTGAATTGTTACAAATTTAACTGCTTGTGTAAACTAGGCAAGTTATATCAAAATATCAATAAATTAATTGAATCGTAATCATATCATAGAGATTTCAGAGGTATCATAATTAATGTATCGCAGGTGGAGAAAATTGATAACATGTCGTAAAGTAATAAACTGTCCGATTTACACAAGTATTAACACAAAAACAAAACAAAAGAGCAGAGTAAAAATACAAAGTAAAACTTAAGTGAAAACTAAAGACTTTAAAAGACCATGAAACAATAGGATTAAACATCAATGTCCTCAAGTGTCCTTCTTACATAAAAAACAAATAAATAATTATCTGTGCTAAATATAATTTATTTTCCCTAAGCCCAGAGCGCAAGGGAACTGCAATACCTCTCCAAAACTCACACACACACAAAACAAGATGTGTGAGGGTGTAAACAGGGGAGGACAAGGGGTGAAAGAAATAATATTTCGGGGTGACTGCCCCCTTCCCGTGAATCACCAATTACATCCATTATCATATACACACACACACCTACGCACATGCACAAACACACACAAATCTCGTATAATTCAGTGTGAAATTATGGGGGAACAGACAGGGTCCTTTCCTGGTTAAATCCTCCATGGATTCTCCGTACTGAATGAAATGAGCTCTCTCTCCCTCGCTCCATTACCCCCCCATCCCCTCCAGAGTGATTTGTGCGATTCTGCCAGCCTTTGCCTCCATTTACCGTTCTCTAAAAGCCCTTTATGTAACTCAAGCTTCCAGTTGGAGCGCACGGACAGGCAGACGAAACAACCACAACAAGTGCATCTCTTCAGCCTTAACATTACCCACAAACCCGTTGCTGACCGCTTCCGCCCACATGACTTCCACCCCAGAGAAAAAGAGCCCATCTGTCAGTAAACCATCAACACAACAGCTGAATATTCATGAGAACAGCATGTGCTCGGGGTCTCAGATGAGTGTGAGGCATAATCCCGGTTAAACGTAAAAATGAGTTTAATTTTAGAGTACGTGGATGAGAAGAAAGAAAGAGAGAAGAAAGAAAGAAAGATAGAAAGAAAAAGTAAAGACAGAATAAAAATGGATGGAGGAAAACAGACAGCAAAGAGAGGACGAAAAGAGGAATAAGAGGGAAGAAAGAGGGAATACAATGAATAGAGGAAAGAGAGAAGGAAAACAGCAGATAAGGAAAAAAGAAAAGAGAGAAAGTGGAGGGATGAGAGAAGGAAAACAAAGACAGAGAGGGAAGAAAAAGGAAAGAGGGAAGTGAGAAGGAAAACAGACAGCAGAGAAAGGGAAGAGAGGACAGAGAGAAAAGAGATGGAGGAGAGAATAAAAACACCTAGCAGAGAGACAATTAAGAAAGAAGTACCTGGCAGCAGAAAGAGGGATAAAATGAAAAAGAGAGAAGGAATACAAACATCAGAGAAAGGGAAGAAGGGGGGAAGAGAAGGAAAACTGGACAACACAAAAAGGAAAGACATAACGAAAATAAACAGCAGAGAGAAGAAAGAGTTGAAAGATAGAAGGAAAACTGACAACAGAAAGTGGGAAGAAAGAAAATTGGATGACAGAGAGGGAGGAGAGGGAAGACAGAATAAAAAAAGAGACAAAAGAATAAGTGGAAAAGAGGAAAAAGGGAGAAAAAACATGAGAGAAATGGAAGAAAAGGGGAAGAGGGAAAACTGGCATTACTAAAAGGAAGACATGGAAGACGGAAGAGTGGAGAGATGGAAAGAAAACTGACAGCAGAAAAAGGTAAAGGAGGGTAAAAGAATGCCAACAAACCACAGAGAGAACGAATAGAGGAAAGAAATGAAGGAGAAAAGGAAAACAAATGGCAGAGATAGAGTGGAAAGAGAGGAGAAATAGGGAAAAACGAGGGAAGAGAGAAGGCAACAGACAGAGAGCGGGAAAGAAAGAAATGTCATTGTTACAGTATATAATTTTTCCACACTGTAAAAAACAAGGATAATTTGTGTTAGTTTGCGCATGTTTCGGAAGTTTCCATAGAAAAAACTTCACACATCTTTTAAAAGTAAATTTGACACATTTTTTGTGTTAAAATTTACTTTAAATCAGTAAGCAAGAAAGTGCAAAAATAACACAAAAATTAAGTAAATCTTATGGTTGTTTTTTTACAGGGCACATATTAAAAATCATGATACTTCTAACACATGGTTGCACCCCGTCAGATTCATGAGTGAACTAACACACTCAAACATAAATAACACACACAAAAAAACACAACATGAGCTCATTCACGCACTCGACACGTCCGAAATCAGATGTGAGAAAAAGAGTCAGTGGCGTTACGTACTGCTGTACAGAGTATCAATCCAGGAGAGCCTGGGCAGCTCACGAGCGCTCAGGTGCTCCATCTCCTTGCCTGCCGTGTCCTCCAGCGCTGCGTTTCCTCCGTACACTCCCCCGCTATTTTCCCTCTTTCTTTCTCTCTCTCTCTCTCTCTCTCACTCGCCTGCAAATATCCTCAACGCTGTTTATGGATGGAGGATGATGGTCATATTTGAGTTTAAGAAGCAGAAAGATCCACGCAAGATGCTGTCTCCGACTCACATGTAACACAACAGAGCAGAGCCGCTCGCTGCCAACCGTTGCTAAGGAAATGGAAAGGCACTCCTCCCCTCTCTCTCCCTCGCTCACTCACTCACTCACTCACTCGATCCCTGGCCGCTTCGCTCCTGTTCTCTTTCATCCTCTCTCTCATTCATTAACTCTAATCTCTTATTAGTGCTGAATTTAGTTGTATCATAATACTTTGTGTCTGGTGTAAATGTATAAGAACATCAAATGTACCGTATACATCACTTTCTGTCTTCAGAACGAATATACAGTAATATGTATCTCACTGAAAAGATAGACTGTGGTTTTTATGTTATAATGTGATTGATATTTGTATATTTTTTCAACTTTGCACTACATACATATTTTTCATATTTGTAAACAGTATTTTCACTATTTGTACGCAGGCTAGTAGCAAATGCTTTGACAATATAAATGTACAGTTATTTTCATGTCAATAATGCACACTTACATTGAAATTGACTGTGATTATAGATGATTAACAAGAAACATGTCTCTGTTCACAAAAGACAGATGATGCACTTCAAGGTCTCTCTCTCTCTTTGAGCAGCTCTTACATTAGAAGATCTCCACTGGGATTTGGGGATATGTGGTAACAACCCCCTTCTCTCCAGAAAACAAGACTGTTTGTGTTGTGTGTGCTTGGTGATTTAAAAAGAAAATATATTTTCAGCCTTTTGATAGTGTGTAATTATCAATATTTATTTAAATATAATATCAAATTATTAGTTAAATCTAGTTAATCTAGTTAAGAAGTGAACCATTGTTCAAGTGGAACAATAAGAATTGATTATTCACTTATGTGACCCAATATTAAAATACATTGTTTTATAAAATATCCTGATGATCAAAATGTCTAAAATATATTCCTGATTTACATCGCTTCAAAAAGGACATTTTTATGAAAACATACACATAAATGCATAAATTGAAGAAAAATATAAAGATTAAAAAAAACCTTTGTACATCATTTGAATCACTGGTGAATATAAATACATAGATGTAAATAATTCCTGAATATGTATACATGTAAGTGTATGTGTTTATAAATACAAAATCAATATGCACAGTAAACAGACATATTGATGTACATTTCATTTACTGTTTAGCTTTTTCAACATAATTTTGTAAAATGAAACTTGCAGTTTCTGAACTTGTTGATTTAACTAAACATCTTAAGTTTTCACCGTCTCAACTAGTCCAAGTTGACTGAACCAGAGTTTGTCGACTCAATTTAAAAACGTTTGCTGAGACTAGCATATACCATCATTCATCTTGAGATCTCCTGGAGCGTGAAGCAGCAGGGGACGTTCTCACCCATGCTGGAGAGTTTATCGGCATGTAATTTAATTCTACAATCATCATAAAATATGGTAACTATACTTATTCATATTGGTGTAATAACTTGACATTATATGACAAATAACATGTATGAACTAATCGTCAATGTATATTTACAGTATCGACGTTTCTAGATCAGATTGAATAGAACGTTGCAATTCATGTGTCGTTTCCAGATATAACCCAGTTAACAGTTAGATGGTTGAAAGTCTGCAAACTAAAGCAGAAAAATGTATAAGACTAGTCAACTAGTACGTACATCTTTTTCTTTAATTCATTCATCGACGTACATAAGGTACCTTTCCTCCTAATATAAAATAATATTACAATATTTTAAGTAATGTCGAAATATCTTCACCGATTTTTTTTTATGTGAGAGAGACTGAAATATGGACGAATGCCAAAATATGGAGCGGAAAATGTGTGGTGTGGAAAATAACGCGCCTTCGTTATTCATGTTCAAGTTCTTTCCGCCAAAACCAGTGAGTCTAATCACCCTACAGGCAAAGCAGCGTTGATGCGTGAGTACAATGGACAACCATGGACAAATATAATGTAATTGAATGTAAAACTGCACATACAGGATTTCAAGAATGCCAACTAGTTCCATATAAACTAGAGTCTCAGGAGGAGACTAGTAAAAACTGTGGAACGGATGAAAGCCACACACAGCAGGAAGCCAGTTCAAAGATGGATGTTCAGAGTCAGAGCAAGGACTCAATGAAGTGTGTAAAGGGGCTGGTTCAGATTGGCTCCGTCAAATTTCTCTCTGGGCTTGTGTCATCATCTCATTCACTGATCCTGGTGTTCATGTTGTGCTCTACTCCATCCGTCTCACTGAATGAGCATCACGCCAGCACGCATCCCTCATCCGACATAGTCCTCTGACAACAGCCAATAAACAACCAGCTACAAACGGAGCCAATCACCACCACTGACATTTACAGTAGCACACTCGCTGGTGCAAGATTCACGTGTTTGATTTATTCAAAAGTACATCAGGAGAGAGAAGGCATGTGTGGGCAATACAGTTCTGCAGGCCTACGAATAATATATGTGTGACATCTAATAATGTGTCCAGCTTGGTATTCATAAATGACAAGAAGCAGTCAAAATATTTAAAATTATTATCATAAATATTTATTATGGTTGGTCGATAACGTTGGTGGTCTATACAGGCCTTACTATGTTATTCCTCTGACATTCTCATTTCTCAGCGATGTCTCACAGCATCAGTCAGTCATTATTAATTACTTGAACATCCCATCATAACTTCTATAGTAATAACACATTTATAACATATTATATAACACATAATAACAGATTTTTTTCTCTTTATTCAATCTAAAATATTCCACGAATCAATGGTCTACACCGGACCCCACTGGTGCATACGACAAAATCCACTAGAAAAGCATTAGAACCCATTTTAATTTTAAATATTGTCCACACAGGATGCGCCACGGCGAGACGCGATAAACCCATCAAGAACAAGCAGGTTGTCATGTCGCCTCTCGCCTGACGTGTTCGGTGTAGACACGGTGTAGTTGTCTCATATAGTATTTATATAGTTGTTTTTTCGTTTATTAAACATTTTCTTAGGGGTTAGCACAGAAACTTAAGGATAAACATATCACACGTACCCATGAAATATAAAACGCATAAACATGTAACGTGTTCTTGATGAGTGCTATCTCTGCCATTAGGATCATTATTTAATACCAAGAGACACAAAGAGCTGCTTAACGCAAGATACCCGTCCCGATCATGGACATAACAATGAAATCAATGTTTACAAGGCTTCCCCTTCGTTCTACTGATAAAGACGCCAATTAACACACACAGAGAGAGAGAGAGAGAGAGAGAGAGAGAGAGAACTTAATGCATCATGCCCTTGGCAACAAGGAAACCCCCCACCACACAGGGCCGTGGGTTGTGATAAGCCAGGCGGTAACTTCAATTAGGGGCTCAGGGAGTATAACCCCCGCACCAACTCCTCATGGCAAACAGCCGGCACTGATCCCAGAACAAAGACCACACTCACATGCACAAGTACAGTATATACACACAAAAAACATGTCACCATATCAGGTCTTCACTTCACGGTTATTGCAGTAAAAATTATTTGTATGGGTATTAAATAAAATGATGCAACCAGTGGAATTCATCTTTGATTTTGGTCAATTTTGTTTTGTTTGTCATTTGGTCAGTAAAACACATTCATAAAAAAGTGTTAGGCGGTAACCATGGTGACTTAAAATTTTAAGGTGTTGAATAGTTAACAATATTACGATGCGTGTATAATTTACGATATCGATAATTCTGTTTTTTTTATATCACATTATTAACAATACCAGTATATCGTGACACCACAAATTCATTTATAATGTTTGTTTTGATTCATAAATAAACACACAATGACAGAACTACACATACTATACAAAGGTCTCTCCAGAGATCTGAAGACAGACCCTTTCAAGAGGCCCCTGTAGACCCCAAAATAAAGGGCCGTCTACTGCCAGGCTGACTGTCTGTGTGTGTTCGCAAAATAACCTCTCTGCATAATCTACTCGAGTCTTTGTATGATGCTATTCAAAGTGACAGATCTTTAAAACAAGAGAGGTATTATATAGGTCAAACACACACGGATACAGGAAGGCTAGTCATGGCAGGGATAAGTAGCAGTTCATCAAATATGAATCTGCAGAAAACACACCCAGTGCTCTTTGTTTCTGGATGAAGTCCACCCGCTTATAAAAAGGTCGATCAGCACCATTAACACAGAGCTTGAACAAAGACGACACACACATGACAATATTATAATTAAAGTCAGACTTGGTCAACCAAAGATGCAGAGATGGGGGAAATACATTGCAAGTTTGTTTACATTTTTGTAATATTAATAAAGAATTGGTCAAGAATAATTTTGCAAAGAATTATAAAAAGAAAAACAACCTAGTATAAAGTGAATGTAATATTAATACTGTTTTACCAACCATTGCATTTATTCATATATCATTATCATATTTTAATATTCATTTAAAACTGGATTAACCACTAAGAGGAATGTTTTGGGGGAAATGTCTACAGCGGCCTTGTGGACAACCAAAACAAACAAACCCACCTTGCAAGATGAACAAACCACATGAAACCATGAGAAGCAAGCCCACCACAGGGCACACACATGCCACACTTGTCCTCTTTCTGGTGAATCACAAACAGGCGTAAACGTTTGTTCTGATTCCCCTGAGCGGTCATCAAGACATTAACAGGAGCTGCGGTGGGAGCTCCAGATCTCTCTTATTAACACTCCTTATTGTTCAGTCTCTCTCACACAGTACAATACAAAACAATGCATGTGATGTTCACAAATATGGGCTAATTCATTCATACAAACAGACATGTTCTCTTAATACCAATTATAGGCTTTAGCCTGTAAACGATACAGGAGAACTGTACCGAGATCAGCTCAAGAGTCCTTCAAGAGTATTTTTGGAGTGGACAAAGACTAACTGTATGAATATGCTGCCACACATTCTGTGCCCACCGAAATCACTTTGATCTATTGAGGTCAGAGCATTGTGTTCTGATTGGCTGCTGGGTTCGGGGGTCGGATGTTTGTTCTGTGCATGCAGTGCACACCCTATCTCACGGTACAGTGATCATGAATGAATATCACTGACTGTATAGTAGACCTGCTGCTGTAGGTTTGTTTTGTTGTGTGGGGGTGCAGCTTAACTATAGGCTGTAAATTAGCCTTAGACTGGTACAACTTTACAACACTTGGTCTAACAGTGATTGAACAGACCAGATATTACAGAAATGCACAATATTCATTCTATTTATAAACACTATGGGGGCATTTTAAGGGCACAGTTAACAAAGGATGTAAAGGCAGCGGCAGCCCTCCCAAACATTTCGCTTTTACAAAAAATCTTTCATACTTCTCATCTGGGATAAACATCTATTTAGTTTACATTCATCCGTACTGACCACACCACCTCTCTGCTGCCATCTAGAGACACATCATCGTCAGCACTCAATTCAGGCCATTTTAATGAAATCAAAATTCATCCAACAGCTGTCTTTACACGTTCCTTTTTCGTTGTGAATATCTGGTTGTTGATTCTTTAAGTATGTTAAATAAATGACCACCATGCTACAGTGCACCACTGCGTAGCATCCCAGCATGTTATGAGTTGGCCTTCTGTCAAAGTCTACATACCTGGAACTTTTGGGGGTTTATTACTTGACTCACTTCAGTGGTTTTCTAAACCAAACGGAAATGATGGTGGGTTCTGCCTGCAGACAGTGTTAAGAGTGCCCCTAAACAAGCATACACACAAAAAAAACTCCCTCTCTTCCTGTGTTTACAGTTTATTCTCTCTAGGAGCATGTGATGCATCAACATCATTATCATCATTACGACGGGAAACATCAAAGCTCTGAATGAAAGTTCATCCCACACAGACATACCTCTCTAAAACAATATTCTATTTATCCCGTGACTGACGTAGCTCCCTTCGCTATCATATGCTAATGTTATCCTCCTATATATATTGTACGTTTACGTCAATTCAGACTGTTGATAAATATTACTCACATTGGCAGTTTCGTCTCATCCAGTCGGTCTCGGTCACTTTTCAGGAACAACTTTGAAGCAAATCCTGCTTGTACTGTCCCAGGTTTAAGAATAACTCCGCCTTGAAGTGATTCGCGCAAACAAGCAGGTTTTTATTTATGGTTAATGAGGGATTTCCACAAAAAATAAAATAAATCCACCCCTTTCTCTTTATAGGATTGGACTGTATGAAGCGACTGTCCACGAACTTTAGCCATGACGTCACGTACAGCGCTGTCGCTTGTGAAAGCAACAGCGGCGTGGCGCGTGGAACTGTGTAGATTAAGGGGCGGTAACATTATAATGAAATTCGCTTTGAACATCACAACCGGAGTGAAATCTAAGCAGCTCGAATTTCCCACATTCTTGCAGGGAAAGGCACACCAAAACAAACTTACTAGGTTCTTACTTTTCACGTTTTCTGGGTTGCTAGATGCACCGGTGACCCGATTATAGCACTTAAACACAGAAAAAAATGGGGTTTTCATATGATGTCACCTTGAACACATATTGTGTGTGCGTGTAACAGAGAAAGAGAGAGAACGAGAGCGGGAGATTTCTATAGTTTTATTCCTGTAATTATCTTTCTTTTTTGTTTGTTTACATACTTGCACTTTTTGAACGAGAGAGAGAGCGTGAGAGTGAGAGAGAGAGGCAAATCACACTTGAATAAGCAGAGACCTTAGAAGCTCCCAGAATGCAATGCAACTGTTAAGCGTGTCATCTCTAGTTTTCACTAAAACCTTACATACCACATTGACACTTTAATCGACTTTGAGAGAGACAGACAGAGTCAACACAAACCCTGATTTTCCTTGCTTGTCATTTCAGTCGCATAGTATCTGGCTAGGTAACCTTTTGTTAAAGGGATTGTTTAACTTCAAAATGAAAGTCCTAACGTGATTTACTCAACCTGTTGTCATTTCAAACTGTGTGATTTTCTTTCTTATGCAAAACATACAAAAAAGATGAAAAATGTCTGTAACCAAAAACCGTTGGTCCCAATTGCCTTCTATTGTATGAACACAAAAGCAATGCAAGTCAATGGGGACCAACTGTTTTCTCTTACCAACATTCTGCTTTTGTGTTCTGAGGAAGATAGAAAAATCACACAGGTTTGAAATGTCAAGAGGGCAAGTAAATTACTTAATTTTCGTTTTTGAGTGAACCATCCCTTCAATGTCTATAATGAATCTAACCCAAATTCTACTATCTCTTATTTAAATAAATGCCACACAGTTGTTTAACTTTGTTTTATATATGTATTTAATATGTTTACCTAAAGTGTCTGAATATTATTTGAGACCTCTATAGATGTTACGGTCTGTCAGGTGGGAGTCATTAATATCATCTCTAGACAGCTTCTTACGCTAAGGTTTAAGAAAGACAATGTGAATGTGTTAGGAATAGTGCAAGCTCGAAATAAGTACACACATGCCAGTCCAGCAGAAATCTTACTTCTCCATTTAACCTGGAGAGACAGAAGTGATACTGATGAATGCAGCTCTTTGAAAAGAGAGATAGACTTGTGTAACCTGCAGTGAACGCACCAAGATTATTGAAGAAATCTTCTGTTAAATAAGGGGCTCACCGTAAAACCCTGGGGTTTTACTCCTTTGGTGTCATTTGAAAATGACTTGAAACCATTGTTTCCTCAGAAGTTCTTCCTAAATAAGACGCACTTAGTTTCACAACGTAAAACACAGATTTTAAATGGCACACGCATCACAAACAAGTGACAGTGTTTTGGTGGAGGAGAGAGTGAAGTTTTCGCGGCAGTCCCAGCAAAACGTAGGCGGGGACTATGTCTAGTGACGTAGATACGAGGCGGTTGGAGACACGTCTCGTTTGCGTGATTCAAAGTCAACTCACTTTTTTACACAACAATAACTTTGTTATTTATTCACCTTCGGACTTACAACTTGGCAGACTGCTAACTTTCAAACATAGCAACATTACACACTGCATGAAATTTTCATGATCTAATGCTACTCACTCTTTAAATAATGCAAAACAAGCGAAGTGCTAGTAGAGTATTTGGGGCTAAATCAGCTTGGCAGACCAGTCCTCTTATGTCTACAGAGTGAAAAGTGAATGAGAGAGAGAGAGATCGGAAGAGAGAAGGGTGCCACAAACAAAAATCTATTCCAGAAACCACAAAATGGGTCCACATTGTCTGCTCCTCACAGGGGTTTCCATGACACCAAAACGTACCGACCAATCACAATGTGTCAATCAGTGGAACCTCTTTTGTGCCAGGAAGGGTCTTTCAACAAATAGAGTGAATTAGGAAAAATGAAACACCTAAAACAGGTAACACCCTTAGTTTGAAGTAAACTAAACTACAAAGAAACTTTATTACACTACTCTTAAACGCGGGGTGTCCGATTTTTTCCAATTAAGCTTGTTTAGACAAAATCGGGCCAAGTACCAAAACAACATTGTTGCCAATCAGCAGTAAGATGCACAGTGCACAGGATGGTCATTAGTTGAGCTGAGCGCTGACGAAAGTGAAAGATAACCTGTTCGATTTTAATGGATTTGTCGCACCGCGTCGCATCTAGTGTGGACAAAATGTAAAATTTGAATGGGTTGTAATGCATCTCTAAGGTCTTCTGTCACGTCAGGTGTAGATACAGTGTTAGTCCTCAGTAAACAGAATGTTTGCAAGAAATGTGCAAGTTTATTTCGAAATTTGAATCCATACATAAATCATTTTATATGTAATTAAAAAAAAAAATGTTGTTTTTTATATCTGCATCCTTGAAACACATTGAAATCCTAGAACCATAGCAACAGGAAACGTGCAAGAATAAGTCAGCCCTTGCACAGTTGTTAGCGCTCAGTGGCTTAAAGGAAGTAGACCGTTTAAGACAACTCATTACTATACAAACGTGCCAGGCATGATGCCAGACACCCTAAAAATGAAAGATGCCATGACACGGTCAGACAGTGTCAACACTCATTAGACAGAATGACATTAGACCGACATGTCACCCAGACCCTTTCTGTTAAGATATGCACACTGAATATGCATGGGTGTGAAATGCTCGAAGATACACAGAATCTGTTAACCAGGATAGGCATGTGTGCACACAGTAGAAGGCAGTACCATATGTATTCTGCAGAGCAGCTGTTTTGACAGGAAGTGTGCAAACAAACAGGACAGACCAGCGAGCCGTCAGCAGATGAGCCAGCACACATCTGTCATAAAGATCAGAGATAAAACTGCAAGATCTTCTCACAGATGTTAAAAGCACAACACAGCCAGCACATCTTTCAGGGTACGGACGAACACAAGTAGTACTCGATTGAGTCATCTTTTGAGTAGTCGAGCACACAAAAAAACGTAAATCCCCTTTCAAAATGGTCAAACTCCAGGAAATTATCACCTACAAAAATGTGCTTTGATTGACCAACAAGGGTTTTTCTGATGGCTGTTGTGAACACTGCTATTGAGAAACCAGGGTATTAGAAACATTTTAAAATACACAAATGATAAAGATCTGGATTTTATTGCAAAAACAATGTCTTTTGGCATCTCATTTCATTGAGATTTTTTGGTGGATTCAAATCGCTTGTCTAACATCGTTTTGCATGCATGCGCATGATGATACAGGTTTCAGAAATTCTTGTCGATAATGATTCAGTATAAATGAAACTTGCTCTTAAAGTTTGCCTTTTCAGGCCCCCAAAGTCTTGTCATATATATGAATATTAAATGTTTTAGTTTTTATTCCAAGACAGTGTTGTGTAAACGCCAGCTAAAAGAATTCGGAACAGAAAATATAACTTTTATATCATTATAAGCAAAGCAGGCACAGTTTTTTCGGCCAATAATTAGCTGAATATAGAACGACCAAATTTATGTGGCTGGCGGACTAAAACGTCAATATAGCATCTGATATGAGCTCAAAACGTACTTGAGCTAAATATACAGGGCTGTACAGAGCGACATATATGTCGCACATGCTACGAACAAATCTGTCTGTGCTAAGAACACATTTACTACTCTAGCATGCATGCGATACAGTTTTGCACGTGTTTTAGATTGAGCCACTTGATTATGTGTGGCCTGATTGTCGAGGTGCTTGTTTGTGATCAATGGTGCACCGCTGTTTTAGTTGTTTTTGCATTTAAAACTTGTTTTCCTGCTGCAATGAGTCCATAGAGCCCAGTGATCTCCACAACGTGTGACCAAGGAAGGAGCTATCCGGCTTTTTAAATACGTCACCTGCTTTTTTGCGTGAATGTGAATGAGCTGCCCAGTTTAACGAATTACTACACATGTGTGAGGCGCATGCATTTGTCTCTCATGAACACTTGAACTCCATCTCCAGAGCTGATCTCAGAGTTTATGCAGTTCACCGTTAGAGAAAAGTAATCACCAACCACACAATATTTGCTATGACCCGTCAAAGCAAAAGTCTGTTAAACTTGAACATCCAGATTGAAACATATTGTATTATAATACTTACTATAGTAGTTTTTTGTATTCTACCACTAAATTGATCAACTATAAACACAATAGTATACTTATAATTAAACTAACTTTTAAACTAATATAATATATATATATCAAAAACAGCATTGTCTATGAAGAGCTGCTAGTAGAGCTACTAAACGGCATTTCATTGTTCCCTTAACAATGTGTTTACTACAATATGTGGACAAATAAATACTTATTTAATAGTAAAAGAATGGAAAATACGGAACTTAGAACAGAATAAAGGAACTTGGGAAAATCTAAATTCTAAGGCACTTATTTCCCCAACTGAAACTATTGATGTCCTTCGTCTGTTACCTGTGTGACAAACTACACATAAATATTTTTTAGTGTGTACATTTTTTCTGATATACAGTAACAGGCATTTTATACTTGTGATTTCAGGTAGAACTAGTTTTCAATCTGCTCATCACAAGGAGACAGGAGTTGAATTACTCACTGGGGATGTGCTGGCCTTGTGCAGGGGGCAACAAAGATGGCTCTGCGGTTGAAAAAGACATGAGACAATATGAATCTAAAAACTGAGGTTGTTTGCTATTTTGTTCTGCTGCAGCATGATGCTATTGCAGTCATGTTGCACACCTGTAAAACCACAAAACACCTGACATCCTGCCCACTACTCACTTCCATGGAGCCCAAAAAGTGTTCAACATCTTCATCTCGTCGCAAAAGCTTGATCACAATGACCAAAGGCCGAATAGCTCAAAAAAGTTTCCTAAAGATACAAACTGCTGATTGAAGTAAGAAAATAAATGTCTGCCATTATTTAATTGTACTTACAGGGTTGTGTCTCTAATGGACAGGATATTAGAGAGAAAATAAGAATGTACACAATACACCACATCTCTATGATGTCCGTGTAATATGTACAGACGGCGTGAAGCATCAGAGCAATGCAGAATATCTGCTTCACAATACATTTGAGCAGGCCAAACTGCATTTAAAGAGTTTGGTTCCAAAATGAGATAATCAGATAATCAAAGATCATGTTTTTATTGTGTAAGTAAGCTGTATTTTATAGTAAGCCTATTATGGCTTAAATCAAAACAAACCAACTGAAGTTTGGTTGGTCTTAATTGGAAAGCACAATAAAAAACATGATTTCTAAACTATTTTCTCATTTTGGAACCAAACTCTTCGTTTCATCTTCCTACTGCCTTCAAAGGCAACGTGCAAAATCGAGGTGCAATGTCATTATCTGGGTTTGTTAGCAGGATTTCTGCTGGAACAAAGTGTTAACTTGCTTCTCGAAAAGAGAATACCTGCTTTCCCACATCACTTATGAAGGCATCCATGATCACAAGACGGCATGCGGTACTTCTGCCGTTGACGGTGCTCATGTTTTTTCCCCCAAGTTTCAGACTTTTCGCGTCCTTATTTTACGAGATGCGCGTTACTAAACACATGCAAAGTGCTGACCGGGACGGGTGCTGGGTCCTCCCTGAAGACCTCTAATCCCAGAGACCTGGCCCGGTTCACAGCACAGGAAAGTTTTGACTAAGGTTCAGGAGTGATGTCACCAACTAAGTGTTGAAACGGTTCTAGAACTGAGTCAGACTGTACAGGATACAGAAAACAACTGAATCAAATCAGGCACATTCAAATGTCAAGTGAATCTGAGAGAATCTGATTTAATCTTGAGATTACTGTGATATTAAGTAGAAAACGGAAAATGTTTGGCCAAAAATAGCAAAAAACGTGATACGCTCAAGCGCCGAGAGGGAGAGAGAGAGAGAGAGAGAGTAGGGTTGCATGGTGTACCGGTGCTACGGTAGCATCGCGATGCTAAAGCTTCAAAATACCTGCGATGCCGCTCTATTTTTGAAACGGTAGTACCGTCGTTAAAGTTGCATATGCGCATTGATATTCATTTGAACACTTACATCTGCCTTTTTGCTGCGTTTATCTGCTAAATGAATGTGTGTTTTGAATAACTAGGATGATATATTGATTCAAATTAGCATTTTGAACAAGTTGGTTAAAAGATTTACTAACTCATAACGCCACCTACTGGCCATCTTAGTTCTGCATTTAAATTAAGCCTAATATTTCCCTTTATAAAGACTTCTGTATCAATGAAATTTGTCCCACATTTGAATTAGTTCCCACGTGAAAAATGATCTAGTGTCGTTTAGTATTTACTACAGTAAACAACTAAAACTTATCAACACTAGTGTTTTTGAGTCTTACCATAGTAAATATTTATGTATACTAGAGTATTTGCTACAATTGATCCAATTACTACAGTTAATACAACAATATATTCTAGTGCAAAGTAAAATACAGTTTACTATGGTAAATACAAAATGTTTCATCTAAATCTGTGTTTTTTGTATAGATTTTTATTATGAACATGGCACAGCATCGTGATAGTACTTGGTATCGAGATACTTCAACTGGTATAGTATCGCAAGACATGTTTATGGTCCCGTGACAACCCTACACGGGAGGGCTTTTTTCTGAAAAAGCACCTCAAAATTAAGTGATTGTTTGCTTAAAACAAGCAAAATTATCTCCCAATGGGGTAAGAAAAATAATCTTAATGAGATATAATCTCAAACAGAATTTCTAAGCATCACTTAATTTTCTCAGGCCATTTTTCTTGTCGAGTAATCTTGATTTAAGATTTTTTAGATATTTGGACTGGAAACGAGACAAAATTACTAATTAAGAAAAGCTTTTTTTCAATAGAAACGTGTCTTTACTCTTGCAATGCAAAGTGCAAAGTAACTATACCACCCCTGCTTTGCACTGTTATTAACGAGCTAACGCTAACTTGTCATGCTTGTCAAGATGGATAACGAGTAAACACCAGCACCGGGGACATTACGTTCTTCACTTCAAAAGGGAACAAAAGTAGGATTCTGTAGTGACTTAACCTGCTGTTGAACTCCCTTCGTCCTCATCAAAGACTCCAACATGTTTGGGTTTCAGGTGCTGGATCATTGCTGTGTTGCTCCCGCTATGTCGCTTTAACATATTTTGCAGTTAACACACTTTTTCTGTTTATTTATTGTGAAATGCTCCCACACCTTGGATGACTTGGGTCGCGCGGATTTCTCGAGAAGGGGGAGTCTGCAGACCTGGAGCATGCAGTTTTGCGCCCCATGCAGTTTTAGGACCCTGTTGTTCCTTATTTCTCCACTAGGGGTTCGCTGTTCATTATGAACCACCAGAACAGACCTAACAGATAACTTCATCCTCAATCGCGAGTTAGAGGTATGGTAAATAATCGTTTTTCTTACTAAGAAATGGTGCAACATGCATCGTTTTTTGACGATTAATTGATATTGTTATGAATTAATTTAAACATCTTAACATATATATGTATATAATATAGATATAGGTGAGTGTAATTTAAACTCAAAGACAATACAATTAATACTTATTGGTGACCAGGTCAATGTTGTGTCTGGATCAACCTTAGCTAACCACGTGTATGCCAACTCGATATCTCTTACTCATTTTCATATTTATTTTCTTTATAATTTATTCTCATTTTGTCTCCGTAGTCAATGCGAGATGGCCTGTCCTGGTAAGATATTCTGATTTGTGATTGTAAGTGCTCAATTATTCGTGTATCTTGTTTTCTTAATAGTAGTTGTTGGCTTGCTAATTAGGCTTATGTTGTGATATCATTGATCTCGTATGTAATAATACTTGGAAATAATTAAAAAAATATTAAAGGATCATGCAGTTGTACTGTCTTGTTATTTCAAAAAGTTTTAGAAAAATAAATCTCTATGAACTTGTATGAATAACAAACAGCGGGGCGTAAAACTGCATACTCCCCCTACTGGAGAAATAAGGAACAGCAGGGGCGTAAAACTGCATACTCCCCCTACTGGAGAAATAAGGAACAGCAGGGGCGTAAAACTGCATACTCCCCCTACTGGAGAAATAAGGAACAGCAGGGGCGTAAAACTGCATACTCCCCCTACTGGAGAAATAAGGAACAGCAGGGGCGTAAAACTGCCTGGGGGTGCAAAACTGCATGCTCCAGGTCTGCAGACTCCCCATTTAGGATTTCTCTGCCTCCGCCATGTATCTTTCCTCCGCTAGTTTTTTTTTATTTTTGCTCCGCCCTGTCTATGAGGCGGCGAACTCAGCTAGCATTAGTGCGCGAGGGAGACCTAGTGTGTTCAATCGGCTCCGCTCTCAAATAAAGTTTTATTTTAAATAATCAAACGTCTCCGCGTCGCGCGACACAACGAATCGATTATGAAATTCGTTGCCAAATCTTTTAGTAATCGATTTTTATCGATTTTATCGATTGGTTGTTGCAGCCCTAGAAACAAGATAACAATCATTAATTTTAAAAAAAAAAACAATGAGGGCAGAGCAGATGGGACTAATTTTAGCCCCAAACTAAACTATATTAAAGCCTCACTTACAGGCACACTGTGTGCTGTGCTTAACAATACATTATATGATCCAACATATGACTTGATGCCAAACTAAACCTTATAATTTCTTAAGTATTATTACACCGAAAAAAATGAAGATTCATCTAGTAGAGCAAAGACACTGGTGAACAAGATGAACCGCTAAAAAGAGATGAAAGATCTGAGTTCTTTAGAATACAAAACCTGCTTTTTAATTAGTTTTTCTAAGGTAATTTAACTTTATGAAATCACTGAATGACTTCTCAATTTTCAAGTCAATATTGATCTTATAAAAACAGTGTTTCCCTTTAGAATCCCATCACACTGAATGGTTAATATGAAACTGAGAGGAGCTCACAAACGTTTAGTATTGGAATGACTGGAATAAGAAGTTCCCCCTCGAAAACCAAACACCCAAATAACAACCAGTCTTAGAACCGCACACGTACATGGCTAAACTGAACATGGAGTCAATTCATAACACAACATGACAAACAGGTTTTGTTGAGGTTATCCGAATCAGGAGATGTAGACAGAGATCCTATCAGATTTGGTCACGTTTTATTCGCTTAAAGCGAATTAAAAAAAAAAAATTTCATTGCGATTCATTATTTACCTACACTCTTGTTTTTCAAACCTGTATGACTTTCTTTCTTTTGCAGAATACAAAAGGTGATGTTGTTCTTCTTTTAAAGGCTCATTATAATGGTTTTGTATAGCTCTGTTATTTAGAGCAATGCAAGCAATGTTACATAAAATATATTTTTCAATAGATGAAGTTTACACCATTATCTGATGCACCCATTCCCCATGTTGAAATATTTCAATTAATATCATAAACGTGACGCAAATAGTCGACTAATGGCCTAAATAAACAACTACTAGTTGACTAAGGAAATCTCTAGTTGAGGGCAGCCCTAGTAGTAGTAGTTTGTCAGAATTTACATTTATCTACACAGGTAAAGGATTAATTCACAACAATACAACAAACCGTATCTAGACCGGTTGTGTTTCTTTGGTTGAAACAGTGTTCACATAAGATCATCTTAAAAGGTTAAGGCTCAGAACACAGACCTTATATGTAGAATAATTATACAAATCAAAGAAACCTATTTCTTAACTATATAACAAAAAATAGACTAATACTGCGTAACTAACTATTCCCGATGTTTCGCGTTTGGTGTGAACACAGCATAAGACAAACAATTTGTGAAAAACATGGTTCGTTATATAAAACTCTGAAAGTGTATTGTTATTCAGGGTAGAAGAATTTGTCGACGAATAGATGCTATAAATACTCTTTATAAGACATTTTCACTGCTCAGGCTGCCAATCTATCTTCAAATCTCTCTCTTGCACCAACACAATCTCTCTTCAGAGACCAGATGTTCTTTGCCACTGCAAACCCAATCCCTGTTTATCCCATATTAAGAGTCCCAGATCAAATCTAACCATCAAAAATGTCACAGAGAACATTGTCAAACCATCTGAGAGAACATCACTGACACTGACAGTTACACTCAACACACAATGATGATGTTAAGTGTACAGATTTCCAGGAACTGAACAACTTAACAAAACAAAATGTGTCTGTATATCCTTTATCAATCCTCTTAAAGCTGCAATCCGTAACTGTAATCTTTGTAGGTAACTTTGCGTACAGTACTATCTGTCGTGGGTTAAAATTAAATGACATCACACTGACATAATTAAACGCTTAGCAGTTTTTCATGTACTTTTCGATCTATTTCCCACAAAAAGTTACGTGTTTATGCTTTACGGAAGTGCACAGGGGAAAACGATAGTGTTCGTAAACAATCTAATTTGTTATCATAGTTAACAAAAATGCATCCAAAAATGTCTCGTGTTGTGGTGCTGTGCGGGGAAGTCCAATGAAAAATCTGGGACCTGAAGCACTTCCCTAAACTGACCATTGAGAAACACTGATGTCTGAAATCTGTGTTATTGTTGCGATGGACATTATAAGTACAAAGTTTAGGATGGAGAAGTCTGGCCTTTGATCAGCATTAAACTCTACCTTCCTCCATAGACTCGACCTTCCTGACACAAGTGTCAGTCTCATAGAGAAGCAGCTTTCACAGAGGAAAGGCCCTCTTCCTTTTTCTTTTCTTTTTTTAGATCTGCAATGA
The DNA here is from genome assembly GCA_008369825.1 of Triplophysa tibetana. NCBI lineage: Eukaryota > Metazoa > Chordata > Actinopteri > Cypriniformes > Nemacheilidae > Triplophysa > Triplophysa tibetana. The sequence continues at coordinate 2,291,694 of CM017901.1, read as the reverse complement.
ATCACATCTCATGTTTGTGTCAAATTGGTATAATGAATGCAACATATAAACACATTTAAAGATGTATGGATGACAAGAGAAATCATTTTCCTGTAATTAACCATTTCAGAACAAGATCACGCAGATCGAATGAGAAACCTTACTAATAGGGCCTAAAGTATATTGAACATAATCCTATAAAAAAACATAAATAAACACTAAGGTCGGTGTATGATCATATGATTATATTAAGCGGCATTCCAGCACACTGGTTTTATTCACATTTTGAAGTTTTGCATCAGAAACGTGTGATGGAAACGCATAATTTCAAATTAAAAACGCTTACTTGGGAAAAAAGTTTTACGCTCACTTTAGGTGGTTTTTCATTTTTCCAAAAATGGTTTCATGCGAATATTGGGAGATGGAAACGCATTTCCCAAATAAATTCCTCTAACTGCACCATAAGACGGCCTAACCTGACTAACCAGAGTACTGAAATGTTGTTATGGTCTTTCTTAAATGCCTGAGCAAAGTCGTCAAACTATTTCTGTAATTACCTCTTAGAACTGTCACGACTATGCTTCCCAAACAGCGAGCATCCACAAAAAGAAAAACAAAAAAGCATGTATTGTTTGTATATGAAATTAATTATATTCAGTGGCTCCTCTTACTTATATTAAGGGTGTTTTATTAGGAAGTGACAGTTGAGTAGTTGGATGGAAACGGTGCTTATTCGCAAATGTATTATGTTATATTCCAATTATGCGCATAAGCTAAATTCGCAACTTTGGATGGAAACCCGGCCAGTGTCTGCACAGAAACACACGGGCTTCTCCGCAGCCCAGCACGAGCCAGCAGGTGCACAGCAGTGTTTTAAAGGTTGATAAGCGATCAAGTTAATTGAAGCGCCTGTATTTTCGTGATAGTAGTTTTGATCAAAGTAATTTCATGTTTAAAGTGCGTTTAGAAGCAGACTTGTCTGGGATCAGCGGGCTATGTGAATGGGGTTATAGAGTGTCACAAGCAACTGATGCATGAACACGCCAGAATCTGATATCCTCCGCGTGAACAAAAAAACAGGAACAATAGTATGAGGTAAAAGGCAGAACACATCACACACATTCCCGCATTCAGTGAACAGAACACCCTTCAGCAAACTGTCGCCACACGCATACTTGATAAGTGTCAGTTCACATTCCTGAATGAGTGAGACACCACTATGTGTAGTGTTTTCTCTCATAGTTAAATTTCTCCAGATCAATCCTTCACTTAATAAACACGCATTACACGTATTAAACCAAAACAAGCACATTTCAGAGCTAAATTTCATAAAACCACACCCCGTTTAAAGTAGGGATTTGTCTGAATTCACAACCTACACTCTTGGTCAAGAATTGGTCTAGCTTTTGTTGAGACCAGTAACTTTGTATTGGCACCTATTGTATTATTGCTCCTGTATGACATATCGCTTATTGCTCCCTAAACTCTTTGTAAGTCACTTTGGATAAAAGCGTCTGCTAAATGACTAAATGTAAGAATTACAGGGACAATTTTAAGTCCCAATCTGCCCCCGTTCTTCAGATTTTAAAAAGGTAAGAAAGAGATGGTTCTTTGAAGAACCTTTGACTGAATGGTTCTTGGTGGATCCAAAAATGGTTCTTCTATGGCATCGCTGTCAAGAACCTTTTAAGCACCTTTATTTTTAATAGTGTTAACCTATTACCGATATGTAGTGCGCTATTTAAGAGGACAGACATTTTAGTGTTGTCTAAAACCATAGTGGACGTATCGAGTGCACTTGTTCAATCCCATGATGCACCAAAAAATTGACTAATTAGTGAAGTATGCGGGGAATAATAAATGAGGGAACAGGGGGGCGCCATATTTAAACTGAACTTGTGTTTCGATTTTGCGAAATAAGCTCAAAATATGTATTTTTCTTCTTCACATACACATGATTTCACTACAGAAGATATAAATTAACCCCTGAAACCGTTTGGATTCAATTTTTGAGGAATAAATGTGCTTTTTTGGTAACTTAATTCAACATTTTGGGTCGTGCATATCATTTTAGTAAAGAAAATCTCGTTTGTGTTTAACTGCAGAAAAAGAACTCAAATCCATATCGGATGGGTCAATTATAAGCCACAACTTTCATTTTAGATGAACTAATCCTGTTTGTTTATCCTACCAGCAGATGAAGAGTCCTCGTGTTCGGAGCTCATGTATCCATCGCTTCGTCTGTCAGGTGTGCTGCGTCCGGATCCGTGAAACCCGCGGTGCGCCGCTGAGGGAGACAGTCTCCCGTCATCCGAGTCCAGCTCTCGGCTCAACCGGACCAGAAGGTTCCCCCGGACACCTTCCCGCACGTTGCTTTTGGGATTGACGATGTTTCTTTGCACGAAGTTATCGTTCAGCTCTTCGTCTTCGTAGTCGTGGTCGCTGTCGATATCCCGTCGCTCGCAACCGCGTGTAACGTTACCGTCCAGCTGAGAGAGATCACGAGGCGACGAGTTTTCCTCGAGGACATCGGGCTTTTTACGAGGGGGAGCGAGAATGGGCTTACCTGTCTTGCTGCCCCTACATACGTCCGGGGCTGCTTTAACGTTAGTCTCGAGCTCTGTCCTGTTGGACCATCTCACGTCATAACTTTTCTTTTTCTGCTCCATGGTGGTCTGCAGGTAGATCACCTTGAACTTCTCCTCAGAAAGCGCCTGCTGTAACATCTTCACGTTGGCTTTGCATTTCTCCAGCTCTGCCTCTATGTCCTCCGCCGAGCTCAGGCTCATGACGGGCACCTCGCCGTCGGGAAACTCCTTTTTCCAGTGCTTCTCGAATTCCTCCTGGTCCCACATCCCGCGAGACGCGTCAATGTAGTCCGACAGAGAGGGGAAAGTCCTTCAAGGGGTCTCGGATCCACTACAGCAGCTCGGTCTCGCCGTCTCTCAGTTGTCCGCGATCATTTTGTATTTCACGCACCGTCTCGAATCCATTCGCACGAGAGATCAGTTAACGAATGAAAAAACTTTCAGCTTCCGCTGCTTTGGAAAGTCTTGACGTCAGCCGGACGCGCAGCCAATCACATTCAACGAGCGTTCACGCTCAGACTTGTAGAATCCCGGTTTGTGGACTCGGTTTTCTTATTATCACACATCGTTTGAGCTCCACCTGTTGAGTACACACGCATCACGATATCCAGGCTTAATTCAGTTCAGTTTGCACGTAGAGTTTCATCGTGACGTAAAACTTTGAACTTTATAAAACTTCCATAAAGCAGATTAAGTCAAATTTAACCATTATGCAAATGATTTGTTTTGGCATGGTATGCTGTGATTCAGTTGTTATGCTATGTATTTTTGCTTCACGATAGTATAGTTTATCATAAGCTATGATGTACTAGCAATATATATATTAAGGATCTTCAATCATTTGCAGGAAGATTCATGCATAGCCCATATTGAGCATCATCGAATCAGGCGCTATTTTATTGAGGCATGCTCAAGCACATCTGAGGTCAGACTTTTATGCCAATTGAGTCATTCATCATCCATCTCCTGTCCAGAGCTGCCAGGACTCTTTATTCTCATCCCACTTCTCACCTCGTGTCGATACCATTAGCAAACCACCAGAGGACAAACTCGATATGGGTATCATCATGTCACTGGAGAACTGGAATGGCTGGGCTCCAGCGGTTCTCTGAGAAACTGAAGATGAGAGATGCGTGCGGTGATAGCCCCCGATCATCATGGGTAGAGCGCTGCCGTATGGATCAATCTCAATTTCAAACCTTTATGACTTCCTTCTTCCGCAGGACACAAAAGAAGATATTTTGAAGAACGTTGGTAGCCGAACATCACTGGTCCCCATTTATTGTATGGAATAAAAACTGATGGAAGTGAATGGGGGCCAGCTGAGAACATTCCTCAAAATATCTTCTTTTCTGTTCTGTGGAAGAAAAAAACTCATGGAGGCTGGAAATGACGAGAGGATGAGTAAATGATCACAGAATCCTCACTTTAAGGCTTTGAGAGCAGCTGTGCACATGTACAGTATGTTCATCCATTAGCACCGGACAGTTGGATGGAATCGGAGTTATGCAATACTGCAATGTGTCTTAATATTTCATGAGGGTTTGCACTGGATATCATGTTTTGGTGTGTTGCTTTGTAAAACGTATTTGTGTGTGGAGCCTTCGGTGGTTTGAAAAGCTTTATTTATAGAGAAATATATTTACATTGGCTCACTTTAAACTAGCAAAATATCTTCTTTCTTTTTTCACCCCAACAGTTATTGTAATTGTATGATTGCCCCTAAGACGAATTGTTGCTTGTTTTCCTCACTATCTTTCCATAGTTGAATGAAAAAATCTTTTGAGTGTGCGTGGGGGGGGGGGCAGCGTGAGGTAGATCTTGTATTACATTAGAAAGAGGAGATAAGCAGATTTATTGACTATGCAGTCATACCTCTTGGCAGGCAGAGCATCTTCTCCTTTCAGCTATCAGAAGGGTGTGAACTCCATCAAACCTTTCTGCTCATCAATAATCCTCCACTAAAGTCATACATCACTGCAGAAACAACAATTATTCACCAGTTATTTTAGTCCACCAGGTTTAATGTTTTAAATAAAACGGTCATAACATTGAACAGTACGAGAACCGAAAGACCTTATTAGGTCATGATTTATTTGATACGCATCAGTGCATTTCACTCATGCTTTGAATACCAGCCAAAGAGAGATAGTTCTGGGATAAAAGTAAGGCTTGTAGCTTGAAATGTCTATGGAGGGTCAGCAACTTGGTTGAAAAAGAAAAAAAATTAGAAAATGAAGTGAATTTAAATAAAATCTTTTGCCAAACAGTAGTTACTGCATCATAAACCACTTGATTCAGTTACCATGGTGATTGACATTACATAAAGTAGAAATGTATTCATTTAATTTGTGAGCAAAAGGACGGACACATCGAAGAATTACCATTATCCATCCTGTTCTGTGGGTAAAAAAGAATCACTTGTTTTTTATCGATTGAGGTTGTTTTTTGCGACACCTGATTTTTTTGCCCCTCAAGTGGAACAATTCACACTGTTAAAAAATCCTGTTAAGAAACTTCAATTTTCTGGAAGCTGGGGCGCCAGAAAAAAAACATAGTTGTAAATTGTCTACTTAAAGACGTGCTCAAATTGGTACCCTTACAGCTCATCAAAATAATGCTTCATTCCTCCTGAGAGTGATGAAAATAAAAGCTATTGTATCATGTATACTTGCATGCCTTTGGTGTGTCAGAGAATAAAGCAAAGAAGCTGTGGAAAGAGATGAATTATTGCTTATTCTACAAAGATATTATAAACACCTTAGAAAAGATTATATATAATTGGATTATAATGGTATTTCAAACTAATTAGTTTCTTAAATTAGTATCACACATGTATCCAATCTTCTGATCAGTCATTCATCCTATTTAAACGGAGAAAAGTAGTCACTGTGCTATTTGGTGTCGTTGTGTGCACCACACTGAACATGGACCAGAGAAACTAAAGGATAGAGTTGTCTGAGAAGCTCAGATAGAAAAGAATAAACGAGCATGGTGAAGGTAAAGACTAGAAGACCATCTCTAAGCAGCTTGATGTTCCTGTGACAACAGTTGCAAATATTATGAAGAAGTTGAAGGTCCGTGAAATTGTAGCCAACCTCCCTGGCCGCGGCCGCAAGAGGAAAATCCACTCCAGATTGAACAGAAGGAAAGTGTGAATGGTAGAGAAAGAATCAAGGATAACTGCCAAAGAGATACAATATTAACTCCGAGGTGAAGTCACGTCAGTTTCTGATCGCACCATCAATCACTTTCTGAGAAAAGTGGGCTCCATGGAAGAAGACCCAGAAGGAAGAAAAACATAAATAAGCCAGACTGGAATTTACTCAAATTCACATTGACAAGCCACAATCCTTCTGGGAGAATGTCCTTTGGACAGATGAGTCAAAACTTTTTGGCAAGTCACATCAGCTTTGTGTTCACGGATGAAAAAAATCAAGCTTTCAAAGAAGTGAACACCACACCTGCAGTGAAACATGGAGGAGGCTCGCTTATGTTTTGGGGCTTCTTTGCTGCATCTGGCACAGGGTGCCTTGAATCTGTGCAGGGCTCAATGAAATCTCAAGACTCTCAAGGCATTCTGGAGCGAAACATACTGCCCAGTGTCAGAAAGCTCTGTCTCATTCGCAGGTCATTGGTCCTCCAACAGGATAATGACCCAAAACACAAAGCTAAAATCATCCAAGAATGGATAAGAACAAAACATTGGACTATTCTGAAGAGGCCTTCGGTGAGTCCTGATCTGAATCCTATCGAACATCTATGGAAAGAGTTGAAACTTGCAGTCTGGACAAGGCATCCATCAAACCTGAGACAGCTGGAGGAGTTTGCTCAGGAAGAGTGGGCCAAACTACATGTGAAGAGGTGCAGAAGTCTCATTGAGAGATACAGAAAACCTTTGCTTGCATTCATCGCCTCTAAAGGTTGTGCAACAAAATATTAGGTTGGGGTCCCATCATTTTGTCCATAACATTTTCATTTGTTTTATTATTTACGATATTATGTTGGACAAAAAAATCAAAAGACAAGTCTGATTTAAGTAAAATATGGAATAAACAATGATGGATGCCAATTACTTTGGTCAGTCTCAAGTTATTTCAGAGAAAACAGGGCATTCTTCGTCTTTGTGGAGGGGTGCCAACAAATTTGAGGAGGTCTATATGTAATTTGACGTTTTTTGACTGTATATCATATGAATAGCTGAAAAGTCTGTAAATAAAACAGTAAGACTTTAAACTGACATGTTTTTTGTACATAATTCATGAAAAATCTGTTAGCAGAACTGTAAAATTTAGTAAAAGTACTATTCAAAATATTTTTTTACAGTAGTCTTGACATTTGTTCTCTAATGATAAATTATATATTTTTTTACATTCTGCCTTTACTTTGTCATTTCATATTTCAGCATTCATGCAAACAAGTGTTATCAGAAACAAATAGAGCATATTTCATATAAAGTTAGAAGGGCATTGGATCATTTCAAGTTTAATGGTCAGGTGCTGCCCTCCAGTGGTCAAACATGTAAAACACAACCCCTTTAAATCCCATTGAATACAGTTTTAACAGACATTTGGCAGATGCCTTCATCCAAATACATTTGTGCATTCAATGGAAAAAATACATTTGAAACAACATGTGTCAATCAGGACAGAAGATTTATTTTTTGTGGACTATTGATTTGTTTTATTTTGAATAGTGCAAAGTTGAATTTAAACTTTATTAATAATATATATTTTTAAAGGAGACACATTTGAATATTTCTTCAACATGGTTGAAATGGTTTTTCTCTGAATCCATTAATCTAATAAAGACAATCAGTATTTTATGTCATGTAAATACATACTAGCACATTTTGACAACATTAAACTTAAAATTAAAATGTCATCTGAACCTTAGGAACATTTATAAATCTTAAATTTGAAATAATCAAGATAAAAGTCTATATTTTCTTCTTGCATAGATAGATTATCATACGCACACCATTTCATAATACACACTGATGGGTCTTTCAATGATCTACACATACATCACAAAACAAAATCACAGTACCGCGATCACACATTTTCTTCACAATAACATCATATTCCTTCAAGATGAAGGGTTTCAGTGCCTGCTGAACATTTTTAAACACATCCAACAATCTATAAAGTCATAAAATACAACTATGGATTGATCAACAATGTTTGACTCATCTCCACTGTACAGTTTTCAGTGCTCTTACTATCGGTTACTGTAAGAACACTCTGCCAGGTCCTGTAAATCAACGCTTTCTTATCAAACTATTATCTCTTAAGGCAACGGTTGGGTTGTATAACTGAACAAAAGACGAAGGCGCTTCAGGTCCCTCCGGACAAGAACCAGCAGACTAGGAAACAGCTTTTTTCCCAGAGCTGTTTCATTTTTGAACTCTGCCCCCCACTGATTTCACTTCCCTCATAACTTTATCTTTAATGGTGCTATTACATTGTTTACATTGCACTACAGGGCTGCCATGCATGACTGACCTGTACACACCAGGTCTTCATGTATCTGCTCTACCGGACTGTTTACACACACACAGCATCATTTGCACTCTATACTGCTCACTTGCACACAAGGAATTTTATACTGAATGCTCATTTGCACTAATGGACTACTCTCATAACTGCATTACTTCATCTACTGCACTGTAGCTTCAATAACTGCACTAACTCATCTACTGCACTGTAACTCTATTAACTGGATCTACTCATCTATTGCACCATAACTTCAATTACTGTATTAGTAACTCATTAACTCTATTAACTGCATCTACTCATCTACTGCACTGTAACTTCAATAACTGCACTAACTCATCTTCTGCACTGTAACTCTATTAACGGCATCTACTCATCTATTGCACCATAACTTCAATAACTGCATTAACTCATGTACTGCACCCTACCTTTAATAACCGCATTAACTCATCTACTGCACTGTAACCTTAATAACTTCATTAACTCATCTACTGCACTGTAACTTTAATAGCTAATGTCTGTAATTAATGCACACTTAAGTCACTTGCACTATTGTATAGTCTAAATTGTTTTCTGTTCATAACCACCTGTACATTATTGTTCACAGTATATATCCTTCTGTATATATTGTCCATCGTACATACCGACTGTCATATTGTCAAAGAACATTTGTATATTATTCCCCTAATATTGTATTCTGTATTTATTCACACTGTATATCCTGCACTTGCTAATTGCACTTCTGGTTAGACCTAAACTACATTTCGTTACACTGTACTTGTATATGCGTAATGACAATAAAGTTGAATCTAATCTAAAACTGGGGAACTCATGAGGGAAATACTAGATGTATTGCATCACAAACGAAACAACAGAGTTTAGACAGATTCAGGACACGTGACATATACAAACATAGTGCTTGAAGGTTATTTTGTTTTTAAGGCTTTTTCAGGTCTGAGTCTACGGTGTGTTGAATCACAGGCTCGAGGGCAGTAAAGACTGTTCCTGAGATACACAACATTATTACCTGTGCTAAGAGGTAGGTCTAGATATTTAACAAGAAATCTATTTTCTTATATTTATTGGTGTATTTTATCAAGCATTTTAGTACAAAAGATGTAATTCTGGAAATGTAAGAAAAGGCGATTGTTAAAAACATTAATCGTTCTTAAGGACTAAACTTGTGAATTTGATAGGTGATAGTTTGTAGGTGCCATACTGAATTTAAAGGGATTTGTCATTTTCTGCTCACCCACATGTTGTTCCAACCTCTAATGGTTTTCTTTGTCCTACAAAACTGTTTTAATATATGTTTCGTTTTTCCTAAAACAACTTATTACACGAAAAAAGTCCTAAAGGCGAACAAACAGGTAAATATTTCTTTCTAACATTTGTATAATTTAAAGAACCTTTTTCACACTACAAACAATCTTTTGTGTAACAGAAGCTTCTTCAGATGTTTAATGGTTTTGCTTTGCTTTCTGTGCACCTTTATTTTTAAGAGGCACAAGTTGCATTACGTTATTAAATGATGCTTTCTGTGTTCTTCTGACGCTTGGAGATGCAGTCACCATCCACTCCCATTAGAAACAAAACATTTTAAACAAATCTGCATTTTGGTTCAGAAGGTCAAAGAAAACATGGAAGTTTAAACAACACCAGAGCGAATAAACTAAGTTATGACAACATTTTCATTATAAGGTGAACCATTACTTTAAAAGACGCAACTTGTTTTGACACTATGCTTTTCTGAGAGTATTACCAGTTAGTATTTCTCTACATGTGGTCATAAACGCTTGCTGTTTCTCATAATACGCGGCTTCATTGATGAACGTGGGGTACACTGTGCTGGCACCTTCATAAGGGATTGTTCTCCCGTCGAAAGTTAGGAACATAGGGTCACCCCGGCTCAAAGGTTCCCAGTCACAATCCTGCAGAGAGAAAGAGAGGAAAAAAACTCGTAAACAGAGGCATCGGAGTCATGTGTTTTTTACATGCATTTTCAACGTACACGAATAAACATCCATTTAGGGGCTTTTCACAGATGAAATACCTGTAGATGAGGATGCACCATGGCTGTAATGTTGCCGTTGGTGTCTCGAGGGTAATCCATTCTCTCCTGGGCTCTAAACACCTCCACTGTACACGGAAGAAACTCCACACCTACGACACACAACGCACAATACATTTAAATTTACATTTATGCATTTGATAGACGCTTTTATTCGAAGCGACTTACATGGCATTAACCTATACATTTGTTTTCTAAGTATCTGCAATCTCCTGGGATCGAACCTACGACCTTGACGTTGTTGTTCTTACCACTGAGCTACAGGAAAGCTCATGATCTCAAAGGACAGAAAATCATGAGAAATGGATAGATTTCACCAACTCTGTTGTTGCCGAGTTATTAGTCAGACGCTTATATAAAAGCATCATATGTAAATCAATCTAAAAACATGTTTATTATGTTCTAGTCATGTTGTGTTTTTTCAGCTTTGCTCTCTTCAGTAGGCGGTGGATGCATCTGGGCTTAAAAACTCTTCTGTAAATAAACCCAACCAGCAGCTTCCTTGTTCCAAAATATTCTAAAATAAATAAATAAGTACTATACTGCCAGTCCTCTGTAATGAAAATATGTTAAATTAGTAGCAGACATATTGGCCAATACTAAGCATTTTTCAAGATCAGCATCGGCTAATAATTCTTTCCATTCAGCCAGAAGATGTAAAGCCAATGTCTGAAATGACCAATTTTCAAACTGTACAATGGGGTGTCAGATTCGCACACCAGTTGGAGACAGAGACATGATAAAAATGAATGTGAACTCCAATTTCCAACTCCCTCAGCTCAGATATGTGCTCGTTTTTAAACAAGACTTGGTTTACCTCTAGGCTTTAAAGTCTGTGTGCCCTGAAAGAAAATCTGGCTCGTGTGAGATGAATGAGATACAAACATTGTTAAAAATAATAATATGTTTGAATTCCTGCATATTAGTGTCTGGCATGCGCTGAAATGACTACACTTAAAAAAAAAGTGATGCTTTATGTGATGCATTAAACTGGTTCTACAAATATTATTAAGAGTATTTACATTCGATATTAACCTGTTTTACAACATTTTAAACATAGTTTGTTAATACGTATAGGAAATATATTTTTATTTATTACAATATACAGAGAGTATATGCAGTATACGGACATATGAGACCATACCTGTTAAAACCTGTTTTTGTCATCCTACATAATTTTGGAGACTTTGGCCTTTTTTTTCAAAGGCAGAATCACATACTTATGTTGTAATTTTTCTACATTTATTTACAATTTGACATTACAACATTCGACGTACTATGCAGTAAATAAATAAAAAAACCTCTTAAAGTATTTTCCATGATGACGGAACTTTTGCTTGTTTTTGTTGACGTCCTAACACGCTAAACGAATGGAAAATAAGTATTCAAGTCAAAAACAGAAAAGGAACTAGCCGCCCGGTTCAACGTGTTCCTGCTTAATGTGAGACAAGGAGGATGTGTTTTCACAACAGTCTGAAAGTACACGTGACGTGTCGTTGACATTATTGTGTTTATCCAGCCATCGAATCAGACGACCAGGGGAAAAAACACATAAATATATCATATGCATTCTGAAGTTACATTAACAAGAAACATCTATTGTACAAATAACAACACAGCTCGATATAAGATGCACATTATGTGTTGTGTTTTGTTATAATTCAAAGGAAATAAAAATCTATATAAAGGAACAAGTTTAAGATTGCAGTGTAGTGTTCTTCATTAATCTCACCACTATTGAAGAGCTCAATGAAGTCCAGCGCATGCTTCAGTATTGTCCGCATGGATTCGAACACATTACTCCGTAAAACCCCTTGCGGTTGTGGGCCCACCTCAACACCTGCAATACACACAAACACACATAAACTGTAAAGTTGAAATCGATAACGGCTAAAAAAATCCTTTTCAGTCACAAGCTTTGATGCAAGGGTTCTCAACCTTTCTGACTCCAAGGCGCCCCATTACATTCAACAATATTCAAAGGTCCCCCTCCCACTCACAAAAACACACAATTTCTATCCAATAAATGCTTCAGTGCTTAAAAATGGCCCATATTATAAGAAATGTCTTGTGATTTAAGACCCCCTTGGAAGTCCGCTGGGCCACAGCCTCCCTGTGGAGAACCACTATTTTGATGTAAGGCGTCCAAACACAGAATCCTAAATGAGTTTTGCTGCCTGCCTCCTGCTACTAGATCAGCAGATTCTGTCGCCATCTTTAAGAATCGGCTGAAAACACATCTCTTCCTTCTGCACCTGACTGATCATTTCTGATTTCTAGATCTTTCCTACAATATCAAAAAAAGAAAAAAATGCTTATTTAAGCTTATATAAACGAAGCTTGGCTCTGGACACTGTCGTAGGGTTTGTGAGACATGTTTTTATTGCTCTTCTGCTTTTTGTTATCCTAATGTTTGACCCAATTGCTTCCATTGTTTACCCAACTTGTTAGTCGCTGTGGATAAAAGCGTCTGCTAAATGACTAAATGTAAATGTAATGTAAATGTAAAATGAATTTAAGTAGCTTACAGTTAGATTAAAAGAAATGTGGGAGGTGACATTATTGTGGATGTTCGAGATCACGCATATTAACTAGCATTGCTGCATGTTGCACTTATTAATATTCATGAGCAGTAGATCCAACGTGTTTTATGTTATGACATTGACTTCTCCAGAATTATGAATTCATCCAGAGATCAAGTTTCCTATGAATCTCAAAACTACAATGCAAAGTTGACCTTTCACAAAAACACAGAGCAAACAGATTTGTGACTTAAAAGTGGCCAACAGTTCTGACACCCCCCCCACGTGACATCTAGGGGTCTAAAGAGTAATCTCTGAGGCTTTGTATATTTCCACTAAATTCAGACCTTTTGCATTATGTAGTCTCACTTCTGTGTATCCAGCTTTCCTTTAACATGTAGAGGTAATATTCAACTTGATTAAGCATGTGAAGGTTAGACTGTGGGCCGAGACTTTGTACTCACCTATGGGGTGTTTGGCCACAGAACGTGTTGTTGAATATTTCAGCTGTGGGTGCTCATTTAACAGCACTGAGCAGGTGTGTGGAGCCATGGCTTTCTGAAACATAATAAAACAAGTGACTTTGAGTTCCAGACAATTGAATGAAAACCGTTAACTGAAAGTTAAAAGAATTATGAGCGTAACAATATATATAAGGCTATAAAAATGTCTCTTACAGATGGGCAATTCCGTTGTCATGGATGTGACATAAAAACGCTCAGATAATGTATTTGTTACCAATATACTTAACCATATGTTTATATTTAAGAAAACCCTTGCTGATCAGAAAAATATCAGTCTATTCACAAAGTTTCTTTTTAAAAAAAGGGCAATAAACATGCGTTATGGTAGAAGGGATGCCTCTTCATAGAACATAAAATAGTTGCTTTATTTTAATGTGTCATGGCTTCACCTCTCCTTGTCAGGTATTTCTTGGTTTAGAGGTGGAATCATACAGAATCCTTTGTTTCATGTGGGTATAGATGTTTTTGACCTTGTGGCCTTCCACACTCTCCCCGAGTCGCGTCATCGTTCCTACCCTCCTGTTTCCTAGTTTGTGTTAATTACCTTCCCTATAAAGAGTCCTCGTTTCTTTGTCCTTTGCTCGTTCATTGTACATGTTCATCTTCCTTGTTTTGTTATGTTACCCCCTCGTGGGTGTTTGTTTTGTATTTTATTATTTATTAAAGTCTTGTTAACCCTTACCTCCCTGTCTGCACTTGGGTCCTCTGTCCCCATGTCCTCACCACCCTTAGTGTTTCATGACAGAATGAACCAGCCATTCCAGGACCCAGCAGACAGTTGGATGTTGGCGTGAGGGTTGAGTCCCCAGATTTCCTCTCGAAGGTCGAGGCCGCTGGGTTCTCCTCGAGGGTAGAAACTGACAAATGTTTCCTCTATGTATGAGGTCGTCGGTTTCCCCTCTAGGGTCGAGCTCGGTGGCTTCCCCTGGGTTGAAGCCGCAGGACTCCCCTCCAGGATACGGTTAGCAGATTCCCTCCAGGGTTGAGACTGTCGGGTTCCCGTCCAGGGTTGAACCCGCCAGACTCCCCTCCAGGGAGATAGCCGCCAGTATCCGGTCCTCGCCACATGCAGTCGGCAGTGGAACCAGTTTTGACACCCTTATGTCCGGGCTGTCCGGCCTTCCGACCGGCATCCAGCCCTCCCCAGCAACCGGTGGTCCCAGTTCCAGCGGTTTGAAGTACCAAATATTTTTGGGGGGGCGCCGTGGGAGCGGGACGGCCAAAGCGGCCGTAGGGTCCCCAGAGGAGGCGGCACCCAGCCCGGCCCAGCAGCCGCCAGAGAGCGCTGCCAAGCCAGTCTTTTGTCAGTGTTTACCCATTGGACTCTTGTGCTCCCTCCCCGTTGGACTCGTTGTCTCTTGTCTTGTGCTGGTTCATTGTTCGTGTCATGTGGGTGAGTTCCTGTCTTGTCAGTGAGTCTAGTTTATTTTGTAGTGATGTGTTACTAGTCTGGTCCTGTAGTTTAGTTAGTCTTTGTTCCTGTTACTGTTACTGTTCTTGTTCCATGTTTTGTTATGTTACCCCCTCGTGGGTGTTTGTTTTGTATTTTATTATTTATTAAAGTCTTGTTAGCCCTTAACTCCCTGACTGCACTTGGGTCCTCTGTCCCCATGTCCTCACCACCCTTAGTGTTTCTTGACATAATGTGTCCATTTATGAGGATAATGTACCGTTATGGATGTGACAATCCTGAAATGGCACTTACCTGAGTATGAAAAGAAATGCACTAAAAATAAAACAAATGCTTTAAAAACTTAAACAGGGACCTCACATGGGTATTTGAACCATTTAAAGGATGTCTGTGCTGTTAGTATAGTAAATATATTTGGTAAAACCTTTTTTTATGTAAAGGTTGACATTTTTACTGAATTGCTTAGATATCTATACTGAAGTTGGATCACACGTTTGTAAGTTCTATACACATTATAATTATTTTAATCCATTTTTGAGAACTAAAACTATGTTGCGAGAGACATCTCTTACTTTGATGTAATGCACCATCTGAAGATTAAAGAGATCTTGTGAGCTTTCCAGAATGAGAGTGGAGCCCATGTTTGAGGTGGTGTTGTGAAGGTCAAAGATGACATCGTACGCATCCTGGGTTCCCTTGGGTCCGAACATTCGATTGATTTCCCGGGCCCTCTGGACTTCATATGGCATCCCGTCTACTTCTGGAGCACTGTTGATGAATCATCTCTTATTCATATTACAACACATTCATTATGCTAAGACACAACAAATAAGAACCAAAAGAAACCACATCTGCATGTAAACACACATTCAAACACGGTAAAGGTTAAAGGTTCAATAATCCAATACCAGAATCTGGACTTTTAACCCTTCCCTAAAAACTGAGGACAGGTGTGTAATATTAATAATAAAATAATATTAAACTTCATTTGTAGGCCAATAGTTGTTTGTATTCCCTGAAAATTGAAAACATGGTGGCTCTTTCCGTTTGAGCGACAACATCGGCCAAATCCAGCAATACGGACGTTGCTTTTAATCTGGACTGTTTGTCTTAATAAAATAATAATCATTCAAAAGCAGGTGTAGAATTAACTATTTTCACAGAGCAATCAACCAAAGACTAGATCAGCTATTACATATTCTGTGAAATAATTGACTTATGTAAACTTGGAGCTTGAGTTATCATTCAAATAAGTCAAGCCACGGGTTTCCAATAAAAACTATTACCAGACGGATACATGATCAAATGATAATAATATAAACAAAGCATATATAAATGAATCAATCTGTATTTAACTGTTTGGAAATGAGACAGGAGACAGCTTTCCAGATCCTACATGAGAACTTTTTAACATTTGCATTTTATCTGTAAACATCTCTCATGATGGCCACACATTAAAACGGCTTGATATCTTTTTTGTCCATGCTCAGTCTCAAAATCATACCATACACATTTACAAAATCCTGACTAATGGTATATCATTTGCAACATCAATGATATTGTTAATTGCATTTCATTTTTAGGAGCCTCATACAAGTGCTCATCAATCTAATTGAGATGGCCAATCAAATGAAGGAAGCCGAGCATTACTGTCCAAACAGTCGAAAGAAGGCGGGAGAAGACGTCCAGCTCAAGGTCAGTTTCACAGTGAAAGCTCATGAGATCTCTCTGATAATGGCAAGGAGAGGTAAGTATGCTGTGTATTTCTAAAATCAAACACAGAGGAGGCGTACCCGATGAAACCTCAGACCTCTATTCATATTCTTTACTGCTCCCCGTCATGCATAAGGCGTGGGGAATGTCCTATTGGGCAATTCAACTGTGCTGAAATAGTGGGATTATAACAGTGGATCTGAATCACTGAAACACAGTTTATATTTATATCATTTCAAACCCAAATGCTCTGCCATGGAACATTGATTGTATAATATTTGTATAAAAATATTAAACCTTAAGTTTACTTTTTTACTGATGCTGATGATCATGAAAAGACAGACATGGTTGTACGTTGGCTATAGTCATCTAATTTGCACTCTTAGTTTCATAGACGAGTCTTAGCCTACATCAGGACTACTTCTTAGTTAATTCCTTAAGTCGCTTTTATTAAAATGCCTAAGAAACAACACTACCGGTGTGCATCTTGCAGCAATACTATGACACTGACATATTTTAAGATGTGTCAGGGCAAGTTATTTTTAGTTAAAACAGCTAAGAAATGTTTTAGTCGGGGACTAGCCTTAAGCCTTGTCTGTGAAACTGGCGCTAAACGTATTAAAATGCACATAAATCAAGGAAGCCAACATTTTTTTGGACATTGGTATTTCTAAAATCCTGCGTATTTCCATGGCTCTCTTCATAAAGGTTTGGTTCAGCATCTAAATCAGAAATTAAGAGACTACAATGAATAGTCTGGACTGCTGAGAGGATTATTGGTGCCCTCCTGCCCAACCTCCAAGATCTTCACACCACCAGAAAGCGAAAAAGGGCAAAGAAAATCATTTTGGACCCCACTCATCCCCTCTTCAATCTGTTGCCATCTGGCCGGCGCTACAGAGCAATGACCACCAGAACAGACAGAAACGAGAACAGTTTTTTTCGGCTGTACTCCGACTGCATGATTAAAAGCTCTTTTTCTACACACTGTCCATCACATAACACACTTGCACACTGCGCATAGCATCTTGAAACTGTACATTGTAGGAAACAGGAGGTTAAGCCCTGTAAACACTTCTTAAAAAAACATGTGTTGTTAATTTCACTTTTTGTATATGGTTCATTATTGTTTTAATTTAATTCTCATTTATTTGCGCTATGTTTGCACCATGTGTACACTTTCTTCTACATTAAGCTCCCGTCGCCAAGTCAAATTCCTTGTGTATGTCAACACACTTAAATCTCCTTCTGATGCTGATATAACCTGTATACAAGTATTGAGTGCAGAATCTGCACCTCTTCTGTGGCCAACACTCATTTCTGATACGAAACTTCAAAATGTGCATAAAACCAGGAGGAACACTGTCTACATTATAACACTTAGGCCTTCATCCTTGGCTAGGCCGCCTTAAAAATGGGGGCATAAATGAAAAATGTACCCAATTCTCCGGTCACCACTACACCACTGATGGAACCTTTTTGTTAGGTGTTACCATTATGGATTTTCTTTACTATCCTGTTTGGTTTACTCGGCGTTAGCCAGTTCAGTTAACGTGAAATAGTTCACATATCCTTAGCTTCACATTTATTATATATTTATTAAACCAAATGTTGCACCGAATCTTTGCATTGCAGGACAGCAAGTCAGCAATCCAAACACACAGTAATGACGTTCAAGGTAATTAACATTACGCCTAAATATTTTGTTGCAAGTTTAATTTAATGTTATTCAGTTGGACGTCCAGTTCACAAAACTTAGCGTAGTGACGCAATGTCCCTTCAACCGACCCACATCACGTTTCTAAGGCTGATGACACGAGCGGAGCAAACAGCTGATCCGTTCCCTCATCTGATCCTGTCAGTGCGTGCATGGACGCATTGGCGTGTGAAATGGACGTTCTGGCATTTAATATAACAGATAGGAACAAATTCACGCTTCACAAACGTGTAAAAAGGGTTTGCAAACATGATGCGTTGAATAAAAAAACGCAAAGACGCGCGCCACTCATGCGCATCCGTAGGATAACGTTACATCAACAAAATCAAGGAAGCATCGCAAGAACGCGCCTTATGTGAATGGCGTATCAAAGTTTTGCAACAGTTTAAAGTCTGTCACGTCCATATCAATGCGCGTGCACGCTCCACGGCATTGTCCATCAATAATACACAGTAAATAACGTGTAACAGGTGCCGTTTACCTGATATTCGCGAGAGTGAAGGCTCGGTTCAGATCCGTATCGATGTACCGTGTACATTTCTCCACAGCTCTTGGATTTGTTATGAAGGGCTTCGTCACCAGCCCGTTTCTTTCTATCTCAGCCGCGTTCTTCATCCACATATTTACCAAAGTAATGCCGGACATCTCGTTTCCATGCGTGCCCCCGAAAATTGCCACTCGTTTGAGACCCGGAGAACATTGAGTATTTATACGTGAACTCATAGCGAAGCGCAAAGTTTCCACACTGTCGCCGTTTCCTCTGGTTGTCAATGGTGTTATATAATGGTTATTTAAAGGCTTTGCCTGAGCCCGTTTGTCATTCTTATCAAGCGTGTACGGGTGGGGTTTCACAACCGTCCTGTCACACCGAGAGCGATTACGGTTGTGTTCTGTCACTATTATGACCTCAAGAGATTATAGACGGAGAAAAAAACCTGTAAACACGACCAGATGACGCAAGTGAACACCGTTAGAAAAGTGAGAAGAAAAATAGAATACAAATGTAAATAAAACAACTAAAAAATTATAAAATATATGAATGCTTATATTTCATATTACACACGGACAGAAGGAAAAGTAGACCACTTATACTGTAAATCCCCCAGAAAAATACCGTATATTAAAAAAACTTGTCAAGTAAAAATACATTTTTTTGTTACTTTACACACGATTTGTTACTTTTGCAGTTTTGTTTTTGTTGCAATTTGACATTTATCCGCATTTTAAAGATGTGTAAAAATCAAAGGCATATTTTTTTGTAAAAATGGGTAATTTTTCGAAAGTGAGATGTTTACATAATCTGAAAACCGAATAAATAAGCTTCCTGTGGCTGCATGAGTTGTTAGAATAGGACAATATCTAGTGCCAAAAAACCTAAATATTGAGAAAATTGCCTTTGAAGTTAATAATCATGGGCACTGTGGCAGGCCATCCACTCACAAAAATAAAGTTTTTATATGTTTAAGGTTGGAGATTTACAAAATATCTTCATGGAACATGATCTTAACTTAATATCCTAGTGATTTTTGGCATGAAAGTAAAATCGATATTTTTTTTACAAAAAGGTGTCCCATGCTACTTAACACTGGTTTTGTGATCCAGGGTCAAATAAAGGTAAAATAGGACATGGACGACCTACCCTTGAAGAAACACGAGGGGAGATTTCATTGCATTTTAATTTCTATGCAGCAGAGCTTGCATACAACTTTCACAAAAATAGAAATGAACAAATAAATTCTTCAATGAACTGCTTGCAATGATTTTGCTTACACAGAGTCAACAACGTAAATTATTACAATGGAGTCCAGTTGTTTTGAAAAAAAAACTCATGCAAAAAAAAGCACAATAATAATAAAGAATAGGAGGACCTAAGATGAGTTATTTCAGAAATGAGTATAACCCGGTGCAAGACACAAAACTAGATCATACAAAATAAAAAAATACATCTTCCACAAAAAAACAGCCAAAGTTTTTACAAAATGTACATTCAACATATTTACATTTCGTTTTTGTCAACACTTGAAACTTGACATGTCTCAGAGGCTGAGATTACCTGAAAATTGCCTGTTTCAATAAAGGGACACTTTACCCCAAAACAAAATTCTGTGATAGTTCATCCTCATGTCTCTTAAAACCTGTATCTGACTTTTTCTGCTGAATAACATAAAATAAAATATTATGAGAAATGTTTTAGAGTTTATATCATTGAAGTCAAAGGGTTCTTTGTTGTTTGGTTACCAACGTTCTTCAAAATATCTTCTTTTGTGTTCTGTAGAAGAACAAATGTGATACAGGTTTGGAATGACATGAGGGGGAATAAATGAATACAGAATTTGTTTGTGGGGGGCAAACTGTCCATGTCTCTGCTTGCTAAACTTGACCGTTCACTATAGTTTTCCTCTTCTTTTTCTTTTTTTTAGGCACCTCCTCATCAAAAGTGTCAATTCTCTCAGCCTCGGTGTGGATTGATGAGTTTTGGGTATCCTGAAAGGACACATTTTCTACATTGATTTTTCTTTTCTTCTTTTTGCTCAGCAACGCATCATCGGTCTGAGACTCTGAACAGTCTTCCATCGCTGAAACATTCCCAGCATCACCCTTTTGCTTACATTTCTTCTTTCTATGCATTATTTCGTTCACCTGCAAAACAGTTTCGGCACAGGTTTCTTCGTCATCATATCTGTTTTTTTTTCGTTCCTTTTTAGGCCTTTTGGGCGTGTCACTTTGATTTCCCTGAGAACTAGAGATCATCTCTATATCATTGTCAGTAAATTCAATATCCTTCTTCCTCTTTTTTATTTTCACTCCAGAATTACCTGTGAACTGTTTTTCAGCATTGTTCTCTTCTATGAATGAGTCAGTCTGCCCTTTTGTAAGCAATACAGGACTTGTGCTTTTATCTGCTTCCTTTCCTTCCTCATTTTTCTTCTTCTTTGGCCTTATTTCAGATGGTGTCGACATCAGACTCCGACAGTTTCCAGAGACCTCGTGATTAGCATGTGATTCACTACCGACTTCAATAAGACTTTTTGAATGTCCTTTATTCTTTTTCTTCCTCCTCTCAGGTGATTCCTCAGATTGCGACACAATCCTCTTCTTTTTCCGTTTAACCTCATTAAATGCATCACCTGTATTACTTTTCAAATGCTCGCGCACATCACTTCCTCTTTCTTCAAACTCTTGTGTACTCGACCAGTTTTCTTCTTGAGACACAGGACATACATCAGGCCGCTCACTTCTATTCCTTTTCTTCTTTTTCTTCCCTGATTTTAAAAGAGTTACACTGGGTGTAGAGCAATTTTCCGTTTCCTCCGTCGTCTGTGTATCCTCACGTATCATGGGCTTCAATATCATTTCAAGATTTTCTGCCACACTTGTTGTTTCTTCTTCAAATGTCGTCCTCTCTGTCTTTTTGTTCTTCTTTGTTTTTTTGGAAGACAAAACGGCAGTTTGTGATTCGTTGTGCTGAGCCGTCTCAACAGACTCTTCATCTTGCGTTTTTATCTTTTGCTTCTTTTTCTTTTTTACCGATGTGCTGTCTAAATCCACCACATTACGTGTTGTCTCCAAGGGCTCTGATGTTTTTTCACCGCGTGAGGAATAACTTAGACGGCTACCAGGTTCAGAAGAATCCTCCATACTTCCATTTGATAGGTTTAATGTCGCCTCACCATATTTTCTCTTCTTTTTCACTTTGTGGGTCACTGAACCACTGTTTTGGGCATTTTGAGTGTCTACACTAGGCTCTGGAGCATCCCGCTCTTCTAATTTCTGCTTTTTCGCTTTTTTCTTCTTAACCTGCGAGATGTCTGTGCCATCTGAACCCACAAACAACCTGCTTGTGTCACATGACTGTTCTTCGTTGGTTCTGTTGTCCTCACGAGACTTCCTTTCGTCGTCCTTGTGTTTGGTTATGAGTCCGGGGACGTCATCACCGCTGGCATCCACGTCTGTTTCTCGCTGTATCGTATCAGCTTTTTTCCTCTTCTTTTTCCTTCTAAGAAAGCCCAGTTCAACAGGTTTAAACAAAGGACTATCCCCCGTTTCAACAGCAGAGAAATCATTCCTCGCAACCTCAACCGGTCCTGATGCTGTGTCAATCACTGTGTCTTCAACTGCAACTTCAACATCTTTGCCCGACATCTTTCTCCTTTTCTTCGGAGACTTGATTTTCCTTCTTTCTGACGTAGGTTCAGCATGCGAGTCCAACAAACTCTGGCTAGCGTCTTGGGAATCAGAACATTTATTGTCATCTGCATTTTCCTCCTGTTCATCTTTGACCAGCGAATGAGCTTTATAAGATGCAGAGATTGTCTGAGATGAACGGTTGGTCGTTTCATCAGCTGCCTCTGAATGTGCTAGACTCTTACCATTCTGTCTAGGAGTACCTGGTCCATATTTAGAAAAATATAAACCAGTTGCTCCATCTATTTCAGTTATGTCACTGTCTTGATCGCTGTTCTGCATGAACAATAATGTTTCTTCTAAGTCCAGTCCAGGTGTTTTGTATCTGATGCTGCAATTTTTTCTAGCCTCAATATTATCATCATCAGGGAATGAAGTTCCAGTTCCACCATGTTCTGTGCGATTCTGTATGGATACATCGCCCCCTTGTGGCAGAGATAAGGAATTGCGTTCTGGGTTCATTCTAGGAGCTTCGTTCACCACTTGAGTCAGTCTCTGTGTGTCCTCAACGAACCACACGTGACTGCCATCTGATTCTTCATCACCCAAACGGATGACGCACCCTTGTTCAGAACCGTCAGAATCTGAAAGTTCAGATTCTGAACACAAGACCTCCAATTTTTCGCTTTGGTTTTGTAAATTCTCGTCCTTCACATCTTGGACCCTCCTCTCCAGAATGGATTGTGTGGGCCATTTTTGCTTGATTTTATTGAGGACGAAGCAGGCTTTATTCTGAAATGGATAACAATAAAACAACAGATTAGTACATACTCTATACTGACTTGTCATTCTTGCACACTAGCATTCACGTTTATACAGAATTACAGCACGGACAACACAGAATAATTCACAAAGTACATCTGAGCTAGTAAGAAGAAATACACACCACCACTGTGACTTCATGATCGCTGGTTTCCTCGTCCAAGTCATCAGATGGCCTAGAAAGAAGTTTACTTATCTTAGAAAAGTTATTTTTATCTTTAACAAATATGCTTTATTTTTATGACTTACACAAACTCCAACGTGTTTGGACTTCCTTTAGACTTATGCATTTTCTTGATGCATTTGAAGAAGCCTCCGATTTCTGAGTTCTGGTAAACAAAAATATGAAATATAAATCAGATTAATAAAATAACAACATATGCGTGTGACACATAGAAATATTAACATCCCCATACCTCTAGAACCTGATGCTTTTGTAAGGACAGGTGCTGTTGTTTTTGTGACTTCAACAAAAACGGAAATATGGCTTTCATGGGGCGAAAACGTTTTCTGGGACCTATACTTATCAGTTTCGTGTAGTGTTTCTTTGGTGTGATCATAAAGCCACCTAAAAAATTCCACTTTTTCAAGAAGTCCTCTGGGGTGCATTCCTCCTTCTCTTTAGTTTTTATGCCAGAGACGGACCGCGATCGAGCAGCTGGTTTTCGCCTAATCACCTTTTTGCGCTTTGTAGCAGCACATTGTGTTATGAACAGGCTTTCACCGGAGTCTCTGTAGATGGGGATACAGGACAGAAGGTTATGCATATGGTGCTTGGGAAAATCTGCAATTGAAACCTTTCAGTTAAGTGCATTATACGTAATACATAGGAAACAATAGCAAACAGAAATTCAAAGAAATTTGATATTATTACCGTAATAGTAATGGTTTTAATAGAGACTGTTATCTTTACAGATATCACCTTACCAATATAACATTTTATAATAAGCTCCAAAACAGACATTTTTAAATGGTTTTAATGGGAAAAAGCGAGTGGTTCATATTAATATTTGTCATGTAAATGATGGTTCATAATGATTGTTTTTTATGCATGGATATCTTCATTCTTAATCATTTGAAATAGCATTTACTACTAAGAACAGAACCTGTAATGATAAATGAAGCATTAAAAAGTATTTACATGTCTGACGACAGCTCATCCCCTGAAGCATGTCTTCTCTTCTCAGGAGGGCACAAGGTCTGAGCAGGCGAGCTCACAACATTGAGAGCCATGTTTTTAAAACTCGTGCAAAGTCAAGTTGTCGAACAGTCCAATGGAGCGACGCTGATGTCATTCAGGCTTTTTCTGCAACTGACTACGTCCCA
The DNA here is from genome assembly GCA_008369825.1 of Triplophysa tibetana. Lineage (NCBI taxonomy): Eukaryota > Metazoa > Chordata > Actinopteri > Cypriniformes > Nemacheilidae > Triplophysa > Triplophysa tibetana. The sequence goes on along the minus strand of CM017901.1, from coordinate 2,267,401 downwards.
GCACGAAGATAATAGTTTGTAAATGAAACAAAGTTATACACGTGTGCTATCGTTTCCAGCAGACGAGCGCCGTACGACTCCGCCCAGGAAATGCGTAATTAGGCTGACATGGCACGTGATCATAGATCCGGGCAGAACATCTACATTTAACGTTATGTATTTCCAGACGCTTTTATCCAAAGCGACTTAAATTGAATTATACTATACATCGTATCTGATTATGTGCCATTCCATGGGATCGAACCCATGATCTTGACCTTTCTAGTGCCATGCTCTAACCACTGAGTTACAGGAATGTTTAAAACCGTACCGGAAGCGAAACACGGACGTGAAATGCGTCCATGGTTTACAATTAACAAATAAATCGTGAAATCAACGAAAGGTATGCTGGACGACTTTAAACCACGAAACAGCATTATCACCTCCACTTGAGGGAGCCAAAACCAAAGACTAGATTAACAAACCGATGCAAGTGGCATAACTAATTATAGGGAACGTGCAACGCTCGTTGCCAGGAAGTCCCGCCTTCGCGCAAAAGAGCCAATCGTTAGGGAGTATTGCTACCTGGGGGGTGGGCTCTGTACGGAGTGCAGCGAAGCGCATGCGCTTACATTTCATAATTTCAGCTGTACTGAATTTAATATATGTACAAAATTACTCTACGTTTTACTACGAAATGATATGTAATATAATTATAATCAAGTCAGATTTATTTTCACAGCACTTTATTTGTATCGTATCAAAGCAGCTGTACCCCCCAACATAAAAATAAAACAAACAATAAAACAGCCAAACATAGAATAAATATATATAACCTTAAAAAGTAGTATTAGAACTTGGAAAGATTTCCGCAACATCTCGCGAGACCCAGGCAAACGTCTCATGAACGTGATGCATGATGGGATACACTTAGCCTTGAATCCCGCTGGGAATCGGCATTCAAGACAGTGTGGGTTTAGTGTGCGTCAAAGGCACTGCACTTTGGCGTTTTTAAGACTTCCCGGCGTGCAGGCGCTCTCAAGTGGCCAAGGCCGTAAGTGGGGGTATGGACGCAGCCTTTGCCGGAAACCGGATGGCCAATCAAAACCCTTTCAGGAGTTTGTTTAAACGCCCCGGTTTAGGGTCTGTCAAGTCATATGATGAGAAGAAAAGTGGGAAAAGCTCCCCATACTCATCACGTGATTCGGCTTTATGAATCTGACACATAGCGAACGATACGATAGACGCACGGAGAATGGCAAACGCCAGCAAGACCGAAAAATTCCAGCTCCATGTACCAAATCTTCAAGAACTGTGTCAGGGTAATCCTTCTCACTTCATTTCACATTAATGTGCAGTATTTCATGTCAGTGTTTTTAACACGAGTAAACAGAAACGACTTGATTCCAAAGTTCAACAAATACGTAATAAGCATGAAACATCTTTTAAAGTTCCATAGTGTACAGGATTGGTAGCAATGCTTCTGCTTAAAATAGTGCTTCGATTAACACATTTAGAAGTCACGTGCAAATTCCTATAGTTTTTTTTAAATATCTGCAAAGGCCTGTCTTCATGGTTTAACTATAGTTACCATGTTTCTTTTTTATTTTGTAGAAACATAGTAACCACAAACGTTTTATGGTCTCTCACCACGAAAAAAAAGTTCAACTGGAGTTTAGGTCCGTGGAACACAATTCCAACCTTCATTCAAAAGAACCTTATTTTAATTCAATATAAATGTGTTTCACAAGTGTTAACCAGGGTTACATTTTAACTAGGGCTGTTAAAAGATTAATCACGATTAATTGCATTTAGAATAAAAGTTTGTGTTTACATAATATACAGTGAGGAAAATAAGTATTTGAACACCCTGCTATTTTGCATTTTCTTCCACTTAGAAATCATGACGGGGTCTGAAATTGTCATCATAGGTGTATGTCCACTGTGAGAGACATAATCTAAAAAAAAATCCAGAAATCACAATGTATGATTTTTTAAACTATTTATTTGTATGATACAGCTGCAAATAAGTATTTGAACGCCTGAGAAAATCAATGTTAATATTTGGTACAGTAGCCTTTGTTTGCAATTACAGAGGTCAAACGTTTCCTGTAGTTTTTCACCAGGTTTGCACACACTGCAGGAGGGATTTTGGCCCACTCCTCCACACAGATCTTCTCTAGATCAGTCAGGTTTCTAGCCTGTCGCTGAGAAACACGGAGTTTGAGCTCCCTCCAAAGAGTCTCTATTGGGTTTAGGTCTGGAGACTGGCTAGGCCACGCCAGAACCTTGATATGCTTCTTACAGAGCCACTCCTTGGTTATGCTGGCAGTGTGCTTCGGGTCATTGTCATGTTGGAAGACTCAGCCTCGACCCATCTTCAATGCTCTAACTGAGGGAAGGAGGTTGTTCCCCAAAATCTCGCAATACATGGCCCCGGTCATCCTCTCCTTAATACAGTGCAGTCGCCCTGTCCCATCTGCAGAAAAACACCCCCAAAGCATGATGCTACCACCCCCATGCTTCACAGTAGGGATGGTGTTCTTGGGATGGTACTCATCATTCTTCTTCCTCCAAACAGGTTTAGTGGAATTATGACCAAAAATTTATATTTTGGTCTCATCTGACCACATGACTTTCTCCCATGACTCCTCTGGATCATCCAAATGGTCATTGGCAAACTTAAGACGGGCCTCTTTTCAGGTCATTGACCAGCTCCTCCAGACATTTTAAAGGCAGACTAACAGGTCTTTGAGGGTCAGAATTCTAGCTGATAGACAGGTGTTCAAATACTTATTTGCTGCTGTATCATACAAATAAATAGTTAAAAAAATCATACATTGTGATTTCTAGATTTTTTTTAGATTATGTCTCTCACAGTGGACATGCACCTACGATGACAATTTCAGACCACTCCATGATTTCTAAGTGGGAGAACATGCAAAATAGCAGGGTGTTCAAATACTTATTTTCCTCACTGTATGTCTATGTACTGTGCATGTTAATTATGTTTTTATAAATTCAAACACATACACATGTATACATATTCAGCAAATATTTACTTGTATTTATTTATATTTGCCAACAATTCAAATTATTTATAAATGTTTAAACATTTTTAGATTCTTCTTAAATATATGCATGGATATGTATGTGTTAATAAATACAAAATTATTATGCACAGCACACATATATATACTATGTAAACACAAACGTTTATTCTGGATGCGATTAATCATGATTAATCTTTGACGGCCCTAATTTAAACCATAATAAAACCATGATTACATTCCCAAAAGATTGTCTGTTGTTTCATCACTTATAAATGATGTTGTGGATGTACCAGTGCTGGAATCGGGACTGAACAAGAACTTTGCGGATGTTAAAGTATCCGTCACCGACTGCCCGGATCTCACACAAGATCCTTTCAGGTTTCCTGTCAAAGGTGAGCACAGACATTACTTACCTCATACGTCAAAGAACAACAGGCATTACAACACACGTCACTCTTTAAACAGGTCTGTGCGGCAAACCTCGCATAACTGATGTGGGAGGTGTTCCCTATTTGATTCCGCTGGTCCAACTGGACAAGGTTTGTTAATAAAGCATATGAACATAATTATAAAGAATCACTCCTACTTTCTATTTTCTAACTTGACACATTCCTCAGATGTACAACATGAATGCCGTGTCTAAGGAGTTAGAGCTGCCCGGAGCGTTTATCCTTGGTGCTGGTGCCATCTCCGCCAAAACAGCCGGGATAAATGGAGAGGTGTGTATCACAGCAAGCTGGTCTTGCACGTCAAATACGAACAGTGTCCTTACAAAAAATGCTTTCTTCATTTACTCACCCTAGAATTGTTCAAAATCTGTGTACATTTCTTTGTTCTTATAAACACAGAGAAAGATATTTGGAAGAATGCTTATAACCAAACAGATCTTGGCCACTGTTGACTACCACGCCATGAAAAGTGCTTCAGATCTGCTTGCTTTCCCACATTCTTCAAGGTATCTTGTTTTGTGTTCAACAGAACAAAGAAATTTACAAAGCAAATGTTTAATGGACTGCTCTTTTCACCCTCCAGTTAATGCCTCTGGTGTTGACTGAAGCTGAGGGGAGACCTTTTGTCAATGGCAGTTATTACGCCACCATCAACCCAGTGGATGGAAAATGTCTGCAGGAGAAATACAGCGACAGGTTCCATGACTGCGACTTTGGCCTTCTTGCAAACCTCTATGCGTGTGAGGGTAAACCTGGAAAGGTAAGAACGCGCTCAGATTCTAGTCTAGTCTCATTGTTTTGTTTCATTATAGATTTTTTAAATATTATCTTTCAATAGATTAAGAATATATTGGAGGATATGACGTATGATCTCTTTTCAACCTTTAAAAAGACATTCAATATTATACTATAATATATAATACATATGACAATATGTATTATATAATAGTTGTATTATATTATGTATTATATTATATATTATATAGTGGGTTTGGTAAAAAACAAATAGATTATTTAATCAAATTCTTGACCTGTTTCTCTTCTCTTTGTCCACTAGAGGGCGCGCAAACAACATTGTTAAAATGTTCGATTAAAATGCATTTGCTGTGTGTATTCACAAAACGTATGCTTGTAACACAGTGTTTATAAGCGATGGCAAATGTCATTACAGGTTATTAAGGTGAGAGCCTGCAGGAGAACCGGAGAGCTCAGCCTCGTGAGCTGCATGAGAAAGACCATGGAAGAGCATTATAAAGAGAAAAGTGTCGCCCTGGGGGGAACTTTCATCATACAGAAGGGAAAGGCAAAGGTCCACATCATGGTAAATATACAGTATAATAAAAACAGAATGTTAGGTTCTTAAATGTAGTAAATAAAACGTTATATGTGAAATGATGAGATGGAAGTATATGTAACCATGTCCCTGTTCTGATTCTATTAGCCACGTGAATTTTCCTCCTGTCCACTGAACACAGATGAAGATGTTGAGAACTGGCTCAGACATTTTGAAGTCAGTGCACCGTTTATCTGTCAAACTGTCATGGTGTCTAAAGATCCGGTGAGTTTCGACCCACACATCACAACAATTCTTCTTCGTAGTCTCTTTACTGTCAGTATCTGTCAGGGGGTTTTTGTCGTACCATATTAAGCATTTCGTTTTACATTAAATAATTGATATAGTAGCTGTGTATGTGATAGAAAAATATTGAAACATAATTTGCACAAAGGAATTAGGAAATGGTTTACCATTTAATAGTCTATACTGATTCTTCAATTTTAATCGTTCTTCAAAATTTTAAGAAACAAAATAAATCCATATCGATTCTTAATGGATTTCGCCCCTCGTCCACAGGATGGCGCTATTATTCAAGTTGAATTTTGAATTCTGTTTTATTTCTTAAACATGTTGCAGTATTTCATGAATTACAAGCTGTTTATGATTTCATTGTTGCACATTTTTTACAGTAATGTTTGGTTACTCATAGTACAAGTAAAACTAATTATATTGTGTGGGCTATACTAATATCATGAATGTGTATCAAATTAATGAAGCTGAGTAGGGGGGTTTCAGTAACCAGTCTATATATTCAAATATGGATTCCATGTCTTCATAACAAATATTTTAAATGAAATACTGATAACTAGTTGATATTAAATTGAATCGAATCTAAATTGAATCGTATTGTAACCATATAAATTAGAATCAGATCGCTAAAATGGTCTCAAAACCTAGCTCTTACAAAAATACTGCATTGCTTTATATTGTATATTATTAGACTGAAATTGTGGTCACGCTTTCCTAGAAAATATTGACTGGAGAACAACATCATTTAAACAGTCATTGATTAAAATTGTATCTAAATAGCCTGTATTATAAACAACATTGTTTAGTTGAATTTAATTTATAGTAAAGACATTAAACTAACATCAGATTGTGTTTGTTGACTATTCGCAGGGTCTTGACCTGAGGGTGGAGCATACTCATGGTTTTAGTCATCATGGTGAGGGTGGGCATTACTACATAGACACCACCCCCAACACTGTGGAGTATGTGGGGTATTTCCTTCCTGCTGAGTTCGTCTATCGCATCGACCGACCGACAGAGACACACAATGTTGGAAGAGATTAAACTCCTCACAATTTAGATTCACATGTATTTGTATTGCAGAAGCATTGTTTTGATTTTTTGTCAGTACAGTTCCACATTAATGAACGGTAGATAAATACATTCAAGTCAACATTAAATCATATTTTACTTGCTTTAATCATCGCTGGATGTAAGAAAGCAACAGAAGATCTCTTTTATGCAGCTAGCTAAGCAAACATTTTAAAAACTGTATTATTAATGGTAATGAAGTTATTGTCATTCATTCACTCTGAAACATGATATGAAGAATTAAGGAAAACAAACTGGGGCACCTCTGACTACCATTTATTACATCCCCAGAAATCTCTCTTGTAAACTTTCTTCCATATATCTTTTAATGTGTTCAACAGAACAAAGAAACTTAAACAGGTTTGGAACTACTGGAGTGATTCATGACAGGATTTTTCTATTTTTGGGTGAAGTTAACTTTTAAAGGGCCAAAGCACATTTCTTTATGATGTTTAAGCATAATTAAAAACGCTCTTGAAGTTATAATTTAGTGCTCATTCACCACTTTTTCTGGTTTATTTGGTTATTCTTGACTGCACATTCAGGAAATCTTTGCAGACTATATTGCCAGAACACAACTTCAGACCCAATTAAGTTGATGTATATATTTTATGGTTTAGATTTCAAGTATTACAAATAAGGCTGTGGTTGAATCTACAATACTGTTGAATCAAGATTTAAATGAACAAAAAGGATGAATAATAATGTCATTAGATAATTTTTTCCTCAATCACTTTTGCTAAAACAACAATGAAAATACAACTGAACTCTAATGGTAACATTAAATCACTATTACTGATGTACTGAGAATTCACTTCAAACAGAACACAAACATATTACTGGCCATTACAAGCGTATTTAAGTAAAACATTGTAAAAAAAGTGGAACTTTTTTTGTGAAAATAAAACGAAACATTGTTAGTAGTTCAGTAACTTTAGTTTTCAACACTGTTACACCAAGTTAAAAGGACAAAGGCACTATAAAACTCCGCTCTATCACTAGAGTGACCTGAAAAATATTTTAAATAGCTTTAGGTTTAATATGAACACATACAGCTACTAAAAATAATTCAAAATTATTCTTATTAAACAAAAGAAAACAATTACAAATAACAAAACAATTAAAAAAGTAGTCTAAATTGCGCGGTGGGTTTGTGGGCAACAAATGTGATGATCAATAACACTATGATTTTAAAAACATTAGATATTAAAACAACACTGGTTTCCTTTGATAAAAAACAGAAGAGAATCCAAATTTGCTGGTTAAGTTTAGAAGCAAGTGGAAAATAATTCTAGATGAGATTTACATACGACTTTCGCTTCCACACATCTGTTAAAAAGAAGAAAAAAACATGACATTGCATTGCTTCAAAAGAAAAGAAAATCTGAAACACAGAAAAAGCTGATGACATAAAAAAAACAGACCAGTTGTCGTTCCAGTGGTTAGTTATGATGAACCCTGACGTCTCTTATGAATGTGGTGTAATTCTCAGGTATAGCCGCACTCATGACTGTTGTATAAACGGTGATCCTGGAGAGAAGATCATACTCGGGTTTACTTCTGCTAGCGAACATCAGCATTTGTTTACAAAAAACACAAGTAAATGAATAACAAGGAATGTTTGATTGTGTTGATTTCAAAACATCCGGCAGAGAGAGCAATGGTTTGACTGTTCTGAATCTCAGTGGCCTAAACAATGAGTGTCTGTGATGATGCAGTAAACACGTAGAGAGATTCACATGACGGATTGGACTGCTTGATTCACACTAAACTCAGCATTGTGTTGTTAGATCACCAGTCGTGGTACGATCAGCATGAGATAAGTGCTGGAGTGTATGCTGAAGTATGTTTGCATTGCTGATCAGCACGCAAGTGAAATGAAAGTCATTACATAACAACAGAATGTCATGTGATAGAAATATGGGCAGTATACATCAAGACTGCAATAAAATATAAGTCCTTCTTACCGGTTGCGTACAGGAGTCACAGACAAAACCTGTGGCAATGACATGATATTAAATTGCATATCCCTTTACTAGTGGTAATAAGCATGCAAAAAGCTGATATTCAAAATTCGCTATCTACAGTACTTTTCACGATTTTGATAAACTTTAATACAAAAATTGTATAGAAACATTACACAAATTTCTTCTTATACCTGAAACAGAGTATTCAAACTAATGTGGTCTTGACCGGTGGCGTTCAATGCTTTCATGGCCACGTCTCTGAAATACAAAAAAAACAAAGTAACAATCCATAATCCTAATTTTTTTAAAGATTTTGATTAGTAATTGGTCGTCTACATACCGTCGATGGTCTCTTTCAGGGGGGGGCAGCCAATGGTCATAATTTGTTTCAACTCGGTACCAGCTAAAAAATTCACAAATTTAATGAGGTCTTAAAGATCGAATGCATGAAACGTAGCGGCATCTAGTGGTGAGGTTGCGAATTGCAACCAACGGCTCACTCTACCCCTCCCTTTCAAAGCACTACGGAGGCTGACACAGAACTAAGATGTTACGTTTTCGCTTCTTTGCCGAATGAGATAACATATTTACAAAAATGTACAATGAAAACCTATTGTAACATGCATATGCAAAGTAACATTCTTGTTTTGTTTTTCTTCATAATTTTTTTTTTTGCCGCTTACTTTCCATGGAGTGAATCCAGAGGCCAGATATCTGCTGATCTGCTCCTGTCTCTGGTGATGACCACACCCTCCCCAGGACGAACTCCGCCCACAATGTAATACACATCTGCTATGATCGGCACCTTGGCCAGTCCTATTACAGCATCCTGAAAATCCAAAGCTTCCTCAAGAGTCTGAAAAGAAGAAAGGGAAAACTATATTAGTTCATCCAAAAATCTCTTTTCTGTTGTTCCAAACCTGTTAGACTTTAAGACACTTTAATGTTGACTTACCCTTCGCACGAGCCAGCTAACAGGAGACCGTTTTAATAAAACGGCTGAAATTACATTCTCCCACCAATGTCCCTTATCTGTGAAAATACAGACACAAATAAAACTTGTGCAAAAAATCTGATTATGTCTTTTAAGGTCTACCTACTGCGTTCATTGGCAGTAACTGTAAACTTGTTACCGCTCTGTCCTGTCCACAGTCCAACATAACCAGCAAACGTGGTTCCCCTGTAAGCCACCTGCACACGTACACAATTTTATTTACCATTCTTGAATCTATTCTGGAAAAGTAACAGGGTTTTTTCCACAGTCTACAGTACCTTTCCGTTTTTAATAAAATGTATATCTAGTGTAAGATTTCTCAGCACATCGAAGGGATAATCCATGTTTCTGCCATGGTAGATGTTTCCGTTAATGTCCTGAGTGACGATACTGGTGCAAAACCTGCGTTAAAAGCAAAGCAACATTATTGAATGTTGAAATCAGCATTGCATATGTTATGATGATGTTATGAAAGTTACTATACATACGCAGACACTTCATAGGCAAAGTTCAAAAGTACAATATCTGAGATGTCACTTCCATAGATCGAAGCCAAGCCCTGTATTTCTCCAGCATACGGCTGTGGGATGTATTTCTCCAGTGCTCTCACTACAGGTTTAATGGCATTGTGAACCCATTTAGGAACAGTCCTGCTGGAAAAAAGGGAGTTTTAGATTTATTCAGAGAAGATATGCAAAACTTGTTTCGGCAAACAAATACTGTAAATAATACTGTAAATAAACTGCATAGATTTATAAAATCTAACCAAACATCCATATTTGGAAACCAGGGGTAATACATGTGGGGTTTATCTGAATAAATAGCACAATAACGTTTTACCACGTCAACATTTTTTTCCGACAATAAATTAAGTAATGAATGGAAATAGTTTTTTTTTTGATCTAGAAACCTTTATTTCCCCATATCTTCCATGTGTTTTATGGAGATTTTGAGCTTACCAATACGGCGGCACATTGACTAACGATTAAAGGGATCATTGGACACGGCTTAAACGAATGTTATCGTTTGTTTAAGATGTAATATAATGTGTATAAATTATTTAAGGTTAAAAAACGCTGCATTTTCCACATACCGGGCCTGGTTTTATCTCATTTTTGCCACGGCTCTCTGAAACGAGCTGATTTTTTACAAAGCTCATCGCTCTGAAAAGTGAGGCGTGCTATGATTGGCCAGTCGGTTAGTGCGTAGTGATTGGTCGAATACTAGAGCGTTTCACGGAAATGTAACGCCTCTTACCATATTGGGAACATCAGGTTCCAAAGCAATTGTACATACATGTGATAAAATGTCACCAGCAATTCCTTTTATCAATTTGAGCCCGAATCTGATGGGGAAAATGAAGATGATGAAGCCGATACATGAAATCTGCCAGCATGACTTGAGCAGGATTTAAAGGATTGGTAAGGTTTTATTAAAAAACTATTATGTTAAATAGTTAAAAACTATATCTTACTGTTTTACTTTGTATATACGCAGTAATAAGACTATAGACAAACATATACATCATACAGAGTTTGTGTGCGATAGAAACAAGCTGGCATTACAGCAGGAAATGGTAACATAATAAATAACGTAAGCGCGTTGGCCTTTCTTGATCAACCAGTGTTACGCCACATCTCATCGCGACTCACCAAAGCCAATAAATCTCATTATAAACACACATTTGTTGCCTCTAGTTGGAACATTATCACTGATTATTAGGACTTATGTCTTTTTTCACATTGCGCACGTGTCTGCATTTGCAAATCACAAACACACGACAAACTCAACCCGCGTTAGTCTGTAGCAAAGTCTTTTACAATGACAATATACTTAAAGGCTGCGAATCTGAAGCGCCTGTCATTGTAATGGTTGGAATGGCCCACTTTATAACCAAAGCTTTCGTGCATTGCCAGTCTTGATACTTCCGGGTTCGTGAAGCAGTCTTCGGTGAAATGCGCAGCACAAACTTGAATATGCGCACTGTACTATTCTGGAACAGTGTTGTAAATAAAATGTGAGCATTTGTTTTTAGTCGTCTCATCTTTTGGAAGGGCACAGAGGCTTTCTTTCGCAACGAAAACTTGCGTTTACATTTGGGCGGTCTTAGTCAAGTCATACCACAAAATGACGTAGATTCGTGGGGGGCTGGTTACACAGGAGGCGTCCCACTTTTAGAAAGAATGCATCTTTTGTTACGACAATTTAATTTGCGCAATTTTACGTAATACATGCATGCGGGCAATTGATAACACACCAAAGACACAGAAAAACACGTATTCGCGCCATATGACCCCTTTAAGAAGTCTAATAGTTATGGATAAGCACCCAAAAGAAGCAAATTATGATCACATTTGGGGAAAAAATCTAATTTACAAAAACCTTTAAACTAGGTGACTGGACCGTTTGACCAGACCAATGGACCTTGACCTAAAAACCCTTTAAAACAAAGCCGTTTCCCGTACTTACTCGATCACTTCAGATGCTGCTTCTCGCAAGAAATTAATGTCAAAGAGATTTTTCAGAGGAGCCCATCTCTGATCTGCAGGCACGTCCAGACTAATATTCACCACCGGAGGAGAGAAATCCGCTGTCGATACGCAAAAACAAGTCAACAACGCAAATATCTGGAGCTTCATGCTGAATTCAGTCTCTCCTTTAAACACACTGACTCTCCTCGTGCTGTTGACACATCGCCTGTTGTGATTTCATGTGGCATTTGTGTAACCAGCAACACCCTCGCACAATAACTTCCGTACAGTATGAACAAGGAACTGGCGCAATGACTGCGAAAACAACACAATAACCACAAGGGGGTGAAGTATCTGCGCACACTGGGCATTATTGTGAGGATAAACGAGTGAGCTTTCGCGATCCGGACAGATGCGCACGAGGACTTCATACCGCGTAAACAAGGCTCGGACCTTTAATGTGATTGTAATGCGCCACGGGGACCAAAGCGGACCTGAAAGTCAACATTTGTCCATTACGTGTATTTTGTGGGATTGCCGCAGATGTTTCATTTCCTCAAAATCGGCCGAATAAGGTTCAGTGGTGACGAACTGAGGAAACGCAGGAGCGAAGTGAGAACAGACATGGGGAGAATGAGGTCAACGTGACGCGGAGCGCATGATCGTGTTGCCTAGACACAGTACACAAGTTGTACTCACGTGACTCGAACATCATTTATTATGCTCATTTTACTCTTACGCTTATTTTTCTACATTTTTACTCTTTTTCTTTTAATCGAACTTAGCCATGATCTTTGGACTGCTAACGTATGTGCCACCAGTTAAGGGGTCATCAGAATAGAATGAAATATAATAGAATAGAAAAGAATAGAATAGAATTAAAGCTAGCCAATCACAAAACAATTAGTGGTGGGCCGTTAACGGCGTTAACGCAGTGAGACTCTTATCGCGCGATAAAAAAAATGTCGCCGTTAATCTATTCTCAAAGTCGGGTTGGGAGCTGGGTCTATACTACACAAGCTATGATGACTTTCACTTTGATATTTTAGCGCGGATGTATACATAGATTAATGTCACTGTAGGGGAAGAGAACGAGATTTTTCAACTCGCGTGATTCGCGTCATTCGCGTCATTCTCGCCGCCTCATCATCTCATAAGCAGGGCTTCATTCGCGCGATTCGCGCAGCAAGTAGGTCTATCGCCTCTTTGCATTGACTTAACATGTAAATCACTCGTGTTTGGTCTGAACACAACATAACGTTACTGTGAAATGACCAGATCAAACGTGACGTGCTAACATGGATGCAGCTATGAAGCCGCCGGGTTTGCTTCAGGGAACATTTATTTTTAAGACGCTTCCCAATGGAAACCTCGACAAGACTAAGGTTGTTTGCACCTTGTGCAATGTGGAATTGGTTTACTGTACGAAATTGGTTTACATACAGTTAGTTTAAAAAAAAAACTTTCTCTCAACAGGTAGTGGTCTAGCTTTAGTTGAAACCAATAACTTTGTATTGGCACCTAATGTATTATGGCTCCTGTATGACATATCGATTGTTGCTCCCTAACTCTTTGTAAGTCGCTTTGGATAAAAGCGTCTGCTAAATGACTGAATTTAAATGTAAATGTACTGTAGGAGCTCTTCCAGTCTCAAGTACCACCTAAACACAAAGCATCCCTCGCTAATGCGGAAGTAAACACAAGTACATCTTATTGAACATAATTTAATTTTCCTCACAAATTATCATAGTATAACAGCTTTCTCAAGTAGTTTGTGATGCATTTTGGAAACAGGAGATGAGCCCCTTCTCTAATGCGCCACCTGGCTTGAGAAACCCGTTCTCAAAGACTTACTTTTAGTCATTATTTGGGTAACACACATATTCTGAATGCCTTCGGCAGAATTCAAATGAGCCATTTTAATCTAGATTAATTCCAAGATTAATCTAGATTAAAAAAATTAATCTATGCCCACCACTAAAAACAATACACATTTTACTACTTGAACATAATAAAAGATCGATGGGTTGTCTTAACAGAACCACAAAGTGTATGGAAATATGTGACCCTGGACAACAAAACCAGTCTTGTGGGTCAATTTTTCGAAATAAATATTTTTACATCATTTGAAAGCTGAGCAATTAAGCTTTCTATTGATGTATAGGTTCTTAGGATATGATAATATCTGCCGGAGATATAACTGTTTAAATCTCTGGAATCTGAGGGTGCAAAAGAATCTAAATATTGAGAAAATTGCCCTTGAAGCTGTTAATAAGAGGCACTGTTACTGGTCATCCACTCACAAAAATAAAGTTTTGATATATTTGGTGCAAGAAATTTACAAAATATCTTCATAGAACATGATCTTTACTAAATATACTAATGATTTTTGGCATAAAAGAAAAATCTATTATTTTGAGCCATACAATATATTTTTAGGTTTAACTTACAATGTTCCCGTGCTACTTAAGACTGCTTTTGTGATATATAGTTTATATTATTGCAACATTTCAAAGCCAAGCATTTTTACCTCGCGTTTGGGTTTGTACCATTGATCCATGGTTTGTACCGTAGACTGTTAAGAACTGATTTCATCTGCGCATGCGCACAACAGTCCAGTAGGTTTAACCTTAACCGCAACTGTCTCGAGGACAGCAGGGAGCGCCACGCGGATGTTTACAGTTTGTTGCGACTTTGTTACGAGTGTCAAGGAAAGGATTTTGGGGTATGTTGGTGTTAGCTTCATGGCATGCAATTCGACAAATGTTTGCATAAAAGCTTTGCATGTTAAAATAAAGGTTAAGATATTTCTTTTTCAAATTGCGTAAGTTATGTCACTGCACTATGCTCATGCGTTTACTGGTTTGCCTTTTGTATAATACAGTACGCAAACTGTTTTATAATTCAATACTTCATCGTTTGGCATTTTGGTGCATTTGGAAAAACGTACCTGTTTATGAAACTTGTTATATGCTAATTGTAATTATTTCACATAGACACGATATACCGTTGCGTAAGTTTGTGATGTAATTTTGTTTGATAACTTTTCCGGATCATGGTTACATATCATAACTTTTCTCAACACATTTGCACAATACTACATATGTACACATGTGATTTTTCTATTTATGTCTCCAGGAATAAAAGTTGTGTCCAAGATGAAGATTGCAGTTCTCGGAGCGACAGGTCAGACGGGGCAGGAGCTCGTGCAACAGGCTCTACAGCAGGGACACACAGTCACAGCAATCGTCAGAAACCCTGCAAAACTCACTGTTACACATGACAACCTGAAGGTACTGAGCACAAAACCTTCTGAACCTTCAGTTTATATTGTTCATTAATATGTTTATGCATAACTGTTGGACACGTTACAGCACAAGATCAAGTCACAAATGTATCTAAACTTCTATACTTTGCTGTGTTCATCATTACAAACTGAACTCAACTTTTGCATTTTGAGATTAAAATAGTTTGAGAGGAGTGTGTTGAAATGATGACCCAGAAATATTGTATTTGAAATAATGTTTCATGGCAAAGAAGTGAAACACTTCTTTCTGTCTTACATTTATTCTGTTTTGTATAAGAACAGATTGAAATGAGAATAAATCATATTTGAGGTTCATGGAGTGCTGAAGGTCATACTAGTCACAAGGATTGCATAAAATTGTAATGTGTTACATTTACTGGTTGATATCACATGATATGTTTGGTCCGCAGTGTTGTGCATTTAAGAATGAAAGATTTTCATTATACACACACAGACATCAAAGTTATTAGATTAAACCCATGCCGTCCTACTTGTATCACATTAGTGTTACAGTATGCTACTAAAGAAGCCTCCACGTCTTATTTAATTGCATGAACTCATGTGACAGGTGGTTGAAGGAGATGTTTTTGCTGAAGACAGTCTGAAGCCGCACTTCAAAGGTCAGGATGCTGTCTTCTCCTGTCTTGGCTTTCCAATCTCATTTGTGTATGGAGTCACTGGCTACACGCAGTCCATGACGGCAGCCATAAACGCCATGCGTGAAGTCAAAGTTAATCGCATCATCACCATGACATCATGGTACACTGACCGTAAGCGCTGTTTTTAAACCATTGAATTTGTATGATTATCGTGTGTCTTATATAATATTAGCATTCCTGTGGCACACTTTTCAGCGAATTCAGGCACCAATGCTTCTTATCTTATCCGCTTCATGTTGCTGCCCATGATAAGAAGTGTTCTGAGTAACATGTATGAAATGGAAACCTTTCTAAAGCAGACGGAGGACATCAACTGGACCGTTGTCAGGCCCCCTGGTCTCAAGAATATACCAACAACTGGTGAGCATCGTGTGTGAAGCAGCAATATCCAATTATTGTTTCGCATTAAATTAAAGTTTGCCTTTCTCACAAGACCTACATTTATATTTATGTTCTCTTTGTTATGAAAGCCAATGAGTTTTTAACTCATGAAGGTTACTACGTTCCTGATGAAAATGGCCTTCCTATCGGGCAGTCGGTGTCAAGAGGAGATGTGGGGCGCTTCATGCTTTCTCTTCTCAACAACAATGCTTGGATGAAGAAGGCTGTTGCTATCATCACCAAATAAATTTGCACTACACGTATGGAGGTATTATTTTATAGCCCTTTCCAAACAAGAGCTCCTGGTGGTTTATAGTTTACCAAAAAATGAAAAATTCTGTCATCATTTCTACTATTGCAATAAATGAGGGATGAGATCTGTTTGGTTACTGACATTCTTAAATACCTTACTTTGTGTTCAGAATTTTTATTTTGGCGTGAGCTGTCCCTTTAAAGCATGAACGTGTTTACTTCCTTTTCTTTTACTGACACATATTACGGCTGTTAACCTTATATCATCAGACCAGATGAATGCCGTTTTTATGTATGGATAAACAGTAATTTACCTTATGCACTGATTTGTGCTTCTCTTTAAATAGGGACTTTTATTTTGTAATACTGACAGCTGTCATCACAAATGTTCAGATAATACGGTGAAATTAGGGGTCTGTAAACCTGAAAATAGCACATTGATGTAGTGTTTGAAAACATAAATATAAACATATATTCAGACGCAATTTAATACATGAATGAAAAATAAAATCACCAATATTCAAATACAAGGATAGACAAAATAAACGCTTATTTACTGCCTTTGTTCTTTTCATCAATTTGAGGCAGTCCTACACATTTAAATGTTTTGTTCTTTTTAAATTGCCACGTAAATGAGGTGACATAACCTTTTTAAGGTATTTCGCTACTTTACATCTATAATAATTTTGACTTCTTTATCTAAGACTTTTATTGTAAATTATGAAGGTCTAAAATAGAAATATTGCTTTTATATAAACTATATTGTGTGATCAGTTTGTTCACAATTTACGTCTTTCCCTCACAGTTATGATGTCATATTGTGACACCAATAAAGCTAAAATAAAACTAAATATTTTTGTCTTATATATATTTCATTAATATAAACTTTCATCACTGATTAATGTCAAACCTGTTTGACTGTCTTTCTTCTGGACAACACAAAGAAAGATATTTGAAGAATGTTGATAATCAAACAACAGTGGACCATAGTGTCCTCCATTTTATGAAACATTTCTCAAAATATCTTCTCTTGTGATCCATTTTTGGGTGAACTGTTATTTTCAGTAAACTGGAGTTAGTACAGCTGGAGTTAACGGGTGTCTTCTGACCACATGAGAGCAGTATTGTGCTGTTTTCTGTATGGGCTGAAGTGTCAAACAACTTCAATGCACTATCACTGAGCCCTTTGGACAGGAAGGACAATTGATGTTTAAAATAGTTATGCATTCCAATGCACAACAAACAAGCATTTCAGAATTTGCATTCTCTCTCTATCCCCTAAAGGCTTCGAGACGTTTGCCCCACATTCATTTTTCGAGTTCGTTTTAAGAATGGCATGAAGAATTATTTGAACCATTAAAATGTATAGTTTCAAGGACAGTTTGTAAACAATTCAGTGTTGAGAGACGTGAGCACTGTAATTGGATTCCCCCTGTAAATGGGTATGTGATAATTCACTTTACATGAATAAGTCAAACATCCGTCCTGATCATTACAAGGATTGTAATATTTCAAGGCAAGGTATTCAAACTGGTAAGTTTGTGTTGCAAATCAAAGTCAGTCAACTCCCTGTCATGAGGGGGATTTTTAGAGCCAGTCTGATCGGTTCCTGCACCTCATCGGTATGCTTTTAACTTAAAGTATTGTTACCATTCATAGACATAGACAATGAGAATAACATGTGCATGAAAAATATCTCGCGTTTACTTCACTTTATGATGTAATAAGATAAAGTAAACGAAAGCAAATGATTTATTTGTAGCATCTTGATGACAGATTATAAGGTACAGTAAGGTGGCTGATAATAATGCATGAAAAAAATGCGGTTGATAATCTTGCGTTGATAATGAATGTGTGACGACGAGATTGTGATCTGAGGACTTTGAATCCTTCGCTGAAATATGCTGCGTTTGGTAATCCGACACGGGCAATAACTAGACTGTTGACAAAGCATAAATGAGGTCAAATGTCATGTGTTAGACAGTGGTCAAGGTTATGTGATCCAATGAATCTTTCATCAGAACATCATTAGAACTGTTCTATAAAGAAGCACTTAACATCTTGGATGAAAAATATTTGTTTTCACCATTTTTTATAAGTATGACTTGCATAGCTGGGCCTCCTTCTTCCCTGGTCTCGGCACCGATATAGTTATGTTCAAAGAATTGGAAGAAGGAGGTGCTCACTTTTATGCTTTCGATCTCTTCCGTGAGATCTGGTGCAACGCGCAGCTGACACTCATTATCACTCGCTTCACCGGCCCCGCCTCGTCCCCTCACAGCGCTCGTCCCGCCTTGTTAGTTACAATCATGTCTATATATTTATATATATTTTTTTTCTTTTTTCTCTGTTCTTTATTATTAACTGAATTTGTTGTTATGTTTAGGTTCAATTATTATTGATTTATTGTATTTTCTTAGATAGCTGGCCTAAGAACATCTGGCAAATGAACTACCAATGAAAACTAGCCTTCTGGCTGATTTGGGCACATTTACATCCATGGATGTGTTTTAATGAACACTGTCTCTTTTGAATTAAACAAAAAATTAAATCAGAGTGCCAGAGTGCCACTGCCTGTCCAAAAAAGTCACACACTCCAATATTTTCATTGGACCGCATTATGGCGCGCATTCGCGCCACATTTTTTGCCCACATCTTATTTGGATGATGGGAGAGTCGGACCGCTGCGCAAAGTCTTCTCCAGCACATCCCAAAGATTCTCAATGGGGTTAAGATCTGGACCCTGTGGTGGCCAATCCATGTGTGAAAATGATGTCTTATGTTCCCTGAACCACTGTTTCACAATTTGAGCCAGATGAATCCTGGCATTGTCATCCTGGGAGTCATCTTGGGAGTATGCCGTGTCGTCACGGAAGAAAAAGCTCAATGATGGAATAACCTTGTCATTCTGTTTATTCATGTAGTCATCTGACCTCCAATCCAATGGGAGCCTCTTACCTATTTGCTCAGTTAAATGGTGACTTCTTTTGGAGGGGCGTGTATATAAATATTAAAGAAATAGTTCATCTACAAATGAAAATTCTGTAATCCTCCCTTCACAATAGACAAGATTTTTTCAAAATTTCTTATTTTGTTTTGCACAGAAGAAAGAGACATGACTGAGAGTTAATAAATAATGACAGAATTTTTATTTTCATGTCATAGTTTTGTAAAATGTTTAATTTTCACGTTCAATGACTTTTGATTGCATTTCTATCGAGAAATTAGTATTGCAACAAAAGACACCCTTGGATGCTATTTGTAACCATAACGCTTCCAGGATTTTTTTTACTAAGTGTTTGGCAACATTTAATTGTCAAAAAAAAGCCAAATGAGAACACGTCCTTTTTTTTTTACAGATTTTTAGCATATTTTTGAAATACGGTAATAAACTTTAAATTATAGATGTGACGAGAATTTTTTAAAACATGAAAAACATGTCATTTTAGTGAAAAAACTGCAGGAAAGTTATCGCTTTTTTACAGGTTTTGCTTAGAAACACGAAATTGCTTAGAAACACGAAAAGCTGACTACAGTCTCTGAAACAGATTCTCTCTCGTTTTTGACTACAGAAGTTTTTTGTCAGTTGTCTTCGCTCATGTGTTGTTTTTTGCCAAACCTTCTTTAATTCTTACGCAACCTTCAAATGACACATAAGCACAACTACACAACACGCATACAAATTCTTTAATAACATATTTAAATAAAGGGCGACAACGTCCATTGTCCTTTGGTGGATATCACTTTTGGCCTCTATTGTATGTACTGAATCTTAATGATTGTACATCCCATCCCGTCTGTGTTACTCTCAATAATTGAACAGTACAACATTGGCATTTGCAGTTTCATGTTACATCAGACAGTTTCAATTATTATGAAAGGTTGAGAACGGCAAACACAGCAGGTTATTCTCAATGGAAGAGCCTACAAAACACCATTTTATGGAGGGATGATGTTTCTTACCGAAACCTGCTCGTGTTACTTCAAAACTGGTTCAGGAAGACAATATGAACAACAATGATGGGGCGGATAATTACGTGTAATGTGCTTTAAGTGCCCTGGTTTGTTCTGTGGAAACCCACATGCAGAAAGCTAGAGGTGTCCTGCACCTGTTTGCATTATTTGCCTTTTTGTATAACAATAAATAGACAATCAAAAGCAGATCATTGTGTTTTAAGTATATCCAAATATATATTTTATTCAAGAATATATTGTTCATTTATATATTCTGGCTCACAAGCTCCAATCATAAGTGATGAAACTTGGCGAGCCAAACCTCGCTCTGTACGGTTAAACAATACTGTGTATTAATGTGCGAGCAGCAATATAAACCCTGTAAAGATCTCAAAACAGTCAAAGTTTTCCTTAGATTAACAGTAGTATGCACAATCATCTCATATATATGTATTGTACAGAATATACGAAACAGAATAGCGTTTCTAATGATCGATCGAGACTACAAAGGTATGCGTTACCGGAATCACAGTTTCTATAATTCAGTGTGTTCAGCAGCAGATGCTGAATTGGTGGGCTTGCGCCCTGAAGCCCTGGAGTGAGCGAAATCCACAGAGGTGGCGTCCCGGTGATGTCATCTAACGTTGCTTTAACACGTTTAATAGATTAGTTCCTTTCAAATGTCTCTCTTGTGTTATTCTCCATAGAATTTGTTGATTTCCTCCTGATACATTTTAGTGACGACAGGCCTCTTCAGCTTCATGGTTGGACCTGAGAGGAATAGACATAAACTTTATAGCACACTTCTCGCTGATTAAAATGATCATAAAATCGCGATGCTTTAAAGTGCTTAAAATGTTGACATGGAAAAAATCCTGTTCATAGGTCACAAGTGCATCTGTATGTCAACATACCTGACCCCATTGTAAAGGCCAGGAATGCAGTCAGATATGTTTGCTCCAGGCATCTTGGAGTCTTTTGTCTAAACTATTTGACAAGCTACGATGAGCTCACCGACTGACAGATCATTCTAACACACATAAAAGTCATGTCTTCTCAATAGACAACTCACCGAGTTCTCCCCCGGATATTGAGAAGTCTTGTGAAAGGATGGTCCATTTCTGGACTCTCTGGGCGTTGGATGCGGCTCTGGCGTTCACGCGGTCCATGCCCTCCTGGATGCCTTCGTAGATGGCTGGCTCTTTATTATTAATGATCTCCGAGACTTTGCTAGCGGTGACGCCGCGCTGCCGGCAGAATTCCACAGCCAGCGGGGTCAGTTCATCTGTGGGCTCGCCATTCTCGTCAACATTACACTGAAAGAGACAAGTCAATTGTTGTTATCGTTAAATAAATCTTAAAGTATTAAAACATATCTATTCAAATGAAATCTAAATATCAGCCTGAATATTGTATAATAATTTTAAACTAAACATACAGAACTGAGTTGATGTGTTTTTGTTGTTTGTGCATTACCTTAAGTGTGAGAAGCATGGACAAAAACTTCTTTTTGTCCCCAACTAACATGGCATTGCTGATGATTGACACTTCCTCCTTTATACCGTCCTCAGTGGGGACTGGTGGTATGTTTTCACCGCCAGCAGTGATGATTATTTCTGTGAACAGAGTTAGGCACATTTCACACTTCTTCTTCTTATTTTACAGTAGATCGTTTCCTCCTCATGTGATGAAAAATGATTTCCAATGATCAAACAAAGCAGAATTTGTTGATATACGTGTTAAAAGTAGCATGCAGAGTAATCAGATTACTTTTAGGATGTAATAAAACACATTGCTTCATGAATTTACACATTTTACATTTTTTGAAACATTGAATTAAAATGAAACTATTTTCTTTATGAAATACTCTCTTATAATGTAATAATAAGAGTTATGTCATCTTGTATTACTGAAAGAGCTTATTTCGCGATAACAGCCGTCTGCTTGTAAATTATCATGCTTATTATGAGGATAATTCTCACATGAGGAAAACTGGACATGAATTGTGAATTTGAAATAGTTTATTAACAAATTTTTACCGAATGCAGACCTTCCACGAGGAGAAGCTGCTGACTTTCGTTTTTTAATGTAAGAAACTAAGTTCTAATGTCATGAATAGACGATTTGGTTTAATCATTTGTAAATATAATGAAATATAAGTTGTTAAAAGACATATTTATATTTAATTCGTCAAAAACCCTGTCAAAATGATTTGCTGCATCCGGGTTACCGTGTGTTATTAGTTTTGAGCGGTTCTTATCTGGGAAATAAGGAACCAGAAAATGTCACGACTGGCCAATCAGAATCCAGCATTCCAACGAGTGTGATAATTTGAAACATTTATTTTGCCCTATTTTGGTCTGTGAATGTCAATGTGTTTGTCTGTGCAAAAAACAATTCATTTAAAATGTATTTATTTAATGCTAAGTATAGTTTAAATGTATTTACATTTTTACTGACATGACTTACTGATATAAAATTATAATTAAACAATATTTGTAGAACTATTTATACATAATGCACATTTCTTCATATTTCTATAAAAATGTGTTCTACTTTTGATTAGGATTTTATGATTTTTTAATAAAATCAATCTTTAAATGCAAGATATTTAAAGTGTAGGCCTTTCTGAAGCATACTTGCAATAGTTCCACTTAAGCACAATAAAAATACACTTAAATGTATCTTTAGTTGGACTTCAGCACTATTTCTGCACAATTACAGTATATTAAGTACAAAATTAGTTTTTCCAATTTAGCAGACCTTAGGTATACGTATACCACAAATACAATCGCAGTTTATTTTCATTAAGTACATAAGATGTAAATGGATTTGCAGTATACTTAGCATAAAATAAACGTGTTTCAAATACATTTTAGTATATTTAATGTTCACAAGGGTAGTTATGCACAGAATATTAAACACCACAATTGTGTCTCTGTAATAAAATGGAGAACTGAGTTCATTTTTATTTCTCAATTCAGCCTATATTTTACTCTTTATGATCACTATAGACAGTGCATTTACGTTTTAGTTTATGATACGTCACTCAAGGGGTCCAAGTTCCTACCTTTAATCCTGCCCGTGATGTACAGAAAGCCATTGTTGTCGTGTTTGCCGAGGTCCCCCGAGTGCAGCCATCCCTCCGCATCCAAAGCCTCTTCCGTCTTCTCCGGCATGTTGAGGTATCCCATGAACACGTGTCTCCCCCAGAAACAGATCTCTCCATTCCCGTCAGCGTCCTCCTTATCTAGTTTGGTTTTGCAGCCTATCATCACCTTCCCACAGCTGGAGGACACCCCAACATAACATCACGAAACGCTAGCCACAATGATCAGCCTCTGCGAAGGAGACCAGCATCTTCGACACCTACCTCATGATCCGGTAGTCCTGAATCCAGGAGATGGTGTGAGGTCCCGAGCTCTCGCTCATGCCGTACAGCTCGAAGATGGGAATGTACAGGCTCATGAAATACTCCAGCGTGTCTTTGGTGATGGGAGCTGCACCCGTGAAGCAGGCCCGGCAGCGGTCCAGACCCAGAGCTTTCCGAACGTTCTTGTAAACCAGGCTATTTGCCACCGTGAAACCCCAGGGCACGGAGGAATCGCTGTAGACGATAAAACTCATTCTCAGACGATTCAAGATGTCATTCGATATGCTTTTTATGTTTATTTCTGAACGCACCCGTTCATGGCACTGTAGCTCGACGTAAGACCGATTCCCTTGGCCCAGTCGCCGATCTTCTTCTTCATCACGGTTGACTTGGCACCGACGGCTTTCATCGCTTCTTGCATTTTTTCCCAGACTCGAGGAACTCCCAAGAAACTCGTGGGACGCACCTCTTTCAGAGTGTTACCTAGAGAGCCCTGGGGCAAATATAACCGAGACACTTCCTGGTTAACAACAGCAATCTCTAATGATTAGACTTTACAAAATGAGTTTACACAAATAGAAAATATTCTCATGATTTACTCAGTAAAAAGCACAAAACAACACGACACAAACAGGTTGTAAACCTTGAGGGCGTCCGGGTCGGCGAAATTAGTCGTGGCTGCGAACCTCATGCAGATCCACATGTCATTCATCTGGGCCGCCACGTGACTCAGAGGCAGATAGCTGACCACCGCCTCCTCACCCATCCTCTGTCGGGTCATGGCACCCGCTGCACTGGCCGTCCACGTGATCTGGACAGAACAGGGACATCAGCATCCTTCAACACATCGAGAATATTCAGTCGATTTGTGATACTCACATTGTCGTGACTGAGCATGACCCCTTTGGGATTGCCGGTGGTCCCTGACGTGTAGATGAGTGTGCAGCACTCGTTAGACTTCAGACTGTCGATCACTGCGTCCAATTCTGCGTCTGGAACGTCTTTACCAATCTTCATGAATTCAGCCCACTGAGAGAAGACCAAAGTGAACAAGTGTTGAACGAAACAAGTTTTTTTAAACTGACTTATTGTAAAGCACTGGGACTTCTATGTCTAAAATTGACATTTGCTGTTTCGATTGATTTTTCAATTGATTTTGCTGTGTTTGTGAGGATATAATCAAATATTTGGCCAACTTTGACAAACCTGTACACACACCCACACACACAAACACGCCCTGTGACACATGCATTCTGTAAGTTCCTCGTTCGAGAAAAGTAATTTGTGTAAATATCCTGAGACCAGCATGAAAGGACATCCTAAGTGTTAATTCTACAAGAAGAAAGCAATTTTTACACGCACGGCTGCACGCAGCTAATGAAAACGTTTTGCTAACATTCCCATTAGGTTATGAAAACGTTCCCTTGAATATAAACATTACACTAAAGCCCAAATTTGCGTCCAAAATTTCTGCTTGTAAAAACATTTATACGACCTCACGTTGTGTCTATTACATCTTCTCAATGTCTCTGATATTTTCGTCCGTCATAAAAAAATTCGTACTGGGTTTGATTTTCTGCGTTTGTCTCATCTGTAGCAAGCATTTTGAGAGGCGTCTTGACAATTCAGAGACACGGTACAAACGAGTTCCAAATTTCGGACTGTATGTCCAAAAACCTTAGCGGTGTAAGAATGGCGTTTGTTCACCAACGATTTTGTGTCATTTTAAAAACCTTCATAGTGACATATGTTTATAAAATGCTTTCACTGCAAGAACGTTTTGACAGCTTTGGGAGAACGTTTTCTGTTAGCTGGACAGTAGACAGCTGTAGTTTTACCGGCTTACCGTAAACACATCTGCTAACTTCTGCTCCAGTTCACCCTTGTACTGAACAATAGCCTTCAGATGTGGTAGCTGATCTCTGATCTGCAGAAAGAAAGAAAAACATTTCTTTGACGATATATCGTATTGCTTACAGTGCAATTGAAGGTAAACATCAGATGGTGTGTTCCTTGGAAATCAGCAACAGGCATCAAAGTTTACTGTACGTTTACTACGGTAATATCGATCTATAAAATCAATTAACAGTTGAAGCTCTCCGTTTCACCTTTTGATAAAATATGTGTGCACACTACACACAACTAGTCGGTAGTTTACATAAACGTGTCTGCGTCTAAAAACCTTTTTTTCCTTAAATGCTTACAGTAAATATTTCAACTTAGTTTTGTGAACAAAGATATAAACACGGTTTCAAACTACCTGGAGGATTTTGATCAGTTGTTTGTGGTTTTCGACCACCAGAACATTAGCTTCACAGTTTTCAGAGACATACTGGCATGCTTCTGGACTGTTGGTTGTGTAGATTCCGGTGGCGAGTCCCCTTTGAAAACAATAGATGTGATTCAACATTAGATTGTGCATTTTGTATTATTTCCTCTTTCTTTGGATCCGAAATTGAAACACGTTCATTCTCAATTCATACCCTGCCAGGATGCATCCAACGTCGGCTATAAACCATTCAGGGGAATTGAAGCCCAGGATACCGACTCCATGGAATCGCTTCAGGCCGAGCTAGAGGAGAGATAATGCGTCACCAAGGACAATTCACCACCTGCACTCGTTCAGATCACATACAAAACAATCTAACTACAGCTGTCGGAGCGCTTGATAGATCATATGATCTGAATTTCTCAAAAGCAGCCTGTTTGTGTGTGTGTGTTTCAAGGATGATGATATTCTGACTTGAGAGTACAGACATATATGTTGTGTTGTATTTAATTCCTTATTTCCTATTCTTTATTATTATTCTTTATTTTGCTATGTATTTACTTTATAAGTTATAGATTGTATTCATTTTGTATCTATTTAATTTCTTATTTCCTTTTCCTCTTATTCTTCAAGTCACACTTTATTTTAAAGTCCACTTCTCTGTATTAATAAACCATTAACTATGACTTTTGCCTCAGTAAACAACTAACTTGTTGCTTATTAATAGTTAGTAAGGTAGTTGTTAGGTTTAGGTATTAGGTAGGATTAGGGAAGTATATGGTCATGTTGAATATGTGCTTTAGAAGTACTAATAAAAAGCCAATGTGCTAAAAAAGGCATCTAATAAGCAGCTAGTTCATAGTGAGAAGTGGTCTCTGTACTAAAGTATTACCATTCTTCATTATTATTCTTTATTTTGCTATATATTTACGTTATTAGTTATAGATTATATTCATTTCTATCTAGGTATTATATTCTATATTACTTTTCTATATTCTGTTGAAAGCTGCATTTGTATCGTCTTCGCAAGTAAATATGAGTTTGCAAGCGGTTTCATTCTCATGGTACAAAAGACAATGTTGTGAAGGTAGTAGAAGATATATCTACATTTCGTTACACTGTCATTGTATATGCGTAATGACAATAAAGTTGAATCTAATCTAATCCCATTTCAACACAACAGACACTTTATTACCAATGATTTGATTCATGTCAGTCAAAGAGAAGCTTTCACACAAAATAGATATTTGAATTGAATACAGATTGAACTAACAGATCTCGCGCATACATTATCTATACGGTAAAGGTGTCAAGCATCTACTAAACTAAGTATCAAATGTCATTCATTCACAGCACAAGGCAGTTTTGCTCAAGAAAAACCTTAACACAAATAAAAAAGGGTTGAAGCTGTGTGAACTCATACCTTCAGGAAGCTTTTGGCAGCTGCTCTGGAATGCTGATAGTACTCCTCATAGGTCAGGGTGACCCAAATTCCATTTATCTTTTCACGAAGGGCAGGTAAGTCTCCGTACTTCTGCAGCGTAGCCTTAAACATCTGATGGATGGTCATCGAAGGTTCCGAGCCTGGTCCGGATGTCTCCATCCTCAGTTTGACGGCTTTGTCACTGGCTGTGCTCCACAGGTCCTGGGCTGGAGCGAGACGTTCCTCTCCAACCACCAACGGTATGGACACATCTTCTCCTTTATGATCGGGACCACAAGGACATATAGAAGACATGGCTAGCGGTTAGAAGAAAACAGTGAAGCTTTTGTATGATGTGTTGTCAAGAACAGATCAGTCTATCTGAACACCTCGCCTCTGTCTGTCCTGTCATAGACTGACAAAAAATAAAACAAGGAACTCGCTGCTTAACAAGACAACATCTGAGGTCAGGTTACTAACAATGCACGCCTTCTCACCAGACAGGTTTCACATGTGACACCACACACAAACAGATTACAGACACCATCGGGAGGAATTTCTTGCAGCTTTCAGTGTATTAAACAGGAAATGTTCATATGTCGTGGTAACTTTACGGTACTGAATTTTTTGTCATGCATTGTTTATCAGTTTACTGATCTAGCTCTTGCTCTTGAATTTGATTTAATTTTGCATATCGTAACAGGGTTGTGAATAGAAAAATTGCAGGAATCCACATCAGAAATACATGCAAAACTAAATAATCTGGACAGAAATGGCTAACAATTTAAGGCCCAAAGGAAATTTGCCAGGTAATACATTTGTAAAATGCGAAGTCTATTATAGTTTACCAGCATTTTCTATATAAATTTATTTATAAATTTAAGTACTTTATTTTTCGTACGCAAATATGTTGTGGTTACTTCTGAATACACAGTTACCTGGGTTACTTGTTATTATAGAGGAAGAACATTTTCCATTCGGATGAATTTGGGGTCCACTGAGTGGTACAGTGCTGTATTCTTCACAACTGACGAAAAAGAAACAAGAATACATCCAATGAGACAATGATCACTTAATTCAGGGGTTCCCAACGGTTCTGACTCCAAGACACCCATTGTATTCAACAATATTCAAAGGCCCCACTCACAACAACTCTCACTTCTTACCCAGTCAAATTTTGAAAGCCTGTCATAAACTGGCAAAAGGTATATTCCTAACAAAATGCCCAAATAATTGAGAATATCTTGGTTTTAAAAATATATTTCAATGCTCATTTTGTCTCATTTTAAATGATTAGTAATCTTGAGGAAGTCAGCTAGAGCCCCCTTGTGGGCACCGAGCCCCCTGACTTTACTGAATCCATTCAAAAAGATTAAAGAGGAGAGAAAGTATTTATATTTTTCTTGATAAAGTCTACATACCCGTCAGTAGATTTTTTAATGGCTGGTATTTCCTTGGAGTCGCAAGATGGTACAAAACCATTGGCAGACATTGTCCAGAATCTTAAGACAACGAATAAAAAATGATGAATTTATAGAACACCACAAATCTCAACTCTTGAAATACCCTCTCCGTGTTGTATAAATTAGATAACTGTAAAAAAAAATATTATTGTATATACAACTGAGATGTCTTAAACTTAGTCAAAACTGACCAAAGCTTCCCACTTTATCACCAGTGGTTTCTTTTATATGCCCCACTGCTCTCAAAATATTAAGCAAAATGTGCCAACAGATAGAGATGATGAAAGCCAGCATGCGTCTGTCTGACAAGACAAACCTTTCACCTACATTAGGAAATGCAATTTACGACTATATGAATTTATACAGTACAGCCATATGAGCGAATACACTCAAAGCCATATTTACACCAGAAACATTTTCCAGGGCTTAGTATTTTTTTACACAGTTTACACAATAATGCCATCTAGAGCATGTCTAAAGTCATTGTCAAAAGGTTGTATCATAGCAGGCTTTTACTTCTGCTTTCTTTTGATGCTTTCCTACTGTATTTCAATACATTTAACCATTAACCACATTCAGACATATAATAAATTACGAAATAAACTTTTGAGTTCGTGGTTTGACCGTACTATTGAAAAGGACAAAATATGACAAAGTTCATCACCATTACAAAACCAGTATGGCCACATCATGATCTGTGTCCATGAATTTCTCCACAGATGGGACAGAAGAGAAATTTTAACTCTGAGACAGACACAAATGCATTTCATTTATAAAATAAATTAATACATTTTATTTAATGCTCTTAAGAAACCCGACAGACCTAATCGTATCCCCGGTTATGTTGTTGTTTTGTACAGGAGAATTAAACTATATAAAAACATATTATAGCCTACACTGTTAAGCTATAAATACATAAAGTGCATGCAATTTCAGAATAATTTATTAACTGCGTGTGAAGCAAACTATTTTTGAATTTCCCCAACAAAAACAACATTATCTCAACTCAAATATGAGAGCAACATTTATTACATTCAGTTTTTACAAAAATTTCATTTTACGTCGCAGTTGAGTACTCACATGTGTACGCGGAGGATTTGTTCTGTCAGTCGGTGTTTTGTTGTTGTTGTGTAGTTTGAGAATCAGATGTAATACAGATCTCACCTTATACACATCTAGGCGTGTATCACGTCACCCGTGCAGTGAGGAGCTGCAAACATACAAGTGAAGTACAATTCATATGACCAACATTATCATGTGATCACGTGGAGCAGCTGATAAAACATCAATTTGAGCTGATAGGATATGTGATTATTCAGAAATCCCATCCCGTCAGTTTAAGAGAAGTGCTGCCTTAAATTCTTAAGTGTAATAAAAATACCCTGCGAGTCATTTCACCTTGTGATTCTTTACCACAGTGATGACTTACTGTATCCTATATAAAAAAAGTTAGATTACTGGAAAATAAAACATCTGTCATTGTTTATTTACCCTCATGTCATTCAGAACCTGCATATGACTCTATCTTCAATGGTACACAATAGAAGATATTTTGAGACATGTCTCGGTGGTTTGGTTTCCGTACAATGTACGTGAATGGGGTTGTGTGATCACCAACGTTCTCTAAAATATCTTTTGTGTTTCTACAGCAGGGAGAAAGTCATGCAGGTTTAGAATAACATGAACGAAAGAAGATTCAAAGACACATTTGCACATATCATGTAAATATTTTTGGGCTTCATATTTCAGTTGGATTTGCATTCTGGAATAATATCCTCCTTCATTTGCATTTAGTTGTATTTGAAATGCTTTCACAAACAGAATGTTCGCTCATCGGCATTTTCTTTCGTGAAAGACGACGAAAGCTATAAACTGCCTGCAAACTAACAAAATAACAAACATCATGAAACAGGTTATGATCCAGCAGTCGTGATAAGATAAAGAGTAATTCATCATTGATAAAGGCATTGTGAACATTCACCTTTTCCTATACTTCAGCAATTATTAATCCATAACATATCTCTAACAAAATGACCATCACATATTTCACAACTCTGGCTGAACCGGACTGACAAACTTTTATTGATATACATGTGCACTAAGTGTTGATAGCGGGAAAACTGTGAAATACTCAATGATGTTTGTTTCACTCTTCAAGGATGTTTATCTTCCTGTATTACAAACTAAACAAACCCTGTAAATGATGCTCTCACTGTACAAACCTGACGTTTCAGCAAACCGGATGAAAGTCCAGTTAATAAACTCTCAAGGTGATGTATAAAAACATGGATACGACCGCCAGGGTCACGTGATCACACCACCGGTCACACTGAAACACATCTACTGGGTGACCTTAACTGAGGTCAAAATGGTCTAATAACCTCTAGATATGATCATTCCATACACTATACTGTACATACATTTCATTTCCTCCAGATCTAAACGATTTTTTATGACAATTTACTGTTTACTAACTTTTTAGCCATGTCACGCACATTTTAATGATGCACCAACATTGCACCAAGACAATATTTTTCGTAAACAATGCATTAAAAACATTTGATAACAACTGGTTAATAATCTTTAACACTGTTGTGCAAAACGCCCACATCAATCTTGTTCAACTCGCTGGGACATTCTTATTACCTAGTTATGATAGGAAACAAAGTGATTAACCCAGCCCAATTAACAAGAGGTTAACAAAAAGCAAACTGACATCAACTCGAGACAGCAAACTTCAGTAAAACAATATTTTCTACAGCATATATATTGTTTATTGTTAAGCACCTAACTTGACAGTCTTCTGTCTCCAATTTGTTATTCGGTTGCATTCAACTATTCTACTTTTATCCTGGTGGCCGTCCTCACAGTACACAGACTGTGCGCCATTTTTGCCATCATTAATCACTGTCAATTATAATAACAGTACACATGAATTAAAGGATGGTTCACCCAAAAAGGAAATTCTGTCATTGTTTACTCACCCTCATGTTGTTCCCAACCTGTATGAGGTTATATATATTGTTCTGCTGAACAAAAGTCAAAGGAGGATATTTTGAAGAATGTGAGAAATTTTCAGTTCTAGGAGATCATTGACTACCGTAGTAAGAAAAATCTAAATAGTTAAAGGTGCCCCACTCCTAAATGCACAAATACACCTGGCCATAGTGACCCATGTCAGCAGTTGGATGGACATTTGGATAACACAACTCAGGCTGTACCCAGCCCAGTGACATCACATCAGTTGGACGATGACGAGGACTCGACACCCAAGGACGTTTCTGTGGATAACAACTGGGAGAGCCAAAACAACGTACTTGCACTACACACTTTCTCCCTCTCTACCACATCATCTCTTTTGAGCTTCTCAGAGAAAACGGAGGAACTAGTATTTGCTGGAACAAAACTCTCCCACTCTATTGTTGCGAGTCCACAGGCTTCAACTAAAAAGCGACGGGCCCCACAACCACCAAAGACTCTGGATCTACCTGGCCAGCCTGTTCCTTCTGAAAGAGCTCTCCGGCCTCTGCCACAACGACAGGGATCACACAAACCCCCATCTGCTGGAGATGGACTAAACAAGACTGCAAAGAGCACTAGTAACTGATATGAATTGGGTCCCTGCTATGATAACAGCAACAATCTCAAATATTTACAGAACAAGCGGGAACCCAGTGTTCCTTTAGCTTTCCCTATATCTGTCCTGATAAGTGATCGCAAAACTAAGGCCTTTTCCAGTCGTATGGCAAAGCTATCTAATCTAATACCTTTAAGACGTCACTCTGAGAATGACAGGGGTAAAAATCTAAAAACAGTTACTATTCAATTATCACTTTAAAACATCCGTTTACTAAAAAACAAATCCTGTTTGGTCAATGACCTCATCACCAGTAACAAACTGGACTTCATGTTTCTAAATGAAACTTGGTTAGATGATAGTTGTAGTGCTACAATCCTCAATGAATCTGCCCCCCCAAACTTTACTTTTATAAATGTTTGCAGAGCTGTTAGGAGAGGTGGAGGAATAGCTGCTTTATTTAAAGATCTCTTTGACTGTAAGCAAGTTTTACTTGGTGACTACCTGTCCTTAGAATACTTGAGCATTGCTTTAAAAGGTGCACCATGCATTCTGTTTACAATTATTTACAGACCACCTCCCAAATACTCCCCAGTCTTTGTTGATGATTTTTCAGAACTGCCATCAGCTATTTCCTCAGAATTTGACTGCTTTGTTATTGCTTGAGATTTTGATATTCATGTAGACAAGACAGAAAACAACACTGCAAATGAACTTTTAAATGTTGACTTTGGCAAAATAAACAACACTCGCACCCTTTCTGCAACTGTAGAGAGACTAACGAATCCCCCTAGTCAAGTTCTGAGGGAAATGCTGTCTGATGACAAATGCAATGAGTTTGCAACTTTTTTCCTTCAAAAGATCAGTAATATCAGAATGGAAATCGCCAAAGCTCCATGCGGCAGTCAGGTCAGTCTGACTTCAGTACATCAGAAATTAGTTACTTTGTCTGAATTTCAGACAATTGATCTCAAAACCCTGGAGGAAACGGTCCAGCATCATAAGGCGTCAACTTGCAGCATTGACACACTTCCCACATCCTTTTTCAAAAGAGTGTTTAACTGTTTGGAAGCAGATCTCCTAAAAATAGTTAATACCTCACTGCTCTCAGGAACTTTCCCTGAGTCCCTGAAAAATGCAGTTGTCAAACCTCTTCTAAAAAAGGCCAATCTAGACAAAACCTTACCGTCTAACTACAGACCAATATCAAATCTTCCTTTTATAGGCAAGATCATTGAAAAGGTTGTCTACAATCAGCTGACCAAATTCTTGAACTCAAATGGCTACCTGGACAATTATCAGTCTGGTTTCCGTCAGCATCATAGCACAGAGACAGTGCTCATAAAGATAATTAATGATATTCGATTGAATTCTGATTCAGGCAAAATATCAGTTCTGGTTTTACTAGATCTCAGTGCTGCTTTTGACACAGTAGATCACACCATACTCCTAAATAGGCTGGAAAACTGGGTAAGGCTTTCTGGATGGGTACTTAAATGGTTTGGGTCATACCTTAAAGGGAAAGGTTACTATGTGAACATAGGCAACCATAAATCTGACTGGACACCCATGACTTGTGGTGTTCCACAGGGCTCAATTCTAGCTCCGCTCCTCTTCAACTTGTACATGCTCCCACTTGGCCAAATAATGAAAAAGTACCAAATTCCCTACCACAGCTAGGCAGATGACACTCAGATCTACCTAGCCCTCTCACCCAATGATTACAGGCCTATTGAGTCTCTTTGCCAATGCATTGATGAAATTAACAGATGGATGTGTCAAAACTTCCTTCAGTTAAATAAAAACAAAAGTGAAGTCATTGTTTTTGGTAACAAGGATGAAACCAACAAGGGAAACACATACCTTGACTTAAGAGGTCTAAAGACACAAAGCAAGTCTTTGGGGTCATTTTGGAGTCTGACCTTAGTTTCAGCAGTCATGTCAAAGCATAAGCAGATCAGCGTACTACCATCTCAGAAACATAGCCAGAATCAAATGTTTTGTGTCAAGCCAAGATTTAGAGAAACTAGTTCATGCTTTCATCACCTGCAGGGTGGATTACTGTAATGGACTCCTTACAGGTCTTCCCAAAAAGACCATCAGACAGCTGCGACTCATACAGAACGCTGCTGAGAGGATTCTGACCAGAACCAAAAAATCTGAGCATATCACTCCAATCCTCAGGTCCTTACACTGGTTACCAGTTACTTTTAGAATCAACTTCAAAGTATTATTAAATGTCTATAAATCACTCAATGTTCTAGGACCCAAATACATCTCAGATATGCTCATTGAATATAAACCAAACAGACTTCTCAGATCATCAGGATCAAGTCAGTTAGAGATAACAAGGGTTCACTCAAAACAGGACGAGTCAGCGTTTAGTCATTACGCCACTCGTAGCTGGAATCTGCTCCCAGATGACATCAGACATTCACCAACAGTAGATACGTTTAAATCCAGATTAAGAACACACTTGTTTAGCTGTGCATTCACAACCTGAGTACTGTGCTGCTTTACATCAACTGCACTTCTATTTCTATATCTAATTTATTTTTATTTTGCTCTCATTTTTTTTTATACACTCAAATTTTTTATCAATTTTATTGCTGTTTTATTGTTTCTTAAAATCTAAAGGTTTTGTGATCTTAAATCATTTGCATTTAAAGATACGTTTTTTTTTTTCTCAACTCAACTCAACTCAACTTTATTTATATAGCGCTTTTTACAATTTTCATTGTTACAAAGCAGCTGTACATGAGACACATTGAATACAAGTAAAAAACTAAAGGCATATACCTGTAAAAACAAGAAAAAGGTGAAAACAACAAAGACAGACATACAAATGCTCCACACACACAATATGCAAACATACATACACACACACATTGACATAGACGCACACACACACAGTGAAAGCACACATTGGCGATAAAGGAGAAAGTACCACAGGTCAAATATTAAACGGACTATAAATTCTTATATGCAATATTAATTATGTCTAATTTCTTAATTCTAAAGCAGCCCCCCCGGCCAGGCAGATAGTGCAAAACAATATGCAAACGGTGGTGAGGAACCCAAAACTCCCATCGAGAAAAAAAACCTCAGGAGAACCCAGGCACAACCAAGGGATTCCAGTTCCCCTCTGGCAAAAGCTGCTGCCTCTGCACAAGCTCAACACTGCTTGCACAACAAGGCTAAATAAAAAAAAAAATTATAGATTTAAGATTATCATTAACAATCTAATAACATTTGAAATGTTGTAGGAAAATCAAAGTTGTCGCGTCCTTTATCCAGCTCTATCCTCTTAGCTCTTGTCAGGACACCGCTTCCCATTCTCAGCTCTGCCATCAGGTCTGGGCATGAACTGCATCCTGCGGTAACCTTGGAACAAAGAGACAAGACTGGCTGATAGTAGAGTACTGTTCTGCACTCTTTGATGCAACAAGTACATCATTTGTTGTTGGATGTGTTCCTGGTTCCGGTTTATCTAAATAATGCAGCCTAAATCCTCTGAGGATTAATATTATGGAGGTGTAGTGTATGCAAGATTAAAAAGATGAGTCTTTAGTCTAGATTTAAACTGACAGAGTGTGTCTGCCTCCCGGACCGTGCAGGGAAGAATATTCCAAA
The DNA here is from genome assembly GCA_008369825.1 of Triplophysa tibetana. NCBI lineage: Eukaryota > Metazoa > Chordata > Actinopteri > Cypriniformes > Nemacheilidae > Triplophysa > Triplophysa tibetana. Next base: position 2,231,541 of record CM017901.1, on the reverse strand, counting down.
GTTTAGGCGCTAGATAAGAAAAGGATCTACCACCTGCACTTGATTTTGAAATTCTAGGTATTACCAACTGACAGGACGCCTGAGAGCGTAATGTACGTTGAGGTCTGTAATTCAATAGAAGTTCATTCAAATACTGCGGCGCTAGACCATGTAGGGCTTTATAGGTAATAAGCAAGATCTTAAAGTTAATGCGATGCTTTATAGGTAACCAGTGCAAGGTTGACAGAACCGGGGTTATATGCTCATACTTTTTTGTACGTGTAAGAACTCGAGCTGCCGCGTTTTGAACAAGTTGCAGTTTTTGTAATAGGCCTGCAGGGCATCCACCTAGAAGTGCATTACAATAATCTAGTCTTGATGTCATGAATGCATGAATTAATTTCTCTGAATCTGACAGTGACAGCATATGACGTAGTTTAGATATATTCTTAAGATGGAAAAATGCAATTTTACAGGTGTTGGCGACATGGCTTTCAAATGACAGAGTACTATCGAATACAACGCCAAGATTCTTAGCTGATGACGAGGATTTTATGGAGCATCCGTCAATCGTTAAGCAGTATTCTTGGTTGTTACGTATAGCGGTTTTCGGTCCAGTAAGTAACACTTCTGTTTTGTCCGAGTTTAGTAGTAAAAAATTGTTACTCATCCACATTTTTAAGTCAACTATGCAATCCTTTATTCGATGAAACTGCTGGGTTTCATGAGGCTTCGAGGAAATATAAAGTTGAGTATCATCAGCATAACAGTGAAAGCTAATTCCGTGTCGCTTTATTATATCTCCAAGAGGTAGCATGTATAATGCGAAGAGCAGAGGCCCCAAAACTGAGCCCTGTGGTACACCGTACTGGACTTGTGATTTGCGGGACACCTCATTGTTTATTGCTACAAATTGAAAACGGTCAGATAAATAAGACTTAAACCCTTTCAATGCTATTCCGTTAATGCCGACGTAATTTTCGAGTCTATGTAGAAGTATGCTGTGGTCAATGGTGTCAAATGCAGCACTGAGGTCTAGCAGCACCAATAACGAAATACAGCCACGGTCAGACACTAAAAGCAGATCATTTGTAACTCTGATCAAAGCAGTCTCTGTACTGTGACATGCTCGAAATCCAGACTGGAATTCATCATTAATGTCATTCCTTTGGAGGAAGGAGCATAATTGAGTTGAAACTACTTTTTCCAGAACTTTAGATATAAATGGTAAATTCGATATAGGCCTGTAATTCCCTAGTTCTTTAGGGTCGAGTTTGGTTTTTTTAAAAGAGGCCTTATAACAGCCACCTTAAATGCTTTAGGCACATGTCCTAATGTCAGAGATGAGTTAATAATACTAGGAAGAGGATCTAGAATTTCTGGGAGCATTTCTTTCAGTAGTTTTGTAGGTATAGGGTCTAGCATGCATGTTGTTGATTTAGATGATCTAATGATTTTAGACAGTTCATCGTGATCTACTGTAGAAAATAATTGCAATTTCTCCTTAGGGGTGCTGTAGTTAGTTTGTTCAGCGGGTTTCACTACAGGTTGCATTGTTATAATTTTTTCTCTTATATCTTGGATTTTACTAGTGAAGTAGTTCATAAATTCATTACTGTTAAGCTGATAATCAGAATCTGACGTCGCTGACGACTTATTTTTTGTTAATTTAGCCACGGTGTTAAATAAAAACCTAGGGTTGTGATGGTTTTCCTCTATTAGTGATGAAAACTATGCGGATCTAGACGTTTTTATGGCATTCCTGTATTTTCGAGTACTATTCTTCCATGCTATTCGAAAGACCTCTAAATTAGTTTTCTTAAAGTTTCGCTCCATTTTCCGGGACGCTTTCTTTAGAGTCTGAGTGTGTTCATTATACCACGGTGTTGGGCTGCTATTTTTAATTTTCTTTAAACGCAGAGGAGCAACTATGTCTAATATTTCCGAGAAGGTAGAGTTAAAAGGCATCTGTATCATTGTCTACATGGATATTAAAGTCACCGACGACAAGGACTCTATCTGCGGCCAGTACTAGTTCTGATAAGAACCCACCAAAATCCAATAAAATCTGTGTGGTGCCCTGGAGGCCTATATACAATAGCTAGAATAAAATTTAAAAATGTTTTGTCCTTAGTATTAGGTGTCGATACGTGAAGTACCATGACTTCAAAAGAATTGTATTTAAAATTAGACTTCTGAGAGATGGTAAAATAATTATTGTTAAGTGCAGCAACACCTCCCCCCCTTTTAGGCGAGGCTCGTGTTTATAGTAATAATCTTGAGGAACGGATTCATTTAAAGTAATATAATCATCTGGCTTTAGCCATGTTTCTGTCAAACAAAGCATGTCTATTTTATGATCGGTTATCATATCGTTAACAAAAAGTGCTTTATTTGAGAGAGATCTAATATTAAGCAATCCGAGTCGTAACAGCTGATTATCTGTATTTTGTTCATGTTTAATTTGTTTAACGTTTATTAAATTACTTTCAAGAGGTTTACGCAATATCTTATGTTTGCTAATCCGGGGGACAGACACAGTCTCTATTTTATGTTGTTTGTAAGAAGGGATTATTACATGTTGCATATTTTCTGTCAATCATTTTATGTAAAGCACTTTGAATTGCACTCCTGTATGAAATGTGCTTTATAAATAAACTTGCCTTGCCTGTCCTTGCCTAAATTCTTAAATGTTGTGTTAAACAGTACAAAAAACATTTAAAAAAATATTTTTTCTAATATGGTAGTGAATGATGTCCTAGAACTGAAAATTACTAACATTCTTCTTAATATCCTACAATACCTGTAGAACTTTCAATGATTCGTCTGTGCATGTCCGGCTGACCTAGAACATGGTCGTGTTATGTTGGGATTGGCCTCTTTTTCAGTGGTCTTTTGCATGCACACGATTTACACAAGAAGAATGAAACATGTGTGTTTGTTAGTGTTTGATGCTCCGTTTCCATATACAGATCTCTTATCATTCATCTATGCCTAGTTAAATACAGTTTCCATGCTATGGCACCTGTTATTTTGTCACCTAGTGGTGCAACTGGGTAACTATTACTTTACATGCATAACCTGTGTTATTGCAATTTGAAGGTTACATTTATTTTAAGGCTCCAGACCAATTTTGTTTGGTGGGAGAGGGCCCAAAATGGCTCTTTTGGTTGCAAAGTTTGCCGACCCTTGACCTGGTCCTTCTTTCTTTGCAACGTTTTTGGCCAACATCCAGACATGACCAAGGAGCTACAGGGACGATATTCAATACATCAGATGCGTATCAGGCTTTGTCAATGACTGAGACAAAAGTATATACATGTATAAAATAAATATTCTGTGTAAAGACAAACGGGTGTATCCTCTTTGTGTGCCTCGCTAAATCTTGGAATATGAATTCTTGGAATACCCGAAAGTGCACAGGAGCCTGTGGACTTATATCTGTAAATGCAAGACACACACACAAAAAATATATATACTTACATACTGTATACACACACTTCTCAATACCGAAGTGAAGAAAAGGGATCAATGCAGAGCTTCAGTATGACATATGAACTGTACGACTGGGTACATTTCTTTCTAAAATAAACGTTTACAACAAAACTAATTACTGCTTTTAGTGTCTTTGATCATCAAAAACAATAATAATTCTACAGGAAAGTGAATATGAGTTTATAAAGGTAAGTCAACATCAGTTGTTTGTCCACAATTTTTTTGCACAACGATGTGTTGCATTGATGGGAACCATGCAAAGGGCATTATCAGCAGCACCTCATCAAAAGGCATCTTTCACCCAAGATCATGGATGTGATGAAGTGGGATCGGACACACACATTATGTCTCTCTGATAATAGCAAGGAAAGGTGCTATGTATTTCAATTATCATTTATCCCCCAAACTCAGAGGATGACTACCCGACGAACCCAGTGAAACCTCAGACGTCCTTTCCTCTATTTGTATTCTTGACTGCTCCCCCTGTCATGCATAATATTAGTTGTCATGTTTGTTGTTAGTTGAGGTTTATTTATGAGGCATTACTAACTAACTGAAAGGGAATAAATTGCTTATTAGCTGGTGACAAAACACAAATCTTACTGTTATTATGAGTACAGTATTCATTCCTTCAAGGTGGTATTTGCATTTCGGAGCACTTCATATGGCGAAGCCCATCATCCGTCTTCAATAGCCCACAGCTCCAGTGGGTCGTCAGCAGGCCTTATTGATGCCGACAAATGAGGCCTGTGCCTACAGAGACAGGAAAATGATTTTCCTCTTCCCCCTGCTCAGCTGTCTGAGTCCACGACTTCGAAAGGATCACCCACCGCTCAGCATCCATACCTTCAAAGTCCACATCCAAACCTTCATCAAAGAGGTTATCCACAGGCCCAGTAGAGTAGAATCACAAGAGTGACTTCATCGAGTAATATTTACATACACAAATGTGTTAAACCAGGGGGTTAAACCACTGAACTGGTAAATCAAAAGGTTGCTGGTTCGATCCCAGCAGCCACCACCAGTGTGTCCTTGAGCAAGACACTTTACTCCATGTTGCTCCAGGGGGATTGTCCCTGTAATAAGTCGCTTTGGATAAAAGCGTAAATGACTAAATGTAAATGTAAATGTAAATCTTATGTTTATGTTGCACTGCATCCATGATCTGCCACTTTATTTGTATTTATTTATGTCTATGTTGTCATTTAGTTCCATGTTAACAACGTGTATCTGATGTCAATGAGCAGTGATTAAGATATCCCCCTTCAGTCTACTCTTCACCAGACTTTTGTGTTGATTAAGAATGCTATGAATTAACAGACGAACCAACATAACCAAGCTTTGATCAATACATTCTTTAACATTGTGTGTTGTGTGTTTTTTTTTAATAAATTAGCATTTCCATAAACAGATAATATATGTATGGAGGTAAGAGTAAAGCGTTTAATGTTTTACAGGCGGAAATTTATGCTAGACCTTGGTTCACATACTCCACGTGGAATGAAGAGGGAGAAGGAGGGAGCGTTTGTTACCATTGTGACCAAGGCTAAAACTCTAAATGAGTGCTAAATTATTAATGGTATCATCATATGTGTTGAATTAACTCAATATTATCAATGTTTCAACTTTTTAATCAGCCTGATGCAGTATCTCTAAATGAAATTGTTTATTAAATTAACCTATTAACATAAAGAATCTCACTGAAAACGTGAAACTCAAAATATACACAAAAAACTTCCCTGAAGTCCCCCGATGTAGTGCATGTTTTTAAACACAAGAGGGGGCTGTTTCTCCATAATCTATGACTGAATAAAAAAGGTTTCTCAAATTAAAACCACAGACTTATAAAATAAGGAAGACGAGCTCTCATTAACTTTGATTCAAGTCACAAACATACCAACATAGAGGATCACAACATGTTCTATGTCATATTTATAAAAGCAGTAAAGACTGTAGTACATCCAGCCACCAGGGGGCGATCAAAGATCCCGCACTGCCCGCAGCAAACGATATACATTTCCGGAAGAGCTCGGATTGTAGTTTGTTACTTTATTATTATTTAAGTCTATTTCCAATAAGTATCTTAACGAGTTTGACGGATGTCAGGGGAATTACTACCAACAGCAACACAGCAGCCAGAAAAGTGTAATGTACGTTAGGCGAAGTCAAAATGGTCTTTATTTCCGTACTGTTTGTCGTTTATATAAACCTAGCAAATCGTAAAACCAATCACAATACAGTACACATGTGAATGCAAGTAAAAGACCATTTCAAACTTGAGTAAACAAATATTACAGTTAGGTTATTGTTGTCAGCTGACTTTGAATTGTGACGTGAGGCTTTCTACCAACAATACTGTATACTTGCGGTATTACTGTCTATTGTATTTTATATCTATAGATCATAATACATCCAAACTATTATTTTAACAAACAAAACTACATCTAACACACTCACATATATATATATATTTATATATAAAAAACTGAATAATAACATGGCTAAATATTAAAGCTTACTACTGCAATAATAACTGAATGTTGCATTTCATCCTTACAGGAATATGGCTGTCAATTATAGTGAACTGAAAAAGTGTCGATTCACTCATGTCCTGAACTGTGTAGACAAGCTTAACAGTAGTAAGAACTACAGGATCAGAGGCATCAAATACCTGGGAATAAACACATTAGATTTAGAGACATTTAACATAAGCGTCCACTTTATTGAATGATATTTGGCCCATTTTGGTGTGTTCCTTAACAGACTGACTCAAGCTGATTGTGAATGATGTGAATTAACACTTATACGATGTAACCAGGCTTTGATCAATAACTTCTTGAACATTTGTGTCTCACTCTTTAATAAATTAAGTTTTAATTTCCTTTTCCATTAACGGACAATATGGACATTTACACTTGAAATGTTTTACAGGTCGAACCCTTTGCAACACCTGTCGAAGTCTGCCGTTAAGGATAATAGGTTAAATGAGGTTGCGAGGCTTCTGCGCCCGTTTAAACGGTCCAAAAGTGATGCAGCACATGAGGTCTGGCCTGGACTTTACATCGGAGACATGTAAGCAAAATCCTTGAAATGATGGGAATAACTTCGAGTCCATAACATTTTTGTCAGCATGAGTCTAAAATAAATCAAATAAATCCATGGGAATTATGTTTAACTGCATTTCTAACTAATTTACCCCAAATTCAAATCTGTCATCATTAGTTTACGATCACGATTAATGTTATAAAGGCACGTTTCAAGAGTTTTAAATGTTCATTCAACTTGCTGGACTTGACAAACTGAATAATAACATGGCTAAATCTTAAAGCTTACTACTGCAATAATAACTGAATGTTGCATTTCATCCTTACAGGAATATGGCTGTCAATTATAGTGAACTGAAAAAGTGTCGATTCACTCATGTCCTGAACTGTGTAGACAAGCTTGACAGTAGTAAGAACTACAGGATCAGAGGCATCAAATACCTGGGAATAAACACATTAGATTTAGAGACATTTAACATTAGCGTCCACTTTAAACCTGCGGCGGAGTTTATACATACAGCACTAATGGAAGAAGGTAAGCTATTTTCATTCATAGTCCTCAGTAATACTGCTAAAGATTTGTGTGATTCATACTTCTATCAAACACACATGAACCAGACAAATAGGATCTTACATGAAGCTCAATAATTCTCTGAACGTTTAGTTCTGCATCATTAAAAGTCATTACTTTTCTTCTATCAACAGGAAAAATCCTGGTTCACTGTTGGGCTGGAGTGAGTCGATCAGCAACAATAGTTCTGTCTTATCTGATGCTGAAGCAGAACATGACCCTGAAGGAAGCGATCAACACTGTGAAGGAGAAAAGAGGCATCTTACCCAACCGAGGCTTCCTCAGACAACTGCTCGACCTTCAAACCCAGTTACATGGTAGCTAGAAGGTGAGCCGAGCTGTCACGGTACAGACGACATGTTTGGGTGCAGTTAAATACACATGTATTCTCAGTTTGACTGCATGCACCGGACTGTGATGGTTAGTCTTTTTTTTAAATGTGTTGAAATGTTGTGTCGTGATTTAGGTGCCTGTAGGGTTTGTTAGAATCTATCTATACCGTGTGTTGCCATGATGTTCTAGATCAACAGGTATTTTGATTGGTAACTAGGTGTTGTTAGTTTTTTATAGCTGGTTGGCTCTATAGGTGGTTTGCTAGGTGTCACTAAGGTGTTTTAGCTGGTTACTAGGGTGTTTCATTTGATTGTTATGTGTTTGTTAAGGTCTTTAAGCTGTTTAATGTGTGGTGCTGTTGTTATGGTTATTTATTTAATTATATAGAAATTAAGCTTGACTTTTGTGTATTTCCTGTGTTCTGACATTCTGGTTAATAAATCAACCAAAATACGTGTGTGGGGGAGATGGAGAGAGACTTTAAAGGGCTCATATGACATGGCTAAAACAAACATTATCGTTTGTTTTAGATGAAATGCAATGTGTTTACATGATTTAAGGTTCAAAACGCTGTATTTTCCACATACCGTGCATGTTTGATTCTCTTCTTTGCCCCGTCTCTCTGAAACGCACAGATTTTTAAAAAAGCTGATGGCTGTGAAAAGCGAGGTGTGCTATGATTGGCCAGTTAACCAGTGCTTGTGATTGGTCGAATACTGCAAGCGCGTGATGGAAATGTTACTCCTCTTACCATAGTTGGAACACCAGGTTCTAAAGCAATCATACTGACTACATACTTGGGCAGAGATTTGGGCAGTCTTAGTCAGCTCATACCACAAACCTTCTTAGATATGTGTGGGTGTGGCTACACAAGGTGTTTCAGGCAGGTCTGGGTGAGCAGTTGCCTTTTAGACAGAATCTAAGCATCTTATGTATGTGTCCAATACATGCATGAGCAACTTATAACAGACCAAAGACACAGAAAAACACGTAATTACGCCATATGACCCCTTTAACCATTGAGTCTTAGGCAAAGATATAAATGAGTGCTGTATTATTTATGATATCATTATATGTGTAGAATGAACTCATGTCAATATTGTAGTTTTCAGATAAGCCCTTCATTTGCACCAACAAAACAATACATGCCAGTGTCACAAAACAGAAACTAGAGCGGTATCAACATGCAAACAACAAATTTAATCAATTAAGAAAAACAAAGGCCAAAACTTACATGTAGGATATCCATAAAACTTTTGTTAAATTTATTTTGAGCGATCACATATATGACGGACTATGAGATTAATATAATGCATCAGAATTTAAATGAGTTGTGATTCATATTAAATCCAGTAGGTGGCACCCGAGCGACATTTTTTAATTGGCCCTTCAAATTGGCGATTAATATTACTGGGCTAGATTATTACGTTATATGTTTAACATGGAATAAACATCATTCTCTTGTTAACTGCACTTTTTCCACGAGATCCACAAAAAATTTGATTGATGGAAAGAATTCATTCAGACACAATGAAGAGATTCTTTAAAATTTGTGAATTTGCGTTTCATTGCGATCTCTGCTTGTTTCCATGCATGTATATATAAACAATGCTAAGACTACTGGCTAGACTAAAGCACTACGCTAACAGAAATATAAAAAAAATCTAAATCAAGACATGTTTATTTGAGAAGCAAAATTAATGTATATTAAGTCTTGATAATATTGTGCGAAAAAAGTAAATATATAAAGTCACTATTGTAACATTTCAAATCACATGTTGTCAAGCTTTAACAGTTAACACTTAATTTGTTTTTACAGTCATGACACATTATGCCTACAGTGTGAAATCTGAAATTGTTAGAAAGACGACACTTGAACTGAACATTTCATTTTTATAGACAAATTTGTAATGTGTGTGATCTATTGTGCTGTCCCATACCCACCATGCATTTATTCCAATGTACATAGACCTGCTCAAATTTGTTGGCACCCCTCCACAAAGACGAAGAATGCAAAATTTTCTCAGAAATAACTTGAAACTGACAGAAGTAATTGACATCCATCATTGTTTATTTCATATTTAATAGAAATCGGACTTTGCTTTTGAATTTTTATTCAATATAATATTGTATATAAAACAAATGAAAATGTTATGGACAAAAATGTTTTGTTTTGATTTTGTTGCTCAACCTTTAGAGGCGATGACTGCAAGCAAAGGTTTTCTGTATCTCTCAATGAGACTTCTGCACCTCTTCACATGTAGTTTGGCCCACTCTTCCTGAGCAAACTCCTCCAGCTGTCTCAGGTTTGATGGGTGACTTCTCCAGACTGCAAGTTTCAACTCTTTCCATAGATGTTCGATAGGATTCAGATCAGGACTCACCGAAGGCCTCTTCAGAATAGTCCAATGTTTTGTTCTTATCCATTCTTGGATGATTTTAGCTTTGTGTTTGGGTCATTATCCTGTTGGAGGACCAATGACCTGCGAATGAGACAGAGCTTTCTGACACTGGGCAGTATGTTTCGCTCCAGAATGCCTTGAGAGTCTTGAGATTTCATTGAGCCATGCACAGATTCAAGGCACCCTGTGCCAGATGCAGCAAAGAAGCCCCAAAACATAAGCGAGCCTCCTCCATGTTTCACTGCAGGTGTGGTGTTCACTTCTTTGAAAGCTTGATTTTTTTCATCCGTGAACACAAAGCTGATGTGACTTGCCAAAAAGTTTTGACTCATCTGTCCAAAGGACATTCTCCCAGAAGGATTGTGGCTTGTCAATGTGAATTTGAGTAAATTCCAGTCTGGCTTATTTATGTTTTTCTTCCTTCTGGGTCTTCTTCCATGGAGCCCACTTTTCTCAGAAAGTGATTGATGGTGCGATCAGAAACTGACGTGACTTCACCTCGGAGTTAATCTTGTATCTCTTTGGCAGTTATCCTTGATTCTTTCTCTACCATTCACACTTTCCTTCTGTTCAATCTGGAGTGGATTTTCCTCTTGCGGCCGCGGCCAGGGAGGTTGGCTACAATTTCACGGACCTTCAATTTCTTAATAATATTTGCAACTGTTGTCACAGGAACATCGAGCTGCTTGGAGATGGTCTTCTAGTCTTTACCTTCACCATGCTCGTTTATAATTTTTATTTTTATAATAACTAAAGAACTAAAACGAGTCAATAAGCTGCTTCTAACAGTCATTTCATTACAATTTCCATAATTTTTTTTCTAAAGTATTACTGAAATCATTCGATTATTGAATAACCTGATCAAATGATCATATGAATGTATAGAAACAGATAACGTGTCAAAAAGTGTTGCCTATGTCACGTGTTGTTGTTACAGTCAAATACTTTTGAGGAGAAAAGATCTGTTTAATGTCAATCATGTTTTTGTCAGACTGCAGTTTTTTGTGTTTTGTCAACAGGGATTTTACTGAAAAAATAAATTTAGTTATTTTACATTGAGACTCATTGTTTTCATGTCACTAAACCTGAAATAAAAAAACAGCTTGAAAGAAAAGACTGACCTTTAGTATATGAACACAGAGTCTGAAAGGGTTAAGAAAGGAACTTTACAAAATAGATTTGTACCAAAATATGGGCAGTTTAGCATCCGTTTTACAGAGAAAGCGGCTGATGAGTCTTACGTTTGCTTTATCAATTAACAGGAAAGTCCATTTTAAATAAAGTGAGCAATGCTCTTTTATTATTATCTCATCTTTGGTGTTATCAGTATTGCCATAAAATCCTTCTCTGCTCAGTTTTGACTGTCTTAAACTGAACAGTTGTCTGGATTTGTGTGTTTGCATTAAACTAAACCTTTTTTTTGTCAATCATGCTTGTTTATCAGCAGTGTTCGAATTGTCAAAGCTTTTGGGGGGGTCCCCTAACCAGCCCTTAAAAATTGCTATCAATCTTACTGTTATTTTTCTATTTTGCGTTTTACTTTTTTTCTCACAAAAACACTTTTCTTAAGATTTATCCTGTTTGATTTCTGTCTTTTTTTCTTACCAATTCAGATTTTCCTTTCCTTGATTTATTTATTCATTTTCTTGACCTTTTGATTCTTGTTCTTTATATTACTGAAATTGATTACTGTCCTTTTTTCGGAATATTAATACAACAATTCATTGGAACGAAAGAGAGTCAAAAGTGAATGTATGTACAGTGCTGCCAAACCAGCCAGTCAGAAGAATATGAGCGTTTTAATCATGAGTCATCTCTTAATGATGTAGATCGAGTATATGTTAATAATCCATACGAACCAATACAGAATAAGAAAACAAATGTAATTCCTTTGGGTGAAAGCAGAAGGGTGCCTTCTCGTCAAAGTCGGAGTTTATGTTTGCAGAACGGAGCGCAAAATAATTTTCAGGGAATGCAAAAAAATTCTGAAGAAAGAAAAATATTAGATTAGATTAGATTCAACTTTATTGTCATTACACATATACAAGTACAGTGTAACGAAATGTAGTTTAGGTCTAACCAGAAGTGCAATTAGCAAGTGCAGGATATACAGTGTGAATAAATACAGAATACAATATTAGGGAAATACTATAGAAATGTTCTATAACAATAAGACAGTCGGTATGTACTATGGACAATATATACAGAAGGATATATACTGTGAACATTAATGTGCAGGTGGTTATGAACAGAAAACAATTTAGACTATACAATAGTGCAAGTGACTTAAGTGTGCATTAATTATAGACATTAGTTATTAAGGTTACAGTGCAGTAGATGAGTTAAGGAAGTTATTAAGGTTACAGTGCAGTAGATGAGTTAATACAGTTATTGAAGTTATGGTGCAATAGATGAGTAGATGCAGTTAATAGAGTTACTAATACAGTTATTGAAGTTATGGTGCAATAGATGAGTAGATGCAGTTAATAGAGTTACTGAGTTACTAATACAGTTATTGAAGTTACAGTGCAGTAGATGAGTAGATGCAGTTAATAGAGTTACTGAGTTACTAATACAGTTATTGAAGTTATGGTGCAATAGATGAGTATGCTAGGGGAGAGCAAAATATTTTTTATATTTTCGCTCACTGTCCTATTTTTTCCACCGCCGGTATCTGGCATTAGTTGCTTACTATCGCATCTGTTTTGACAATGTGAGATAACATCGTACATAAAGAAAGACTTGCATATCAAAATTATAGTTACTGTTGAGTTTAAGAAAATGTTTTCAATTTAAGAGGATCCGCACACGCCAGTGTCTCAGTGCTACATGTCTGTACATGTCTTCATCGAACATTGTGTGGCACGCTTGAGCATGCACAGATTTTTCAGATAAAAATGTCAATTTATGAATTATGAAATTTGGACAAATAACGACAATTGATACATTTCGTTGCATAGTACTTGTACTTGTGTAATGACAATAAAATTGAATCTCAATCTCAAAAGTGTTAATTGTGATAATTTAACAAAAATAATTTGGGGTTTTGATTTGTCAAGTTTTAATGGAAACAGGGGGAACCCCAAATTTAGGCTTATGAGGGGTCCGAGAATGCCCCAGCCCCCCCTCAATTCGAACCCTGTATAAGTATAGTTGTTTACGTTGAGTGTTTATTCCATTTGATCAGGAGTGTGAATTTATTTCACTCTTTTTTTTAGTTACGGGACCAACACACTCAAACACTTACACACAGGACTTTATCCATCAGTATAACTTCACACATCTTCTGATGGTGTTGTTTTAATCTCTTTAGCAGAAATAAATGTGAACTGACTGTGTTGCATGGGGATCTTCAACATCTTCAATACATTGAACTCGTGAAAGCACTTTAAAATGACACTTTTGGTTCTTTTCTTTCTATATGACTCAATTTAGTTCTATGAAATTATGATTTATGGTTGAAACACTAAATGTGAAGCAAAATACGTGTAGAAATCAATACATTAACAAACAACAAAAAAGGCTTAAAATAGACCATTTTATTAATTAATAAGGGAAGTTTTATTTGTTTTACTTATTCATACAGTGTGACTTAAATAACTAAAATGTTGTTGTTTTAACTGTTGTATACTCGGGGTTTATTTTAATAAGAGCATTTTTGTAGTGCAATACTGATTTAGCATCGGAAGATGCGCGCGAGGTCAACACGGCACGCGCGCTTCCGTCTGTCCATCAATTACTGCTTCCGGTAGTTTTATTCTGAAGAGAAACACAAACGGTTTGTTTATCGTCGTGGATTATACGATTCGTTTTGATATTCAAGACTCAATGTGCTGCTTTGGTAAGTAAACGATATCGTAGACTTGCTAGTGAACCCCCCTTTAACAATTATCAACAAAAGATAAAGAGATCATCTCCCCAAACACATATCAAGATTATTTTAAAAACCTCGAGAGCATAAACACTCATTCAAAGTAACAGGAAAAGGGAGACGTAAATAATAGTAACCATAAGATCCTCAGCACGAGCTGACAGATAAATCTAACACACCAAGAGAGGCGGGACTTAAGGCAGAACAGCCAATCATCACCCGGTTACACTCAAAGCCGCTGTCATGTTTGAGTGGGAGGGGAGGAGTCAGCCGCATCGAGCGCGGACACAGAGCGGCCGGAGAAACGGAGGAGCGACTGCTGTAAGGTGTTTGTACAAAACTGCGGTAAACTGCAGAAAAAGTGCGGGTTTTTAACCCTCTCACCGGGAAAAGTGACCCACATCCCCCACGGTTGCGACGCCCCTGCCCATAGCAATTACATCACACACAACATGCTAGAATCACATACAATTTTTGTCAAATAAAGACAGTTTTGCATCAGTTTTACATAGAAAGCTGCTCATGAGTCAATGTCGAATTGAAATAAATCAAATGAATTACACATGAGCACGGAACACTTGATTCATGTTTGGATGAATGGTGGTCTGTACATCCTGTCATTATGGTAGTGGTCTTTGTGGATGTGTTGCGGACGGAGAAGCTTATTTTTGTTAAGTAACTCACACGCACATCAGTTTGCATTATATTTGGTCCCAAACTTCCAAAACCAAGTGCTCATAACTGGCCATGCAGCAATGAAAGTTACATCTGATGGACATTTTGCACCCCTATGATTCTTTACACGGATAAAAGTTTATAAATACATACTTTAGGTAGAGTTCATATCCCCAATACATTAAAATAGAGTTAATAGAGTGCTCAGAAAAAAGCCCACTTAGTAAAAAAAAACACTTAGCAGAGAGAGGGCAGTCAGACACTGTAAGAATGAGACAAAAAGTGAGTCAGACAGTGAGAAAACAACAACAAACAAGAAAAAACATGAATTCAAATACTGAAGTAAGGACACTCACGGAGCAGGGGGAGCGGTCCGGACAGCTCTCTGTAGGGGTCTGCTCCTCTACGCTCGGTATCATCTGATTAAAGCTCTCGTTTTGGAGACCAGACCTGGCGTCAGTGTGTGATGTGATTGTACAACATGACGTATAATCAAGAGAAGAGATCGTGTCCAGGAGCCCTGCGGTCACATGACTAAAAAAAGAGTGAAATAAATTCACACTCATGCAATGCAGAACATAAACAATAAAATACATTCTGTCTGAACTGTTAGAAACACCAGAAACGGACACTGATCTGTGTGTGTGTGTTACAGGTGACCCGCCCCGTCAACATCCAATTATGATCTTCGTCTGCAGCACATTCACAAAGACTGTTAACATGATGACAGGAGGCGACCTGATGCAAAGACCATCATTCATCCAAACTTGACTGAAGTGTTGAGTGTTGATTCATTAAAGGTTCATCAGCGGACTGAACGTTGTTCTGTAGAGTCTGTAATGAAACGCATCACATCAACAACACTCCGCACAAATCTAACATACACTCATAAACTTGTGATTTCACTATTACAATATTGAATTGACACTGAGGGCGATATATAAGAGCAATGTGAAGACAAAACGCATAATTTCTCATCAATAAAACATCAGCAGGTTTCATGTGTTAGTGTTTATATAGCACGTAACTAAACAAGCCTATGGCTGAGTTTAAGAAAGAATCAATAAATGGTACAAAATAACATTTCAACTTTTTCATGAATTAATTTAAACAACCTCAGTTGGGATTTTTGTGTTTGTATTGCTCCAAGACCAGGAAAAAATAATTTTTACACGTTTATCACTTTCCTTTTGATTTTTTGTCTGAATAGGTGACAGTGTTGCAGCATGATGCACTTGTATCCTTTGACATTTGTAGTGGTTGGTGTTTCATAAAATCCCATTCACACACAAGAAATGATTTTTTGATAGCTGTCCACTGCCGTGACCTCGAAAGTAAAGCTTTAAAACGTTTTAATGTAGTCACCAAATTATTTTTCTTTAACAGGGAATCCATATGTCTGACAGAAGTGATGATAAGGCCACTCTTTATACAGCACACACATGTGACTGCATTTACAGTATTTCATGTCTAGCAAAAACATTTTCCAACTAAAGGACTTTAAAAATGTCATATGTACCTGAATTATTTCTAACACTCATCTGGCCGTCTCTTAATAAGTGTCAGACCTCTTCAAGGTTCTGCATGGCTTGTCAGAGATGAATCTGCTGAAGAATGAGGTGTCGTGTAGTCGTGTTCTGTGGGTCTGACGTGTTCTGATACACTGCAATGATTCACCTTTTTTTCTCCTCAAAATGATTTGACTGTAACAACAACACTTGACCTCAGCAACACTTTTTGACACGTTATCTGTTTACTTACATTCATATGATCATTTTATAAAGTTATTAAATAATCAAATGTGATGAAATGACTGCTAGAGGCAGGTTATTGACTCATTTGAGTTCTTTCAATGATTTTATTATAAACTTTCACTATAGTAACATTTCAAATCACATGTTGTCAAGCATTAACACTTCATTTATTTTTACTGTCATGACACATTCTGACTACAGTGTGAAATCTGAAAATCTTAAATGGGCGTGTCCGGTTCTGAAATAGCGAGCTTTTGTTTGATTGGTTAACTGTGATCACGCGCTGTAGACTTAAGAAGGCTGATGGAGAGATTGAGCAATGTAATGGCGGCTACGTGAAAGATCAACCTCCTCATCAGGTAAATTATTATTTAGTCGTTTTAAGTTTTATGGCTTGTATCGAGTCATAGAAATCATCTTGAAATCGCAGAAAGTCGTTTCTCTGTTTTTAGTTTTTTTGTTGGCAGGAGTTTAAAGTTAACATTATATTCACGACATGCTAGCACGAGTGTCGTCATGTTCTCAACTAAAATGCATTTATTACTAATGAAAAGTTACAATTATTAACAACAGTTCAGAAAAGTTTTCACATCATTTAAGAAATTGTATAAAATAAATGTGTGTACTGCTACTAATAGAAGGTCTGAGATTGACATCGTATCATAAAATGTGTTAAATTTGATTAAAATAAACCATAGTAATTGAACACAATACACATGACGGTGATTTCTGGGTCTGAAATATATACTTCCGGTCTTGGCCACTTGAGAGCGCGTGCACGCGACAGGAACGAAAAGCGCAAGTCTGTCCTATGTCTTAAAATTGCAAAAGGGCAAAGCGCTTAACACCCACGAAACCCACACTAGCTTGAATGCTGCCTCATGTTGTGTTCAGACCAAACGCGAATGGCGCGAATAAATCCCGCTATTCGCGTGTAGTTGGACGCTTGAACATTTTAGTTTACTCGCTTCATTCGCGCGTCAAATTCGCTTCATTCGCGCGTCAAATTCGCTTCATTCGCGCGTCAAATTCACTTCATTGCAGACGCGAATTCGCGTCATGGGAGGGGCTTCTGACAGCCGGCTCCACTCCCGTATAGATAAATTGCTTAAATTGTGTAAAGATCGTTTTTGACAACTTGCCAGATTGTCCGACCTCCTCACTCACTTTCTTCCAAGCAAGATCCTTTTTATTTCAGTTTCGATAAAAGTAAGATGTATCGTACCGCTCCAGGTATCCACATAAAGCAACGGTGATTTTGTCCTCCATTGTTATTTGGGATTTCTGCCTCCTCTCACAACATCATAATCACCTGACTGCCAGAGCAAGCTCCTGATTGGTTAACGCGGCGCGAATTTTCGCCAAAGTTCAGATTTTTCAACTCGCGCGAAACGCGCCATTCGCGCGAATCACGCGAACGCTCAATTCGCGTCATTCGCGCAATTCGCGCCATTCGCGCCGCCTCATTCGCGCAATTCGCGTCATTCGCGCCGCCTCATTCGTGCGATTCGCGCTGCAAGTAGGTCTATCGCGTCTTTGCATTGACTTAACATGTAAATCACTCAAGCTTGACGCGCAATTCGCGTTTGGTCTGAACACAACATAAGAACGGTATAAACGCTAAGCGTATCCCATCATGCATCATGTTCTGGATATGAACCATGAGACTTTTTGCTCGGGTCTCCCGAGAGGTTGCGGGAAGTTTTCCAGTGTATATTATACTACACATTTTTATGGCTATGTATTTATTTAATCTATGTTTTACTTACATGTGTTTTGTAACATGTTTCTTGACTATATAATTAGATATTACATATCATTTTGTTGTAAAACCTAGTGTTACATATTTTATTGGTGAAAACACCACATTAATAAATGTTTGCATCTAAGTGTGTCCCATCTGGTCAGAAATACTACATGCTCACTTGGGATCTTCACACCAACTAGAACACTTGGACCAAAAACTGGAAATACATCATGACAGTAGTGAAGTGGTCAAGTGCAAAGACCGCAAAGTGGGGGTATTTGGACGCCACCTCAGTCCTGCAGAGTTTATCTTTAGCCCTAATGAAGCACACCTGAAGACCCTTATCAAGACTTTCAGGACAACTAGAAGTGTTGGAGCTGAACTCCACAGGACTGGAAATGTCCATCCCTGGTATGTTGCACTGCAAGAGATTTTAACTTATTGTGGCTTATTGTATTATTGTTATAAAAACCCAGTTGATGCAAATGACAAAGCTTAATAAACACTCCTTCATCTTTTCCCAAACAATCACAAGCCATCGGGCAGCATTAAGAAACCTCAAGGTTTAACCGCAGGTTAAAAATACAGCTGTTCAAGAGAACTGCTGTTTTGATTTCTAGGAAGGCAGATAAAAAATCACAATAGATGTTAAAACGGAAAAAAATTCATGTATTTCAGGAATCAGGTTGTCTTTTTAAAACTCCTTGGTGGCAGGGCACCGGGGGTGGATAAGACCCGCCCTGAGTACCTCAAGTCTCTGGATGTTGTGGGGCTGTCTTGGCTGACACGCCTCTGCAGCACCGCGTGGGGGTCTGGGACAGTGCCCTTGGACTGGCAGACCGGGGTGGTGGTCCCTCTTTTTAAGAAGGGGGACTGGAGGGTGTGCTCCAACTATCGGGGATCACACTTCTCAGCCTCCCCGGGAAAGTCTATGCCAGGGTACTGGAGAGGAGAATCCGACCGATGGTAGAACCTCGGATCCAGGAGGAACAATGTGGTTTTCGTCCCGGTCGTGGAACACTGGACACGCTCTATACCCTCTCCAGGGTGCTGGAGGGTTCATGGGAGTTTGCCCAACCAACCCACATGTGTTTTGTGGATTTGGAGAAGGCATTCGACTGTGTCCCTCGCGGCATCTTGTGGAGGGTGCTCCGGGAGTATGGGATTCGGAACCCTTTGCTAAGGGCTATCCGGTCCCTGTACGACCGGAGCAGGAGCTTGGTTCGCATTGCCGGCAGTAAGTCAGACTTGTTTCCGGTGCATGTTGGACTCCGGCAGGGCTGCCCTTTGTCGCCGGTTCTGTTCATCATTTTTATGGACAGAATTTCTAGGCGCCGCCAGGGGCCGGAGGACGTCGGGTTTGGGGACCACATGATTTCATCTCTGCTCTTTGCGGATGATGTCGTCATGCTGGCCCCATCAGACCAGGACCTTCAACATGCACTGGGACGGTTTGTAGCCGAGTGTGAAGCGGCTGGTATGAGAATCAGCATCTCCAAATCTGAGGCCATGACTCTCAGTCGGAAAAGGGTGGCTTGCCCACTTCAGGTAGGTGGAGAGTCCCTGCCTCAAGTGGAGGAGTTCAAGTATCTGGGGGTCTTGTTCACGAGTGAGGGAAGGATGGAACGGGAGATTGACAGACGGATCGGTGCAGCTTCTGCAGTAATGCGGTCGCTGTACCGGTCTGTCGTGGTGAAGAAGGAGCTGAGCCGCAAGGCGAAGCTCTCGATTTACCGGTCAATCTACGTTCCTACTCTCACCTATGGTCATGAGCTGTGAATCATGACCGAAAGGACAAGATCCCGGATACAGGCGGCCGAAATGAGCTTTCTCTGCAGGGTGGCCGGGCGATCCCTTAGAGACAGGGTGAGAAGCTCGGTCACTCGGGAGGAGCTCAGAGTAGATCCGCTGCTCCTCCACATCGAGAGGGGCCAGCTGAGGTGGCTTGGGCATCTTTTCCGGATGCCCCCTGGATGCCTTCCCGGGAAGGTGTTCCGGGCATGTCCCACCGGGAGAAGACCCCGGGGAAGACCTAGGACACGCTGGAGGGACTATGTCTTCCGGCTGGCCTGGGAACGCCTCGGTGTCCCCCCGGAAGAGCTGGAGGAAGTGTCCAGGGAGAGGGAAGTCTGGGCATCCCTGCTTAGATTGCTGCCCCCGCGACCCGGCCCCGGATAAGCGGAAGAAAATGGATGGATGGATGGAGGTTGTCTTTTAGTTTCCTATCCATGCATAAAAACATATTTTGAAAGAGGATAAACTTTGTTGCTGTTCTGTTCCTACAGGGTACAACAACAAAGAGCCTGTGAAATAATGAGAGCCATCGATCCTGTTGGGATTGTGTTACATGGTCTGGAACTAAACATTTTCCCAAGACGTCGTTATTCAGTTCCAGGTCCTCTTTCTCTCTGGCATATTGATGGCAATCATAAACATATCCGGTAAGACATTTAAAACGAGGCTTTTTTTGATAATTACAATGTTTTAAACCTTATAGCCTTTGTATCATCACGTTTTATACAAAAAATGTAAATAATAAAATAAAAACAATTCCATTGTTATGTCAAGTCATCATGTACAGTGAAAAAAACGTACAGTGTGTTCTTCAACTTTTAATAGGCATGCAAAACAAGTCTGGTATTCTATTTCCTCCTGACATGCAGCTAGGAAACCCAGTGTGTAATATTTGAATTTCTTACTATGTAAAACTGGGTCACTGTAGTTATAAAAACAACTTCAAGAGGGAACACACTCTATTGCTCTGTCAATGTTTTTTTTTCTACCTCTTACTGCTATTTACACCGTAACTGTCACCGGGTATTACCATACATCATGATGTACATCCGTATGTGACTTTCACTGTTTTCACGACCTGCATTGAGCTGGGCTGTTTATGCTTCCTCCTCACTTTACTCTATTGCATTGTGCTTGCCTGTTTACATTTATTTTTTCTCAATTGCACCTTATATTGAACACACAGGCTAAAGCTGGTCTGTTTATACTACCTCATTGTAATTGCATGAGCTGGTCTCGGCTCCTTACCCCATAACTGCACTCCATAAAGATCTCTATTGTATTTATATATGAATCTATATTAATGTATGTCCATATTGTACACATTGTTGCATTTCTGGTTGGATGCCAACTGAATTTCGTAATCCGCACAATGACAATAAAATTGAATCTAATCTAATTTAATACAAATGTTAACCAGGCATGTGCATAACTTAATATGCTCATCTATTCATTTTATTTGATTGAAACCTTGTGGTTCAGGAACTGTCCTTCCATTAATAGTGTGGAAGTACATCCACTAAGTCTAGTCTTGGAAAAAGGTTCAATGCTTTAACTTCTGCTTGACGTCTCAACCTCCAGACTCTGGATTTTTGTATAAGTTACAAAACACAGTTCAGTTCCCCACCTCATAAAACTGAGACGTCCACAGTATGATATGCTTTCACATGATCTATATACAGAGAATAAAATAGGCCATTCTGTGTTGGTTTGAAACTATACAAATGGTCACAAATCAAGTAGGGCTGTGTATTGGCAAGTGCCTACCGATACAATACATATCACGATAGATGGGTCACAATACAATATATTGCTATGTACTTCGATAGGATACACATTTGTGGTATATTGCATTACTTTAAATAGAAAATGTAAAAAGTAGAGCTAGAAATACAACATGCTTTGCACCACCTGGGGTTTTCTGTAAGGATAAGTCTAAAAACATCCCTTACCTATGCAGAGTGGTCATTATTTGTGGTCAGTATGGACCTTAAAACAGGGGTTTGGGTTCCCAAACTGTGGATTGCGCCCCTCAAGTGGATAGCACATGGGAATAAGGTGGGTCTCGTACGTCACATGGCTGTTGTGGTGCATTACAGTTTAAACCCCTGATTCATCTGTGCTGTAAATGCGCCGGTGTCAAATCTGTTAAAGCACAACAAATGTCATTGTGACTTTTTCGAATAAACTTGTCATCTAATGCACTGCAGTAGCCTAGTGACTTACAGCCTTATGCTTACAAACAACATTTATTTTATATAACTCATTACTCCATGACTTATTTTTGAGACCAAAGCAAACTCACACATTAGCTCTGGAAGCTCGAAGCGTTCTTATATTTTTCAGCATGCTCACTTCCACTTACTTTTGGCCATATGTATATGACCCGATTTAAAAAATATATCGATGGTAGAGGTTTCACTATCGTGACACTATCGAAAAAAATAGCTACATGTATCGATATATTTGCACAGCCCTAAAATCAAGTCACTGTCTTGTAGAAACACGTTGAAGTCTCTACTGAAGAGGGTGCATGCAGTCTTGCTTCTTTTTTTGTCCTTGTCTGATCACATGCCTTTACAACACTCTTTAAAGGAATAGTTCACCCAAAAACTGGTCCCCATAGACTTTAATAATAATAAAAATGACTACGGTCAAGTCTATGGGGACCATTTTTGGGTGATCTATTCCTTTAAAGAGATGTATCTGTTTTGTCTTTATTTTTCATCTGGGTCAAGGTGTTCTTGTAGTGGTTTCACCATCTCTAGTGAACAGAAATCTCATTTCCACAATCTATCATGTGGTGCCTCCATCACCCTGGGAAACAATGGTAATGTGTGGCTGTATCCCAAACCCATCAGCAGATTGAAGAGGCTGGACGATGTAATTTCACCAGCTTAGAGGTCAGACATTCATCATTTTACTGTATATACACAGTTACTAACCCTGTATGTGTACACATGATTCTTTCTCTTTTGTCTCTGTTAGCCCGTGTCCCTATCAGATCGAGAGGTGATCTCTCGCTTGAGGAATTGTTTGTTGGCTCTGGCAGCTCATATAGTTTTGCTTTATGACACAAGTGTGATTTACTGCTATGAGTCTTCTCCTTCACATCAGGTAGAGTTTATCAGCATCTCTCATAATTTGATGTGATGAACAGCTTGTGACTTATTGCACCTCTCCTATTCTCATTTAAATGTCTTTGTCTCTCTGTATCATTTCCTGACCACGACGGGTTTTTCACCTATAAAGGGAAACAATTCGTTTTAGGTTTGGCAAAATAGCATAAATTAGTGGTTCTCAAGTTTTAAGAATGCATTCCAACAACATCTCTCATAAACAAAAATTGCAATGTTTCCAAATAATATAGCCTAACAAACATTTTCTTGCTCACTGCACTGTGGAATCTGCTGGTCTTGAAGGAAGAATAAAGCATGTAGACAGACATCTGTTCAACTTACCTTGTCATGGTGTTGGATTTTTGGCCTCCTAAATGATTCATGTGGACCACAGTTAAGGCACAAAATGACAGTCTCAAATAATCTCAGTATTAGCCTTTATAGTCTAAATTCTACCACCTTGCATGTGCACTCAAAAAAATCTAGAAAGTTTATATAAAGACTAATGTACTCTGTCTTTTTATTATATTTTGTTTTAGTTTTAATATCTTTCATTGTAATGATGTATTATGGCATTGATAAAAAGGTTAGGCAGTTTCTACCTGCACTAAAGTGTAAATAGTAATAGATAATATTTTCAGCGAAAGATGCTATTTACACTAAGTTTAAATAGCAGTATAGTTCTGTTTACACTACGTGAATATAGCAGCATTTCTTAACAATATGCTATTTACACTAACTTAAAATGGCCGTATTTTCTTTGGATTAAGTGGAAATAGTAGTTTAAATACTGGCAGATACTATTTGCACCTGTATATTTTAATACATTAAACATTATGCAATAATAACAGAGTGAATATTTTATGTTTATAAAAATTATAAAGACTATGATAAATTGAGAAAATAAAGCCCTACACCTACCCCCAACCTAACCATAAAACTAACCTTTATGAATAGAACTGAATTGACAGTTTTGAATTAATTTTATTGAAAACAAATGCCTTCTCATCTGATATGCAATGGAAAAAGGTAAAAGAACAATTTGGCTAACTGGTGAATTTGAAGCCTTAAATCAGCCACTTGTTCGCACATCATTGTGTCCTACATGGTGAATGACAAAATGTGCACTAGATATCAGATCATATGCGAAAATCCTCTGAGAAGCCCAAGTGTATCTGATCCGTTTAAAGTCTACACAGAATGTTTATGTTAAGGCTCCAGAGTTGCTAGGGTTTGAAGGGATAGTGGGCTTAGCCCCCTGAGAGTAAAATTCGACCCCCCCCCCACCCCAACACATAAACCTGAACCTCAGACTTCTCAATAGTGCCTACAAAGTACACTCATGCATAAAAAACATCACTTCACTGCTCCACTTTGAGCAAGATCTAACAGCCATTACACTGCAAAAAATGTATTACTAACTAATTTTACGTCCTACTTTATAGTAAATAAAATGATCCAAGATGTTTTGTCTTGTTAAGAATTAAGTATGTTTCTGTTTCAAATGTCACTGTCAATGGGGTAGAAAATAAACTTGAATATAGTTTTTAACCTAATACAAGTTCTTTTAAACCCAATGGTAGATTATTTTGCTAGTAGTTACTAAACCGGAAAAAGTCCAGTACACTGTAAAGAGACTTATCTTAACATCCTTCTTGTCATACATTTTATCAATAAATAAATGCCTTTTATATTTTACATTTAATTGCCTACATAAACAAATTTTGTCTTATTTGGTGCCAACACGTTTTTATCAGTATAACATTACATTATTTACCTCAAATTTATATTAATCTATAAAATATAATCTGCAAATCATTTGTTTATATAAAATGGTTCAATACCCACTTTAGTGCCCATTAAACAACCTTAGTTGTTCAGACAGTTCATTCTGCACATTAAAAAGTCTCCCACTTTACTCCGTGACAAAAGACTACACTGTATTGATTCAAGTTTGCACGAAAACGACTAAACTGCTAAAATACGTTGAGAACAGTAAGCTTATTATGGGAATGTAAAATAAGTTGATAATTTAACTGAGCACCTCTTTGAGTGAATAAACAAACAGCTTTGATCAGTAAAGGAAAAGATAAACAGCAGTGTCAAGCACCGAGATAAACCACTAGCTTTAAATTACACATCAATGGTCTCACTGACCTTCCTGATAAAGTGTATTTTTTCCCCATTAGACTCATACAACCACAGTTATCACGCTGTCAAACTGGATTACATATTTAAACTGTTAACACTTTAGCTTTAGACTTTTCTATTTTGATGAAAAAGGTATTATTATTAGATTACTTGTATTGTTTGTTTTATATTTTGTTTTGATTTATTTTGGGTACTTTTTGATGAGGGTGTTCAGCCATCTCCCTCAGCCCCGGCCCTTTTGTACGTCAAACATGTATTAATTGTTTATTAACAAAAAAGACAGACACATGGCGCTTTCCACACGGGTTATATTGCCCTCCGAAGGGCCCTTAGGGAAGGGGACGCCCCACAAAACATCGCTCCAAATGAAGGCATTTGACATTGTTTTCATTGCTTTATTTGCCAAGTGAATTTTAAACAGATACATTAGGAAATACAGTTGTGTTGTTCCTTCCAGAGTTTACACATCAAGAGCTTTACTCTTCAAAGGGTGAAGGGCATAGGGATGATCACTCTGGAATGGAAAGCGACAGCAATATTCAGCCTCTACAATGTAAAGTCGACATCACGCTGTCCAATAAAACTTATTTTGACAAGATGAATGTACCGTTAAACGAAACGCTATTGATTGTTTATAGAAAGGTTTCGGGAACTTATTTGACTTCATACGGCGCCGCAAGAACGGACAAGCGGATGACGTCAAATTACCGCGAGAGCGTAACGCTCGCGGTACTTTGATGTCATCCGCCTGTCGGTATCACACACCTATGGGCTCAAGTGGCCAAGCCCTTAAGTATGCAGAGCAAGTTGTAAAAATTCACAATTGTCATGAAGTTTAAAACACCTTTTGTGTCAGGCTGTAAACATGTTTTTTCCCTGCTGTAGGGCTGGGCGTGTCTATGTCTCGACTAATAATCCAATATTCTTTTATGCGGTTGCTTGATCTTGCATATTCATATTTAAACACGGTGCCATTTACTGGATTCCCATGAATAACAGGCACAAAAAATACAAATTTCACAATTCTTCCGTAGGAGAGGTTTGCCAGGACTGTAGCCAATGGGCGCTGGTTCGCCGTTGGAAACAAATTTAAAAATACGCCAACCGCTGTCAAATAACGGCTACTGCAGATGACGTTTAAAAACAGGACCTTGATTGTTAAATATTTTTCATTAAAAAACATAACAAAACAGTGCAAATGTACAACTACTGACCATAACAAATTAAATAACACAATAAACTTAATAATATAACAAACTTGTACAAATAAATTGACTTTACATGTGTACATAAGGGCTCAGACGCATCAGGAAGGATATATATCAGAGGACAGGGAACCTTGTCCGGGACCTTCTCACAAAGGTCAAATATGTTAAAAAGGACTGGGTCCCCAAAGTCCACTTCCATTGTCGCCGGGTCGTTGTCGGGGTCGATCGATCAAGGAAAGTCTAAATTGTCCCTGTCAATTAAGTCCTGGCTCAGGCTCCAGCGTCTTGTAGGGCACGGGCCTATACGTGTTGCTCCGCCCACTAACTCGTCTCATTGGTTTATCCAATGTAATGACGTCTACACCAGAAACTGAGTTTTTTTATTTAGAAAAAACGTATTACGGATGATAGATCTTGATGCTTCAGTACACAAAATCCATAGAAAAAATAAAAACAAATGTATATATACATATATAACATGCTCAATTAATGTATATTTCACGATTCCTTATGACAACGATTCATTTGAAAGTATAACTGTAGGTATATTAAGTACATAGGGACATGATACATTTATGCGCCACCTATATGGTAAACCACTGAGATGTGTTAAGAAATCCGTTCACACAAGAAATTACTTTTTGATAGCTGATATTAATGTCACAACATTAAATTTGTGTGGTGTTTCGGATTATGTAATCAAAATCAGTTTAACAACGATAACGGAAAATTCACCCATTTACCTTAACTCATTGTTACAGGTATACACCTCCCCCCCCCGTCATCTTCGATCTGAAAAGAAGCGACGCCAGGTTGTTCCATCACAGCGAGGTACCGTATCACTTGCAAAAACCTTCACTCATTCGGTTGCCATGCGGTGGATTGAACTGCCAGACTCCACCAGAAACTGCAGCATCCTTCCCCAACTTTGGATAAAAGCATCTGCCAAATTATAAAAGTAAATGAACAAAATACATGACTTATCTCTGGAGTTTAATCCAATAAAATGTGCAAAATATACAAGTCAGATTTATTGTATAGTGCTTTATTTGTATTGCATCAAAGCAGCTGTACCAAAAAACTAAAGAAAAACTTATGTTTGCCAAACATAGAATAAATTTAGATATAACCTTAAAGTTGTAGTATAACTACCACTGGAAAGCCCAAGTTCATAGTATTTTACACAATATAATGACAGCAAAAGACGTTCTTTTGTTCATTTGTACTCCCATCATACTTGTGTATTTTCAACGTTTACAAGCAGAAAACAAGTTTATGGTTAAGCAAGGACTTATCACTTTTGGGAACAGTGGTTTAAATGTATATTCAGACATTCACACGTCATTGCTTTCAATAGTAAGTTTAGTACTTCAACAACAACACACCAGGTTGAGAAAAGCTACGTACATAAAGGCATAACAGATATAATTAAATCACTCCAATAAATGCTTATGGAACAGCACAATAGATCACACACATCACATAAAGTACATAAGTTTATAATAATGAAATGTGTAAAGTGTCGTCTTTCTAACATTATTTTCAGATTTCACACTGTAGTCAGAATGTGTCATGACAGTAAAAATAAATGAAGTGTTAATGCTTGAAAACATGTGATTTGAAATGTTACTATAGTGAAAGTTTATAATAAAATCATTGAAAGAACTCAAATGAGTCAATAACCTGCCCCTCGCAGTCATTTCATCACATTTGATTATTTAATAACTTTATAAAATGATCATATGAATGTAAGTTAACAGATAACGTGTCAAAAAGTATTGCTGAGGTCAAGTGTTGTTGTTACAGTCAAATCATTTTGAGGAGAAAAGATCTGTTTAATGTCAATATTGTTTGTATCAGACTGCGATGATGTCTGTCGCTCCCTAAACCTTTCCTTCACAATTTAAACGCGAAGAATCCTGGCATTGTCATCTTGCAATATGCCAAAACATCAGGGAAGAAAAAAATCCATTAATGGAATAACTTGGTCATTCAGGTAGTCAGCTGACCTCATTCTTTGGAAAAAGAACGTTGCTGAACCTGGACCTGACCAACTGCAGCAAACCCAGATCATAGCTCTGCCCAGGTTCTGAATTATTTACCACCGCAATCACCTGAAACATGGAGTTATAGGGTCCAGATTTCAATAGAACATCTGGTGGAATGTTCACAATAAAACCTCAATGTGCTTGATAAGGTGAATCATTGCAGTGTATCAGAACACGTCACAGCCACAGAACACGACTACACGACACCTCCTTCTTCAGCAGATTCATCTCTGACAAGCCACGCAGAACCTTGCAGAGGTCTGACACTTATTCAAGATACCAGAGAAGGGACGCCCACATGAATAGAAATAGGACATGAGTGTTAGAAATAATTCAGGTACATATGACATTTTTAAAGTCCTTTAGTTGGAAAATGTTTTTGCTGGACATGAAATACTGTAAGTGTAGTCACATGTGTGTGCTGTAAAAAGAGTGGCCTTAACATCACTTCTGTCAGAGGATTATGGATTCCCTGTTAAAGAAGAAAAATTAAATAACTACTCAGAGGATGTTTATGAAGTTTTTAAAAGCTTTACTTTCGAGGTCACGGCACGGGAAAAATCATTTCTTGTGTGTGAATGGGATTTTATGACACTCCAACCCCAACAAAGGTCAAAGGATTGTCATGCTGTATACACTGTCACCTATTCAGACAAAAAATGAAAAGGAAAGTGATAAACGTGTAAGAATTCTTTTTTCCTGGCCTTGAAGCAATAAAAACACAAAAATACGACTGAGGTTGTTAAATTAATTCATGCAAAAGTTGAAATGTTATTTTGTTTCATTTATTGATTCTTTCTTAAACTCAGTCATAGGCTTGTTTAGTTACGTGCTATATAAACACTAACACATGAAAACAGCTGGGGCCCGTTTTAATAAGGAAGTTCAACCAACACCGAGTTAAAATTTGAACTCTTGAGTTGATTTACTCAGACAATCGCTACTCTGAGTTTTCAGTTTCCATTGTCGCCGGGTCGTTGTCGGGGTCGATCGATCAAGGAAAGTCTAAATTGTCCCTGTCTCAGGCGATTGTCTGATTACTCAGACAATCGCTACTCTGAGTTTTCAGTTTCAGACCAGCTGATTTGAGTTAGTTCAATCCACTCCGAGTAAGTTCACTCTAGGTTATGCGCGTGCAGCATGGCCATGAAAAGCCATCATCAATTGAGTGAAGATGGCAGGATTCACCATGGCAACGGGACATGACAAAAAGCGCTCTGTTCCTTTCTCGCCAATCGAATTGAAGGTACGGTTACAAGCGTACGGTGAATACGAGCACATATTTAGAAAAAAGAGCAACACAGCCGCAGCAGCAAAAGAAGAGAGTTGGCGTGGGAGAAAATAGCTTCACGTGTTAATGCGCAAAGATTATATGTCAATAACTTTTATATTTATTTTATGAAACTGTGAGAATGGGAATTATATTTAACTCTCTCGCTCCGCTCTTTCTCTCTATCTCTCACTCTCTCTCATGTAGGTGCAATTCTTCTGCAATAAAAAGATCTTGGTGCAAAATGTCCATCAGTTATGAACACTTGGGTTTGGAACGACCCTTCAATATGGCGTCATGATTGTTTTTAAGATGGTGATGGTGGTCTAGTGCAGGGGTTTTCAACCGGTGGTCCGCGGCCCCCTGGTGGTCCGCGGTGGCATTGGATGTGGTCCGTGACATGCATTCCAGCCTACCTAATTTCTCTATTAAAATCACTTTTTTAACACTTTTTTTCCATAATTTATTTTTCTAAACATTTCCAGAATATTTGCGCATTGGTGTGAATACTAAATTTAATGAAAATATTTAAAATAATTTGAGTTTGAGTTGAGATTCAAACTGACACAGGATAGGCTAGCTTTGCACCTTTCAAGTCTATCGTATGCTTTGCTAACATTGTGTTTTGCGTCCCCAACGTCATATACGTATGGGATCAGAATTGTTTCATTATTCTGTATAAATAAACTACGATTCGCAAATAAATATAGACAATTTCACAAACATTTTTTAAATCCACATATGCACAAAAAGCGAACCATAAATACATGTTAGACGTTCCACAAAAATAAATGGAATTCACAAATAAATACAATGAGATTTGCAAATAAAAATTATTTACAAATGTATTTTAATGATATTTATTTGTAGATCGCCTTCCTCACATTTGTGGATCGCTTTCTGCACATTTGTGGATCGCTTTCTGTGCATTTGTGGATCAGTGCACGCATTTGTGGATCAGTGCACGCATTTGTGGATTGCTCTCTGTGCATTTGTGGATTTTGAAACATTTCTAACGTCAAATCGGCGCACAATCCACAAATAGGTGGACTCCGCCCACTATATACGCAAGACAATGGGTTAACTTCCGCTTTTGTTGTCCAATAGGCCACGTTCTAACTTCAGCCAATCACGTTTCGCTCTGCACTAAGATTCAAGGAGATAACATGGCGACTAATGGCGGTCTAAAATGAGTGTTATACTAAGAAATGATAATGGCCTCTTCTTTATACTATGTAATGATTGCTTGTGTTCAGATACGTTGTCCGTATTGTTACATCTAGGCTGTATATAAACGTTTATGACTTGATAACAGCGTGCACGGACTGGAGTGGAAAATCCCGGTGACGGAGTCGGGACTGATTTGGTCTACTGCCAGCCGTTTTATTTAGTTTATGTACCAATGGGCTAAATTCTGATTTTTTGTAACCGTCGGTGTACTACCAGTATAACGATGGCAGAATTAACGTGAGGGGAATCATCAGCATTGTGAATTTCTATGTCATTCATAATTCAAAATAAAACGTAATTTCATCAGTCATCTCGGTTTATCCCATTCCTGAATGATCTCTGCTGCTATCGCTACACTGTTCTGTTTACTATCTAACTCTCTGCCAAGAAGGATGTCGATTCTTTTACTATGATCTTGTGCACACAATATATTCTTAAATTCAACCCCAAAAGTTAAAGATGTGAGACTATACAATTTTTGTTTTCGAACCTTACCATAGTAAATATTGGTATAGGCTACAACTGCAGATAATCAATTTACTGTAGTTAATAAAAATGGACGTGGCAGTGCTCTCAGTAGCGTGTTATACGATAGCAGCAGAGATCATTCAGGAATGGGATAAACCGAGATGACTGCAGAAATTACGTTTTATTTTGAATTATGAATGACAAAGAAATTCACAATGCTGATGATTCCCCTCACGTTAATTCTGCCATCGTTATACTGGTAGTACACCGACGGTTACAAAAAATCAGAATTTAGCCCTTTGGTACATAAACACAATAAAACGGCTGGCAGTAGACCAAATCAGTCCCGACTCCGTCACCGGGATTTTCCACTCCAGTCCGTGCACGCTGTTATCAAGTCATAAACGTTTATATACAGCCTAGATGTAACAATACGGACAACGTATCTGAACACAAGCAATCATTACATAGTATAAAGAAGAGGCCATTATCATTTCTTAGTATAACACTCATTTTAGACCGCCATTAGTCGCCATGTTATCTCCTTGAATCTTAGTGCAGAGCGAAACGTGATTGGCTGAAGTTAGAACGTGGCCTATTGGACAACAAAAGCGGAAGTTAACCCATTGTCTTGCGTATATAGTGGGCGGAGTCCACCTATTTGTGGATCGTGCGCCGATTTGACGTTAGAAATGTTTCAAAATCCACAAATGCACAGAGAGCAATCCACAAATGCGTGCACTGATCCACAAATGCACAGAAAGCGATCCACAAATGTGCAGAAAGCGATCCACAAATGTGAAGAAGGCGATCTACAAATAAATATCATTAAAATACATTTGTAAATAATTTTTATTTGCAAATCTCATTGTATTTATTTGTGAATTCCATTTATTTTTGTGGAACGTCTAACATGTATTTATGGTTCGCTTTTTGTGCATATGTGGATTTAAAAAATGTTTGTGAAATTGTCTATATTTATTTGCGAATCGTAGTTTATTTATACAGAATAATGAAACAATTCTGATCCCATATATACGTACATAAACGTACATACACACACACACAATAGTGGGTCGCCGATTATTTGTTAGTCAGAATGGTGGTCCCTGACACAAAACCAGTTGAAAACCCCTGGTCTAGTGGGTTAAACCACTGAACTGGTAATCAAAAGGTTGCTGGTTCGATCCCAGCAGCCACCACCAGTGTGTCCTTGAGCAAGACACTTTACTCCATGTTGCTCCAGGGGGATTGTCCCTGTAATAAGTGCACTGTAAGTCGCTTTGGATGAAAGCGTCTGCCAAATGACTAAATGTAAATGTTTTTACTCACCGGCAGTGTTTGTGCTGGGTCATCTGCTTCTGTGAAAAGCCTTTGATAGGAAACTTTTGTTCCTGTTGCCATCGTGAGTTTTGTCATTATTGTAATAGTGTGATAGATTCATTGTCTGTAAGAAAGTTATGGTCATGAAAAACAATTACATATTCATAGAGAAATACTGTACAACATGTGTGTTCAATATATCCAACTCTTGTCTTTTTTGCCCATTAAAACGTTTGGTACCAAATAATCAGATAATGCGAACTGATGTGTGTGTGTGAGTTACTTAACAAAAATGAGCTTCTCCGTCCGCAGCACATTCACAAAGACCATTACCATTACATTTATGCATTTGGCAGACGCTTTTATCCAAAGCGATTTACACTGCTTTATCATATACATTTTACATAGGTATTTGCCAACCTCTGGGATCAAACCCACAGCCTTGCGTTGTTAACGCAATGCTCTGACCACTGAGCTACAGGAAAGCGACATAACGACAGGATGCACAGACCACCATTTATCCAAACATGAATCAAGTGTTCAGTGCTCACGTGTAATTAATTTGATTTATTTCAATTCGACATTGACTCATGAGCAGCTTTCTCTGTAAAACTGATGCCAAACTGCCAATATTTGCCAAAAAAAATTATGTGATTCTAGCATGTTGTCTGTGATGTAGTTGCTATGGGAATATGTACATATTCTACATGTCAGCTAAGGGCACATTTAAGAAAGGTTGTAATTAATTGATTTTAAAAGACGTAATATCTCTATAAACACAGGAGAAATGCGTAGAGAAGAAGTAAACAAATAAAAGATATATGTATTATAAAAGATGTATCTATAGATTTACTGAGGAGTGACACAGATCCCAACCCACAAAAATCGGAATCATGACAAATAATAAGTCTCTACGAGGTACGCTTTGATATCATTTAGACATATTGTGATTGTTTATATAGATATCCAACACAAAAGGGCCATGGATTGGGGTATATCCTCCACTGCTCCGTCAGAATCCTGATCCTTCGCTGCCCGTCTGGGTCCTGATCCGCCGCTGATGACCTGTTTCAAACAACAGACCCCTCCTTTAACATTTCTCATTGCCCGAAGGCGAAAAATGCCAGTAAGAAACATGCAAAGTTTTACGAACATCTAATATCATCCAACATGAAGCCACAATTAGCCTTCAAAGCAGGATGATGAAACATGCAAGCAAAGCAGATTCTTACCTGTAAACTACACCATAACAGGTTGCAATACTATTGCTACGAGATGCTATAGTTCTTAGAAACACTATTCAGGTCGACGGTACATTTTTTTTATCCTTCAAAACGGACGCCAAAATGTCCAAAAGGTTCATTATACGCAATACTAACCAAAACGGAGTCTGTTAAATTATATTAATAAAAGACCGTTAAAAACAACATCAAACAGCATTCAAACCTTCCGACCTCATTAATTATTCAAAGCATCAGCCAATAGAAAGTCTCCAAAAGCAAACCCCTCAATAGTCTTATATTTATGCTTTCTAAATTGCTCAGTTTGTTTTAATAAGATCATACACTACACTACTATAACATCCATCAATTATATTTGAGGGTTCTTCAATATTTTGTGATTTCTTCATAGAACTGCATGTTTTTGGGCACATTTCTGTATCGACGCATTGGATGTGAGTGAGCGATTTAAGGAAGATTCGTCTTTGACAACGACTATTTCGAGTTAGTGCAACACAATAAATGAGGAGAAGTTTGGAGACATTATTGACACTGTGGGAGACGGAAACGGACATAAAATGAGAAAGACACAAGATGGCAGCAGCTCGCGAATTACAGCGAAGCAAACGGGGAACTATTTAAAACAAAGTAATGTTACTATATACATATTATGCATTTAAAATGTGTGTTAAATGTCTGAAAAGCATCATCCATGATTATGGGAATCGTGTAGGATTCTCAAATTGTGTCATTGTGAACGCGGCTTGAATGTGCACGCGCCAATTACACTGAAGAACGTTACGATTTAAAAGTCAAAGCCATATTCGTGACAAAAAACAAATCTCGAGTCTTTGTACGATATCGTTTACTTACCAAAGCAGCACATTGAGTCTTGAATATCAAAACGAATCGTATAATCCACGACGATAAACAAACCGTTTGTGTTTCTCTTCAGAATGAAACTACCGGAAGCAGTAATTGATGGACAGACGGAAGCGCGCGTGCCGTGTTGACCTCGCGCGCATCTTCCGATGCTAAATCAGTATTGCACTACAAAAATGCTCTTATTAAAATAAACCCCGAGTATACAACAGTTAAAACAACAACATTTTAGTTATTTAAGTCACAGTTTGTGAAGAAGTAAAATAAATAAGACTTCCCTTATTAATTAATAAACTGCTCTATTTTAAGCCGTTTTTGTTATGTATTGATTTCTGAACGTATTTTGCCTCAAATTTAGTGTTTCAACCAATAATCATAATATTAAAGAACTAAATTAAGTCATAAAGAAAGAAAACGACCAAAGTGTCATTTTAAAGTGCTTTTAAGAGTTCAATGTATTTAAGATGTTGAAGATCCCCATGCAACACAGTCAGTTCACATTTATTTCTGCTGAAGAGATTAAAACAACACCATCAGAAGATGTGTGAAGTTATACTGATGGATAAAGTCGTTTGTGTAGGTTTTAGGGATTTATAAGATCTTATTCACATTTCATATGAATACACGGCACACTAGGACATTTTGGACTATGAGGACATTTAGTCCAAAACCAAACTCAGAGGTGCCAATGCACTTAAGGAGTTAATCTTTAAAATGCCTAAAATCCATGTAATGAGATGATAAGAGTCGCATGTTGAAGCAAGTTGAAAACTCTGGCATGTCGGCAATAACAATTGAAACTT
This sequence comes from Triplophysa tibetana, assembly GCA_008369825.1. Lineage (NCBI taxonomy): Eukaryota > Metazoa > Chordata > Actinopteri > Cypriniformes > Nemacheilidae > Triplophysa > Triplophysa tibetana. The sequence continues at coordinate 2,196,154 of CM017901.1, read as the reverse complement.
CCATCTTTCCATCTGGCACTTCCCTCCCCAGCCAAAACTTCAACAAGTCCTTAAGGTCCGAGTTGGAAGCTATAAGGTCAATAAAAAAACAGCATTCAGTAGAGTAAATTTGTGTACAAGTAGTTGTGTTACCCAACTATCAGTACTAGCTGTTTAATAAAATCACCATCCACTTTCCTGCTGGGGAAAACAGAAGACTTCTCCTATTGTATAATAAAAATATAATTAAAACATAATGTCTGAAGTGACTGAATATTAAAATAATATTAAGGACGTGAAATATCATTAGAATTAACCCAGTAAGTTAAGGAGAATTCATTTCTCTCATTCAAAATAATACAGATGGACCTTTCACTACATTGTAAGTGTAAAATTCAGCCTCAGGTTGCAGAATTTATCAGTTGTTCCAGGCATTAATCTCTTTAAATGGATCCCATAAAGGTGATAGCCAGTCCCAACTCAAATCTCCTAGTATCATTAGTTCAGATTTATCACAGTCATGAAACAAATCTTAAAGTAAAGTACATATTTCACATGTAGAATATGAGGGTGGAAAGTTACAACCTACCACCATGATGTCAGAGAGACGTGAAAGATTTAATTTTAGTGCTAATAGTTCTATTCCCATTGGTTTGCTTAATGACTGTATGCAGAAACAGTTTCAATTGTTTTTTACGTATATTGAAGTGAAAGTGAAGTGAAAGTGACCTATTTGTCAGGTATGGTGACCCATACCCGAGATGTGACCTCTGCATTTAACCCATCCAGTGACTAGTGAACATACGCACAGCAAGTGGTGAACACACGTACACCCGGAGCAGTGGGCAGCTATCAGTGCAGCGCCCGGGGAGCGTGTAGGGGTTAGGTGCCTTGCTCAAGGGCACCGCAATCGTTACCTGCCGGCCCTGAGGATCGAACCGGCAACCTTCTGGTAACGAGTCCGACTCTCTGACCATTAGGCCACGATTGCCCCGATATTCCGACTAATCCTCCTTTCTTAACACGATCCGATCTAAAAATATTATAAGCATCGATGTTAATCATATTGTTTGTTATCGATGGGTTCAACCATGTGTCTCTGTTAAAACCATCACATTTGCATCAGTAATATCAGCCCAAATCTTTACATTGTACATTTTGTCAATTAAACAACGCACATTGAGTTGAAGAAAGCGTAATCCTTCCGAAAAAAAGCTTTCAACTCAGGGGAAGATCATCCCGGCATATCCAGATCCCCTCTAAGTGGTTGTTAATAGGCCTCAACCCCGTCCCGGTGTGCAAAACAGGCCAACGCTCCCATAACCAGGACACCGATGTCTCTCTAGTGCAATACTCTATGCCAAAAGACACATCTGCTTCCGGCTTCAAAATTATGCCGTTGCACAGGCAAATCCATTGGATAAATAGCCACATTATAAAATAATAATATTACGTGACTAATCGTCTTAAAAAAAGATGACTGATCAGACCCACTTGAAAACACAGACAAACACGTTTATCAAGACTTAATACACATACATTTTGCATCTCAAATAAACGTGTCTTGATTTAGGTTTTCTTATATTACTGTTATCTTAGTGTTTTAGTCTAGCCAGTAGTCTTACATAACCTTAAGTCAAGTGCATATACGCAGCATTTTTAAAGAATGAATCACTTCATTATGTCTGAATGAATTCTTTCCATTAATTACATTTTTTGTGGTTTTCGTGGAAAAGTGCAGTTGACAAGGGAATGATGTTTATTCCATGTTAAACATACAACGTAACAATAGCCTAGTAATATTAATTGCCAATTTGAAGGGCCAATTAAAAAAATGTTACTCGGGTGCCACCTATTGGATTTAATATGAATCACAACTCATTTAAATTCTGATGCATTATATATTGATCTCATAGTCCGTCATATATGTGATCGCTCAAAATTAACGAAACAAAAGGTTTATGGATATCCTATATGTAAGTTTTGGTCTTTGTTTTTCTAAATTGATTAAATTTGTTGTATGCATGTAGATCTGCTCTCTGCCTAGTTTCTGCTTTGTGACACTTTGTGGCATGTATTGTATTGTTGGTGCAAATGAAGGGCTTATCAGACTTATATTTATGAATGCAGGTGGGATTTTGGACTTTGTGTTTTGTTTTAATATAATTTTGTTGTAAATGTCTTTAAACACCAATAAAAATATTAATTTATTTAACCTGAGTTTCTGTATACTTTCAGTGTATTCTATAAACAAATACACTTTTTTTCTCTAGAGACGAATCTAATAAACAATTTCAGGCATATACACTAAAACATAATTGTCAGGTTAACCGTTGCCTTCTTGAGCATCAGGGAATATTTGTCTTTTTTGTTCAGTAGCTTCATTGTCCTCTGTGTTGTTGTGTGACGTTGAGTTTTCTTTTCTCTTATCAGGTAGAGATAATGTTTTGGCGCAAACCGATTTTCCCAATTTTGTTCTTCTCAGTACCGGTTGTGGTTGCCGTAGTTTATTTATCTCTATTTTTTTGTCAGATATATATATAAATTACTTTTCCTGATAATCATGTAATTATTAATCTTTACTTTTGTAGTTGTTGTTTATTTGCTGGAGTTTAAAAGACAAGCTTATTGTAATAAACTCAAGTTTACCCGTTTTTTATGGGTGGTCTGTCTTATTCTCTTACACATGTATTTTATGGTGACAATACATGATTGGCCTGAAGTTTCATTTCTTAAAATCCCCTGTTTATTAACTGGCCAAGGAAGGGTTGTAACAGTGTAAAAACATCAATCTTAACATCATAGTCACTGGTGAACAGGGGTCAAATATGCAGATGTTGAAAGAGCGAAGATGTCCAGTACCTGGAGGATGTTTCTAAAGACACATCTACATGACAATAACTTTTAGTAAACACAATTCACAATAAATATCATTGCATGGTCACCAAATGAGAGAATCAATAATGAGCTGATGGACCAAGGAGTTTTCTATTAATGAACCAAACATGGACAACTATATTTTAATGAAAAAGCAGCAAATAGTGAATCTTTTCATTATTTTCCTGTTTTTAAGATGTTGTTGATGAAACTATAAATGACTAATTAACGTAACACTGGTGACTATGACTTTTCTAAGCAGTCAGACAATCAGGCGGATGTACAATAGAGAAGCTGAATAGAAAGTTTGAACTGACAACCATGATATGCTAAGAACTATGATATTGACATTGAGTTCTTTTTACACATATGATGATATCATAAATAACACAGCACTCATTTATAGCTTTGCCAAGACTCAATGGTAAAAACTCTCTCTCCATCTCCCCCACAATCGGATTTTGGGTGATATATTAGCCAGAAAAACTGAAAACACAAAATACACAAAAGTCAAGCTTAATTTCTATATAAATAAATAAATAACCATAACAAATGCACCACACACTAAACAGCTTAAAGACCTGAACAAACAAATAGCAAAGAAATAAAACACCCTAGTAACCAGCTTAAACACCTTAGCAACACCTAGCAAACCGCCTATAGAGCCAACCATCTACACTGTTAGAAAAAGAGGTACAATACAGGTCCATTTTTGTTCCCTAAGGTACAAACTTTGCATATGTACCCTTAAAAGTACAAAAATGTATCTTTAAGGCACAATTGTGCACCTTTAAGGTACAATTATGCACCTTTAAGGTACAATTATGCACCTTCCATTGTACATTGTAGGCTTTCCGATGTGTAAGGTACATATTTGTCCCTTACATATTTGTACCTTAATTTTTAAATGTAAAATGGCAGGAATTAGTGGATGCTGAAAATGTCATCTCTCGATAATAAACACAAGTTAACCTATACTATCAAACTCAATAACTCAATAATTGTTAAACCAAATTAACTGTAAAGTTTTGAGATATGGGCAAAACAAATCAGAATGTTTTCTTCTTGTGTGTGTGTGTGTGTGTGTAGTGTCCCTTTGAATCATTTTTAATCATGTTAATGAGGATTATGTAATTATTTATATTCACAAACAGTATTGAAGAATTCGGTTTTCAAACCCTTTACCCTATTTACATTAGAATGAAACGGACAGATAATTGTTCTATTGAAAGGATATAGCTACAGGCCAGAGCTCGACTCGGCGGAAGCATAAATATTGCAGCGCGGAAGTATACATGAGTGAATCGACAGTGATTCCAACTGTCAATCTCTGTCAGTGTCGATCAAATTCGGGAGGATGGCACTTCGTCATTTATCCACGGAGGATTTAATCACGGAGTTATTTAATTTTGGGATTGAGGTCACTGAAGAGGAGAGAAGTAAATTCAAAGGTAAAGTATTTAAATTTTTAATCGGTGTTTGTGGTGTTAATTCAAAGTTGGAAGTTAACGCTAGCCAAGTTCATACTCTGTCAAGATTAGCTTGCTAGACTCGACATTGACGATTGCCATTATTAACGTTAACTAGTTAGTTAAAACATTAGCAGTTTTATGTCTCATATTGCCATTCCACATACTATTATTATAAGTACTATCTTAGCTACAGTTCACCATCGAGCTAACGTCAACGTTAGCTATAAAACGACTGCGTCAGAGTTGGATGAGAAGCGTTTTTGCCGCCGAAAAGTATTGTGTTCTGATTTAACGTTAGCTAGGTCAGAGGAGAACGATGGAAAAAAAAGTTTTTGCCGCCCAACAGTTTTGTTCTGAAATTCTTTATTTTTTAAAAGTCTTTATTTTCTCGTCAAACTGTCTTTAGACCATCTTCGTAAAACCATGTAAGACTAACGTTAAATTACAACATCAGGTTAACTGACAGAACCGACCAACGGTTAACCTCCCTTTCGAGTAGCAATAACGTTAACATTACTAACGTTAGCTGCTGTTATAAAAAATAAACCGATTACCATCATTAATGGTTTTAACTTATTTCAATACTTTCCCCGCTGTCCTGGAAAAAAAATAAGATAGGCCTAACGTTACATTATATTAATATTCGCGGCTGTGTGTGTGTGAGAGAGAGACGTATTTCTGTAGTCTCTAATGAGGTAACGTTAGCTACGCCTTAATACTTTCAATATGTTTTTATATGGATATTAGGGCTTCTCAAAGTCTGGACCAAACGGCAAGCCCATACCTCTAGAAATGAGGGAAAATACCCAATGAATCAAACGATCAAAACAATTTTTTCCCCCATTGACGTACATTAACGTTACATTCTGACATAATGTGCCTTTTTGACATAATGTGCCTTTTTAAATTGTTGTATGCTGTTACCACAGTGGTTGTTAACATTGCTGTTTTTCTTTTGTCTATTGTCTAGATAATGAAGTTGACGGAGAAGCAGTGGACTATGGATTGACTGAGAGGATGGTTTCATACCTCTTTGAAGGATCGTTTAAGAAGCAAGCAAAATTCAACCGATTTGTTCAACAGTGGAAAGAAACCGTGACACTAACCCTCGAGCCTGTCCCGGTACATTCAGAGAAGGCTACACCGGAATCAAGGTACCGGTAACAGTAATGTTATGTCATTGTTATAACGTTAGGCCTAAGTAGAACCATGGAAAATAACTCTATATCTCATAGCAATGTAATATAGCATTAAGGTTACCACTGAATACGTTTTTTACCTGGATCTGAATTCACCTGGCTCTGGTAGTTTATGTAGTCTGTGTAGTCTGAATGCAGGGGTAGAAAGTAACTAAGTACATGTACTCCAGTACTGTACTTCAGACCAAATGTTGAGGTACTTTACTTAAGTCTTTTCTTTTCATGCCACTTTCTACTTTTACTCAGCTACATTCATCTGTTACAGCTTTAGTTACTCCACTACATTCATCTGTTACAGCTTTAGTTACTTTAGTTACTCCACTACATTCATCTGTTACAGCTTTAGTTACTCCACTACATTCATCTGTTACAGCTTTAGTTACTAGTTACTTTAGTTACTCCACTACATTCATCTATTCCAGCTTTAGTTACTTTAGTTACTAGTTACATGTAGTTTATAAAATCTGATGTTTCATTCTGAACTAAACTAGCCGACAATATAACGGCTACAAGTCCAGCTGAGATGATGAGATCATTAAACACAACACAACTGGTTGGATCCTTTACTCTTTCTACAATGGTTTAATAGTTTAACTACATTTTCCTGATGATACTTGCACACTTTTAATGAAGTAACATTTACTCTGCAGGACTTTAATTGTATTGTTACTGTGTGGTTCATTTGCCAACATTTTAAGACTATTGTTTTATTTCATCATAGTCATGCCATCCCATCATCAGCCTTCCCCGCAGTTTTCATCATTCCTAAATTTCCCAGAGATGTTCAGACAAAGTTGGACCAAAAACCACCATGCAAAATGGAGAGATCCGATCACAACAAAATCATAAGAACATTGTATGAAACCATGGCCCTGATCAAAATGTAAGTTTTGCAACCCAACCGGATCACGGCATTTGAGTTATTAATACTATGTCTGATGTTACATTCCTCACCTTCTTTTGCATCGCTGTTTCAGGTTTCCGACCAATGATGAGTACGTGAAAGTGTGTAAGGCCCTGATTTTGAAATACCCTTTCTTAAAGGACAAAGAAGGCAATGGTTATGTGAGTTGACAGGTTATTAATTGCCAACCTTTTATTTATTATACCTAGAGTACTTATGCAGTCAAGATATTAATTATGTTCTCAGCATTTTGATGCACACATTGTTTTCCACCATGTATTTTCATGCTTGTGCTTTCAGTTTTCTGCAACTGGTTTGTATGCTTATTTAATTGTTCTATTTTATATTCTTTTAAATAGCATACCTGGCACATGTCTCTCAAACGTAAGTTCAAATATGAGCGGGTGCCACTGGTAGATGATGAAGAGGTGAGAAGAATGAAACAGAAATTTGGTCATCACAAAAAGCCTTTACAACAGGAAGAAAACACAAGCAAACGAGCCAAGGCATCAAAGGTCAGAGCATCTTCTTTGGTTTGCTGTGTATCTATGTGTGCATGTTTTACACATAAGCAGTGTGGCCCAATGGTTAGCCCCTTAACCCAGCATGGTAGAGAATAGTCCCCCCTGTAAAGTGCTTTAAGTAGCTATGATAAAGCGCTATATAAAATGTAATAAATTATTATTAAGGGCTCATTTTTTATAAACATTAAAAAGGGGAAAAGCAACTGTCAAATGAGCAAATGTTTGTCATCCCTCTGTGTCGTAGGAGGTGGATATTATTGGGGAGGATGATACCTCAGTAGCGAGCCATGTGAAAGTCCTGCAGGACCAGTACCGGAAGACAAAGCCAGATGACCGAATGGTGGAGGAACGGATGATGAGGACATTTGCTTGGAGAAGGCGAGAGATTGCCAATGGGATGACTGTCAAAGAAGCCATTAACAAATATCCATTCCTTAAGAGTCCATGCGGGGTTTGTCTACATTTATTTCCTTACATTTGTGTTGGAGTTCATATTAAATTACTAAAGGCTCTCTTTGAAATGTAATTTTAAAATCCTATGTGACATGTTTCCCGTTTGTTTGTGCTGTATTGCAGCTATTTCAGGAAATGGCCCGGCTTCATGATGAAATGAATATCTGCCGAAGATTCGAAGATGGCTTTAAGGTCCTAGTACCCAAAGTCCTTAGGTTGACTCAAAGGAAATCTCCCCTTGCAGATCTGGCTTTGAAGGAAAGAGAGGCTGCCCTCACCGAAGATGTCCCTGGTAAGTGACTCACTGATCAGCCATGGTCACCCCTAGTGTTGTGGTGCCATTTAAGCTTCATTTCTTTTCTATTTGTCACTGTACATTCACGTAATACACTTCCTTTTTTTACTTAATTTTCAGGGATTGATTTCAGAGCTGCAATCCTGCTGTTGCCGATCCTGTTCAGGGAGAAAAATGACATTCTCGTCATACTTGGGGAGGTGTGTAATTTGCATATACTTTTTTGTTTTTGTTAACATTACCTCCCACAGAGACTGGTAGAATTATATGCATCCCTTGGATGTCTTATTTCATAATACAAAGTTTCTAGCTATCAATGGTGGCTTTGGTGTGGACATGGGGGGCCGCAAAGCTAAATATGGCTAAAAATGCATGCATGAATTTTTTTATGTGTTTAATTTTATTTAAAAGTTCCTGTCTCCAGTAGGGATGCACGATGATATCGGCACAACATCGGTATCGGCCGATACAAGCTTAAAATAACCATCATCGGCAGATATGAATATTTCTGCCGAGGAGCATAGCCGATAGGGGGGCGTGTTTCCTATGCGCACGTAGGGATGGGATTTTTTTTTTTAATGAATGTTTGTGGTAGATTTCTGCATTTTAACTACTTTATGATCTCTTGCAACTTTATGATCTCTTGCAGGATCAGCCACCATCGCCATATCCTACTGTACAACTCGATGCTGTCGCTGACTGGAGGAGTGTGCTGACTCAAAGGGTCCCTGCAGTGGTCAAACTGGATGGGCAGTCAGTCTGCAGGGCGCTTGGTTTGGAGGAAGGTGTTATTGCTGCTTTTTGTGCTTACTTCATCTACAACGTGGTATATCCATCTCGCCTGAAGAACACCCTGATTTTCATTCAGCGATATGTTCTAAAAATGTCTGAGGTTGGTGATAAGCCTCTACCTGTTAGTGTGACCAGGGTACTCAACATTTTAGCTTAATCAACAACCGCAATGCCTACACCATTCAGCTGTCCTAAATGCTCTCGAAGAGCCTTCACATTGGTGAAGTTAATCCAACACATCGGACTTGTTCATGCACATGAGCCACATTTTACCATAACGTGTGGCCTTAACAACTGTCAATCAACATTTTCTAAATATGAGTCCTTTCGACGACATATTTACAGGAAGCATAAAGACATTACAGCCAGACGAGGCACTGCTCATGATATCCAGGAAACAGTAGTGGGCGAGGAGGAGCAGGGGCCCAGTGATGCTGTCAATCCTCCTGAACCTCCTGAGATGAATGAACTGTTAGTGCAGTTTAGAGAGAATCTTTTTGGCTTTATTCTGAAATCGAGGGAAAAAAACCACCTTCCTCAGACTGTTCAACAAGAAATACTGGATGACGTAAATTTTTTGTTTGACTTCTTTAAAGCAAACTATGATGCATTTCTAAAATATCATCTTGAAAAAAATGGCTTCAATGTGGAATCTTGTCCTGAACTTTATGAAGTTCTGCAGAGTTCTGACTATTTTTCAGAGGCATCAAAACTTGTTAGGTCTCCACATATGTTGAAAAACTACTGCAAATCCAACCTTGAAATGACTGAACCTGTAGACTACGCACTGAGAGACCCAAGTGGTCGTAAAGTTGGAAGCTACTCTTATGTATCCATTTGTGATGTACTTCAGAAATACTGCTCTCATGAAGATGTTTGGGATTCTATGCAGAGAGAGCGAAGCTGTGAAAGAGATGAACATGTTCTAACTGATTATAGAGACGGAATTTATTTCAGGAACCACAAGGTATTTGCAGATAATCCAGATGCGCTAAGGTTACACCTATATGAGGATGAATTTGAGGTGTGTAATCCGCTGGGTTCTAAACGCAACAAGCACAAACTTTGTGCATTCTACTACACTGTTGGAAACGTAGGTTCAAAGTACTGCTCACAGTTAAAACATATCCATCTAGCTTTGCTTGTCCGTTACGTTCACGTAAAAAAGTTTGGTTTAGATGTAATTTTGAAGCCATTACTTGATGACCTTAAGAAACTGTCATCAGAGGGACTTAATATCATTGTTAATGGCATGGAGAAGCATGTTTTTGGAGCTGTAGCTGCAATATTGGGAGACAATCTGTCATTGCACATGATAGGTGGATTTGCCATGTCTTTTGGTGCTGGTCGAATCTGTAGATACTGCATGGCTACTCACTCTGAGATGAAAAAGAACTTCAGTGAATCTGATTTTGTTTTAAGAAATGTTGATGTACACAGATATCATTTAGAATGTGTAAAACAAAATCCAGAAAACAAAGGAATGTATGGAGTTCGTGGTGGATGTGTATTTGACCAGTTAGATTACTTTGACGTCACAATATCTCTTCCTCCAGATGTCATGCATGATTTCTTGGAGGGTGTAGCACCGTTAGTATTGAGGCTTGTTGTATGTAAAGCTCATCAAGAAAAACATATAACCATACAAGAACTAAATGAAGAACTAAGAAAGATGTCCATTGGACAAAATGATAGGACAAATAAGCCTGTGTCTTTCTCAGAAAATATTTTACATGGATCCAGTGTTGTTGGATCTGCTTCACAGAAGTGGTGTTTATTCCGTCTACTTCCTTTCTTGATGGCACACAGGGTACCTGAAGGCTGCACTTACTGGCGGATCTATTTATTGTGTCGTGAAATTGCCGACATTGTAATGGCACCGGTTGTAAAAAAAGAGTCCCTTCTTCTTCTTGACCAATTAGTTTCTGAGTTTTTGTGTGGCATGGAAAAAGAGTTTGGAAATGTGATAACTCCAAAATGTCATTACTTGATCCATTATTCTCGTCTAATGTTGTCCTACGGTCCTTTACGGTCTTTGTGGTGCATGAGATTTGAAGGGAAACATCAGTATTTCAAACGGGTAGCTAGTTCCTCAAGGAATTTTGTCAATGTTACATCAACTTTAAGCAGCCGCCATCAGTTTAGACAGTGTTGGGAATTTTCCTCAACTAATATGTTTGGGGATTATGAGAGGGTTATGGGACGCAGTGTTAACACACTGCTACAGTCTCTTCCTTCAGCTCTTAGACATTCCATAACTGTTAGTGAGCGGTACAAACATGTCAATTTTCAGGACATTACACTCAACCGAGTAACAGAGGTTGTGATTAACAGTGTTAAATACCGTGTGGGAGATGTCTTTGTTGTGGGTCATTTGCACTGTGAAAAAATACCTTTGTTTTTTCAGGTCAAATATATTCTAAACATACACACAGATTGGGCGTTATGTGGAAAACTATTAATTCCTCTTTCTTTCTGTCATCACTATTACGCCTACTTGGTGAAATATGAACAGGACTGGACTGTCCTTGACCCTTTTGAGGTGATGGATTTTCATGCTTTGGATACATACTGTGTCGATGATAAACTGTTTGTTAGTATGCGGCATTTATGTTAAACTGTGTTGGGAGGGTTGTAGAGCGTTGTGGGTGAGCTCAAAGTTAGTGTTTTTTAATCCAGAACACATCAAGTGTCATGTAGTTTATCCGTTAAGTGACTCTCTTTACTTTGGTGTGGTGTGCTAAAGTGTTTTGCTTGGTCTTTGATAATAAACTTATGTTTTTCTGCACTATATTGCTGTTCTTATTAGTGATGTTCATGAAATTGAAAGAAGGAAAAGATAAATGATTCCATTGTATGTATTCCCTGTATCTATTCTCTGATATCGCTGTTCATTTTGTTTTTGAAGTGGCAATATGAAGTTGTCAGTTGGTCAATGAAATGCTTCTTAAAAAATGTATTTCATTTTTTTTAAATGTTTTTTTATATCAGACATGACATCCTAAACATTGTGGCATTTTATTTTGGGATGTTACATTGTATGGTTGTGAGATGAATTATTATTGAATCTGTGAATTAAACTGTTTTCCATATATGGACTAAAATAAATGTCTAAAATTCAGTTAGTTGTTGTTTGCCTTTATTTTCTTTCACTCCTTAAGGAATAAAAAGGAACTTTTTTGCCACCTAAGGGTACAAAATGGCTTTGTCACTGGGGCGGTACCTTAATGGGACAAAATTGTACCTTTTTCCAGAGGTACTTTATTATACCTTTGTCTAAGGAACATTATTGATCCTCAAAGGTACAGTATTGGCCCTTAGAAGGTACAAACAAGTAAGGTACAAATTTGCTCCCCTGACTCAAGGTACAATAATGTACCTTTGAGGGTACCACCCCAGTGACAAGCTTTTGTTCCTTAAAGGTACCGTTTTGTACTTTTTTTTCTGAGAGTGTATAATAAACTAACAACACCTAGTTACCAATCAAAATACCTGTTAATCTAGACTCTAGAGCATCATGTCAACACACGGTATAGACAGATTCTATATAGATTCCCGCATTTAACATGCAAACCATCAGCCTCCAACAGCTTTGGTTCGTTTTTTTGTATGTTATATTTTTGCACTGCAAATTGAATCATAAAGGTAACGTTATCTTGTAATATTCTCAAGTCTGTGCGATTACACGCACGTACAAATTAAATGAAGATCAATCATCATGTTAACCCTCATCTACTTACCGTAGTAGCACACCGAGTCTAGATGTATTTAATAATAAAATAATAAAAATGAACTGAATAATCATATAATCCATGAAGACGAACTGTTTGTGTTTCCCTTCCCTAAAAATCCCTAACGCTCCAGCGGAAGTGCCTTTTGAGCTCGCGCACATTAAATGAAGCAGTGAACAAAGTAATTGTTCACTACAAAATCTTTGTAACGAGGTTCGTTTTCATTTGATCTAATGTAAAAAAATGAGATCCTTTTTTTTAGCAATTACGCAAATTAATCATGAGTTAACATAATACAATAGTTAATGCAGCCATGTGACCAGTCACAAAGAAGAAATAAAAGCCTTGTTTCTATAAGCCTTTGTTTAAAAAAAACATATTTACCCATGCATTTTGTATCTTGTTTCAACCATAAATCATAATTGAAACTAAGCCATAAATACAGAAAAGAAGCGGAGTGTTAAATAAAAAAATAATGTTTTTTATAGTGATTTTATGAGATGCACTGAATGTACGGTATAAAGAACAAATGACACCAGACACACTACACAAGTTCCACTGTTTTTTTAAAAAGAGAGTTGCACTGTTCAAACAGGAATGAACTCCACAATAAACAGCACATTTGTATCACACCAAATTATTTTACATTTAATTTCTCTTGGAAGGATGCGTTTTATTTGATGGAATGTCTGAAACGCAGCAACACAAAACTGTCAAAACATACTAAGCCTTGAAATAAAATATTCATCATCTTCTACCTCAGTCCTGGACATCTTGGTCCCATTTCACTGGTTTCATTAAATTTAAAAACAAAGGATAAGAATATAAGCTAATATTGATCCGGTACAGTTACACCAACCAATACTGTGAGTGAACAATAAAAAACATCACAAGTTGCATCGACAAATACACTTCACCAAAACAAAAATCAACTGATTGGATTCATTCCCGTATAAAATTTCAAAAGACAATGATTCAAGACATCAGGAGAGGTTTGCACCACCCATTCATATAAGCTCCTAAATTAGAAAGTAAAATCCAGGCTTACCTAGTTTATAAATTACTTCTTTCTGCTGCCCCATTTATCGATAATGCTTTATAAAAACATCATTTAACACAACTAGCAGGTCGTCTGCTCACAGTAATGCGTAGTCATACAATATAATTTTTACCTTCACTAATCTGTTTTCCGGCCTCATCAGAAGTTCTGTTTATTAGTTATAGTTTAATCATTATAAACACAGTAGGTATTTATACATGTAAATAATACTTGCAAAAATAAATAAACACTGATAAAAATAATAAATTGATTTTTTATGACTGATGAGTTTATTGATTGTGTTTCGTCAATTTAGTTGAGTGAATCTGCTATTTTATTTCAACCGTTACTCCTGAAAGGAGGCTTCTGCAAATATTTAGTTTAGATGTTAAGTTTAGTTCACTGGTGGAACGCAAACACATACAGCAGAGTGTAAATTGTAACTTAATTCCATTCGCGGCAATTCTAATCAAAGTTGAAGTTTATACACAGCTGGTGCAACCGGCCCAAGTCCACCAGACCCTTCACAAACTGAGCTGAATTCAGACCGGTTTAGCAAACCCCCTTCACATTAAACTCGGGTCACTTTCAGTAAAATAATAAATCGCCATTTGTTTCCACATCTGCAGGTATTTAATAATATTCTAAGACGAGATAAACACACATCATCTGGACCTGTGACAGCACTCTGAACTTCAGAGAGATTTTAAAATCAGGTGCAGGCCACAGCAGCGCTGAATCTGAAAGGCACTTGTGAACGCTAGAGGAAGAGTCCCTCCCAGTGTGTTTCAATACAAACTGTCTCGCACACACACAGCTCAATGAGCATTCTCGAGCTGGCCGATGTCCGCGGTGATGTTTATGTAGAGAGGTCGTCTGTTGACGGACAGAATGTTGTAGGAACAGGAATTTAAACCGTCCTTCTTCCACGTCTGAGGAGTCCGGCGTAACAGAAGCATCCTGGGTCGGTGAGAAAAAACAAACACCAAGTGCAATACTCAACCAATCCGCTACTTATTAAAAAATGAGAAACATTTTTTTTTAAATAAATATTGTCTTGGCAAAGTTCCGATGCAGAGGTTATTTAAGAGATTACTGACTGGGACTAAGATTCTCTTCTCTTCTCCTTAACTAAATAAAACCTATGTTATATTAAGATATAATACATGTGCATTTAAAACAACACCACTCTTCTATAACATCAGTGTTTCTGCACATCAAAAATAAAGATACACAAACATCACGTTTGCGCTAAGATCAAAAGTATATTATTGTGACGTGTTACTTTGTTGCCTTTCCTTTTTTAAACATCTCTTACACTTCCACACTTATCAGGTGTAAACATGAATGTGTCACCTTCCACACGACTTACCTGTCTTTATTCACTTGATTTCCGTGGTCTCTCTTGTGAAAGACCATGGTATAACGCGCCACCTCTGCGGGCGGCCGAACTATTGTCATTCTCTGTAGCTGTATCCTGAAAAACATGCTTCTGTTAACTCACCAACAGGAAAAGTCAAATATGTTAAATAAACTTTAGACAGAGTGACATATTGTGTTGTTTTCATGATCACTGCTGTCACGCCAAAGTACTCGTCCTCCACGTATGGTTGTGCAGTTTTCTCTTACCGTATTCGGAGGTCATCGTCCTCTCCGCCCCAACCCCAGTATGTGTTAGAAAAGCCATTCACCCGGTGGAACTGATCCTTTGTCATGGCTGATACTCCACCAAAGTACCCTTTATATTTCAGCCTGCGCAGAAAGCGGCACATTTAACAAGACAAATACAATAGAAGACTTTGAATAAAGGACTGGAGGTTATCACTCACCTGTAGCCGGTGGAATTCCTCCCCACCACTAGATGTTTGGGCTGTTCCTCACAGACGTATAAGTTCTCATCGTTCTCAGGGATGAGATCCACATCGTGGAATATAAAACAGTCCCAGTTGTAATCCTTAAGAGCCTCCAGATAACCAACATTTAACAACTTTGCTCTGTTAAACGTCACATCTCCAGCCTGCGAGACACACACAAACATACAGTTTTAACAGTCTGCAACTTACATTATTATGAACTTTGTCTATTCGTTTCCCAAGAACCACAGTCACCAGATACTCCAGCTCATACACCATATTCATCTAAACATATCAATCACATTCTTATATATTGTAACACAACATTTAGGATAATTTACAAAAGGAGTTTGCATGCTGTTGTTGTGGCAAAAAATAAAATGTACAGCTCAGAAAAGAGAGCCAAGAAACCTCGATGGGCATTATATGCAGAAATGCACTGATTACTTCAACAAAAAAATCTTGATATATTTATTTGTATTATACATAATGTAAATCTATATTTATTTCAAGTTCAAGCTTTATTTGCATTATACATCATGTAAATCTATATTCATTTTATAATATTGATGTTTATATCATTTAAATGAAAAGTTAATTATAATTCTAGTATATATCAGTGTGAAACACGCAGTCAAATTTTAAACAGATATCGAGGAGCAATGACTGTGTTGCTTTTGATCGGTGATGGAGGAAATAACGTGCTGACCACCTACACCGCTGAGTACAGTTTTGCCTACCTGATGAATGACGTAGATGGCATAATGAAGCTGCTGTCTCTGTAAGAAAGGGTGAAGGTGATAGAGGAAGTAGAGCAGGTGCTTTTCTCTGTTTCTGTACGGAATAAGGATGGCAACGCTCTGTCGGGCGGCACACTCGGCAGGGTTATACTGACCCCCCACGACCTCCTGGTTCTCGCGCTCTACCTGCTCCAGCGTCACCGAGGGCTCGAATGACAGATTGAGAGCGCCTCCTGTGGAGAACAACACACAGAAAACCGATAAACAGACTTCCACAAGTAAGTGAAAGGCCCACAAGCCAGGTGCAGTCCTTGACTACAGCACCAAGTGGGGGCCACATTAATGACGAGCCTGAAACTGGCAGACAGCTGCGAAGGGATAAACACACAGTAACATTCACACTGGGGTTCCATGAGATTCCCACTTGTTTCCCTCGGTCTTGCGGTTTCATGGAGTAAAACATTGGCCGTTACTTTCAGCTCATGTTAGAGGGAATGTTTGCGCCCAAAGATCGAAACACTTTTTTTTCTCATTTCACTCCACACGTGGGGCGATTCTAGGATTTTCATTTTAGGGGGGCTGCGCCCCCAATAAGGGTATGATTAAAAAGAAGGGGTTGAATACTACTAACCTTATTGCTATCTACTATTTCATTGTATTCCCTGTATTTCATATATGGGAGTAGGAGTACTGACTGAGCCATATACAACACTGTAAAAAAATTTGAAACATTTAGATGTGACCAGTCACTAGAAAATTTGAGTTGGGAATGTAGATTTTTTTTACGATAAAGACTTCCTCATTCATTATTCACTGTACAAACACAAGTAGACACGTTTCATTTAAAGTAACAACATGAAGTATCAATTTGCTACTTCTATAAATCAATTACTTAAAATAAAACAAATCTAATAATTTTTTAGGAGGGCTGGGCTAAAGCCCCCCTAAAAATGGCCTAGTGACGCCTCTGCTCCACACCTTTCTTACCATCATCTTTCTTATGTAAAACAAAAAAAGACGTTAAGCTAAATGTCTTTGCATCTGGTTTTCCTACACGGAAACATTGTGCTTAAAAAAAACACTTCCTTTAATTTAATGGCAAACACTAACAGACGGACCTTTCCTGGCATTGCAAGCGTAACATTCAGCAAAGATAAAATAATGAAAATACTCAAGCAAAGACACTCACGGAGCAGAGGGGAACGCTCCGGACAGCTCTTTTTGAGGGTCTGCTCCTCTATGCTCGGTATCAACTCAGATTCAAGCTCTCGTCCTGGAGACTCCTCGATGGCATGTACATTTTCAATCGCACTCTCTTGAACCACATCATCGCTGGAAATCGCTGCTTTCCATGCTAAAATGCACAAACACAACACCAGAAGTAACAGAAACTTCCCCCTCCGCATCACTTTGAATAGGGTGGGAAAGACTCCCATGTCGACAGTTCAGTTTGATGAGAGATCCAGACAAGAGCAGCAGAGGAGAAAACCGTGAGTCTTAAAGAGAGACATCTGCCTCTCAGTCCATACAAACACAACTTAATACCACTCCACGTTAATAAGTCACTCTTTATGTTGTCAAGAGTTAGTTTAGACGGTCCAGCAGGTGCTCGGTTGGTTTTTCCACGCTTTTTTGGAGAGGAAAAAGCTTCGGTTTGAGGAAGCCAAGAGAAGTTTTAGTAAATAGCTGTAAAGTGCAAAAGAAAAACTGAATTAGGGGAGTCAAGGTAATACTTTTCAAACCGTTGCTCACACAGCAGTAGGACTATCGAAGTTAACGGCAAAGAGAAGATATTTTGAAGTATGATAGTTTTTACTTCCAATGTATGACCAGAAAATGTCCCAAAAGATGTTGCAGGAAATGTCTAATACATTTATTTGGTATTTAACCAACAAAGATGCCAAGTCCCCTTTCGCCTACTTACATTGTGCCCTTAAAGTGTGTACTGCTTTTGTTATAGAAAAGAATATACATTTTATTGCACCGCACAACACTATTATCCTTTACCGTCACGACCATCAAAATTCAGCCAATGTTTACTGTATACTTGCATTTATTCATTCTGTAAAGCATCACTTAAGAATGTAGCGTAGCGTCACAAAACTCTGCCTACTCGTTGCGAGTTGTGGGTAATATCTGCTCATGGATCTGCACCGGAAACAGTAGACCATCAGGGTACTTCCAGCATACTACGATTTTGGGTATAATAGCTCTAATTTCGAATAAGGTTTTGAATGGCTTGAGGGTGAATATTTTTGGGCAAACTATTCCTTTAAAGTTGTATATTACGTTATTTGTCGAGCTGCCATTGTCGCACTTCCAGGCTGGAGTTACCCAGCCCGCTCCCCTCGGACTTACAGATGTGAAGCAACAGTTTTATTCCCTTTTTCCGTCACGTCTATCCTCCAGTCTCATGTTTCATGTTGACACAATGGCTTAAACCTGCTGTGTGCTTTTCATCATCTACTTCCTGAATAGTCCTGTGTAACAGGACCTTCTTCTGTTCTCCCCATAATTCCCTGCCACGTCAAGTTATAGTAGACAGACACTGCCTTCATATTGTCTCGGGTTGATCTGGCACTTCAGTTAAGTTTAAACGCTCATTAAATACACATGAAACTTTCTTGTCTGATAACAAGAGTGGCAACCCAGCGCATGGCAATTAAGGTTACAGAGATAATGGATAAGGTCATAATGTAGCAGTTATATTATTATACATATATGTGTGTGTGTGTATATATAAACTATAATGTAGCAGTTACTGTTATAAATACAGGTTAATGCAGAGGAAAACATAAAGCACATGTAAATATTAGGGTGATAAGTGGGGGTCTCTGGGTTTAAGAGGTTGATGACCCCTACACGATAGCGATGCTTTATATTTTATAATTGTTGATTTTTATTCGCTGGTATAAATTAATCGTTCCTTCAAATGAGACTCTTAAAAAATAAATAACAAACATGCACTGCTGACACAATACAAAAGCAAATTTGACCTACTAGGTCCACTTTAAACAAAGAAAACACAATTACTATACCTACTGTATTTATTAACATCCAGACAGAAAAATAATTCATTTATATAGAATTTGGGGGAGTGAACATTTTGCCAGCGATAAATAGATGAAGTACTGGTCAGACAGCATTTTCAGCCCTGGCATATTTCACTATAGTTACTTTGGTTTGTTTGTCATACTAGCAGTTAAACCATAGCTACCACAAATGTACTATGGTCTCACCACAATAACCACAGTTTAACCATGGTATTATAGCAAACTAAGGTATCAATCTTATTAAGGTGCATATAAATGCTTCATCACGACTAAAAGACGACTTTAAATATCTCTGATGTGAGTGAATGAAATAAACAAAGCCTGACATTAGGAAAATATTTCTAAGTGTTAAACAAATGATTTTGTAGCTTCAGATTGAGCAACAACACATGTACAGTGAAGACGAGTTTACTTTGATTTTGAAGACTCAAATATTCAAGGCGTCGTTTTTTGGAAACGTTAACTCAACTGTTACCTGAACGCATGTTCGACTAATAAACTGTCGAGTGAAAATTAGCGTCATATACACGCACAATTTGAGGAGACAATTGAGCTCGCGTGACTTTTTAAGCATTTTAAAGAAGTGTACAAAAATATAAGAGGGAAAAGGAAAATAAAGAAAGACTCACCGCTGAGAAACAGCTGCTCTTCTTACTGAGGTGAAGCTTGACACTGCACGCACTTCCGCAAACACCAGCGCCTCCGTGACGTCAGCACGCAGCCAACGTATAGCTCATTTTAAACGTTTCCCTACGCAATAAATCAAGAAGGCGTGCGCTCATGTCAACTGTCAACATACCCTAATGCTCTACTGGAAAAGACAGAGAATGGTGACGAACGGCTATCTGGACTTTACCAAATACATATTTATTGGTAAACGAAGAAACCTTTACACAGACATCAGTAACCAATAAAAATGTGTCTTATTTTATTTTTGCTCAATTTCTTATTTCTAAAATGTAAATACAGTAAACCCTAGCATTTGTAATCAGGTTTTGGGGAAAAAATGTAACACATCATGATAACACCGCCGTTAAATGTAAACTTTCTTATAAATTATTAGAAGTTATGAGCATTTATTTGGAGTTGTTAATTCTTAAAGTCTCGTTTAAATCATTAAAATAACCAAATTCTAAGTTATTTAAATTTGTTCGATTAACTTGTCACATGAAGGAAAAAAATGTGAAAATTTCATAGTTCCAGAGCCCGATTTGTTTATTCAAATTCTAATCTCTTAAAAAATAACGTTTCTTAAAAAAATAACCTGATCCTTAAGCTAAACCTTGTGCAAATTCATGATGCAACCAAGTTTTTAGAATTTGACATGCAAATAATGTTATATTGCATAATCCGGCTTGATCCTCCTAGTGGCATGGCCTTGTAAAATAACAGTACTGTTTAGTGTGTTGACAAAATGTTTGCATGCTCTTCTGCAAGTCGCTGTGGATAAAAGCCTCTGTCAAATGAGTAAATGAAAAAAATATTAACGTTTCAGGATATGTGAAAACAAATGGAAAGTTACACGATGGACATAACACCACAGGGACCTAGTGGCCTTTTTTAAGTGTTATACTGTAGTTCTGAAGGATATGCCCATCATCTTTGATAATCTATAGGACTATATGTCCCATCTCATGACTTCAGAACTCTTTGAGAGCTTTGTGTCATTGTTTGAGTAACTAGTATCTATTGATAACCAATCATGTGACTGATGCAATTAGAAAACCTCGGTTGACATAAATATCACTGTATTTTGAATGTAAGGCGAGCAGCCTGCGGAACTCTTTGAGATTGCTTAAGCTGACTTTTGCTGGCATAACTACAACAATTTTTCTTCTGTAAATTTTCAGCGATTAATTGAATTCCTGACTTTTTGTCTTCATTCATCATATTTGGTATACGGGTCTTATACCGTCAATCCCCCACAGCTTCAATATTCATTTTTGGTTAAATTTTTAATATTAAAATGTATTTCTCTGTGTTTGGGTACCAGCTGGATGAAATAATAACATAACAATAAACAACAAAAACGAGAGTGAAGGATGTAAAAATGCCTTTTAATTGTCCACACAAATTAAAAATGGACCCAATTTAATTTAAATGTTGACCACATTAGTAGTTTTGTGGTGAACAATTCATCTGGCGCTTAAAAAAAACATTGTCAATTAAAATATGAAAAATGTCAAATCAAAATCAAATCCCTTTATTGTCACTCAACCATATGCACAAGTGCAACAGTAGGTGAAAAACCTTGTTGCAGTTCCGACCAACATGGCAGTATGACAGATATGTAGATTGTTTGATGATCAATTAAAAAAAAAAAAAAATTGAACGAAAGTTAATTGAAAAAGTGAATGGCACTTGTCTTGAATGCCTTTGGTAAAACAAAACACTTCCGGATGGTACAATTTTGCATTTGTAAACTTGGGTCTTGGCAGAACTAACATTTCACTACAGGTTGTGTATATTGTTTGTGTGTGACAAATAAAAAACTTGAATCTAAACAGATAGGAGTGAAATCCCATTAGGCATCAATCAATGTATGGTTTTATTTCTCTGTATCTGGCTTACATTTAAGACATTGAGCTGACAGTCTTAGATTGACTCAAGAAGTGTAAGATGTGTGGGGTCAATAAAAGACTTTACTGTGCGTGTTGTGTCACGGTGGGTTGAAGTATGGTTAACTCTCATGCATGGCTAAAAAGTCTGTTCTCACAGCTGTTCTCAAACAGGCTGATCCCTTACCAGAAAACCAGATTTGGAAAACAATCCAGTATAAAACGGAACGCTCATAGTACAATGTCTACTCACAAAGCAGTTCTTGCTTATTTCACAGAGTTCTTTCTAGATTCCTCAAAGCTTAAAGAAAAACTGACCGTTCCGCTTCCGAAGCTCACCCTCGGTTTATTACTTTGCCTGCGTACGGACGGAGACTCGGCTTCATTCCCATTGGTCTTCAGGATGATTGACGAGGAGGGCGACGAGGCGGAGGAGCCGCCCACGCTGCTCGACCTCTTCCTGGAGGCGGAGTTGTGCCGAAGTGTTGCCTTGGCGGCCGCTTTGAAGGCATGAGCCGCCGTGCTGCAGCGAACCTCCTCAGTGGTGTTCCTGGACGGCTTGAAGAGGATGATGTAGACCTTGTTGAAGAAGATACAGGCCAGCAAACTGAAGCTGGAGGCCAAGATGGCGATAACCTCCACCGCCGAGACGAATTTGCCGTACGTGCTGAAGTACGCGGGGATGAAGGAGATCCAGACGATGAAGAAGATCAGCATGCTGAACGTGATGAACTTGGCCTCCGTGAAGTTTTCAGGGAGTTTCCGAGACTTGAAGGCGAAGAAAAAACAGACGGCCGCCAGCACGCAGGTGTAGCCGATGAGGAACCCCAGTGCCATCATGGAGCCCTCGTTGCAGGTGATGAAGATGATCTCGTCGATGTCATAGTTTCTGTAACTCCCTGGCGGAGCGTTGTACAGCCACACCACGCAGATCATGACCTGCACGAATGTGAACAGGAACACCAATAAAAACTGCAGGTTCAGGCCCCACCACTTCCTGTGGAGGCTTGTGGGGATTTTGGCTTCGAACACCAGCAGGACCCGGTTGGTTTTGACTAGAATGCAAGAGATGCACAGCACGAAACTGATGCCGAAAGCCGGTTGCCGTACGCGGCACGTCCAATCCTGAGGTTCGCCGATGAAAATGAGGGAGCTGGAGAAACAACAAATGAGGGAAAAAAGCAGAAGGTACGAGAGCTCCCGGTTCGAGGCTTTCACGATGGGAGTGTCACGGAATTCCACAAAAACACCCAGAACGAAACCCGTTAACAGGACGCCGAGAACTGCGAACAAGGCCAAAGCGATCCCAAAAGGTTCGGTCCAGGAGAGAAACTCAATCTCTTTTAGAAAGCAGGAAGTGTGATTGCCGTTCGACCAGGAGTTGTTGGGACACTTCGAACAAATGCTGGCATCTGAAAAAAGAAATACAACATTTAAAGTCTTACCGTTAGAAAATGGGAAACAAAGCATAATCCCGTGTAGTAAAAGTGCCTCTCAAATTGGGACACGGCCCCCCGGTGGAGGATATCGGTACTGAAGAAAGGTAAGGTCTGGTCAAAATTTTGATGTATTTAAATAAAAACATCATTATAGATTTGTGAATTGTATGCAGTGTTATGGATTAAAAATCTATTTAAAAGTTTACACCATTTAACCTAATCAGAATACTATTTGCAGGTGTTACGGTAGCGCACATAATTCACATGAAACCCTTATTTTAAGTTAATTCCCAGGCCGCTATATGTATAAATGCATGAAAATCAACTCTAATATGCATGTTATTATTTAAAAATAATTTAAAAATGTTTAAATAATAAAACATTATTTAACAATCATTTAAAATAATGTTTAAACAATTTATCATTTATAATATTTAAATTTGATATGTAATAATATTAAAGAATTTAAAATAACATTATTTTTGCTATTTGTCCCCATTTTCTGCCTTTATATTTATTTAATAATCATTAAGAATAATGTTTACATTTTTAATCAATTAAAGACAATTAATCATATTAATATTGTTGAAAATGATATTAATACTTTGTCCTATTAAGTGGATTTAAATAATAATTTATTTTGCTATATATTGTTTTACTCTCTATCATCATACTTTGCCAATAAAAAAAATCTTTATATTTTGTGGCATTTTCGTGCAACTGTTCTATCCCTTCAATCTTAGTCATGTCCCCTGGTTTTGGCTCATCCCTTTACCTTTGTTATTTCTAGATTTTTTTTATTTTAAGAATACTACTTTTGCTCAATTATTAGAACTTGCTCAATGCTATTACCATGGTCACCATATCACATTTCATGTATTATTTCCATGCCAAAAACTCTGTAGTAAAATAGATTCAATGTTAAACAAAATTAAGACAAGTCTACAAAAGTCATCAAGTTGTCACGGCATTTATTAGTCTAACCTTTATGATCGCTGTACTCTCCATCTGAGCATTCAGTACACTCAAAGCAGCATGTGGGTTTGCCGTCAATAATTCCTTTCCTGGTCCCAGGTTCACACTCCTCACTACAGTTAGAAAACGGCACCTGGTAGAGAAGAAACAATTTTGTCTTATACTTGAAATATTTCAGCAAATAGACTATACATGCACACAGGGCGATGCATACTTCCACTAAAATATCAGCCAGTTATGAGCCACTTAAGCTCCCGTAGCAATGAGGTAATTTGCCTCCAAGCTAAAATTATTTGTTTACTAAAAAAACACTTTTAAATTTCAGCGAACCAACATCCCAATAGCCGAGTATTGTTGAGTGCCTCTGTAACCAAACCTCGAGTAAAGGCAAACGTTTACTTAGTTTGCATATTTGTAAATGTAAATTGAAATGTATAGCTCGAAGGTTTTCCTCCTTTGGGTTGTCGATGAATGATGTACTGTTTGGATAAGTTGTTTTGCATCGCTGACATAATTGTTCCCTATGGGCTCTACGTGAGTTGGCCGAGACACAAAGTGGAAGCGATCGTGCAATAGAGTCTTTACCACTGTTAATACTATAGTAAAATTCACAATACCTGTATAAGAATGCTATTTGCACAATCAAACTTCTTCCTTACAGTCTACGTCGCATTGCGTCACCAAAGTGTGGACACTAGTTAGGAATACTGTGATGGTTTGTTGGTGTTTGGTAAACGTCTTAAGTCCAGACTCACCTCAGTTAGATGGCAGTTCCACAGTATTCTTGTCTTGTCTATGGAGAGTTTGGCCCCGTTCTTGTGATGTATGCTGTAATAACCAACTTCTTCAAACACAACAGATCCGTCCTCAGATGAGCGATGCCAGTTTACGATGGTATAGTTTGCTGACACCTCACTGGCATTGTCGAAGCGCACCCTCTCGCCCATGCTGTTTACGAAGTTATGGTGTCTCAGTTGTTTCAGAACCTTGAGGATTTCAACAAATACATAAGGCATGCAAGTAAATATCAGCAGGATTTAACTATATTTAATGTTAAAACGAAGCCCTCCTGCAGCGTATTTTTTTATTAGAAGCTTTTTGGAAATATAAATGTCTTGCAAGCATCTTACCTGCCACGCCTCAACTTTTCTAATGTCTGCACAAGAGCCGTTAGCAAACAATCCTTTCCCCGGAGTACAGTTGAGGATGTCTTGAAGGGCCTGCGCTATGGCATAAACAGCCACATACACGTTATAAGAAATTCTCAGATGCGTGTAGTCCAGGTATGGCGTCTCTACGCTCGCGATGTCTTCTTCTCCAGTGCACAAGGGTCTGAAACTCGTACTGCCATTCTCGCTGTCCTCGTTCCTCAGGCTATCTTCCAGGTAACAGTTGAAAGTCTCCTCCCAAAACTCTCGCACAAATTCAATATGACTGGACTGCTTTGGATGCACTTGCTGTAGGAATTCTTTAAAGCCAGGAATCTTCCCAGACCTCAGCACAAAGCCGATGGTTCCTCCCATGACATCCAGATACTCCGGCTTGGCCACCAGACTGGAGCTGGCCCAAGCTTCGCTCGCCAACCAAACCCGGTCCGTGACGTTTCGCCTCACCATCTCTTTAACCAACGGCTCAATGTCCGGGCCGCTGGCGAACACGGCGATGACCTTGGCCGTTGAGTTTTCGATGCGGTCCGCAAGCCGGCGAATCTCTGCTTCGTCGGAATACTGCGAAATCAAAACGTTGAGGTCGATGCAGATGTCCCGATGAAACATTTCGTTCTCAAACTTTTCGATCCCCGGACGGCCGTATTCGTCGTCGGAGCCGATGGCGATGACCCAGTTCCACTGGAAGTGGTCGATGATGGCCGCCATGGCGATTGCTTGGTACTCATCTGTAGGGATGGTTCTCATGAAGGATTTGTATTGATTCTTGTTGCTCAAAAGGCGACTGGACGAGGCGTAGCTGATCTGAAAAAGGACACACGAGAAAGACAATTGAAACACAGTTGTCTCCATTGGAGTTTCAGGAAAGATCTCAACAATGTCTTAAACTGAGCTCAGATGTCAAGTCTCAAACATTTCTCATTAAATTCTTGGTTGTATATGAGAACTTTTCGGAGAAACATCGTTGCTTAGATGTTGCTCTTTCACTGCTAGGGAGATTTAACAGAGTGAAGAGCAACATCTAAGCAACGACGTTCTCCATTGAGAAAGAAGACATTAGCAATAAATGATGCCTGTTAAAATATCCAATGCATTAAATGGCATTTGCATACTTCCTACTAATTATTAATCTCAAAACTATAAAAAATATCCATAAATTATTCATCAATCCAGAGCAAAAAAACAACCTGAGGAATGTAGAAGAGGCCAACGAGGTCAGCCACTGCTGTGGAGACTGCCGATCCGGATGCCCCAACCACCGCGATGGTCGACGGGATGTTTCCCGTGCAGTTACAGAACTCATCCAAGTTGAGCGAATCAATTTTATTTTGCGCAACGAAGCTCAGCGACGCCTCCAGAGCTTTAGAGACGGTGTTGCACGTGTCAAATATACGGTAACCGAGCGTGATGTTGGGAAGAAGAGTGGAGCTGTTGTTGATCTCCTCTATAGCGAAAATCATGGCTTGCAGCCAACGGAACCCACGAAAGTTATATCTGCAAAACAGATATCGTATTATCGTCACACGTGAATCGAAATATTGACTAAAAACAAAAACAAGATCTCCGTGCAAGAGTTGTCTGTTTAACACCAACACTGAGCATTTGGAGTACCTCACACACTCCGTTGACTCCGGCCTCGCTGCCAGATCTTGATCTTTGGAAGCCACTCCAAAGTGTATAGGAAAAAGCCCTCCCAGCAGTATGTCACCAGTCTTCTGAGCTCTCTGATATGGCCCGTAAGTAGAAATGACACAACTGAAGCCCATTAAAACCAGAGAGTGCAGGTAAAACCTCAGATAACACTTCATTGTTTCAGTTGGTTTCTGATGTGGTCTTCATGAAGCGAGGCAGATTTTTGGACTTCTTATATTCCGTCTAGAGTCAAAAGATCATTAACAATGTAACTACGTCGACTGTTGATGGTATCAAATCAAAACAAGGGTGTTTACTCACAGCTTGGATCATACGAGGGTCTGTTGGTGGAGGCGTTGATCGTTCCCGTCTGTTCTCCAGTAAATGCCTCTCCTGTTCATTACGAGTTTGTGATGGATCGAAGAAAATACGGCCCATGAAAATATTTTAGAGATGACAGTGATTGATTTTTTGATTCACCACACACTGTTTGGTTGAATGCTTAATATTCCTAAAGAAATACAGGATACTTAATAGATGTATAGGCAAAGCATGTTTACATTCACTAGCATGACTACCACACCACGGTGTGAAATACGCTGTACATGAAATGCACACTATTCACATTTTTTCCATTAAAACGTAATTTTCGAAAACGTCCAGTATAGAATCTCTATTATCGACAGTAAAACGGATCAAATAAAAGGATAAAAGTGAACGCATTTTGCAGCAGTAAAAGTGAAAAAATGTTTTGTGTCAGGATGTATGGTTCCATAAAGGACCTTGAATAACCTATGTGGTGGAAAAATGTTATATGACTACACAAAAAGAAAGAAAGGCTATTCAGACCGAAGTACTTTTGATGAAAAACTTGTTGTGACATGACCGCATGCAATTGCGTGTGAAATTTAGCAAATACCATCTGTTATCATTATTGAAATAAAAAACACGAGTTATTTGCATTTTGAATCTAATTTTTTGATAACAATAACGTAAATAACGAAACGATTGCAGCCAACAAGAGCTCGGAATAGATATGAACTCCATCTCAGGGTGAGCCCTCAAGAAGCTGCATGATAAAATGACAAGAGAATATTTCTTATAATTAATATTATTATAAAATTAAAATATATCCTTACATATAACTTACTTCTGACAGTTTCATCTGTCACAGTTAAAGGCTTTTATTTCTATTCTATTCTTCGTATATACAGTACTTTACATTTCAGAGATGATAATTGGGCAATAACTTGAATTCAACATAATTGAATAATGTGAAACCCAGGCTAATGACTTCTCCAAGAGCTAATTGGAGCCAGGAGTCAGCCAACCTGGGGTCCAATCAATGTGATGAGATTGGATGTGTTGATTAAAGCTGGCCTGTCCAATAAAAAACACACACCAGTTTTGAGTTTGCTGTTCTGAAGAAGCGTTGTCTGATGTGAACCATGCCTCGCACAAAAGAGCTCTCAGAAGACCTACGATCAAGAATTGTTGACTTGCATAAAGCTGGAAAGGGCTGCAAAAGTATATCTAAAAGCCTTGATGTCCATGTGTCCACGGTAAGACAGATTGTCAGATTGTAGCACTGTTGCTACACTCCCTAGGCGTGGTCGTCCTGTAAAGATGACTGCAAGAGCACAGCGCAGAATGCTCAATGAGGTGAAGAAGAATCCTAGAGCGTCAGCTAAACACTTACAGAAATCTCTGGCACGTGCTAACATTTTTGTTGACAAATCTACAATAAGGAAAACATTAAACAAGAATGGACTTCATGGGAGGACACCACGGAGGAAGCCACTGCTGTCCAAAAAAAACATTGCAGCACGTTTGAAGTTTGCAAAAGAGCACCTGGATGTTCCACAGCACTACTGGCAAAACATTCTGTGGACAAATGAAACCAAAATTGAGTTCTTTGGAAAGAACACACAACGCTATGTGTGGAGAACAAAAGGCACAGCACACCAACATCAAAACCTCATCCCAACTGTGAAATATGGTGGAGGGGGCATCATGGTTTGGGGCTGCTTTGCTGCGTCAGGCCCTGGACGGATTACTGTCATCGATGGAAAAATGAATTCCAAAGTTTATCAAGACATTTTGCAGGAAAACTTAAGACCATCTGTCCGCCAACTGAAGCTTAACAGAGGATGGACGATGCAACAGGACAACGACCCAAAGCATAGAAGTAAATCAACAACAGAATGGCTTCAACAGAAGAAAAATACGCCTTCTGGAGTGGCCCAGTCAGAGTCCTGACCTCAACCCGATTGAGATGCTGTGGCATGACCTCAAGAGAGCGATTCACACCAGACATCCCAAGAATATTGCTGAACTGAAACACTTTTGTAAAGAGGAATGGTCCAAAATTTCTCCTGACAGTTGTGCAGGTCTGATCTGCAACTATAGGAAACGTTTGGTTGAGGTTATTGCTGCCAAAGGAGGGTCAACCAGTTATTAAACCCAAAGGATCACATACTTTTTCCACCCTGCACCATGAATGTTTACATGTTGTGTTCAATAAAAACATGAAAACGTATAATGTTTGTGCGGTATTAGTTTAAGCAGACTGTGTTTCTCTATTGTTGTGACCAATTTATGAAGAAATCCAAGTAAGCCCAAAGGGCTTTCAAACAAGTGGTCGATCATGTTAAAAGATATGAAATTTTTGTTTCATGGTTTCTCTGATGGTTTAGGGAATGATATCTTGTTGGCACTAAAGGGTTTGTTCCACATCACTAACCTTCCCCCTGCAGGATCTGCGTGTTATTCTGTGGTCAGTTTAGTCACTTCCCAGGTGAAACGGTTCAGCATCTACTACTCATTAGCTCTGGAAATATGCTTCAGCAGGACTCAACTATTCCACACCAAATACTGATCAAGTCCCTGGAAAAAAGTAAAGGGTGCTTTACGTAAGAGAACAGGGTACATGAGCGTCACGTTCTAAAAACTGAAATCAACTTTCCTAGGAATGTTTCTGGTCTTTTATAATGCAAAGAATTGAGACAAAGTATCTCAACGTAGATAAAAATTTAACCACTTCGTTCTTAAGTGGTAGTTAAAAATTTAATTATATCTCTTATACACAAACACACGATGCAGATTTTATAGCAATATACAAAAATAAGTGGTTAAGGCACCAGCCAATGGGAAAAATTTCAAAACCTGACAAGATCCAAATAGGAAAAAGTACAAGAAAGGGTCTTACCTAATTAGGAAACCCATCAATGAGACAAAAGCCAGATCACATCCTTCACAAAATATCAAGTCGAACATTAAATTTCAAATTCTAAAAATGTAATTTCTGCTTTAGTGTTATAATTTTCGTACTCTATTAAATTTGATCAAGTTCCTCCATTCATTCCAAGCGCTGTGACTGTGTGTGTTGTTCCTATGAGAAGAGTGAAACATTAACCAGAGAGGCAGGTCCACTTCCTCTGGTCACTCCTATTTCAATCCCATCAACACGACTAAAAACCAAAGATAAAATCATCCCTGAAGATCTTATAAGAAACCTCTGCTGTATCTTTTCGTACATTATTTTCTATTCAAGAAAGTTTATTTTGAGGACAAACTGAGATATGCGTGCTTCAACCTCTCATGTAATCAATGTAATGAAAATGTTAGCCTTAAGAATATCTACAAACTAGCGTCTTCTAAAACATTGACAAAACGTGCATTTAGAAGTTCTAATTTAGATAGTTACTTACTTTCACAAACACTGATCGGGTACATTTATGACATCATTTGGCTTCTTGTCAGATTCCAGGCTGTCAGGTAAACTAAACACTATTGGCCCTTCTGGGGGGGAGGGGCCACTCAATATAACCCCACCCCAATTTCCTATTTCGGTGGAAATTAAATAAGCACATCAAACAAAGCTGCACTTCAGCGGGTCTTTATGTACTGCTCATCTTTGATGCAAAATGATCCATGGAATGAGTAATGATCATGGTCCAAAAACATTTGTTCTTTAAATTGGAACGAAAGTAGCGAGTAGCGATAGTTTTTTCCTTCATTATTGTGACATACACTCACCTAAAGGATTATTAGGAACACCAGTTCAATTTCTCATTAATGCAATAATGGTGGTGGTGTATTGGTGTGGGGGATGTTTTCTTGGCACACTTTAGGCCCCTTAGTGCCAATTGGGCATTGTTTAAATGCCATGGCCTACCTGAGCATTGTTTCTGACCATGTCCATCCCTTAATGACCACCGTGTACTCATTCTCTGTTGGCTACTTCCAGCAGGATGATGCACCATGTCACAAAGCTCGAATCATTTCAAATTGGTTTCTTGAACATGACAATGAGTTCACTGTACTAAAATGGCCCCAACAGTCACCAGATCTCAACCCAATAGAGCATCTTTGGGATGTGGTGGAACGGGAGCTTCGTGCATCCCACAAATTTCCATCAACTGCAAGATGCTCTCCTATCAATATGGGCCAACATTTCTAAAGAATG
The DNA here is from genome assembly GCA_008369825.1 of Triplophysa tibetana. Taxonomy (NCBI): domain Eukaryota; kingdom Metazoa; phylum Chordata; class Actinopteri; order Cypriniformes; family Nemacheilidae; genus Triplophysa; species Triplophysa tibetana. Next base: position 2,165,005 of record CM017901.1, on the reverse strand, counting down.
CTTTTAGCACCTTGTTGAATCAATGCCACGTAGAATTAAGGCAGTTCTGAAGGCAAAAGGGGGTCAAACACAGTATTAGTATGGTGTTCCTAATAATCCTTTAGGTGACTGTATATCCGAGTGAAAAAACTTCTGAAACGAGAAAAAAAAAGTAGGGCGGGACTTGATTTAGTTCATGGAGTACAGATCGAGTCGTTTAACATAGGGTGTAGATTTATATTCCAGTTTGCAATCTGTCAGTCATTGATGTCCCACCCTCGCGCCATTCCTCGTGACCTGAAGCGAGGAGATGTCGTTTCCAGGGAGGGAGGACGTTTTTGATTAAAGATTATAAATACAAATAATTATTTTTAAATAATGATGTGCACAGATAAATAACTTCTAATGAACACTGCAACACTGTACATAAATTGGAATTGACATTTTTCGTTTCATGCCGACTTTAAATAAGTTTTTTATTTTTCATCACTCATTTGTAAGAGAAGCATATCTTAATTCTCCAAATACAACGCAATCCGTGTCGACAGGGTACAGCTTTCACACTAGGAAAGCAAGTGCATTCTTTCAGCACACTTTTGCAAAAGAAGTTCAAGTTTAAATTGTCAACAAAAAAAAAGGCATTCTAGACAAATCCCGTCAAAACAAGTGCAACTCAAGTTCATCGCATATAACACATTTAAGTGCTCTCACTAATGAAGAAAACATACAAAGATAACCTCTACGTCTCGAACAGTGCCACAACAATACATATTCTCAAACAACAAACTTGTTCTTGGTTATAGAGTTGCTCTTAGTTGCGGTGTCTGCGTGGGCTTGATATCCAATGACAAGCTTCTGTGGAAGGCCCAGACTCTCTTTATACTTCTGACTGCAAAGAACAAAAGACAAGAATTATACCACATTTCCATTTAAAATCCTACAGCTGCATTCTGTTGTCTAATCTGGGTCCTCTTGACATCACACGGCAGAAAGTGATGCTTCATACTTCAAACACTAGGACACAACTTTATAAGCACTAGAAAACGTTTTAGAACAAATCTGGTGTTTGCTGTGGGGATTGGGTCCACAAAGAATCACACAGTAGTACAGGATCTCCTAGCAGCAGTGGACTGCACCATCCTACTGATATGATGCATAATTAACTTCATTAGGTTGCTATGCACAAATTCCTTTTCTGTCATGGCTACGATTCACAGCGGCACAAGAGTGCTTACATGTGACTTAATTTAAAAGATGTTTAGACATTTTATCAGCAGCTAAACCAAGTGATACAAATTCAAAGTGATGGATTATCTTTCGACGGTTTAGTTAAGGTCAAAGCTGACGTTCAAGGACAAACTTATGCTTACCCAATGTATGTAACGGTCTCACAATTCTCCGCATTAGAGGTCCAGATGGCAATTTTGTCCCCTTTGGCACGGATGTTTATAACACTGCCACAGATATCCCGGCTGAAAGAGCCAAAGGTCTCTCCGATGAGACATAAGAGCTGTCACGAAAACAAATGTTTAGGAACATTCAGCATTCCTTTTTGAGTCTATATTTTTGTTTCAAAAACATTTATTATAATTTAAAAGATTGTTAAATTTGGACTACTTTTTCAACAGTTTAAAGACCATTAAAGGGCGGTTTCCCAGAAAGGAATTTGCTTTAACAAAGGCCTTAGTTAAATCAGGCTGTAAACATATTTCACAAAACAATCATATTTTAAAATATGTCAGTACGAGTTGTTTTCGATCAAGACGCCTCTAACATTTAAGTTCGTCTGGGACTAGTGTTAAGCCCTGTATGAGAACACCGCAAAATATTTAATGTAAGAATACAATTAGTTTTAATTCTATTAATGCAGAATGTGTGTATTTCTCAGACCGTCTCCAGCCAGAAACGGTCAAGTTCAGTGTGTCTATGCTGCTTGGCGAGAGTGATCAGCCAGCGGCCGCCACATTTATTGCTCCTGTCCTCCCACATGGGCTCTATGCCGTCCTGCAAAATTAAAACAAAACACACATGTGGGATACCGGTTCAGTGCAGTCTGTTATACAATAAACAGAACAATTTAAGCACATCTGTTTAAGACCGCGAACAATACTTTCAGACAGCATCAATACGCATAATAACAACAAAAGAGAAACAAATAAGTAACACCTGCTCACCTTGAACATGGAGTAGTCGCACCCGGAGGAGAGTTTGCTTGGCGGCTGTATGTTGTTGTGTATTCTATAACAGTGGAAACAGATGAAGTGTTAGATTTAGAACAATGTTAAAAGTGATAGTTCACCCAGTAAAATGATAATTCGGTCAGAATTCCACCCTCTTGTCATTTCAAACCTTTATGACTTTTTGGAAAGTTGGTAACCGAACAGTACCGGCAACCATTCATTTCTATTGTATGGACACAAAACCAATGAAAGTGAATGGGTGCCGGTTAATAACATTTTTCAAAATATCTTCTTTTGGGTTCTGTGGAAGAAATAGTCATACAGGTTTGGAATGACAAGAGGGAGAGAAAATGATGAGAGAATTTTTATTTTTGGGGGAACTATCACTTTCAGTTGTAAGGAATTTTCTGAACGGCTCAAAGGCAGCAGTCTTTTATAATTACTTCGAATGATACAAATATATAATTATATTACGTGGCGTGTAAAAATAAATCATATCGGCTGAAAAAGTATCAGTGCATTCCTAATTTACAGTACATGGTTTTCATTTTCAAAGACTAATTTTGGATTTAAAATGAATTAAGGTGCAACATGACCCAGAGTGCTTTGCATTGAGTGCATGGGGAAAACATCAAATTAAGTGTTTGGCACCAAAATAAGATAACTCTTTTTAAAACATTTATCTTAAATCATGTTTAATATCAATCAAACTGCAGTTGGTTCGTCTCATTTTGGAACCAAACTCTTCAAATAAATCTTGAACTCACGCCCAGAAGTCCTCAACTGTGTCGAACTTCGTGATCAGTCTTAAATTGTCTTGCCACATTTTGCTCTTATCATTCTTGTAGAACCAAAGACCCCATCTACAAACAAAGATTACAATCCATTAAATTAAAAACAAGATAAACATTAATTTAACTTTAATGCGTGTATTAATATTGCATAATATAACGGATTCAACTAAACACACCTGTTTTGTAATGGGTGCTTCATACAGGGCTCTTTCACAATGCAAGTCACAACTTTCTTTTTCTCGAACTTCTTTTTCGATACTTTATCGATCTGTTAACAAAACAATCAGACAGGTAGAAGCGCATCACCGAAACGCCAACACTGCACCGTCACACCGTGAAACTTCTGATGTGAATCTGCATCACTACATAAATCTAGTTTTTAAAGTACCACACATATAACAACATGAATATGACTATTTTTACGTGTTTGTGTTGGATAAAGTAAGAGTTCGCTGTTTTTTCGCAAACTTCACGCTCACCAGCTGTACAGCACACGACGCCATGTCGCTCACGCGCGCGAGGAGGATACGTTACGTGTGCACGCTCTCCACAGCATTTATTGCTTCACGTTTAAGCTTTTAAAATTATTATTTATTTATTCAACATAGCAATATTGTACCCTAAATAAACAAAATTTTGTTAATTTTAAACAACATACAAATAAAGCCAAACAGTTTTAAGGCTTTTTCAAATCTTATTTGTTATTAGCATTTATGTGGTGTAACAATGTAAAAAAATGGTTTTGAATTTTTCTTAACCCTTGGTGCATTAGTGCAGGTTTTTTTTGTTTATGCATGGCGTGCTAGGTTTATTAATGGACAAATAAGCGAGAAAACACGTATTTGGGGGAGAATGTGTAACGTGTCTGGGATAATGAAACTGTTCAAAAACACATGCTTTTTCTCAGGTTAAACTAATTTGATTATTTTTATTGTATAGACTACTGAAGGACTGGGCGAGAACCCACAACCCCTACACAGTTTGTGCTGTTTTTGCGTGGAGCAGCTGATGTAGTTCTGTGAGCAGCACGGGCGACATTTGTAGTTTTAGAGCGCTTCATCTTATCCCCGCAAATGTTTTCTTTTCCAAACAACTCCATGATATCGGTTTTAAAATGATTCATTAATCTGGAGAATAAATATGGAGGCTTCGATGTAATCCAGATTTTGGCCCACAGAGGGCACCGTTTAGTCGAAAACATGGAGTGGAACATCCAGCGATTGATTCATGAAATGTATGAATTGTCTTTAAATTGATCGTGTTGTGTGGTGGGCTACACAACTTAGAAATTTGATATCAGATGAAGTGATGTGATATCTTTTTAGTTTATATACAAATCGGATCAGGTAGGTCGTTACTGTGACGCCAGTTCTGATGTAACATGTACTTGATCTTCAGCTCTGCAGCCAAACACTGGACAGACTCTATCTTTCACATGAAGATGATGTTTGAATACGGCCCCATCACGGTCTTCAGGGCTTGGGTGGCTGACTTTAGAATTCCAAGAATTATTTTTCTGGTCAAAAATAATTTCTTGTTTTGTCAAAATCTTCAAGAAATTGACATGTTTCTGTGTACCCATCTCAACTCGGTTTTAGTGGGCTACTTTCTAGTCTTCATGAAATAAAGTGTGATGGCAGTCAACATTTCAGACACTGATAATGTGGTGCATTCGGACGTCATGTCATCTCCAGATTAACTAGATGCATGTTATATATTATTTCTTAAATTTCATAGTTGCTTCTAAAAAGATGACATGATTGACATTACTGAATCATTCTTGAGTGACGAAGTTGCACAGCTGAGTTAGATGTTTTCTCTTTTGAACAGATTCTGAGCGTTCTGGCTTTGTTTGAGAGTGACTGGTGGCGATGGAATAATGGTGACAGCAGGTGACATGATGATGAGTTATCTGTACTTTTTTTGACTGGCAAAGAGGTGGTTGGTATACCATGCCCATTGGCACATGAGGGGGAATAAACGATGACATAATCTTGACTCCCCCCTAAATTTGCTTGAACAGCAATTATCACAAATTGGTTGAATCAGTAGTTTTTCTTTAAGAGCAAAATCGTGTTTTAAAGTGAATTTATCTGTCTGCGATCCACCTAACTTCTTGGTTTAAAGTCACCCCAAACGGAAGTTGGGATTGATATCTGAATTTGTAAGTGAAACGGCTTCTGAAAATTAGAAATGAGAAAAAATGTAGGGCGGGGCTTTATTTTAGCCTTCCCTTTTTTATTGGTTTGTTGTAAATTGGATCTGGAGGAGAGGGTTGAAAATGCCTGGCCATTGGACAGTCAGTATAGTCCTACATCTTTTTTTGTTGCGTACATCATGTGGTGAAGAGTTGTTGTTCAGAGGGGGAGGAGCTTAACGCTTTTGATTAAAGATTACAAGTGCAAATTCATTTAAAACAATTAATGGTGTGCCCGGATCCTGTTTGATTGCATGGCGGCTTTAAATTTGCTGAGAAGAACGGGACAGAATAACAGCACCAGGAGATGCATTATTAAAGTTTATTAAATAGAAATTAATGATTAGTCTTTTAACCTTCCATCGCAGTTGAGAATCAGAACTTTGATCTGTTTCTCCAGAGCGTTCGCCCCTTAATCGCTTCCTTCAGCAAATAACTGCATCCCTTCACATGATCTGCTCACCTTATGATACTGAGAGTCACTGACTGAGAGTCAGCTTTGTACAGGCAACACTGTTCTTTCAAAAAACAGATTAGAGATTTACCTAACCTGTGGTAAATGTCAGTTGTTATCTCGTCAATTGTGATTGTCTTATACCTTTGCCTTCCTGAACACGACAAATACTTCAGCTGACATGTTTTCAGCTACCGTTTCCTATGTTTTAAATGTCTAGTTTAGAGGCGCTGTTGTGTTTTAGACATTATGAACTAATGGAGGTTTAGAATGAAATGAATACTGCATGCCGCTTACAGTCTTCTATCTAATAAACATATGGTATTACATGAACTCCAAACATAACAATAGTACATTTCATTGTTGAAGGAATTAATTTCCAATCAATTCGGTGATCTCATCTAATATACAGCACTTCTTCCGGTTCCTTGATCACACTGGAATCCAAGGTGACAATCCACGTGATCTGTTGAATATACAATATAGTAAATCTACAGTATGAGGTAATGCATTTTCTTGACTCACTTTTCAATATGAAAAGAATATAAGTATACTACAGCAATACTGTGGTAAGTGGACTTCAGCAGGGCAGAACTGATAGCGTAACAATAAATGGAAGGTTTTATCAGACTTTAAACTGCTGTAACATAAGAACTGACAAGTTCTGCAACATTAGTATTTCCTTGAATCGTCAGCCGTAGTATTTTTGCATTGACATACAAATCTTTCACAATAACGATAACATACGTCTATGTATAAAAAAAAATTGTTTTTTCGTGCCATTTTTTCCTATACTCTTAAAAATATGGTGCTTTACAATGCCATACGAGAACCTTTTTTGTCTGTACGGTTCCATAAAGAACCGTTTCACAAAAGGTTCCTTCTTTTTGAGGCATAAAAAGGTTCTTCAGATTATAAGAAGGTAAGAAAGCGATGGTTCTTTAAAGAACCTTCAACTGAATGGTTCATTTTGAACCAAAATATGGTTCTACTAATCTATGGCATCGCTGTTATGGCATCTTTATTTTTAAGGGTACAACCTAAAATAAGGTGCTTCATGATGCCACGTAAGAATCTTTTCTGTCTAAACGGTTCCATAAAGGAGCTTTAAAATCAGAAGAACCCTTCTGTTTCACAAAAGGTTCTTTGCGAAGAAAAAAGGTTCTTCAGATTAAGAAGGTAAGAAAGAGATGGTTCTTTAAAGAACCTTTGATTAAATGATTCTTTGTGGAACCAAAAATGGTTCTTCTTATCTATGGCATCGCTGTGAAGAACCTTTAAAGCACCTTGCCAAATACAGTACAAAATTGTTTTGTCTAAATGGTTCCATAAAGAACCTTTAACATTTGACTGAATTTTTTGGTGGAACCAAAAAAGGTTTTAATGGAATCGCTGTCGAGAACTTTTTAAGCACCTTTAATTTTAAGAGTGTTTGATTCGTAGTTTCTATTAAAGTGTTTTCTCTCCTTTTCTGTATGTTGCCTTGTCGGTTAAACAGTTCATACAGAAATACTCTAGGCATTTTGATGGTTCTGAAATCATTTTAATCTTTGATTTCACAGTCGAAATAAGAGCCATTGTGTGATTCTTGTACAGTGTGTGTCAGGCACACAAGGGCAACATTCCTCACCAAACATACATTCATCTCTTCTCCAGAAATCACACATTTCTTCTAAATGTAACAGAGTATGTCCAAAAGGACACGTTCAGGTTTTGGACAGGTGAAAGTCGACAGGAGGAGCTGTGTGATATGAACTGTGTTCAGGAGCTCTTGACACACACACGCTCGCTCGCTCACTCGCACATCTTGACACACAGCCTGGATTCCATACACGCAGGTATGTAACTTCATTTTTTTTTTACAGATGCTAATCTTTGTGTGATGTCAAAACTATTTTAATTAAGTTTAGTTGACAGAAGTGAATATTTCAAGCACAGTCACCAAATAAGTGTTGTAATGGATAAAAAATTTTTTTTACTTTGTGTGAAAGGAACGGTAAAAGTGAACACAATTTTTTTTTAAGGACAACATTTTTGATATACTGTCATTTATGTCATTTCGTTTGATGGAAATTGAATCTGTTGGTCAGTTTTCAGCCAGACAGAAATGCGATTAAGGTTCATGAGTTCTCATTAGGGAATGTACAAGTTCAAGTGCACATCATAAAAATAAGATAAGCAGATATTCTGTGATTAAGAGGAAAATGGTAATGATACGTCAGTTGACTTTTGGACATTTTTTTAGCAGGCTGGATTTGTTTGTTTTATTTATTTAGTTATTGTATGGTGCTTGAGGATATTTTGACGTGTATTCTCTGTAATCTGAAGGTTTAAACAGCATCTGAGAACTGAACAGTTTAATTCATGTACACATTAAACTTTACATGATGAATATTACATAAGTATATGTATATAAATATTACAGTCGTGGCCTAATGGTTATGGAGTCTTAGTCGAGACCAGAACGTTACTGGTTTGATTCTCATGGCCGGCAGGTTACAACTGAGGTGCCCTTGAGCATACAAACATTGTTTTTATTCACCACTCATCTGTTATTCATAGAAACTCAGACGGAGAATGACAGACTGCTATTTTGTGGACTTGATTTTAACAATTCATTTATGACCTAATCACTGAACTTTGTTTCTCTCAGGATGGCTTGTAACAAGGTACTGTCCTTTGTGAAGAGTCTGTCCAGACGGAAACCACTGGAGCCCGATGGTGAAGAGTCCAACTTCAAGCGTTGCTTGACCACCCTCGACCTTGTCGCCCTCGGGGTGGGAAGTACGCTCGGTGCAGGGGTCTATGTCCTTTCCGGAGAGGTTGCCCGAACGGTAGCAGGTCCCAGCATCATCATCTCATTCTTTATTGCCGCGGTGGCGTCTGTGTTCGCCGGCTTATGCTATGCAGAGTTCGGCGCCCGGGTGCCCAAGACAGGCTCGGCGTATCTGTACAGTTATGTTACAGTGGGAGAGGTGTGGGCCTTTATCACCGGCTGGAACCTACTGCTGTCCTACATCATAGGCAAGAGCTAAAATCATATTTTCAACATCAACTCTATATCCCATTGTGTGATATAGTATATTTTACTTGCGATAGTTATTATTTTACAAGGTTTTCCTTCCCTTTATGTCAAACCAATATGAGCACACAAATATATCACCTGAATACAGTTACTAAAAAACTCGTCGTAAATATCAATTCCACAACATTAAGCGTGAGTCATTGATGTATTATGCCCATAATTATGTCTTATCGCAAGTGTTTTGAGAATCAGTATCAGATTGTAAACCTGAATTGCTTCATCTGAATGATTTTACGACAGGCACATCCAGTGTGGCCAGAGCGTGGAGCGGCACTTTTGATGATCTGATTGGAAACCAGATTGCAAATTTTTTCCTCAAAAAAACACCAATGGATTTACCTGGACTCGCCCCCTATCCGGACTTCTTCGCCGCTGGCCTTATCATGCTGTTAGCAGGCAAGTATACTTAAAAGGATTGTTCACTCAAAAATTACAGTTCTGCCGTGAATTACTCATGCCCAAATAGTTTCAAACCTGTAAAGATTTTGTTGTTTGGTTGTACACAAAGAAAGATATTTGGATGAACTTTAGCAACTTACATTTCTGGGGCACCATTGACTGTCATAGAAGAAAAAAATATTATATATTTATACACAACTGAGGATATTTTGAAGAATTGTAAACAAGCAGTGCTGTGGAACCTTTGACTACCATTTTCTGACTACCCCAGAAATCGCAGTTGCTAACATTCTGCTAAATATCTTTCTACAAATTTATACATGTTTGGAACAACTTGAGGTTGAGAAATTCATCACAGAATTTCATCACTTTTCCTTTAAAGTTTATAAAAGTTGTTAGATGTGAATAAATAATTTGTAATTTGTTTTGAATTGTAATTTTGTCGTTCTCAGGTGTTCTTGCATTTGGGGTGAAGGAGTCGGCCATTGTCAATAAAGTCTTCACAGTTGTAAATATAGCCGTGCTTATTTTCGTCATCATTGCTGGATTCATCAAAGGTGACATCGGAAATTGGCAGATAACAGAGGAGGAAATCTTTAACTACACGATTACTGCGTATGTTGTATTACATAAATAGTCTGATAGAATATTTAAAAAAAAATGTAAGACAAACTTTTATAATAGTAGGGCTATGCGTATCCAGAATAAAAGTTTGTGTTAACCTATTATATGTCTGTTTACATTCCATATTCATTTTGTGTATATGAACACACACACATAAATGCATGTATTTAAGAAAAATGTAAAATATAAAAATGACTAAACGTTGGTATAGAGTTTCAATTATTGGTAAATATAAATAAATACATTTAAATATTTCCTAAATATATATACAAGTATGTGTATGTGTGTATGGTTATAAATTCAAAATTAAAATGGACAGTACACAGACATAAATTAAGTAAACACAAGTTTTATTCTGGATACGATTAATCACAATTAATCGTTTGACAGCCTTATAATAGACCTATATATATTTTTCAAACAACATAACAATGTTTATGTGTTAAAGTCTAACATTTGTTTAAACTGTAAAAAAGCCAAACGATCCTGTCAGACTTTGTACGCTACATTTGAACCATTAAATCTACCATCAAATTTAATACTGCTTTTCTTTTTAGAAATCTTTCCGGTTCCAACGAAACTTTATCCAGTTTTGGGTCGGGGGGATTCTTTCCCTTTGGTTTCGAGGGAACGTTCGCCGGCGCAGCTACCTGTTTTTATGCCTTTGTGGGGTTTGACTGCATTGCGACCACAGGTGCCTCATCCAAAATTCAATAATTTGATAAATTGCTTTTCATTTCCAAACTCAATTTTTTTTAACATAAAAATAAATAAAAACTATTATTATTAAATGGTTGGCATCAGCTGGACTCTATTCTATAGTCTGTATTAGCATAGCTATATAGTAAGGTATACATCTCGAAATGATTCTGGTCTTTCCCTCTGTGTCCAGGTGAGGAGGTGAAAAACCCTCAGAAGTCTATCCCAGTCGGAATCGTGGCTTCTCTTCTCATCTGTTTCGTGGCTTATTTCGGGGTGTCTGCCTCTCTAACGCTCTTGATGCCCTACTACAAACTGAGTCTTCAAAGTCCCCTACCTGTGGCCTTCACCTATGTGGGCTGGGATCCGGCGAAGTACGCTGTAGCGGTCGGATCCCTCTGTGCTCTCTCAACCAGGTGAAATGACTCATAATGACTTTAAAGCACAGCGTGATTGTGTGCTGGCAGATAAAAAGAATAGCGTGTCCATCAGATCGGTGAAGATGACGGATCGTAAAGTCTAATGTAGGATGAATAATGTTAGACACTATAGTTGACTGTCATTAAGTTGTTAAGGCTTGATATCTGATGATCTGTGAAAATCCAGGATGAACAGTCACAGAAGTTAATTATTCACCGGTCATGGTCGAAACACTTTGTCAAAAATATGTATTATTGTCCTAGTCGGACATTCATTTTGTCCGACAAGGTGAAAAACTTTGTCATTTTTTAAAGCAAGCATGCTAAACTAAAGTTACAGTGGTTTTGTGGATTTTACTGAATACTTTTCAAATACTATAAGGTCTTTTATGTTTAAATTAATGTCATTTTTATGTTGTTTACCAAACAGTCTGCTAGGCTCTATGTTTCCGATGCCCCGTGTGTTGTTCGCGATGGCCAGAGACGGGCTTCTTTTCAAACCTCTGAGTAACATGAGCGCTCGACAGAGCCCGGTCGTCGCCACACTCGTTTCTGGAGTGATAGCAGGTAGCACAGCTCAATAAAACACCATAATAATGTGAACTAACCCTTGTGGCACACCTCAAAACCAATTTAGTTTGAAGCGATCAAGCTGGTCTCATTAATATTTGTAGCTGTTTGTCTGCTAGAAGTACACTTTATGAACTTCATGTAAAAATACCTACGTATATGAATAAGATCATTCTGAAAGTGCCCTGTTTTTAACCCTTGATATCAGACAAATCTTTTCTTCCTTTTGTTGACACCGCACTTTTAAATGTGACGATTTCTTGTTTATTTTGCCTGATATGAACTCTTTGTGATTTTCAGCATTCATGGCGTTGGTGTTTGACCTGAAGGCTCTAGTTGACATGATGTCTATTGGAACTCTCTTTGCCTACACACTTGTAGCCATTTGCATCCTTATTCTAAGGTAAGGTGAAACAATTGGTAAGAGATCCTCAATGTCACCATTGTTATGTTTACCGAGATATCCCCACACAAAAACATATAAACGAAGGCACATTCACACAAAACATATGCCATCACTTAAAAATAATATAAACTTGCAGTCCCAGTGTAAAAAGACTATTAATTACAATAAATTAGTAGTTAATCCAAAATGAAAATTTTGTTTATAAACTCACCCCCAAGTTGTTCCAAACCTGTATGAACTTTTTTATGAATAACACAAAAGAAAAAAATAAGTCACCATTGACTGGTAGATTGTTTCTTCTATGATAGTCAATGATGCCCCAGAGCTGTTTGGTTAAAAACATTTTTCCAAATATATACTGTATACTTTTTTGTTCAACCAAAGAATTTTTTTTAACATGCTTGAAACAACTTAGTAAATGGTAAATGATGAAAAATTTTCATTTTCATGTCTGAACCATCGCTGAAAAAAATGGGCTAAGTGTAAGATTTCTGAGTAAAAAAGTGGATTACCAGAGTATGGGAAGTCACAAAAACTTTATTAAATGAGAAGTTGGCAGATTTTCACTTTTTTTATTATTAAAAAAATGGTACCGTGTTAAATTAATATGTAAAAAAACAAGAGTTTTACATGCTTTATTTGTAACAATTATAACAAAGTTTTCTAGTCAAAGTAAGCATAAAACTTTCTTTTTTTGTGTCTGTGAAGATACCAGCCAGACCCAAATGAAATCATCGAAAAGGAAGAACTTAAGAATCAGAAATGGAATGCCTTTCGTCCTCCCGAATCCCCCACTGCTGCAAGTTCTAAAGGCGTGTCTCTTCTGACCATACTGTGCAGTGAGTTTGAGTTTTATTATTTGTTTCATGATTTTTCATACGCATTATTTTGTGTTTTGAAATGTAGCTTCTTAGCTTTATGAAATTATACTGAAATAGCTGAATGTTCAAAGCATTGTCTTTTGTGTTTTCCAGTTGTGCTAGCGATCATCTTGTGCGTGACCATATCTCAAGGTATAAAAGCTAATCTGATAGGTGAATGGTGGATGATTCTGATCATCGCTTTGGTTTCTCTGGGTCTTGTCGTGACGGCCATCATCATTTGGCGGCAGCCACAGAATAAAACAAAAGCCGCATTCATGGTAAGTTTTAGCTGACTGCACAGAAAATAAACTTTTTAGGTGAAAGTTGAAAACGACACATTATTGGTTTGAGCTGTTGCCATTGAAATTTTATATAATGGATATAATGTATAAAAATATAGCTTGGCTTCTCAGAAATCATTAACAACGAAGGATATGTATACACTGCAAACTCTTTCTTCAAGGTCCCTTTGCTGCCAATACTTCCAATCTTTAGTACGTTCATCAATATCTATTTAATGGTCCAGCTGGGAGGTGAAACGTGGATCCGTTATGCAGTGTGGATGGCAATTGGTAAGACAACATGACCATTATTTTATTTTACAGTCAATTGGGCATTTTTTAAATTTTTATGAAATGAAAATCACCATATTAAAAGGCACAGCATTAAAGAAACACCCATAACCCACAATTATGAATACAGACAGATCTTAAGAACAGTTCTTTCTCCTGATGAATACACAGGCTTGGCCATCTACTTCTGCTATGGAGTACACTTTAGCGTACAAAAGAAACGGAGCCGGTCTTCTCAACACCCTGTCCATGTTGACACCATCGATGGGAAACTGAAGACGGAAAAGTCAAATGGATTCACCACAACTGATCTACAAACCAAACTGTAAAGACAACATGAATATCTCGGCACCAGAAACAGGGCTTTAGTATTATCTGATTTTGATTTAAAATGTCTGTGAATATGTACAAACAAAATGTTTTACAAAATCAATGAGTGATACACTCTTTCAAAGATACTTTGAATCTATAAATATTATAAATATGCTTTATTTTATGTGTTGTGATATAGTAAGCTAAAAGAATATGTTTGTATTTTCAAGTACATATCATAATCTTTGTATATTTTCTAACAAGATGTAAAGTGTAAGAATTCAAGACTTAAAGGGATAGTTCTCCAAAGAAAGAAAATTCTTCATCATTTATTTACCCTCAGATTGTTCCAAACCTGTAAACATGTATTTGTTCTGCTAAACACAAGGGAAGATATTTTGAAGAATGTAACCGAGCAGATCTCACCCCCTGTTGACTCCAATAGTATTTATTTTCCCTGTGGCTGTCGGGGGGCGATCTGCTCGGTTACTGACATTCTTCCAAATATCTTCCATTGTGTTTAGTAGAACAAAGAAATGTATACAGGTTTAGAACTATCTGAGGGTAAGTAAATGATGACAGAATTCACTTTAATAGTCATATTTCTAAAATCTAATATTTAGTCTATAATGACTAGAGATGTCAATATCAGTTTGTCTCAGTAAAACAGTACATGTTAGTTGCCGATATTATCATATCATTTTATGTTTTTCTTTTATTTTTGTTCAATAAAGTATATATTGTAATGTATTTTATGTAAGTGCTTTAACTTATGGATTTAAAACTGGATTAAAATCACCATTACAACTGCTTTAAAATCCCCATCATTGATGCACAGTGATGTCAAGCTTCATTCTGTTGACGGCCTTAACCTCTTAAATAAAATAAAAAGATTTTTACAAATTTTACATTTTGATAATGTGATATACATTGATATAATAATAAAATGGGTTGAATTCAAGTTGAATTTTAGACATTTATAATAACTTTCATTGGAAGAATTGCTGCGGCTGAGAATTTCCTGCAGTTGTTTGTCCTCTATGACTCCAGTAATGCAGGTGGCGCTGTTCGCAGTTCTTCGTCAACGCTCGACACATGACAGAAGAAACCTCGAGCTCCCGTCCGTGTTTACAGACCTTAAAA